>JBBPTG010000002.1:601780-1203560 GCA_038093975.1 Chalciporus piperatus
AACCAGGAGGCTGGTAATCGAGGCAGATCACGGGACCAGAATCTGGTGAGCTGGAAACAATTGGGCTGATGAAGGGACTACAGTAGATGATTCACATTGGCGATCCTGCAGCGGGCGGGAGTCTCGAATAGTACTGACGTACCTGAAAGTAGGTCGTCCCTGTGAAGGGGAGACTGGCCCAGAGTCAGGAGCATCCCGGAATGACCTAACCTAGCGCATGCACACACCTGGCTTATGCTATCCCATGGGTGTATGTTGTATAAGTACGGCAGAGTCGATGTTAAGCAGTGAATGTTTGAATACCTTGGTGACTGTCCACCACCGAAACGCGTCAATCCACCATTTCCACCCGATGCTTATGGACACGGTACGCCCATACGCAGTTACCCCGGGGCCAATGAGATTTGCTAAATCATCGATGGCGTTGCGAAACTCGACGATTCCATCCAGAAAATCCTCGATGATCGGATCAAGTGGGATGGAAATCCGTGAGGGAGAGACGCGTGCAAGCTTTGTGTAGCGACTGGGCCAGAGAGAGCACGTTGGAACCATGACCATCATGAGAGCCTGGAGAGTAGCCCTGGTGCCATGGTCGTCCTTTCGAGGTCGGGGAAGAGCCAAAAGGCATGACAAGAGAAGAGTGCAGCACAAAAGGACTTTTACAGCTTGCTTGATGTCATGCTCAGGCAAGTCAAGATAATCGGCTGGTGCATCGAGGACGGTTGCGTTAAGCCTAAGCAGGGTAAGCCTGGTCCATAACGCGCTGCACCATATCGTCAAGGTGTCAATATTGCTGCTGTTGCTCATACTTGCTTGGTCGGGAATGTGTGCGGCGTGCCTGCGTAGTGGGCGATGGAGAGGGAAATTCCTGGAAGTCACGGTGTTGGTCAAGTGTCAGAACCAAAAAAAAACGACGCCAGCAGGATTCGAACCTGCGCACTCAAAGAGTAACAGATATCTCGTGCATTCGAATCTGTCGCCGTAACCACTTGGCTATAGCGCCTCACGGGATATGCCCGCAGTGAGATTATATAATCCAGAGGGCCTCCCGCTTTTGGTATTCCTCGGCAAGTCGGTTGACTCTGCTTTCAACTTGTCCGACTCCGAGTGCAGTCGTGATGGATTGGTGCGTGTCTGTATGACTGCAGGTGTTCTGGCTCACTTAGTCCATGCGCAGCCTCGAACTCAATATCCGGCAGCGAATTCTATCTGATCTGGTCACCCTTGAAACCGATACTGCAGATGCGCTCAGCGCTCAGCACCTCATCCATTCCAAGGCCCAACTACCTTCGCAGGATGAGGGTAGATCAAGTGGTGAAAGACTCAACACTGACTTAACTCCCAGAATTTACATGGTACGCGCCCTGGCTGTCCGTTGCAAGTGACACCTTCCCTCACCATGCCAGTAGTCGGAGTCGCGAGCACATTGTAATGTCGCATTCGGAGAAATGGTTGTCAACTTTCCGGAGGAAAACATTTCAAGCCAATTTGACACACTAATCGCTACTCTTGTTGGTATCTTGGACGATGCACCCCACACCGATTATGATCAATGTCTGTCTTGGGACGGTGAGCAGGTTCAGTATTGCATGGCCTATGTCTAACGTTACTTGTAGAGTGGGCATTTCCGGATCAGCTCGTCTACTCAACTGTTTCGGCTATCCTACGAATTTGTTCTGCCCACCTGGATGTCGTAGATCGGGCTATTGACGCGATCTTGCGATTCATTAATCAGGTAGAAAGCGAACTCACAACTGCCAGTCGTAAGCTTCTTCACTGTCCCATGATTGGGATGATATGCTAAATCTCATTAGCAATCGTGGTCCTTACGCAGTTAACACCATCAGTGCACGGCCTCTACCGTGCAATTACTTCAACACTCTTTTCCTGGACGACGACGCAATGGCATCTTCTGTTAAACGCTTTAGCTGGCTTGGTCCAGGATCCCGTTCTGGAACGCATCAATCGGCTTCTCCTCGATATCAACCAAGCGGCAGAAGGGGATCCAGACTCAGACGCATCCGAGACCTCTCTCTTCTGTCACACCTTCATCTCACGCTACATAAGCTACGGAAGACCCCTGAGTGGTTATTTTATTGTATGCTGTGTGATGGAGATGCAGTGGACTATGCTGGCTCAAGCCCTTATCTCGGTCGCCGCGGAGGGTTCCCAGCGCCGAGGCCCGTCAAAGGAAGCCGCCGCCGCTAATAAAGCTTGGTCGAGTCTCATGAAGAGAGCTGCGAAGAAGCCGAACATAGAGGACGGAGAAACTAGAGAAGCATTGAAATCCACTATCAAGGGATCTCTCCAGTGCTACAAGGACCTGTTGGCGCAAATACAGGATATGGAGAGCGAACCCCCTTTCGATACATATGCATGGGAGACGATGTCCGAAAGCCTCGTGAGTTTCCCTCTTGGCGAAAATCATCACTCTTATGGATGTGCTTGCATATCCTTGCAGAAATTGGCGTCCACATGCTCAGTTGCTCTGGGTGAGCTTGACCCTGACCTCTTTGCCAGCCTTAGTCTACTTTTGAGCGACAAGACTCCGATAATGGATAACCTGGTTCAAGAGGCAGCTCTCAAAGCAATGACTGTTGTTGTACAGAGCTTTCCGGATATTGCAAAGGAGCTTGTGGACCATCTGCGTCGCTTCGTCACTTCTCCCCTTCCGATTTTCGAATTTGCTTTTAATACCGAGAAGCGTGCTCCGCCCCCACTTACCGCCGCGGCGAAATGTTTCGGTCTGTGCATTAAGGTGAGCTTTCAGACACTTACTCTTTATGAATGACTACCTGATCCCGTCGAACAAGCTCGCACCAGGGGAAGATTCAATCATGTCGTACATGTATTCCCTCTTGAACTACATTGCCTCAACGAGCCAAGAAATTTTCGAGTCGTCTTCGCTACAACTTCTGCATAACCCACTTTACAACGGTGCTCTGTCGCCCTCCACCGATCGGTTGTCATTCCAGAGCGAAGAAGGAGGTCTCCGGGGTCGTTCTGACGAGGAAAAACGCCTCATCGGGATAACTACGATATCCATCGTGACCCGACTTGCTCTAGAATTCGACAGGGAAGAGGTGACGAAGCTCACAATTTCTATGCTATTGCAAAGGCTTCGTACAACGGAACCAACGATCGAGGCAGCGATTGCCTATAACTTAGTGGATTTAGCCTTGGTTGCGCCAGAGGACTCATTTGCGGATATCATTCGTGCATTTTCATCTATCAATCGTTCAGCAAACCCAGAGGATCCCAGATTTTCAAACAATATGGTAAGTCGACTTTTACGAGTGAACTCTTGACAATTTCTCGATGCTGACCTTATCAGATATTGGCAGCGCAGACTAGACTTGCACGAGAAATCGACAGAAGACCGGATCTGTACGAGATATACTTGGAGGAGCTCCTCACCTTATTCTCTGATAAGGGTGTCGCGATTCAAAACGCTGCTGCATCTGGGCACAACGGGAAGGTAGGCTGCTCTCCTCAGTATGTCGATGCCTTCGTTGACGAATGTGAAATTCACCAGACGGAAGAGATGATGGAGCAGCTCGCCTCACTTCTCCTACCCATCGAAGCTCTCCTTGATCATGCTGACTTCACACCACACGTTCATCCCACCTCCGAGCTGACTAACCTCTTTAGAAACCTGTGGTTCCTATGCGTTCTCTTCCATTTTACTGCTTCAGGTGAGGAGGAGAAGGAGAAGAGCGCCATGACATGGCTACTACCCGCGCTTGCGAGGATCGCAGTGAAGACACCGTGTTTTGTACTTGAGAGTGTGTCGGATGCACCTAGCGATCTGGAGTATCGCACAGTTGTAAGACATGAATATGCCCATTCGGTGCGCTCTCTCAGTGCCTTTACAGGGCGGAGACTGATCATCTATAAGGTTCTGGCAAATCATCGCGCACATCTTACGCGCCATATTTTATCGAGGGCAAGCGAAATACGATCATTGACAACCGGGCAGGTCATTTTTGTGTTGACTATGCACGACATCGAGACTTTGCGTTCTGCGGCTGGTCTACCTTCCTCCTTGGTCTCTTATTTCACGAATCCCAGTCTAAACAAACAACCCGGGTTGAATTCCTGCATGGAAGCTGTTGCTGAGAAAGTATGTCTGTCGTTTTGGGTTGCGTTGCAAGAGCTCATTGACGAACAGGTCATGCGAGGGTGCAGTTCTGACTTGAACAGCCAAGCTGCGGAGCAAGCACTTCCCTATCATCTGTCGTCTGAATTGTGCAATTTGCTCGTGGCCAGCACCCACCGCATTGCACGAGCTCGTGAGATGGCATCAAAGTACCTCAACCGTTTGATAACCTCTTTCCCGTCGCTCACGTGTGACCCGACACTCGTCTATGCTATCCTCGAGTGCCTTACACTCTTGAGGCGCGCATGTGAGAACGAGTACGTTGACGAAGTTCGTGTTCCCCTCCTGGATGGAGGTTCACCGTACTCACCCCGTCTTTGTAGTATAACCCCATATACGAGTTCCAATCGGAACGCACCGGCATTCATCTGCAATTGACGGACGACTACAAAGTCAGAAACGAAATACTCGGGCAGTTACAGCGACACGCAAATGACTGGTTCCAACTTGCCTTGAGTCGCGCGCCACTCGAGTTGCAATCAACTCTTCAGGTATTGATATGTTTTCTACCTCATGAGGCGCAGCTAATATCCGTGAAACAGAAATATCTTGCTGCCACACAATCCCTCATCGGCTCAGATACATCCGAGCTAGGGGCGTCTGTGGCAGAAAAGTTTGCTAAAGCCTTCGGGCCGGTACATCGCCAACTGAGTGAGCGGCATCCCTTTCTACTTTCGAGGGGCAGGTCATGCTGAACGTTCATAGCCTCCCTTCGTTCCTTATCTAAATGGGAATACGATCGTGCAAGAGTACTCGCAAGTCAGATTGCTGGTAAAAATTACTTTTCGGGCGAGGCTGCAGGTCTTCGACTGGCCAGCCAGAAAGGCAGGTGACCTCGTGCACATTGGACGATCATTATCTCATGCTCTAGGTGCAATGTAGCCCAAGATGTGCTGGACAAAACTTTTCCGCAAAATGCGGAAATCGCTGATATCTTGGCATTGAAGGAAACGATGGCGGACACTTGGGCAGCTATTCGGGCAAAGACCAGTTCTTTAACCGTTCAGGACCTCAAGCGCCTCTTGTTCCGCTGTGCTGCAACTCTCCTGGCGCTAGATAAGGTGGGTTTTTAATCATCGCCTTGGAATGTCATGACTGACCACCAACAGTGCGAGTTCACTTTGTTGCATTACCTCGTCAGCCTGCCCTTCGAAGTCTTTACTCCAAGTGCCATCGCCGCAGGCATCGAAGTTTGGACTTGGGTGATAGCGGAGAAGCCCGCGGTCGAGGTCGCCCTGGTAGGAGAAATCCTGTCTGCTTGGTTTCACACAGTAAGAGACAGGAAGGGGGTCTTTTCGCAATCATTAAAGTCGGTCTTTTCGGAGATATTTCAATCGCGATTTTTTTTCATAACTCACTCCTCCGCAGCTACGATGATCCTTTCTATCACGCTATCAGTTATAGCCCCACGGACAAACAGGAAATTGACCGCACCACTTCCCATGCTCGACGCCTCTTTCTCCCACATACCCTCGTGTTGCAAATGCTGTTTAGTCGGTTGCAAGCTGCTCGTTATCGTCGATCAACCGTGGTATTCCTCATGCAGCAACTTGTTCTGCGGTCCGCCCGTGCCCACAAGCTGTTCAGGTGAGTTACGATGCCCGAGAAAGTGGAGAATACTGAACAAAGTTGGCTTCAGTACGCATCCGCTTGCCCGTGAATTACGCTGTTCATTCCTTCTGTTTGGGTTTGAAACATTGAAGAGTTCGCATTTGGATGTATTCTCTGAGTATGCGATGCGTGAGAGCCTTTATCGCACAGCGTATGCATGGTTTGCGGTTCGGCCCCAGTAAGCGTCTTTCTGCATTCAATGTCCTATCTCCTGAGCGACTCTCTAAGGTGGTCCTTTGGAGCGAATCGAGTCCAAGTCGATGCTGACACCCGAGTGCTCTCAGAGTTCCTGGGGCATCTTCAGACTGACTCGATTCGAAGTCTCTATCCATTATCCAGCCTAGCACCAGCACAATCGGCCACAAAAATTTCGCGTACGTACCGCCTGTCGGCCTCCGGATGCGCCTCTAATTTGATCTAGTTTACACCAACCGTCTCAAGAACATCAACCATCCGCTGCGACTTCTGGTGGAAAACGAAATCTATCGGCTGACGATATGGGCAAACCCGAGCAATGACGTTAGGAGGGGGCATGATCACCTTGGGACTGTTGAAAGGAGTATCACAGAGGTGAGACCATGCCCAAAGTGATGACGATATGTTTCATGTTTCTTAATCGCGCATTGGTAGGGCAACTGGCCAGTCGTTGTACGGACTGCGTGGGAGATAGATCCAGCCATAGCTGTTCACATGATGGAACGCTTCAAAAGCCATGCAGCACATGTCGAGGTTCAGAGACTTGTTCGGGCAAATCCCGCTAGCGCTATGCATGTGCCTGAAGGACTACGGTATCTCCTCGATGATGTCACCCGGACAACTCAGAGGAGAGAGCTCAAGGTTCGCCACATTTCGCCAAGTCCAAGTGCTAGGCTAACTGTGTTTGGTAGCATATCCTTGTATGGGAACCCGTCCCGCCCGTCATCGCTGTCACGTTCTTCGAGAAGAAACACAACAATGACCCTTACTTGCTTCAATATGCCCACCGTGTTCTTAAGCAGCATCCAGTTGAGTTGACGTTCTTCTTCGTCCCGCAAGTTGTCCAGGCATTGCGATTCGACGAGCTCGGTGAGTTTGTTTGCTATAACCAAGGGCCATAGGAACTAAATATGGAGCAGCTTATATCGCAAGGTTTATTCTCGAGACCGCGATGATATCCCAGTTGTTCTGTCATCAAATTATTTGGAACATGAGGGCTAACTGCTACAAGGACGATGCAGCAGAAATCGTATGGTCTTTGTGTAGATTCTGGGGGTGTATTGATAGTCTACTTCTCTAGGAAGATCCAATGAAACCGGTCCTCGATAAGATGACCGACCTGGTGGTCGAGTCACTCTCAGGGGAAGCAAGATCATTCTATGACCGGGAGTTCAAATTCTTCCATGAAGTGACATCAATCTCGGGGAAGCTAAAGCCGTACATCAAGAAGTCTAAGCCAGAAAAGAAGGTAAGTCTGCGTGTCCCTCTGTTATCACAGTCTGACCCCTTTCAAGGTCAAAATTGACGAAGAGATGGCTAAGATCAATGTTGACGTCGGCGTGTATCTTCCCAGTAACCCCGATGGAAAGGTCGTGGATATTGACAAACTATCCGGTCGCCCGTTGCAGAGCCACGCCAAGGTAAGCGCCAATTTCAAACTGACCAGAATCATTCGATCGATCGATCATCCCATACAGGCACCCTTTATGGCAACATTTAAAGTGAGGAGGGAACGTGTTGTAGTGGTGACAGATCCCGAGGCCTTGCTGGATGGGGGTGTTGAGAAGCACGAAGAATTCGATGACTGGCAGCAAGCCATATTCAAAGTCGGTGACGACTGTCGCCAAGACGTCCTCGCGCTTCAGATCATCGCAATGTTCAAGAATGCCTTCACAAGCGTTGGTCTGACTCTATACCTCAATCCGTACAGAGTCACAGCAACCGCACCTGGCGTGAGCTTTCATTTTCTCTGCTCGTTTGGTCTGCTGAATGGATCTTGTCAGTGTGGAGTAATTGACGTGGTGCCAAATGCCACTTCACGAGATGAGATGGGCCGCGCCAAAGTCAACGACCTCCTCGACTTTTTCATTTCCAAATATGGAGGAGAAGAAACTGTTGCTTTTCAGAAGGCTCGCCTCAACTTTATCCAATCTATGGCTGCGTACTCCGTGGCTTGTTACATCCTGCAGATCAAGGACCGACACAATGGCAATATCATGATAGACGGTGAAGGACATATTGTCCACATTGGTTGGTCTCAGGGCATGATATGACCTACCTGTATCACTGAAATTTCTTGTTCCAAGATTTTGGCTTCCTGTTCGACATAGATAAGTCTGCAATTTTTTTTTGGCTCTCCCGAATATGCTGATATTCGGAATGCGTCATCTACGACCCGGAGTACGTATATACATGATTCAGAAGGATGCGTGGACTTATCTCTCGTCGTGCAGGGTGTCAAGTTTGAACCGAACTCCTTCAAGCTCAATCACGAAATGGTCATCTTGATGGGTGGTCGACACTCGCAGGGATACGAGCTCTTCCAGCACCTTACAGTCAAGGCCTTCCTTGCATTGCGACCACACGCGGACCAGCTGGTTAGCACAGTGCAACTCATGTTGGGAACTGGGCTGCCCTCCTTCAAAGGGGAAGCAACAATCAAGCGTCTGAAAGATCGCTTTGCCCTCGGACTGAACGAGCGTCAAGCTGCAGATTGGATGATGGGGGTCATACGGAACGCACATGAGAACATCAGAAGCACTGCTTATGACGAATTTCAACGAGTGAGTTGCCTCGGACCCTTACCTGATCACACTTGTCTGACCCAGTTCATAGCTTCAGAATGGTTCGTATTTTGGCCAAGCGTCCATGTTTCATGCTCACCTGTTTCTGTTTTTCCAGGCATTCCCTACAAGTAATGTTGTCCAGATGTGCGAGTTGGTGGCACCTGAGACCTCTTGTTTCTATGATAAACGGGGTTGTTGCTAACGCCCTCGAGATCTTCGTATCTAGTTAGTCTTGGTTCAACGTTGATAAATCTGCAATCGGTGGCTAGCCTTAACGCGTGGGATGATCGATGATCTGCGTACTAGCGCCACCTTAAAGTCCTCTTCATTAGCATTATTATAGTCCCCCAGTCACTTCAAGTTCATTCTGAGATCTCTGCGATCCGTCGCCATCCTGTTAGATGGAATTCTATATCAGAAACGTCGACTTCAAGGCCGATCAGTGGGAGGTAACGAAGGCCATCGCGGGTCAGGCTCTGCACGTTTGCCCTGGGACATTCGTTTCCAATCCAGAGGAACGTCTGCCCAACTTCAAGGTCATTCTCAACGCGAGCAAAGCAGGGGGTGTGCAAAACGACGGGTCTGGCACATTCACAGTAACGAAACCTGTGGGTAAGACGTTCAAGCGTCTGAACGAGAAGGATCAGATCAACGTGGTGGTGAAGGGGAAAAGGCTCAAGTTCATCCCTAACACAAACACGGCGGTTGGAAAATCACTGTCACTCGAACTCGAAAAGGCCCCTTTCATAGATCCAGACATCGCGAAAGACCGTCAGACAAAGATAAAGGCTCTCACTGACCCCGGGCCATTCCTGGTGATGAATGTTCAGATCGGTTTGCATTTACTAGTCCACTCAAGCGTATCGATCATCATAGACTCACCCTCCACCAGGTACCTTCTATCAGCCAAAAGATGCACGGCCTCGGGATCCACGCGCATTCTCCATTGAATGGGATCAAGATCTTCGTCGGCGGAGTATGGGGTGGCTTTTCTTCAACTACGAGCATAAATGCCTCCGCATCCAGGTAAGGCTTGCTACAACTGGTTCAAGGCTCTCGATTCTGTGGTCCAATAGATCGGTGATCAGACACAAGAGGAAACCTTCTACAATCTCTCCATCCAATTTGCAAGTATCAATAAAATGGCAATGGGCCATGATTTCGGAAACCCCTGTGCGTGTTTTTGAAGGAGTCAAACCTCCACGTTTGCTCAACTGGGTCCAAATAGACATCTGCTTCGATCTGGTCAGACCTCCAGTGATCCACAAAGAGGAGATCTTCCGGTCTCTGCCAGGTAGTGGCGAAAAAGAGAAAAGGTTTCAGCATCGTGTGGGATCTCTGAATCCTGGTCACGCGGCCGTTGCACATTACGCGCATCACCTCCGTATCGTCCTCCACGATGACAGCGACTGCTTCGCGGGAGACAGCTTACAGAAGTTCGAGTCTTACTGTCGCCTCTCAATGCTACGCCCCCCAAACAGGGTACCCATCGATGCGAACGGAGGACAGAGGTTTTTCTGCAGCAAGAATCTTAACGAAATCGCCATGTGGCTGCGGTCTCCCATGCTTTCCTCGAATTGGCGGGTGGCTTTTCAGATCGCAGCCCTTCTGCACAATGGTACTGCAAACACCGTGGAACTGGTGGAACTTCGGCCACAAATCGAAGACCTGATCCGTCATCAGAGAGACTCTGCGGGTGATATTATGCGTCGCTTTGCGGAAGCCGCTGCCCATCGTCCCCTAGGGCAGCGTGTATCTGATTGCTTCAATATTATCCTACAAACAAAGCTTCGTCGTACGCGATCATCTCCTCCCAGAGGTCGTTTCTTCTGTTATCATGTCACGGTCACCCCAACTCGGCTGCTTCTAGAGGGCCCCACCATCACTCAGTCCAATAGAGTGATACGCCAATACGAACACTACGAGGACCACTTTTTGCGGGTTGACTTCCGTGACGAGGATCGACTTCCATATCGTTGGGATCGGTTCGTCGACGGTGAATCTTACCTGCAAGAGCGGGTAGGTACAATGTTGAAAACGGGACTTGATCTTGCCGGGAGACATTTTGATTTCTTGGGATATTCATCATCAGCACTGAGAGAGCATGCGGTCTGGTTTTTTAACGCATTCCACCACCCAGACATTGGTTTGGTGACGGCTCAGAGCATCCGCGATTCCCTGGGAGATTTCAGCGGTGTCATAACGAGCCCATCTAAGTATGGAGCTCGGATGGCGGTGAGTCGAGGCTGCTTCTCACATGAAACTACACTGATCATCGATCAGCAAGCGTTTTCTGCAACTGACCCCTCCGTCCGAATCAGTCGGGACCAGTGGTCTTTGGTACCCGATATCGAAGAAAATGGAGTTAACTTCAGCGACGGCGTTGGCACGATTTCACCAGAGCTGGCGAAGATAATCTGGGAGGCTCTCTCCCAGGACAACCCCGCACCCGCAGACAATTCAACCGGCATACCCTCTGCGGTATATAATCCGTATTATATTATTATTCCAGAATTCGCTCACGTTGCTGCACAGTATCAGATTCGCTTCCTTGGATGCAAGGGTGTTGTTTCCGTAGACAAAAGACTCGAGGGGATTCATATGTGTATTCGACCGTCGATGAACAAGTTTGACGTGCCTGGCGAGGAGTACGGTACAATAGAGATAGCCAACGCCGCCGACATACCCAGGATTCCGCATCTAAACAGGTCTGTTTTTTTCCTTCATCTGTGTGCGGATTTTTCGATGCAACTCATGCGATAGATCCTTGGTGATGGTGCTTGAAGATCGTGGCACACCTAAGGAAGCATTCTTGAAGCTTCAAAATGAAACTGTTGCAGACGTACGAATGGCTCACGACTCTGCTGCACGATTCGCAGGATTGCTAGAATCACATCATTTATCTTATAATTACAGACTTGCCGACATCCTCAAGAAGCTGAACACGCTGGGACTTGAGTTGAAACCGAATCATTTACAGCAGCCTCTGGATACCCCCTTTTTCGCGCGACTTCGCGCATGCGCAATCAATCATGTTTTGCGTTCCGTAAAGCATGATGCTCGTATCCCAATTCCGAATAGCCATATGTTAATGGGAGTTGCGGATGAGGGCCCAGTCTATGTGAAGAAAGGTCTCAATAATGTCTATTGCCTTCCACAAGGGAAGATCTTTGGTAGGTGTCTGCTGTGTCAACGAAAGTAGGCAGAAACTCCATTAACTTTCCTCGCCAGCTTGTGTACAACGTCCCGAGGATAAAGAACCTACATACCTTAAAGGGATGTGTCTCATTTCACGCAGCCCTGTGGTTCATCCTGGAGATGGTGGGAGGAACGAGTATCTTCCTCCACAGGCGGCCGCTGATGCGTAGATAGTTCAACGGGTATATGCTATTGGGCCACCGCCTGCAGATCAAGAATGCTTGTTTGGACACCTGAAGAATGTCGTCGTATTCTCGAGTACTGGTGGGTGATTCCGGTTGATGAGTCGATCCACGGATGTCACAGTTTTATCCCAACAAGGTAATTGGTCATTACCAAATGGCCTGGCAGGCGGCGATTTAGATGGGTAAGGCGCTAGTATCTACCTCCAAGTTGCCAGAAATCACCCTGCTTCCCCAGTGATCTGTACGACATTATTCAATATGGAGAACTCTTGGTTCCGGAACATCACGACCCAGCTTCTTACCCGCCAGGAGAGACGCGCAAACTCGACAGACCCAGCACCATCGACGACATATGCAACTTCATCGTAGAGTATATCTATTCAGACGTTGTGGTATGAGGCAACCATCCTGGGAACGCCATTTGCTTGCTTACATAGACTGCCGATAGGGTTTAGTCTCCGATAAACACATTGTGATTGCAGGTGAGTCAACCTCCGTTGGAAGCGAGAGTGTTGTCTAATGCGTAACAACGAACAGACCAGTCCAAAGTGTGCCCACTCACTCTTTTACTGTAGCTAAACTTACATGCTTTGTGACAGCACGGAACACTCGATCCGGATTGCCTACTCTTGGCGGAGCTGCATAGTCAGGCTGTGGACTACCCGAAAAATGGAAACAAGGTGGACCTCGAGAGATTACCACGTCAACTCATCAAGTTCAAACCCGATTGGAAAAAAGCTGAAGAAGACGTTCCTCGCTCTTCAGATTACTATGAATCCACTCGTGCCCTTGGATACCTCTACCGCAATATCACGTTGGAAGCCATGCCAAATCCCCCATCCGATCCACAAGGGAAACCGGAGGAACATCCAATCTTCAAAGCCCTTTGGCCGCATGTCCGTCGCCATCTTTATGGGTTGTCGACTCGACCTGCATCAATATCAATGGATACCCTGTATATGGCATATCGTGAGGAGCTGTCGTATATAGCCAGCACCTACTCGTTGTCTCCGATACCCGGATCCCGATTGCGCGAAGAAGAACTTGTCGTCGGGACTATCTTGGCTAAATGCACCGTAAAGCGGTACCGGACTGGCCGGTTGTATGCGATGAGGGAAAGTATGGCGTTTCTTGTTCAGGACACCAAGGGACAGCTAGTTGGAAGATTGGAGGAGTTGACGGAGAGCGCTTTGAAGGAAAAATTGGCTGTTGCGTGGTCCGCGTGGATCTTTAGTCGTGAGCGAACCGCTAGTTCACCTCCGGGGGAAAGCTTTGGGTCAGAGAGCTTTGGCTTGATCGGGCTTGAATTGGTATTGAGATGTCTGGACATGCTTGGGAGCTTGCCGCCTTTGTGATACCTGTACTGCGTATCGAGTCTCTTTCACGTTGGAGTTTTCGTAGCTTTCGTTGATTAAGCTTCAACAGTGAAGTATGTATAACTGTGTATCACGTGTAGTTTAAATAGCATCTCTGGACTCACTGGGACCGACCTAGTAGCGTTCTGAAGTGAACAACAACATCGGAATCTCAGACTACTAGTATGACACACGGTAAACATTCATTTTCTGTTTAATTTCGGACGAGCTTGCTAGTTCCTTGTAGATCGTGGCAGAAGTAAGTTCGCTCTCATATCCTTGGCCGCGGCCCGCCATACTTCAACAGGAAACCCTCAGCCAGATGGGCAGCGGTACGGTTTAGCAAACCATTTGAACGTTAAAGCCATTCCTGATTTCCCCATGGCATATGCGCAGAAAAACAGACAATGGTGAGCCGTTTCGAACCATAAGTCTTCCGCGAGGGGTACGGACATAATTTCAAAGGTGATACGTCGAAGTCAGAGCAAGCCTTTGAAGTCCAGATAAGATCTGCATACAACACGATGCAAGACGACTCACAGAAAATCGCAAGGGAAACAAACGCATACACGTAAGTTCCTCTTCAGCACGAGAGACCAAGGGACAGGATGAAGAAGCTCTCAAGGGGCGCAATCAATGATATGCTCCGCCAGCTTGAAGACTCCCAGCTTCGCCAACGTGCTACATTTCAAACCATGAAGGACCAGGCAGACCAGAACAAGGTCATTTTCTGGTCTTGTTCGTGGGTACTGACTGTTGATCGTATAGTGTAGGTCAAGTTTGAAACCCTGTATTCCACTTATTCCTCGCTCCTGGACGAACTTGCTCCCTGGCGCATGCAGGTAATCAGAACGGGGGAGCAAATGAGTGAGTCTTGACTACGGCGATGGACCGTATACGTATATATGCTTCTCGATTGAACAGCAGAAGACCAATCGGCGCAAATGCGCAAGTCGCGCAAGGATATATTCGATACAGCGAAACGTCGTCTAGACGAGGGCCGAGAGAAGCAACAGGCATGTTTCATGGTATCCAGTTTCTTTTGAACCGCTATTGAACGCACTAGCTCGCCGCGGATGCGACTGAATTGATCAAGCACTACAAGGCCCTCATGATGGCAATATGAAGATACCTGGAAGGTTGGGCGCTCCCTTAATTGACTTTCTGTCACGTTTCTGAAGCTGATACACCCATCCTGTTTCCCTTCGTACGTTGTATGTCAAATGAGGTAGACTGGAGATGAGGTGTACATCAATCACTCGACAATACCTATCATCCTACTGAGTGAATACGAGTTGAATCACATGGAATATCACACGATGAGAATATACTTACCAGTTCACTCTGTGAACGTTGTAAGTACTTGGGTGTCGTTGATGCTGTATGCTTCTCTGGTCGCAGACTCAAATATTCTGACATGAACAACCTCAGGATAAGGTTCCAACGACGCATAGTCGGTATATCGAGAGCGGTTGCATCATCCTGTGGGACAAGTGTGTAGAATGTTCACGCTGTCTATACAATTCATTACTTACCCGTAGTGTGTGCCATACATCTGGGAATGGGTATGGGATCACATGAAGGATGTTTACACCCCTTTGAAGGAATGGTACGTGATCATCGGCTATGTATCCATGGCTGTACTCGTTGCCACTGCGAGGACGGAAAAAACTTCGGAAGCCTGAGCGATCTTCTGATCCTACGAGTACTCCAGATTCATGTAGACGTTGCTCTGCAGAAACCAGTGCATCAAATAACCACGCAGTATCAGTGAAATAAGAGCGGATCGTTGGATTGGGAGCTCCCAGGAGGTCCAAGAGGATCAGGTGTTCGATCACTCCTATTTCAGTGATGGAATGGCTGAATAGTCGTCGTTTCGCATGGGGCGATATATACGTTGTGGCCCATTTATCTGAAAGGTGCCTAGTTTAAACCTTTAAGTTAAACAGTAGGGTCTCCGATGAGACGGAGTCACCTTGCTCCATAAACCGAATCCGTATCCGTCCAGGCTTCGAAGGCTTCCTCGCCATCGAAGAAGACAAGCTGCAGCGTGGTATCGGCAACGTCTTCATCATCCTCCAGACCTTCTATAAGCCGCTCCTTCCGGTCGTCCAATAAAGGGTTCAAAGCCTCGGCAAGATCAAGCATCATGGCGCATGGGGCCGCCGAATCTGTGGCACCTATGAACTAAGAACTATCAGCATCACGAGGTGTAGGTTGGCCAAAGAGAGTGCACCTGATTCTCGGGATACGTAGAGTAGAATTTGCTATCATAGTGAGCAGAAACGATCACTCTTCGAAAGGCCGTCGGATCTTTCGTGGCAATAATGTTTGTAAACGAGCGTTGGCCGTATGGAGTATTATCCGTGAAGCTGTCTTCTTCGACGTGCCAATCCAAAGCTCTCAGGACAGAGGTGATGTATTCACGAACAAAAGTACTGTTATCGCTCCCGACTGTGGACGCATGAGTTGTGGAACATCGGGAGAGTGTTGGTGGAGGGGGTTTCACGTACCAGGGCGCGGGATGAGGAGCTTGGATAAATGGGAGACCGGACTCTGCGTGTCAACATTCTTGGCTGGGTTCGGAGAACTGGCTAGTGTTGCTATTTGTTCGGCAGAGAGCTGCATAAAATCCCGCTGACCGAGCCCCCGGAATTGGCTCGACGGTGTTATCCATGTCAGGAGAGTCAAGACACCAAGTCCGAGGGATTGAAGAGGAGCGAGTCTCATGCTCAGGACACTAGCTAGTACTGCGAAGAATTCGCCGAAGATATGCTGACGTGCGAGGTACAGAGTTGAACGGCAGTTCGCGGAGTTATGACCGAACGGGGTAATCGTTGACAATCAAGTCAAGCTGCTGGACAGATGCGAATTCAACGGCCCTCCGGGCAACCCTGGACCCGCCGCCAGACTCGCAGTTCAACATGCCCTCGTTGCAACTGTAACAATGAATGGGGCCATGGGGGGCATCTAAATTTTGTCACATTCACATTTTATTGTTCGCCAGGTCTCTGGCAGGCTGGAATCATCAAAGTAATTACTGTAATTACTATGATGCTGAACACAGCAGTGGTAGTACCTATGTCAGATCACACAGACAAAATCACGAAGGGCAACTCATTGACGGTCAGGATACGGAGCAAACAGTGAGATGAAGGCAACAACAGTCCTAGTCAACACGATGGAGGGAGAGGAGAGCTGTGGAGCAACAAGAATACAAGCTTTGAAAAAGGGGTTTCGTCGCTGACAAAGACGGTAATCCGGACCGACATCCCATCAGTGGACGCACAATTTTGAAAGTGAGACCTGGACCACTTTCGGGTCCAGGAACTCGACTACCCCTCGAGAGCTCTAGTTATGGCTGTCTTTGGTCTTTGGGTAGGTCTGAGATTGATCGTCTCCTATGCACATTTGCGCTAATGCTTTGGTCGTGTAGGTGATCAATAAAGCCGGTGGCCTGGTATATCAACGCAACTTTGCAGGTTCTTGCGCTTCCTTCCCTTGACATACATGGTGTCAACTGTAAATCTCTTAGATGGCCTTGCGCAACTCACTTCTAACGAATACCTCGTACTTGCCGGAACGCTCCATGGTATTCATGCAATAACCAGTCGACTCTCGCCTATCGGTGCCTCATCCGGAGCTCAAGTCATTGAAGGGGAAACCTTCAAAATGACAATTCTCCTCACAGCAACAGGTGTGTATGTCTTACTCGCGCTACGGTGCAGTCGAGGGCGAACGTTTTGCCTAGGAACCAAGTTCGTGCTGCTCACCTCCTTGACGGAGACAAATGCGGAGTCCGTCCTGCAAAAGGTCTATGAAGTTTATGCGGATGCGGTGATGAAGAACCCTTTCTATACCCCTGAAATGCCCATTCGCAGCGATGGTTTTGACACACGGATAGCCGCGTTGATAGGGATGGGACAATCATAGAGATGTGGACCAGCAAGTGCTCATGAGGGCCGTCTCAATGCAGCATGTAACTTCGCCCTCCGGCTTCAAGTCTTGCTCGAGGAACATGCACCAAGATTTGTCGTTTTTGTCGTTCATAAGCTCTGGCACTCTGCCTTGCTCGCAACTTGCATATGATGAATCGACGATAGCTGCGTCAAATCGTCGTTTGTTCGCTGACAATGCTGTGGCCATTTTAAGTAGCGTTGCCACCTTCCTGAAGTGCTCGACTTCTTACCAGTAATTCTCCATCCACGTGATCGGACGCGAGCTTTTAAGGCGAGCGCGTCTCAATGCTCACGCAGTCCTGACTTTATCTCCTACCCTCACTCTCACTCTCTCACCTGTTCCAATCAGTTCGATCCACTCTCACTAGAAACTCACTATGCAGGCGCAAGCCATTTCTATTAACACTGAAGCCCAGGTAACATTCATGAAGAAACAACACTGGTCTTCGCCTGACTGATATCCACTTAGACTGTCAGCAGCAGTTCAAGCTTGCAATGCATCGAGACCCTTCTCAAAGCGGGGTTGGGGTGCATCGCTTATTTGAGGTATCCAGTAACTATCACGTCTCCCTCTCTGATTGACATGCTCCCTAGGGGTCTCTTGCCTTACGAGAACTTTTCGGAGGGTAGGCTGTGATACTTCCTGCGAAGGATACGATTGACCTGTGACTAATCTCCAGGTCACTTATCCGCTCAAGCCAACTATAATTCGTCAAGCGTACCAACTGGCTCGTTCGATAGCCAAACAAGACCCAGCGGCGTGACCATCATGACCCTCAAGCGCGGTTTCACAAATGAGGGCGACAGGATTCTGGACTATCTGGTAAGCATATAGGCCGTTCTAATCGATTATATCCCGCATACAAGCATGAATTTGTGCAGGAAAAAGGTATATTCGAGGCCATCGAGAAGCAGTACCTTCGTCGCTTCATCTTCGCCATATATCTGGTAAGTCGCGTACACATTCTTCAAGTTACATTTCCTCAACCCGAATTCAGGACAATAGAGACCCTAACAAGTAGCATCATTGTATTTTGACGATCTTACGGCTAATCAAAATTTCATAGCATCGTGGAGGCTTACACATTCAACTTCCAGGTAAACGGAATTCGTATTCCTCACACCTGCGCTTACAAGGATACAGTATTACAGAGTTCCGGGTACGGAGACCGTCGTACCTATCATGACTTTGGGAGACCAGTTGTCAAAAATATCACTATGCCACACAGACGGGGATCCTATGGTCGACGCACTCAAACGAGGAAAGTTGCCTACCCTTGGCGACGTAAAACGGAGCTTGAAGGTACGTTTCGCTTCGAGTTTCCTCCGTGCATTCGAAGCTATGCCTAGTCTATTTACAGGTAATGATCAAGACTCTGATCACTACTATCTCCCAGATGGAGACCCTGCCAAGTGGGTCCCTCATGAGACTTCGTTGATTTCCCTCATTCGTTCCAGAGTCCCGGTACGGGAACTTTAAATTGTTCTTCAATGAGAACACCCCAGACGATTACCAACCACCATATTTCCGAGCCGGCGACGCCGATTCGAATAGATGGTTTTTCGCCACTCATAAAACGGCCGAGGTACCGGAAAGCACAATGGTTGGCAAGCTAGAAACTGGTTGGCACGGGTATGTTTCTCCGCCTCTGGTACACCCTTGCATGCATTGATAGCGTTGTTAGTGTGAGCATGAAGGTCGTCTCTGTTTCACCTTTTCTTCCGTCCTCCACGGAGGACAACAATGCCCCCTTTACTGGAGTCACCACTCGCGGCCCTCCGAAGCTTACCCCGGTTGAAGAAGCGCGGCTTCGGGCCGAGGACGCTGAGCTTCAGAAAAACGATGCACTAAACCGAAATGTTGTATGGGATGCAGATGCAGACGATGACGCCCAGGGTGAGGACGCTTCCGATGATGGTATTATCTTGGCCAGGTATAATGGCGGTGGCGAGTTCGCTATGGTACCAATCGGCGTCCGGGGAGATGACGGGACAATACTTCCCATCCCGGTGCACGATGATCAAGGTGTTCGCACTGGGTGGATTCAATACGGGGGTCACTCAGAGCCAACGCCAACCCACGTTGGCCATCTCGTGAGCTCCATTCATCCATTTGCGTCTACAGTGCTTTACTTCAGTCCAAATAACAGATGATTTCTCGAGATATGGGAGAAACTCAGGCAATTCCTGAGACCCAAGAGATCAATATGCGATCACCCTCACCCTTGGCAAGTTCGGGTCGCGCTCTCACTTTACCTCCCTCAGATTACCAGAACTCTGCACAATCCCCTCTCTCGACCCAGCAAGTCGATACCTTGGTTCTTCAAGAGAAGCTCCAACGTGATAAGAGTGGTCGGATCACAACAACCTCCGAGATATCAGGCATTCGTCTCTCTATCTCACATGTGTGGCATTTACTGACGTGATACAAGGCACAGAGAATCAAATTCACGCGGAAAATGAACTTGCGCGCAACCGCTTCAGAACCCTGAGAACGAGAAAAACTAATGACATGGAAGATGAAGGCGCACTTGATTGCGATTGTGGAACAGTGGTCATTTGAATTTATTGAATAATGCTTTTGGAACTTCCACTGAAATATTCCATCCAGGTGGATGACGCTTCGATTTTCTGTGAAGGTGGTTGCAAAAAATGGCATCATGTCTGGTCCGGCTTTCGTTTTCTTTTTTTCTCGTTAATAATGCTTTCACACTTCATCGTTACTTCTGCAGGTGCATGGGGTAAGCGTTGTATCGCAAGGGACACGACTTCTAGATTAACCAACTTGCAGTTATCATGGCCCGCAAGACAAACGTCTTCCGTTACAGTTTATATGCTTCGGCTGTCGCTCGAAGCACTCACTTGAATGGGACATCATAGCAGAAGGGGTCCGTCTTGATATCATCAGCCGGTACAAGGACCTGGCGTTGTTTAGGTATTCTCAGCACTGCCCCGGAAGAAGATGAGAACTCATCACTTACCTTTAAGACGTGCGATCAAGATCTTTGAGGTTCACAAACCCACAACGGCTCTACAGTTCAGAGAGCTCGTCGGTTCGATGCACCGTTGGCTATTGATTGTTGACTGCTCACTTCTATGAACAGGTTGCGCTGCTGCTCTAGTTAGCCAGTTGCTCGTGCGACTGGAAGATGAAGGTCGCATATTTTCCATGTGCTTGCTAGGCTCGCTAACATTCTGGACTACTAGGGTTCATGACCACAGAGAGTGCCTTGTCTGAGGGTGCGCCAAGGAGGGGAAAGAAAACGTCAAGGGGTAAGGGAAGGAAAGCTCAGAAAGAGTTGCATAAAACGAAATACGTGTTCTTGCATTCGTCCAAGAGAAGCAAGGCGTACCTCGACTATTTCCATGCGGATCCTCATATCGAAAATCGCCTCATGGGAATATCGAACGTGGTCGGTGCCGCAGCTCACATAGGTTGACAGCAAGGTTGACCCTGCACTTTCTCAGCAGAAAGTTTCTTGCGCTCGCCCGGAGGAGGGGAGTTTGTGAGTTCATCATTATTAAAATACACAATATGGTCTAATGGTGTTGGTTCTTGTGATTTCACGTAGGAATAAGAACGGACCAGAGGAACACACCTCCATTTTAAACCCGAGAGACGGATTTCCGAGTGATACGCTAGCAATCGACTCGCAAACTCAAGAACCGAGTCAGAACATCGTTGCGCCGGCCCTCGCACATCAGACGGAAGCAAGCGCGAAACGCAAAGCCGAGGATGACTCCAGCAGAACAACGAAGAAACTCAAAATCTCTATCGGAACAGCAGTCGATCTCTGTGACTAACGACGTTGGTTCTCACCGCAGGTTAAAGTTTGGTATTTGGTGGCTTGCTTGTTGGTCTGCTGTTCCTGTACCCCTGATACGTGTTGTTGGACAAATTGCACTGGTCAAAAGCAGGTGTCTGCCCTAAACTAGATAACTTAGCTTTTTCGCGACGGACGTTTTTTCTCAAAACCCCTCACGATTTGGCAATTCGTCGTGGTCGATTTTTCTACACGCGATGATATGCATCGGGAGGCCCTCGCAGGAGATGAAGTAATGGCGCATGGCATAGTCTACACCTCCGTATCTCCTTACTGCTATGATGCTGGCTGTAGGGTCGTAAGTGTGGTGCACATTCATGATCACAGGGCTCAGATTCGCGTCCTGCTTTACGCCTCATAGTGCGTCTTTTTTTTGTCGGCCAAAGCTGAGCCGATGCTCCATAGTTCAGTGTTTAGAGTTACGTCGAATAGTCACTGTATCTCTTTACCCAGGCGTGAGCTCTCAATGTCACGTATGCATCATTACTCGCCACCAACGTGACTTCGAGTCGGCGAGGCCCTGGATTGTTCTGGACTTCCTCACTCCGTGTTTGCGTGTGCCCCCGATAGACATCTCTTCACAAGTCCAAGATCATCATGCCCTACAGACTTTCAGCAACGTTATTGAGACATTCGGCAGATGTATGTGAACCCTCTCCATCAAATGTGAGGATCTCGAATGTGAATGGCCTGATCACCGTCTATAGGTCCGTGGAGTGGCATCACCAACGGATGACCTGGTTTTGTCCGCTTCGCGTGATTCAACTGCGATATCTTGGCAGAGACAATCAGCTTCTTCATTCCAACCCACTTCAATCCTTCGATCGGGGTCCAGGTTCGTCAATGCAGTGGGATATCTCCCTCCATCCGCAGAGGCGCCACAAGGTCAGAATTCTCCTATTTTACACGGAGAAGAAACGAGATGACGAAAATGCGCTGCCGGGTTGTTCAGGATATGCCGTCGTCGGGGGTCAAGATCTGGTCGTCAACATCTTTATCATAGGCTCACCCAACCAAGAAGACCCTACATATTCTCTCGTCGGGCACACCGATAATGTCTGTGCCATTCATGTTGGTCCAAATGGCGCCATCGTTTCGGGCTCTTGGGACAAGTGAGTGGTTTTCTGCATGGAATCCTTGGGGTAGATAGATATGATCGGAAACACAGGACCGCCAAAGTTTGGAAGGACTTCGCGCTTCAATACGATCTCAAGGGTCACCAACAATCTGTCTGGGCGGTGCTCGCTTTGAACGACTCGGAGTTCTTGACAGGTCTGAATTGGCATTATTCCATTGATCACACATTTGACGCCCCACATTTAGCATCTGCGGACAGGAGTGTCAAACGCTGGTTGCAAAATAAGGCGACGCAAACGTATGAAGGCCACCGCGACGCTGTGCGCGGTCTAGCACTGGTGCCTGATATTGGTTTCGCATCATGCTCTAACGATAGGTCAGATGACTGTCTCTCGGTTTAGCGATTATGGCTGACCTCACCTTGCAGCGAAGTCCGAGTGTGGGCGATGGACGGTGATGTAATCTATACGTTGTCTGGACATACATCCTTCGTATACAGTCTGGCGGTCTTGCCCAATGGCGACCTCGTGTCTGCCGGCGAGGACCGCTCGGTACGAGTATGGCGTGGTACGGTACAGTTTCCCAAGAACTGGCTTCACACATTGACTGCTTTGGTATCCGCAGACGGGGAATGTTCGCAGGTCATTGTACATCCTGCCATTTCCGTGTGGTCCGTGTCCACTATGCCGAATGGTGACATCGTCAGTGGATGTAGCGATGGCGCGGTTCGAGTATTCAGCAACTCGGAAGAGCGTTGGGCCAATGAAGTAGACCGCAAAATATTCGAGGATCAAGTTTCCAACCAATCTCTCCCATCTCAACAAGTTGGAGATGTGAAGAAAACTGACTTGCCTGGTCTCGACGCCCTGGCCACCCCAGGTATTCTGTCCTATTGATCTGGTGTTTCGGTTCACTTACGGCAAAAACTCCAGGCAAAAAGGCTGGCGAAGTAAAGATGGTTCGGAATGGGGATATCGTGGAGGCTCACCAGGTAATTTCCGTATGATTGGCCGTTTTTGCTATCTGCCCTAACTGCTGAAAGTGGGATAGCGCTTCGTCCAGTTGGCAGAAAATCGGTGAAGTTGTTGACGCGGTTGGGTCCGGACGTAAACAACTCTTCAAGGGGAAAGAATACGATTATGTCTTTGACGTGGACGTGCAAGAAGGCGCAGCCCCGTTGAAACTCCCCTACAACGCCTCTGGTGAGCCCGAATCGCGTACGTCGTGCTGATGTGTGCTAAATATGTCCCTAGAGAACCCATACTCAGCGGCCCAGCGCTTTTTACAGCAAAACGACATCTCAATGAACTATATTGACGAAGTCGTGAGGTTCATCGAGAGCAATACTGCAGGCGTCAAATTAGGCAGCGGCGACGCATACGTGGACCCATTCACAGGTCAGTGACACAGAAATGTTTACAAACGACGGATTGGCAACGTCGATACACAGGAGCCTCGAGATATCAGCCTACACCGACATCAAGTCATCCGTCAGCAAGCACCTCCACATCTGCATTTGTGGACCCTTATACCGGTGCATCACGTTATTCTGGGACATCGCCTGCCGCTTCCCCAGTCGCTCCAATGCCTCCAACGAAGATTCTCCCATTTGTATGTTGTCGTAAATCGATTTAACTCAATCTGACTATCCGCCTCTTCACAGTCGACTTTTGTATCCTTCAAACAAGCTAACATACCCGCCATGCAGGCTAAATTGTATCAATTCAACGAT
The DNA here is from genome assembly GCA_038093975.1 of Chalciporus piperatus. Lineage (NCBI taxonomy): Eukaryota > Fungi > Basidiomycota > Agaricomycetes > Boletales > Boletaceae > Chalciporus > Chalciporus piperatus. The sequence goes on from JBBPTG010000002.1 coordinate 625,643, forward strand.
GCACTCCGTCATGAAATTGTGAGCTTCCGGTCGCGCTTTTCCTTGGCAGAAGAGACAAACCACTTACGCACACTACCTAGTCAACCACATCTTGCGCAATGTATCCAGAAGAACAAGTATTGATTGAAGAGGCATTCACGTTCCTTTCACAAGTCACTTCAAAGCCGACATCCACCACCCACGCTACCCTGGGGGGACCACATGTTGATGCAATCATATCAATCTTGGATCGTTGGCCAGCTGCCCAGAGGTTCCCTGGTACGTGTTGATGTTCTGGAGTGGTTTACCGCACTAACCCAATCACGACAGCGATTGACCTCAGTCGTTTGGTGGTTGCATACTGCGCAGACGCCCCCGCAGCCCCTGGCGGTCGGGAGAGATTCTTTGATTGTCTCTTCAGAGCGTCCGACTGGTCCGCTGTAATATCAGGCAGAAATACAATGTCTAAGGCGCAGGAGACGAACATCTTGCTGCTCTTGCGCACTGTCACGAATTGCTTCCAAGAGGGGACCCCTGTCAATGATGGACAATGGGTCCAACCGGTAAGCCGTCATAAGTTCATGCTGTTTCGTCGCATGACCATTCCACCAGGTATTCGATGCATTAGTTCAGGCGCCATATCAACTCCTTTCGAAGCCCCAGAGGATAGCTCTAGCATCAGTTTTATTCAAGTTAGTCTTCGTCACATGCATCTCAGCAACACTGCTCAATAGGAACTCTTAGCTTCTCATGCATTCATCTGAAGACTCCTGCTACTGAAGCCAACAAAAACCAATGTATCTCACTTATTCTCAAAGTGGAGTTTTCCCTGATCTTAACAATGGTGAAGCTGACACATCTGCAGATGCTGAAATCAGAGACGGAAGATTCAGAGGTAGTGTATCGAGTCTCTGTAGCCCTCGGAAATATCGTAAGCATCATTCCCTCTGGTGTTATAGTACTGATAGATGTGCACTATGCACTGTCCAGCTCTATCAAGCCAGAGTGGGAGGTACACCACTCAATCGCAATTCCCAACAAGCGACAGAAGTTCGGGATGTCCTTGTCTTGATCCAATCAACCTTTAGTGATGAGAGGATTAGCAACATTTATCAAGATATTAATGCACTAGCCTCTTGATGGACCTTGAACAATTCAGCTAGATTTGTTGTCCTACCCTTCGCTTACTTTTGATATTCCTGGACCCGCAGGTTTGTTTGGCGTTAATACTGGCGTGACGGCCCGTGGGATAGTAACGTTGTGACCGTGATTACCAACTGAGGGGTCACCGGTCAGGGGCGGAGGGCTATGATTATACACTCTCGGTCGTAGCAATGGACCTGGGACCTTGTGTTATGTGGTACGTTGCCGGAGTCATCGAGGGAGCCATTCCCAGGCGATGAATCTGCTGGATATCCGTCCACTGGAAGTCTCTCTGCCACGCCGTAACTTCGATGACATTGGCAGTCCAGTTCTGCATATACATTGTTCGACACGGCGAAACAGAATGGAACGCAATGCGGAGGCAACAAGGTCACCTAGATTTCCCACTCAACGAAGCGGGGATCAGGCAGGCCCAATTGGTGGCAGAAGCGCTGAGAAATGTTCCGTTTGCAAGGGCGTTCAGCAGTGATCTCCAAAGAGCATCTAAGGTGAGATCGTCGCCTCCTTGACAGGTAGATATTCGATGAACAGGGCACATAGACTGCAGAGTACATCCTCCAATACCACCCCAACGTAACTCTGGAGAAGGACGAGTTGATGCGACAGAGGGTAAGCATGCTCACTACTCCGCTACCCGATTGCTGATGGTTTCTATGCATTCGTTGGCACAATAGTATATGGGTGAACTACAGGGCGAGATCATCGACCCGTCTAACAAACCAGCTCCATCTGTAGAAAAGATGCCCGAGTTTATGGGGAGGTGCTATACCTGGTTTACCAGAACGATCGCAAACCACATGATATCGAACCTCAGATACGGCCTGTTAGAGGAGCCTCAAAACCTCCTCGTCGTCTCTCATGGGGCCTGGATCTCCGCTTTCCTTGGGATGCTGCATGCAAAGGAAAGGATGATCTACCACCCAGGAGTTGAAGTTGGACATTTGTGTTTGAACACTGGCGTGTCAATTGTCGAGTATGCAGTGGTACCTGGCGGGTTTTTGTCGGGGACTTTGGTCCAGTACTCGAGCGTAGAGCATCTTCTTCGTCAAGACTTGGATACCCTGAAGGAAGATGCAGACGAATTGGTGGATCGGGAGAGGAAACCTGACTAGATCATAACTAGTACGCAAGTATTCTCAATGTTGGGATGGGTGCTTCAACCTTTAGTGATGAGAGGATTACATAGCAACATTTAGAAGTAATGCACTAGCCTCTTGATGGACCTTGAACAATTCAGCTAGATTTGTTGTCCCTGCCCTTCGCTTTTTTTTGATAATGGATGGACATTCTAGTAGTACGAGTTCGCGAGTAGGAATAGAATTTGGTCTTTGCTCGAGTGGCTGTGTCTCGTTAGCTCTCTCTCTTCCGTTCTCTCACCAGTCAGCCTATAGGCTATCAGCCGCGCCCCGACCTCTTCCTTTCTTTTCGCCCACCCGCCACACCCTTCGATTCTTTCGGGCCCCCTAGTGACCCCTTAGAATCGCCTCGCGTGACCCTTGCTGTCGCGTTCTCCTGAGCCGTTCGCCCACGACCGACTGCGTGCGAGGCCTTTCCCAGCCCGCCCACGCAGCTGACACTCGGGCCCCACAGGTTCTCACAGATCGCGGCCGGGAGGCGCTTCGCGCCTTCACCCACACTTCTTGCTTAGCAGCTAGCTTCTCTCTCTGCAGTCCGAGTCACATAACGACGAACAAAGACCGTATTACGTTGCCGCTCCCAGTCCACAATTACGACCTAACTTGAATCTGCCGAATATCCACTGGGCCGTGGAAGTCTCTCTGCCACGCCGTAACTTCGATGACAGTCCAGTTCTGCATATACATTATACGACATGGCGAAACAGAATGGAACAAAATGCGGAGAATACAAGGTCACCTAGATGTCCCACTCAACGAAGCGGGAATCAGGCAGGCCCAATTGGTGGCAGAAGCGCTGAGAGATGTTCCGTTTGCAAGGGCGTTCAGCAGTGATCTCCAAAGAGCATCGAAGGTGAGATCATCGCCTCCTCAGTGTCAGGTAGATGTTCGATGAAAAGGGCGCATAGACTGCAGAATGCATCCTCCAATACCACCCCGACGTAACTCTGGAGAAGGACGAGTTGATGCGAGAGAGGGTAAGCATGCTCCGTGCCTACTACTCCGCTACCCGATTACTGATGGTAAGGACTGTCTCTATGCATTCGTTGGCACAGTAGTATATGGGTGAACTGCAGGGCGAGATCGGCAAATCTAACAAACCAGCTCCATCTCTAGAAAAGATGCCCGAGTTTACGGAGAGGTGCTATACCTGGTTTACCAGAACGATCGCAAACCACATGGTATCGAACCTCAGATACGGCCTGTTGGAGGAGCCTCAAAACCTCCTCGTCGTCTCCCACGGGGGTTGGATCTCCACTTTCCTTAGGATGCTGCATGCAAAGGAAAGGATGATCTACCACCCAGGAGTTAAAGTTGGACATTGTTTGAACACTGGCGTGTCAATTGTCGAGTATGAGTGGTACCTGGCGGGTTTTTGTCGGGGACTTTGGTCCAGTACTCGAGCGTAGAGCATCTTCTTCGTCAAGACTTGGATACCCTGAAGGAAAATGTAGACGAATTGGTGGATCGAGAGAGTAAACCTTGACTAGATCATCAGAGTTGATACCCTACGCATGTATTCTCGTCAAATGGAAACAACCGTCTCAGCGTGAAATTCCTTCTCGAGGCGTGTAGTAGACCAAGCAATGTTGGGGATGCTTGCTCTATGTAAGAGACTACGACTCAATAGGTCTACTCACATTCAAGTTAAACCTCAACCTCTCCAACCCGCACAAATAACATAGTCAACCAGACACGATTATCAGTGATGCAAATCTGAACACACCAAGAGTGAAATGCTATCATACACATGCCAGAACCCTACGACATCAAGTTATCCCCTTGTAGTTCTTCGAATTTCTTCCGTGCCATACGGATGTTCATCTTAATTGCAGCAGTTTCTGGGCAGGTACATTAGTAGACGTGATGCTGCTCTGGATTTCGCTTCTTACCGACAACTGGATTGTGGACTACAACCAAAACGTAGGTGTTCTTCGTCATCTCATCCAGCACTGCAGTAAATTCTGCTAATTCCATCTCCAGCGAGTAGAATTCCTCGCGCAGACGCGAGCATGATTGTTTGAATGCTTTGATGAGCTCCGAAGTTCGTTCGTAGCGTTTTGGATCTAATGACTGGGTTGACGCATAATCGGATGGGTCCGAGGATGACGAGGTAGCGATGACTAGAAAGGTTGCACGCTCGAAGAGAATGACTTCTGTTGCACTACAGGCCTCTGCGAATATTTTCAGATGTTTGGAGAGGTTCCGAGCGTTTGGTATCAGCGTATTGACGATGCTGGACCAAGCCTGTGGTGTATATCATGAGATACGACCAGTGACAGAAAGGGACAGTACTTGCTTACCTTGTACAGCGTCTCGTCATATATGCTTGTACCAAGAGCTTTCACAGGAAAATCGCCGCTTGCTTTCTCGAGTTCAGCCGCTTTCCGCTGGAGAATAGCAGATCGGTCGCCTTCGCGAACTAGATCAATCTTGTGCACCAGGAGAAATACGCTTGCGTCTTTGCTGAACTGGGATAAACCATCAAGACAGTTCCGATAGTATTCCAGATCCTTGTCCATCTCGCGACTCTCCACATCGAAGACGTAGATCATGACGCCTACATGCGAGAATATGGTAGAACGCTGAGTGGAAAGGTAGGAGTCCATGAACGCATCTTGTCCACCGCAGTCCCATAGGTTGAGGATGAGGTCGCCAAGGAAGCGAACGTGATTCTGTTCAACGTCTATGGTTGCCCCTAGTCGAGATGTCAAGGATGCTGGGTTGTTGGAGCTGATTCGGAGACTGCCTGAGATGCCCGCATGGGTGACTTGATCGTTGTTCCTACTCACAAGATCATGGACCGCATGGAGGTCTTGCCGCTCCCTGACGCGCCCATCAAGAGAACCTAGATATAAAGACGATATGTCGGTGACCTCCGCTGTGTGAAATCATGCCGCGCACTTTCTTCTTCATATTGTGTTGTAGAACTCTCGAGGCCGAACAGAATGCAGGATAATGACGCTGGGAGAGATCCGGATGGTATCACGTTGCGAGGCTCGCTAGATAGTGTGACGGTAAACACATACAGACGGGACGGCACAGACACATCGACGCGTCCCCGTTCGCATGAAACGCATAGTGTACAAATTCCCAGTTTTCTTCCCAACTTACACCTTCGATGATCTATCGCCAACGCATCTACGAGAACGACCCTGCTGCCCATCGTTTGCAGTGAGTCGCCATCTCAACAGCCGCAAGTCCCCAATCCTCTCCGTGATTATGACCCTTATTCTCCCCTCTACCAATCCCTGCACGTTCCAATGCCTGATCGTCCGTGAGGGCAGTCAAGACGCCGAAAATGACAGGAACGCCAGTGTCAAGCTGAACCTTCATGAGAGCATGCGAAACACTGTCGCAGATATACTCGAAATGCATGGTTGAACCCTTGATGAGAACGCCAATCGCAATGACTGCGTCGAACGGCGCGTTGGTCAGCTCAGCAGTCGCAGTCGACGCTTTGTTGGCCAAGTTGGTGGAGGACCCTCCGAAACTAAGTCCGATCAGATCTCCAGCAGACGATCCGGTTTGGACGTATGACCCAGCGATGATTCTATCAGAGTTCATTATACGTAGGTAAACAGGCTCGGGTGAACTTTGAATACACACTTGGAACATGCGAATGGGAGCTCGAAGCTACCTGGCACGGATTGCACGACAATGTTGGAGTCTTTGACACCGCACTCTTTCAGTTTGGCGATTGCCCCGGAGACAAGCGCTTCGATGACGACTTGGTTCCATCGAGCGTGAACGATGGCAACGCGGAGGGAAGATCCGTCGTGCTGGCTGGCAGAGGGTCCCTTGATTGAGCTCATTGGACGTATGTAGCTTGAGCCTGAGTGTAACTCAAAATAAAATTAACTCACTCTCGCTTGTGGGAACTTCATAAATAAATATCCTATCGCGCTTATTATTATTGGGCGTCCCGCTCTTCTTCTCGGCCAACGATAATTTCGAAAACTTAGAAGGCCTAGACGATCGTTCGTGGCGGCCACTGCACAGCACTGCACTCGTTGCCAACGATCATTCCGGAACAAGCCTCAAGAAGATATCGGGACTCAAGCTCGTCCCAATGGAGGGAAACATTGGTGGTGCGCTCACATTCAAGACTCGTGTTCGCCGCTGAGCCAATCCTATAGCAACATATTCTTTGGTATACCAGTTTCTGAAGAAACAATCGAATGATAAAGCAGCAGAGGCAGTCAAGAAGGCAGCCAAGTCCTTTGTAGTCCTACGCGATGACATAGAACAGGACGGGTCATCCCTCGAGGAAATCATAAAACAGTGGAAAGCAACGCAAAAACCTACTTCGTAAGTCATATCGATAGTTTATCCCACTTTGATGTGGAATGACAAGGGTACCCAGTAAAGCAGAATGTATGTATGCTGTCGCTTCTCCATCCTAGCGACTGAAAGCTTCCATCAGCGTCATCCGAGGACTCTCACTCTTCCGAAAGTGGGTGTCCTATTCACTATACTTGCGTTAAAACAGCTTTGGATTGTAAAGTTAGACTCCTCCGATTCAGACAGCAGCTCGAGTGATGATTCGAGGTGAGTGGTCATGTGTGGTCACTGCATATATGCGTGATACTGACCATCCAGCTAGCTCAGAAGATGGCTCAAGTAAGTTGTCGCGGCATACGCCGGTACATTATCATTACTGACTCTGCCACAGGTTCAGAAAGCGACAGCGACGATTCCAGCGATAGTGATGATTCCAGCGAAAGCTCTGACGAGGAGACAGAAGCAAAACCAACACCGAAACAGCCTGCTGAGCGTGATACCAGTGCAACACTATCATCAGGTCCGCTGGATGAATCTACGTCATTTACGTCGCTCACTCAAATGCTTCGTTAGCTGAAGACGATGCCAAGGCAAAGCCAACGATATCAGAGAAGAAACCCACCGAGGAGAAGAAGGAGGATGGGGATAAGAGCTCCGAGTCGGACAGTTCAGATTCGGACAGCTCGGATTCAGACAGTTCCGATTCAGACAGTTCCGACTCAGAAAACTCGGATGAGTCGTCATCTAGCGAATCTGGTGCTTCCACCAGCTCGGATTCCAGCGACGAGGAGGATTCGAAGTCGAGTGGGGCAGCCACATCCAACAAGACGAAGCCTGCAAAGTCCGAGAGCTCATCCTCAAGTTCATCCTCTTCAGAATCAGAAAGCGAGTCGGAACCGGAACCGGAACCACAACAAAATGATGACACCCGGGCCGCCAAAAAGCGTAAAACTTCTGATGGAGCCGCTGTGACCACTGCCGTGGCTAACGCGTCGCAACAAAGCGTGAGCACCTTGAAGAAGGAGAAACCGCCCCCGAAGGTCAGGGAGCGTTTCCAGCGGGTCAAGGTCCAGAATTTACCAGCTGAAATGCTCATGGACAATGGTTACGAAGCGAAGGTAAGGCATGAGCTGCTCGCAAGCGAGGCAAGTGCTCACAAACGTATGTAGGGAGAGACGACGAATGATTACGGCTCGCGGGCGCATCGCGACCTTATTGTCACCCGCGGTGCCGGCTTCCGGAAGGAGAAAAACAAGAAGAAAAGAGGTTCATATCGTGGGGGGGAAATAACTGTAAGTGGTGTTTTCATTTAATGTCTTGCCTTACGATTGTCGTTATCGTGATAGATGGAAAACCATAGTATCAAGTTCGATTATTAGCATGTCATGCCGAATCACCCTGTGTCTACATAGGAACTCGCACCAATCACATTCGTCGTTGTCATTCTTGTTGGCTGCCTTCAACTGCTCTGCATTTTAGGGATGCACCATACTGGATATATTATTCCAGTCAAGTGAGATGGTATCGCTATGTGGCATCTAATAATCGGACCCATTCCATCGAGATCCATGGCGATCTCATCTCTTCGACACTTTCTGTCTCATGTAGGAGCGCCAAGACTTCGTCCGGGTGGGACTCGCGCTGCAGAACGACTTTGGGCCAGTAGTACGGCGTAACCGGTAAGATCTTGATCGAGACTGTACCGCTTTCTCCGGCCAAGGCGGACTTGACCTGGGTTGGCATTTTGGTTGGATCAATGCGGAGAAGAAATCGACAGTCATAGAGGACTTCAAGACGGCCGGAAAGAGCACCAGGATTTATCGCAGCTCTCAGTCGTTCTGTAAGGTCAATAACCAAATTGGATGATGAGCCGGTGCCTTCCTGAGGGTTCTTGGAGAAGGGGGGGAGTCGCGAAGCTAGCCAACAAAAGGAGTCACCATCTTGAAGGGGCAAGTCCAGACACTGGTTCCCAACTTTGAGGCGTTTGTTTGCGTTGAAGATAGCAGGTGTCCAGAGCACGCCTCCGCCGGCTGTGAATGCCTTGAGTTTTGCCGGCTGTGGATGTGGAGTCCATAAAGAAGTGGTGATGCGATGTATACTGCTCTGACGTCGGTTGCCGTCTGCGCGCAATGAGCCCCAGGGATGGAAGGAGACGTATCGGACTACCCGCAAAACAGTTGCGAAGCGTACCAGGGGGTCCAGGATTTTTTGTAATTTGAGGGGGAAAAGAAGCATAGTACCGATTGGAGAAGGTAGCACGCATTCCCCAAGATGTAAAGTTACTGTTGGTGGGATTAGAACGTAAAGGATGCCAAGGGCAAGAGACATGCCTTGCTGCTCAATATGTTGTACTGTTTCCGCGAGATTCTTGACTGCGCACCGCAAACGATCTCGGAAATCCGGAATAGGCGGTGCAGTGGACAACAAGCAGGAAGCTACCTCCTTTATTTTCTCCAATGGGATCGGAGAGTTTGGGGGGATCGAGAAATCTTCGGAGGAACTATGATGTACAAGGTGGCGAACAGCATTGCGGATGGTTAAGTCCGGTTGGAAGTTGGTCAAGTCGGTAACATACTCCAAGCCATGGAGGTGACAAGTTGCCAGAATCCTGTCCTAGAATAAAGCGCAGTGGACGCAGTAAGCCTGAGAGTGGGGTGGCAGAAGAAGGAACGAAGGACCTTTGGAAAGTCCAGGAGTGGTCTGATGATGAATTTATTGAGACCGTGATGTCCGACCCACCCGAGCGCCGATTGAGAGCTTCCCATTCCCCATCTGCGACAGGGACGCATTCCGGCAGCCCCTAGGGTTGTGGAGCCACGAGCGAGACGCATCAGGCATGTTTCCACCTGGTCGTCCGCATGATGAGCGAAAGCGATAATGGATGCGCCTGTACGAGACATTTCGTCGAACAAGACATGGTAGCGTGCGTCTCGAGCAAGCTGTTCGAGGGGACCTGCAGTGGGTTTCGGTGGAAAAGGACGTACGCCCCAATGGATGTGGAGGAGCCGGTGATCTACGCCAAGCCGTTCGGAATTGGTGGCCGCACAGGCTGCCATATGAGACGATGCAGACTGAAGGTTATGGTTGACATGTAGCGAAACGAGGGCTTGGACCAAGTTACGCAAGAGATAAAGCAAGCAAGTCGAGTCGGGACCGCCCGAGTTTGCAACTGCTGATGTGACTGTGGGTGGATGTGTCTTTTCATGCTGGAGAGACCCACCTACCGATTCTTGACCAGCGAGAGGATGGGAGTGAGCGAGCGAGCGCCGAGGCGAATTCGGCGGTTGTGATCGGCGATGACATTACCACTGGGCCTGGGACGAAGACCCGTCGAGTTCTTGTTCTTTTCTTGCACTTTTGATTGGCAGTAGACTGTGACAGAAACTGACAGAGTCACTGCTGACAGGCTTGTCAGGCTTGTACGCTGTCGAGCGTCAACCGAAAAACCACGATGACGATTCTTATCGCTTCAAGTTGAAGTACTACGTTTCTAGCTCAGTGAGTCCGTCCTCATGGAACTTGGGCAATGAACTAATGAACAACGCAGTGGCCCAGCTTGGTCGACTCTTGGATCGAGTCAGACCGAGTCAGTCTCTCATCTGAGAGAGTCACTCGTCGAATTCCTCATGCAGTCTCATGCACCTGCTCACGGCGCTGCTGATGCGGCCTGTGCATTGGTTTCATAATGAGCGCCGCATAACCCGAACTTGTACATACAAGGCCTAGCACAAAACGAGGCGATGCATCGGTCGGTCCATGTACCGGCGTGATCTCGACATCGTCAACGACAACAAGCTGCAAACAATAAAACTGCGCTTCGGTCCTCCATAAAAGCTCACGTTCCTGTTCGTGTTTCTCATCCCCCTCTGCCATGGCTAACGTTTCTGTTGATTACGCCGCCTATTCAGGCATCAAGTCTCTCGCAGCTGCAATCATCTTTGCAATCTTGTACTTCCCTCTCTTTGCCTTCTTTTTCTCAAGAGCCATCTCTCGTCCAACTTATGTCTTCATCATCCTCACCCTCTTCTGTGCAAGTATGTCTATTCTACTCTTCTCCCCTACCCTGCTTGACCTTCTCCGCAGTTCGTTTCACAGCCTTTGTGCTTCGTGCTTTGCTCATCAACGTCTCCTCTGATGCCCATAACCTGAACTTCTTCATTGCCTACGAAATCATCTACAACACCGGCTTCTTCGGTCTCCTCTACTCTGCTTACACCCTTGTCGCTGACCGGTAAATTCCTCTCTCTCTATATCCACATCCCTATCTCATATGCCTCTTCCAGCGTCGCCTTTACGCAGAACCCACCCAATGGCCCCATCTCTCGTCTCCTCCAATTCCGCTTCTTGTTCCGTATTGCATTGACTGCAGCTGTCGCAATCGGTATCACTGGCGCTGTCGATGCGAGCTCTGGGACTACGGCTTCCACCATAAACACTGGAAATACCCTCCGTGAAGTCGCAATCTACATTTTCTTCGCTTGCTCGATCCTTGTACTCCTCTACACATTCTTCCTCGCACGTGTTGAGTTCTCAGGTACGTTTTTCTCCCCATCATCCACTCGCATCCTCACCCGACTCTGCAGAGGGCGGTTACCGCGGACCAGGTCATCAGACCGGTGCTACCCACGGAATTTATATTCTCCTGGTCATTGCCGTGCTCCTCGTCGCACGCGAGACCTTTTTCACTGCCACCGCCAAAAAGACATCAGTGCAGGAGAATGAAGCGATCTGGTACCCTCTTGCAGCGCTCACAGAATTTATTGCTGTCGTTTTGTTCGCAACGCCCGGCCTGGTGCCTGCGCGCTCGGAACTACCAAAGGAAGCTTCTTTGGCATGATCGGATTTGTCCTGCTCGCACGGTTTATCCCCTTGGATCGTACTATACCATACCACGACTAAAATGCTTCTGTTGTCCTTCCATACCCATCATCTCGATCTATAATATTTATGCTGCTCTTGTCATGTGTGACCGATTACCCACTGGTTTTTGAGCGTCCTCGACCTTTTGCTTCCGATGTGGCGGAGGGTGCGAAATGTCAAGTTGGCACACGCCTTGTTCTGATCATTCTTGTCCCATACTGTACCGACGGATTTCCTGAATCTTTTCCTGCTCGATCCTGCCAGGCCTTCTTGCTGGCTCACGGGCCATTCTGACAATTAACCTATCCTCTTTCCAGAACAAAAACGTAAAATATAACATCGATGTCGTCCCAAACCACACATAATATCTCCCCTCCTCCTGTGCCGGTTTCTCCACCTTCGACCGGTGTCCGTCGCCATCATACGATCTCCGCCGCGTCTCGCAAAGCCAGGACTGGTGCACGCGCAACCATATCAGAGGAGACCCAGGACCAACAACTTTGGAACGACGATGAGCCCGTTGATGAAGACTGGGTTGGGGGTGTTGGCGCCGTCGGAGAGAAGACATCTCTCCACAGGCAGAGCTCTCTTCCAACTAATTCCAGACGAGGTTTGCGATTTTAAATCCATCGACATGTCCTCTAATAACGTCTATCGTTCTCGCCCATTTCTCAGCATTCCGGGGCAAAAATTCAAAGCAATCTGGAAACCTAACCCCGCGGACTATGAATAGCTTGTCTGCCATCGCTGGACACGAAGGCGATGAAGAGGACTGGGAACGGGAAATGAGAGGGTTTAACGACGAAGATGAGGTGGGTTTTGTGCTTAATATACATTCTTGATTCTCCATAAGCATAAGCATAAGCACCATCGTTGGACTCATACCATACTTGCTTTCTCACATTCCATGACGACGATTTGTGCTCACACCATCCTTTCAGCACGATATGTCCAACTCAGAGCAAGCCCAGCTTGCAGAAGCTCAATCGCAATCATCTAACGACAATCTGACTCCGCTTTCACCTCATTTCGCTTCATCTCATGTCCCATCTCCCCCTCCAGCTTCATCGGGCGTGCGTCGTCACCAGAGCCTGACATACGGGGCTCAGAGACAGCAGCAGATGCCCGCTGCCGGCCTCAAGCGCGCAGGCACTCTGCAACAGGCTGGTTCTCGACACGCCCATGCCGTTGGACAGTCGCCTAGCCCACCCGATGCCGAAGAGGAGTATAGCGAAGAGCAGGAGCTTGTCAATCCCTACGATGACGAGTCTTATTTCACCTCTCGCTCCTCTCCACCAAACCAACAACCATACGGTGGTCAGGTGCAATCCCAATATCCCATCGGGCGCTCATCTCCCTGGGTAACCCCTGGGGGTGGTGACTGGCGCACACATGGAGGCACGTTCTCGGGGCAGGGTGTGGGAAACATCGACGACGTCACCCGTGCATTATCAGTCATGGAGCTTAACAATGCCGCTCAGTTGTATTCCAACAATGCCGCGTTCCAAGGAGGTCATGCGTCAGTACCTCCACCTCGCTTAAACCCCACTCACCCCACCCCTCTTTCCCCTGGAAGCATGCGCCAAAACACCGCTCAAGGCAATAATGGAGGTTCGCGAAAGCTGCACCTCAATACCGACTTGGAGGGTCGGAAAACCCCAACTGGGCAATCGGTATGTTTTCTGCCCTAGAGAAAGTTATACCCAATTTCATGAATCATGACATGCCTCAGAGGGCGAACGATGGTGATCGTGCATTAACCGCGACCGGTGCGACAAATTGGGATCAAAGAGACAAACTTCTTACCGAACGCACCTCCAATTCGAATTTGAATTACGGTTATCAGCAAGGCCAGAAAGGAAACATCCCCAGTGTCCCGCCCATCCCGGCGCAGTATCTTAACCAGCTAGGCGCGATGCAAGCACCTCGGTTAGGATTCGCACAAGGTCAAGGTCAACAATCGCAGAGCGATAACAATGTACAATCGCTCCCCGGGTACCTTGGCTCGCCAGTTGATATCCCGACCCTGATCGCGACCAAGGGATATAATCCCCAGCACTTCGATGTTCGGCCACAATTTGTCAGTCGTTTTCTCTCCAAAAATGATCATCCTCACCAATGATTTTTCCCCAGGCACGCTACTTTGTTATCAAATCGTACACGGAAGATGATGTGCATAAGTCCCTGAAGTATGAGATCTGGAGCTCCACAGACCCAGGCAACAAGCGTCTTGATAAGGCATTCAAGGAAAGCGCCGGAAGAGGCCCGATTTACCTTTTCTTTAGTGTCAATGCCAGGTTGGTATCCGTGTACAAGCCAGTGGCCTAAATTCTGAGACGAGTTCACAGTGGCCATTTTTGCGGGATGGCGGAAATGCTGACTCCTGTACGTTTGTTGGTCAGTGAAGTTTGAGTGTACGCTCATGATTTCATCCAGGTCGATTACACACGGAGTAGTACCGTCTGGGCATCAGACAAGTGGAAAGGTGTCTTCAAAGTTCGGTGGACTTTTGTCCGTGACATTCCCAATGCCAATCTTCGCCACATACGCTTAAAGTATGTGTCACCGACTCCTGCTTGAGGTACAACTGACGACTGCTCATCTATGTAGTAATACCGCCGAGCGCAAGCCTGTCACCAACTCTCGTGACACTCAGGAACTTCTGCCAGATGCCGGGCAAGAGATGCTCCGTATCTTCCACACCCATCCGGCGAGGACATCCCTCTTACAGGACTTTGCATTCTACGAGGTTCGTCTACCAGTTGTGATGGTCACAAAATTACTGAATTCTTGAAAGCTCCAAGCCATACAGAAGGTGCAGCAACAGGCAGGATCCGGTAACGGATCTGATGCGTCAACACCTCAATCACAATCCCCGACCCCACAACATCAACAACAACAGCAAGCCATGTACACGATGCCGAATATGGCAAACCCGGCCGCGCTTTACAGTGCCATGTCGCCAGGCATGGCAGCTACGATGACTCCCGCTATGCTACAGATGCAAATGCAAATGGGCATGATGAGCTCACCCTTTGGGATTCCACAAACCCAGGCCATGCACCAGAGTGTCATGCGACACCCAAGCCCAGGACCCGCTGTCGGCCAAAATTATATGAACATGGGTGGGGTACCCTTCTAGACAAACAATTCCGAGGGACAGAGGGTACTGTGACAAGCGCTAACAGCTTTGGATATAGAATTCGTTCTACTCTACCTTTTCTTCGTTTCTCTTGCTGTGATCTGTCTCATCCATTCACATTTTCCTTGCGTTTCCAATGTTCCATTCTATTGGCTCTACATCATCGTGTAACGCGTTACCCATCGTTTCCCTGTTCACTCTTACACCAACAGCCATGGACGTGGACAATGGACTTGGATATCCGTTTGTTACTGCGTTGTAATTGTTTTCCATTGGTTCATGTTTCTCTGCTATGCGTAACACCTATGACCTTGGGATTGCTACTGATTACTGACACTACTATGCGACCAAGTACTTAGGCATACATCAAGTTCGGTATATATTCTGAATGTCTGTAAGAAATCGAAGCTCGCTAGAAGCGATAAAGACCAGTTGTCCCTCATTGTTGTCCAGATTGAATTATCTTGTGGAGTGCTGATGCAACCACAGCAGCGAAAGACGGATCGTTGATATCCGTGTCCACCACATCAACAGGACACTCTAGTCCTCCGGAACGTATCGCGTTCAATAGCGCCTCATCCGCTTCTACGTCTCGGAACGGACCTCCGTCCTTGTCAATTCCTGAGAAACCTTGAAGCGGGAGGATGACATGTGTCCGACCGGGGGACGCTTTCTTGAGCTTCCGAACGATAATCTCCCCCAGTTCCCCGCATTCCTCGACGGATGTCCGCATCAGGGTGACTGACGCGTTATGGCGCACGAACCGCCTCCTGGAAAACTTGGCTGGGACAGTCGAGGCTGGGCCAAAGTTGACCATGTCGAGGGCGCCTACGGAGACAACCTGGGGGATGGTCATCTCCGCCGCTGCCTCGAGGCGGTTTGGCCCTGCAGTGAGCACCCCGCCGACGAGCTCGTCCGCGAGCTCTGTCGTGGTCAAGTCCAGCACACCAACAAAGTATCTTTCCCGGATGAGACGCTCCATGGAGAGTCCTCCTGAGCCCGTCGCGTGGAAGGTAACGACGGCGTACCCGAGCTCTTCGAGCGTTCGCGTAGCTGCCTGGACGCATGGTGTGGTGAGACCGAACATGGTGACTGCAATAGTTGGCTTTGTCGTGCCGTCGCCGACACCCTGCCGGAGGCGCGATCTGGATACAGATCGGAATGCCATGCCAGCGATGGCATCGGCAGCGTTGCCTAGGACAGCTTGGAGCAAGGTGTTCATGCCCGCAATGTCGGCGACGGAGTACATCATCGTCATGTCGGTCTCGCCGACGTAGTGGGCGGTGTTTCCTGATGCCATGGTGGACACCAGGAGCTTGGGGAATCCGATGGGAAATGCATCACGGAATGCAGCGGCACAGACACTGGTGTTGCCGGAGCCACCAGCGTTGATAGCACCAGCGATGCCGCCCTCGGCATGCAGCCTGGAGAGGGTGGTTGTGAGTGCACGGGTCATGACCTCGAGAGTGGCACCGCGGGAGGCCGCATCTCGAGCATCACTAGAAAGCGTGCCCAACATTTGAGAACGGGAAATGTCGATTTGGTCATGGACAAGGGGGTCATAACTGCCGATGTCGATGAGGATGGCTTTACACAAGCCACCAGTGTCGATAGTGCGCTTGATATAGCAGAGAGCTTCATACTTGGTATCACAGGTCCCAACGACCGCCACGACGGGAGGGGAAATCATCTTGATTGCGAGGAATCGGCTGACAGTGCTCAGTTGTTCCAACGCGCCTGATTGGATTATGTCAGCCATGGAGACTCGTATAAATGTTCCGGAAACGGTCCGCTGATGATCCTCCAGACAAAAGTCTTGCCATCATGTCGAAACGCCAGGCAACACTCGAGCGACTCAGAAACTCCATCAATCGAGGTGAAGCGATCGTAGGTGGTGGGGCAGGTGTCGGGCTAAGCGCAAAGACACAAGAGGCTGGGGGAGTGGATCTGATTATCCTATATAACTCTGGTCGCTATCGTATGGCGGGTAGGGGGTCCCTGGCCGTGAGTTTCAGCGTTTCCGGATGTAGTGAAGTGCTCACACTCACCCTAGGGTCTGATGCCTTACGGAGATGCCAATGCCATCATGCTAGAGATGGCACGCGAAACCCTGACCGTGGTGAAGAAGACCCCCGTGCTTGCGGGGATCTGCGGCACTGACCCCTTCCGCGATATGTCACGCTTACTGCGTGAGGTCAAAGATTTGGGCTTTACTGGTGTCCAAAATTTCCCGACCGTGGGATTGATTGATGGCGTCTTTCGTCAAAACCTGGAAGAGACAGGGATGGATTATGGAAAAGAAGTGGAAATGATTCGCATAGCGCATGAGATGGACCTGTTAACGACACCGTACGTCTTTAATGTGGACGAGGCGGAGAGGATGACCAAGGCTGGAGCGGACATCATCGTGGCCCACATGGGTCTCACGACGAGTGGAACGATCGGTGCCCACACGGCGCTCACTCTGGACGACTGTGTCGCGCGAGTCCAGGAAATTACGGATGCTGCGAAAAAAATCAATCCGGACGTCATCGTTCTGTGTCATGGAGGGCCAATCGCGAAACCTGCAGATGCACGGTACGTGATTGAGAGGGTTAAGGGGATCCATGGATTCTGTGAGTGGTCAATTCGATTGGACTAAGATCGATGCTCATTGGTTTTAAGTTGGAGCAAGTTCGCTGGAGAGGTTACCTGTCGAGGTCGCGATGAAGGCTGCCACGGAGGACTTCAAGTCCATTCGGTTGAGCAACTGAACACTTGCTCGTCTCGGGGTGATGTTGTTGGACCGTTCGAGCTCGTTGTCGTCTGTCCTCTGTAGATACCGTTCCAATAAGCTTGGTGCAAGTAAGTTAAGATTGTACTAGACCAGTCAAAAACTCGGACCAGTGCGTAGTACGGTAGTAGACCTTGGGAACAACAAGACAAAACAAGATCTCCACAGGTCGCGCGTTGCGAACAGTGACAGTACTAGTGTCAAGATCATTCACGCGTCGTCTGGTCCCGTTTCGCCGCAAGTTCAAACGGCCAAACCAAAGGCGCTGGAATCACCATGGCCCTCCTTTCAGATCGACAGAAAGAAGAATTGTGCGTGGAAGTGCAGATCTACAGACTGATGCTCATTGCTAGCGAATGCATCGATTCAGGCATAAGTCCATGTTGGAGTACCTTCATGCCAACAACTTCACCGCAGCATATAACGCGCTGAAGGAGGACTCGGGGGTGGAATACACTCCAGATCCCAAGGCCAAATACGCAGGGCTTTTAGAGAAGAAGTGGACGAGCGTAATTCGTTTGCAAAAGAAGGTATCTTCTACCTGTTAATCACATAGAGGCCACCGATTTAGCTTCGTTGGGCATAGATCATGGACCTCGAGACACGCAATGCCTCTCTACAAGAAGAATTATCTCTCGCGCCATCGAAGCGTGCCGGAATGCAGGCTGATTGGGTTCCGCGTGCCCCGGCTGCACACGTTCTTACAGGCCACCGACAAAGCATAACACGCGTGGCTTTCCACCCTCAGTACTCACTTCTCGCCTCCGCCAGCGAAGATGCCACTGTCAAGATCTGGGATTGGGAAACAGGTGAATTCGAGAGAACGCTCAAGGGACACCAAAAAGGGGTGAATGATGTTGAATTCGATCACAAGGGTCATCTGTTAGGTGAGTGCGGTGTCATTTTGTGGAACAACCCGCTTATACGCTCTCCCTCGCTCGATGCAGTTACATGTTCCTCGGATTTGTTCATCAAAATATGGGATTCCCAGAATGAATGGAAGAACGTAAAGACGCTGACAGGGCATGATCATGCTGTTTCGTCTGCACGATTTATGCCCGGAGACCAGCAGATTGTCAGTGCCAGTTGGGACCATACCATCAGAATATTTGACGTTGCCTCAGCGTAAGTCCAGAACAACAGCTTCGTAACAATGCTGACAGATTGTGAAAGTCACCTCGTGCGGACCATCACTGGTCATACGGACTGGGTGCGCTTCGCCATTCCTTGCGACGATGGGCGGCTGTTGGCCAGTGCCTCCAAGGATCAGGTAGTTTCACATCCCACTTTGTTTGTCACCACTGCTCAGCGGACGAATATGATAGTCTGCTAGAATTTGGGATCCTCTCACAGGTGAACTGAAGATGGAGCTTCGGGGACACGATCATCAAGTCGAAGTTGTCGTTTTTGCTCCGATTGCGTCATACAACGCTATCCGAGAACTTGCAGGCGTTCCGGTTCGTTCATATGGAGTTTTGAATGTTTCACGAATATAACTCACTGACGTGTTCAGAATACTGATCGGGTGAAGAAGCCAGGCGTATATGTCGCGACAGGGTCAAGAGACAAGACGATCAAACTATGGGACACTCAAAGTGGACAGATGTTGAAACATCTTGTAGGGTGCTTTTCGGGTATTCGGAGCATCGACGATTGATGTCTCTCTGACAGGCCGGGCATGACAACTGGGTTCGATCGCTCGTTTTCCATCCCTCTGGGAAGCTTTTACTTTCGGCGTCCGATGACAAGACCATACGCATATGGGAGCTGTCAACGGGCAGGTGTATGAAGACCGTGGAAGCGCACACGCATTTCGTTGCAACCATCGCTTGGGGACGACAGAGAGTGTCTGTGAGCAAGACAAACGGAAAGGATGCCGCTGATTCAAAGTCTGGCGAGACGGAGAAGTTGGTCAACGTGGTAGCATCAGCTGGAGTTGACCAAATGGTGAAAATTTGGCTTCCATGATGCGCGTTGAGCACATTGGACGGAACATGATTCCCGCCGTATCCGAGGCTATGTGAGTAGTCCTCTTATCGTGAAATGGAACAGGTCAGGGTTTTGTTGAGCATTGCAAAGCTTGTCTGACAAGGGTATCAGAAGTAGGCTCGGCAGAGAACATTCTTTACGACACGCTATATGCGTTGCACTCACGATCGTTGTTCGCAATCTTTTTCTCGGTTGTTTTCTCGAATTTCAGCATACCCATACTACGACTACATATATATTTGCTAGCAGTGATGAGGGTGGTGTGATAATGTTTGGGACCTAGGCGACGAGTGGGCATATTGAATCATTCAAAATCATTGATGTTCAGGGTAAACCCTTGTTAGCCGTGAGATACGTTTCAACCCAAGTTTCAACGTTTCAACCGTGGAGGGTTCACTAGCACTGGCCTTGGTCGGCAACGTCCGTTTTCATTTCCCCTCCCTTCCACCAACTGTCCCAGTACAGTCCGAGGACCGTCAATCACAGCGATGGCACCCCAGTCATCGCCGTCGCCGGCCTCTAGTGCTACGACATCCGTACAAGTCGGCGAGTCTTTTTTTCCTGATTATATTGCGAATAATTCTCATAAAGCCCACCCACAGCTCTGCGCATTCGGCCAACCACCTCAGCAGACCTTGCGTCCATTCCCGCTCGCTTCCAGAGACCTGTCATTCATGCGACCACTTCCACCATCGTCACCGTCGATGCTGCCTCTGCTGCACCCGCCGCCTCCGGTTCTGCCACCGCCCTCTCCACTCCACCTCCCAACACCGCGAAAAAACAACAAATGTTTAATTTCGACCAGGTCCACTCTCCCGATACCACCCAGCATGCACTCTTTACCTCCACCGCACAGCCTCTTATTTCCCGCTTCCTTGAAGGCTTCAACTGTACCATTCTTGCTTATGGCCAGACCAGTAGCGGAAAGACCTTTACCATGACTGGCATAGACCTAGACGCCAATCCTTCAGATCCAAATAACGGCATGGGCATTATACCACGCGCGGTATCAACAATATTTGCTCAGGCGAAGAAACTAAAGGAGGAACGTGTTGGTTCTTGGAACTTCACTATCAAGGGTTCATTCATAGAAGTGTACAACGAGGATTTGATTGACCTTTTGAGTTCGGATGAAGCAACTGCCCGCCGCGAGGTTCAGATAAGGGAAGGAAAGGATGGCTCTATAATCTGGGGTGGCCTTCGAGAGGTTAATGTTCGCAACAGCAACGAGGTCATGAAGTACGTCATCATGGCCTTTCAACGTCCTCTAAGCCGGACTCATCGATTTGTAGCCTTATTCGACAAGGAACTTCCATTAGACGCACGAACGAGACTGATATGAACGCTCAATCTTCTCGTTCACATGCCATATTCTCCCTAACCCTCACTCAAAAGAAGTTCACTGGCTCGGGCCCACCACCTCGATCTTCATCACCGTTACCCGCCAATGGTCGTTCTCCTTCGCGTCTCGTACGCCCAGGATCATTATACACTGGTTCACCGACCGCCGCGAGAGTTTCATCTCCTACAAATGGACGACCACCTACTCCAAGTTTCCATTCCGCAATTGGTAGAGGGGGTGGTTTGAGGCCGGCCAGTTCCCTTGGTTTGCGACCGCCAGACCGGACTGCTGATAACGACGACGATAGCGGTGAATGGACGACCATTGTGTCCAAATTCCACTTCGTTGACTTGGCTGGCTCAGAAAGGGTAATTGTTCTTCCTTCTTGCACCGATATGAGCTAACCCGAAGCTCAGCTCAAACGAACCGCCGCCGCGGGCGAACGCATCAAAGAGGGTATCTCCATTAATAGCGGCTTGCTGGCCCTCGGGAACGTAATCTCAGCCCTCGGCGACCCCGCTCGCGCGAAGTCTCACACCAGCTCTCACGTACCCTACCGTGACTCGAAACTTACTCGTCTTCTTCAAGACTCTCTGGGAGGCAACGCTCATACACTCATGATCGCTTGTGTCAGTCCAGCCGAGTGGAACGTTGGCGAGACGGTGAACACCCTCAAATATGCAAATCGTGCTAGGAATATCAAGAATCGAGCAGTTGTTAACGAAAAGGAGGACGGATGGGACGACATTGAATGGTTGCAAGGCACTATTACTCGTTTGCGAAAGGAGCTCAAACAAATCAAGGAGAGCGGCGGAGCCATCCCCCCAGCTTCTGGAGAGTCGACAGTTGTCGCCATCGTCGAGCCCGTGGATAGCTCCAACAAGAAGATGCTCGCTCAGATGACTGAACTCCAGAACAACTACGAGGATTTGAGGGAGAAGTACGTCGACCGCACGGAGGATCTCGCAAGGTTACGTCGCGAGCTTGGCGAACGTCATCGTACGTCCACTGGTGGAAGCATCGGTGGGACTGCAAAATACGAAGAGATTGTTGGACCAGTCATCGAGGAGTACGAGAAGACGATCAGTGCTATGGAAGCGGAGTTGAGCTTGAACCGCGCTGCGCTGCGCTTGACGAACGAAATGGTGGAAGAAAAAGAGGAAGAACATGCGCAACTCTCCGAGCGGCACAATGCCACCGAGCTCTACGTAGAGGAACTCAGATCTCGATTGGCCAAGGTGACCGAACGAGAAGCCTCCACCGAAGTATGCCAATATCCGATGAGCTGTTTCTACCTACTTATAAAATTTATCATAGGCCTATGTCCGTGACCTCGAGGAGAAGATAAAGTCTTACGACGAGACGTCGACAACCTCCAGCGAGTCAATGTCCGATCTGAAACGTGAACTCGGCCGCTACAAAGACACTGAATCCCACTCCACCTCCTACATTTCTGAGCTAGAAGGTCGCCTCGCCAGGTCAGACGAATCCGTTCTTTCACTACAACGAACCATCGAACGCCTGGAGAACGAATGTGAGAGGCGACGTGATGAGGTCGCGGCACTTCAAGCTCGGTTGGAGAACCTGGAGCAGGATGGGGCAAGTTGGCGATCAGACCTCGAGGAAAGGGAGAGAAAAGTGAAGGATCTCGAGCTTAAGATGGAGGAGTGGGAGCGGAAGAAGAAAGAAGCGAACGAGGACCGTGCGCGCTTGAGCGGTGTGGTCGGCGAGGTCGAGCAGGCGAAACGAAGTCTTGAGGACCTTGACAAGAATGCCGATGGTTCTTTGCCCAGCTCATCTGGCATCAGCACGCCGGCGGAAGGCGACCTCCCAGCAGTGAACCAACTGGCTGCGCTGCAACAGACGCACGCTGCAACCCTCACCGATCTATCCTCTGTCACTGTAAAATATCGCAACGCTTTGCGAGAGATTGCAGATCTCGCCGCTCAAATTCAAGAGGTGAAACTGGCTGGCCCTACGATTCCAGAGACTTCCGTACTTGAAAACATGGAGGCACCGACATTCCGCAGGAAACTGTCTAGCACAAGGATCGATCAATTAGATGCACCCGGACGCAAGCCTTTTTTTCGGCAGGCGATTTCAATGGAGTCTTTGCATGGAAGGTACTGTTGTATATCCCGGTCTTGTGCGATTTCTCTCACCGACACACGTTCACTTGATAAGATCGGCTTCTCAATCGCTTTCGCCATCGGTGTCGCTGTCGCAGGAGCTTTCCTCGGCAGCACGATCGCGCAAAATGTCTGGCTCCAGTCACGGGACCTCTAGCTCAATCTCTCAGTCTCCTTCTCGTAATCCCAATCTTTCTATTTCACTCTCGAGCTTCAACGGGAGTTTCAACGGTAACATAACGCCAACCGAGCAACGATCCGCGTCTAGTATGGAGAAGGAGGTCATGCGCTTACAAGAGGTTTTAAAGGAACGTGAAGCGGAAATCAGTGCTCTGGAGGCTAGTTTGAAAGAGAAGGAGCAGGCGGCGCCAGCTCCATCCGCAGATGAAACACCCAAGGCAACCGAGGATGCTACACATCTGGCTCCCCACACCATCGAGAAGCTCAACGCAGTCCGGAAGACCATGCAACTCCATGGTGTACCGTCTACTGCCAACAATCTCGACACAGATGCCGACGTGGATGAGTCGCTTGACCGTTGGAACGAGCTCATGCTGTAAGATTCTCTGAACAATCGATACATTACTCTTGTCACTGAATAACCTTATTCAGGGCCATGGCCCAGAAAGAGTCTCAGCACTCTGAGGCGGTCAACGCTTTGAATGATCAGTTGACTCAAGTTCGTCGCGCTCATGATGAGCTTGTCACACTGTCTAGAGATCAGGTATGTCTACTTCTGATGGATATGACTCAATCTCACGTATCCTTGGCTTGCAGACGCTGAACATGTCGACTGAGCTCGAGGGGGTACGCGCCAGGTATGAAGATACTGCCACCGAGCTGGAGTCCGTTCGTCAACGCGAGCAGGAGTTGATCGCAAGTCTCAAGAAAGCGGAAGACAATCACGCTGCAGCCATTGACGTCTTGCGCTCAGGACATGAAGAGGTACTCACGGCGAAGAGTGCAGAGGTCGATGAGCTAGTTGCAAGGTCCAAGGACGAACATCAAGTCGCGCTCGGGAATCTTCAGAATCAACTCTCCGTGGCAACTGCTGGCCTCGACCAAGCTATCAAAGATCACGAGGAGGCGTTTGGCAAACTCAAAGCTACCCACGAAGAAGAGCTCCAGCGGTCGCAACAAGAGGCGAAGGCAGCCCTTGATCGCCTAGCTCAAGACCACCAAGAAGCGTTCTCCAAGGCGACGGCCGAACACGCGGAGGCCATGAGACGCAAGGAAGAGGATGCCGTCGCTGACCTCTCTCGGACCGAGGAAGAGTATTACAATGCTCTGACGAAGCTCCGCAACGACCACATTGAGGCACTGCGCAAGCAGGCCGAAGATGCCGCTGCTACGCTGGAGCGTCTACGTGAGGACCATGCCAGCGAGATCCGCATGGCCGAGAAGACCCGGGAGTGTTCACTCTCTGAATCGGAGTCTGCTCGTGACCAAGCACTCCGCGACATACAAGAAGAACACAGTGCTATCATCTCCAGAAGAGACACCATGTACGCCGAAGACATGGAGAAGCTCAAGACGGAACACACTCAGATTCTTGCGAACAAGGAGGAGGATTACAGGTCCAGACGGGAGAACATGAAGCGGGATCATTCCACCGCGATGGCCGTGCTCAGGGAGCAGTCGGAAGCACAGGTCGAGGACCTTACCAAGGCGATCGCACAACTAGAACAAGAAGCAGTCGCTGCTGCCGCGAAAGCGCGCGAGAACCAGGAGTTGTTGATCCAAGCACTTAAGGAACAACAGGCCGCCCTCCTTCAGGAGATCACTCGTGGGCACGAAGAAGACGTCATTAAGCTCAAGGAATCCCATGCGGGAACATTCAACGCTCTCAAATCGCAACACGAGGAGGCCCACCAGGCGCTCATGACCAAGCATGATGAAGCTATCGAACGACTTGAAGCCGAGCGCGAAGCGGCATTAGCTGGCTTGAAGTCTACCCTCGAGACCGCACAGGAGCAACATTCTACTGCCCTCGAAGAAGCTCGAGCAATGGCGGAGCGTGCTTTGGCGGAAGAACGCAGTCTCTCCTCAAAAGCCCTTGCCGAGCTGGAGCAGCGCCACACCGTAACGCAAGGCAAGCTCCAGCAGGACCACCAGTCTGCTCAGGCTGAGCTCGAGGCCGCTTGCGCCGATATCAAGGCTGCTCGGGAGCAGCACGACAAGGCGTTGGAGCGGGAACGTCAACGCTCTTCATCGGGCTTGGCTGAGGTGGAGGAGAAGCATGCGAACGAACGTGAGGCGATCTTGAAGGACCTTGACGACCTTCGGGAGCAGGTCGAATCGCATCGCGTCGCGTCGAGCGAACTTGCAGCAGCACAGGCGTCTCAGAGCCAGACTATCAAAGAAAAGACACAGGCCATCACATCTCTAGAGGGAGATCTTAGGAGCGTCCGCTTAGAAAATGACGGACTTCACGGAGAGGTCGCCAACCTCAAGGCTGAGCTGGAGATGGCGACTGCGGAACAGACCAAGCTCGCTCAGGAGGTATCCAAGCGAGAATCTGTTGCCAACGAACTGGATAAACATCGTTCTTTGATTGCCGAGATGCAAGAGAACCTTCAGCGCGTCAAGGACGAGAAAGACAATTTGCAAGCGGAGAAGAACAAGCAGGAGAACGCGTTACGTGATTTGCAGGCTCAGGTAGTACGCACTTCGCTCATCCAGGACACCCCAGCCCCGCGCGCCACTCCAGAGCGTAATATTTCATTTTCTCGAGTGAGCGGTTTGAATGGCAAACTCCCACCACCAACCCCGCCTCCTTCAGTTCCACCTCCACCTGCGCCAAAGACCCAGGAGTCGCACTCCAGCATGTCCACTCAGTCGTCCATGGTGTCGCCCTCGACGTCCAAAGACTCGCAGATGGATTCACCTGCTACTTCTGTCCTCTCGATTAGTGCCAGTGGCGTGCCTCTGGATGCCAAGGCGGCGGCGGCGAAGATCGAGGACCAAGTCAAGCACATCGGCGAACAGGAAGTGATGATCAAGACGCTCAACAAACAGCTATCCCACTGTGA
Organism: Chalciporus piperatus; assembly: GCA_038093975.1. NCBI lineage: Eukaryota > Fungi > Basidiomycota > Agaricomycetes > Boletales > Boletaceae > Chalciporus > Chalciporus piperatus. The sequence continues at coordinate 651,473 of JBBPTG010000002.1, forward strand.
GAATGATCTTGCCACCCACATGGATCTTGTGAACACGCTGGAGACATCGCTTGGTGACTCTGAGAAGAATCGTACGTTACCACGTTTCATGACTGGATGGATTATTGTTGACTTGGTGTCACAGTGCGCAAGGCCCGAATGCAAGCGACGGAACTCGCAAAGGAGCGAGATACCCTCAACTCACAACTAGAGGCTACTCGTAATGAGCTTCTGGAAGCTCGCCGTGAAGTTACCACCGTTCGGAGGTCTGTTGTAGAAGAAAAGCAATCGCTGGAATCCCGATTAGATGAGGAACGCCGGGCCAAGGAGCGGGCCCGTGCCCAACTCGATACGCGGATGGAGGAGCTGCAGCGACGGAAGTCTAAATTTGCATGCCTTTGATTGTGTTCGACCCTATGCACTATGCCCACCCCGCGTCGCATTGACTTCTTTCTTTTACTTCACTCTTCACTGCTTGTGTTATCCTACCTTGTTTGTGGAGCTAATGAGCTCGATTCCTTGTTTTGCAGATACCCTTACAGCCCTTCCGTTCCTTTTCTTGCTAGCTTATATGGTTTACTATGAGGTACCACTTGTTACCATGTCCCCGCCCATACTGGATGTTCATGTTGCAACACAATGCATCTCGGATCATTGGGATCTGAAATTTTGTATACTTCCGTGCGGTGCAGCGAAGTGTCACTTGATCTACTTGAGTTGCCATTTAACCGGGTGACTTAAATTGGAGTTGTCAGTTCGTTTTCCCGCCCTGCACCTTTGCACCTCACTTCTCCGGATCACCTTAGAATGAACTGTGCAGTCTTCGCTCGTGTTGCTCCCTACGCCACGCGTTCGCCGCTCTTGCATCGTGCTGTGGTCTCTCAAGTCAGGCTCCAAAGCACCGCTACCCCGCGGAAGATTCCCCGTGTCCTTCCTTCATTCTCTCTTGAGAACAAGGTGAATGAAATTTATTTTCGCGCAACGATGTGATACAAACGATTCATATTAAACAGGTTTGTGTCGTAACTGGAGCTGCGCGGGGTTTGGGCAACGAGTTCTGCAACGCCTTTGTCCAGTCGTGTGTTATCAACCTTGGATCGAATGACACCAGCTAAAACAATACTAGGGGATGCACCCAAATAGCCATGATTGATCTTAAAGAGAACGAGGCTCAACAGGCTGCGGACGAAATGATTCAAAATGCATGCGGTCAGTGGTGATGATTGGTTTTGTTCACAAGAACGGCTGCTTAAGATGATCCCAAGTTAACAGCGGCATGAAACCAGAGGACTTTAAAGTGATTGGCGTTGGGTGTGACGTCTCGTCCGAGCTCTCCGTTCAAAAAGCCTTCGAAGTTGTGATGGACACCTTCGGCCGTGTTGATTCAGTGGTCGCGTCCGCCGGTACGTGGGATGCGTTTTTGGGTCACTTGAACATCGTGTGATGCTTTGGTTATTTAGGTATTGTGGAGAACTACTCTGCGTTCGAGTGAGTGAGTCTAGAGGTTGCATGCGAGTAATACTAAGGGTTGTCCTGCAGCTACCCCTTCGACCGCATCAAGCGGTTGTATGATATCAATGTCCATGGGGCGTTCTTTACGGCCCGTGAGGCTGCTCGGAACATGATACCACAGGGCGGGGGCTCCATAGTGTTGGTAGCGAGTATGAGTGCATCGGTGCGAATTCGATGTTTTCCTGAACTTGGCAAATATCCGCTCACCCAGCACAATTGCGCCACCAGATCGTCAACATTCCACAGGTGAGTTTATTGTGCCCCTTGGCTGCTCATGTGACTTTATTTGAGAACAGCCGCAAACGCCGTACAATGCGTCCAAAGCGGGTGAGTGGCTTGATATGCAGACATTTATGGTGATAATGTTTGGCGTGCTCGGTAGCGGTCAGACATATGGCATCTAGTTTGGCGGTGGAGTGGGCGAAAAAGGGTGTTCGTGTTAACGCGCTGAGGTGAGTGTTCGTTTATATAACGGAGCGTTGGTTATGACTGACGGAATGGGGTAGCCCGGGATACATGCTTACGAAGCTGACGAAAACGATCTTGGCTCACGATCCTGAGCTGAAGGTGAGTTGTCCATATCAGGGGTGGATGGAATGGCCCGGTGTTCTGATATTTTTCCAACAGAAAACCTGGGAGAGCCTTACTCCGATGGGCAAGGTGAGTCTGATATGGTTGACACGTGCAGCGACTGATTGATGGTGATAGATGGGTGAACCCGAGGATCTTGCAGTGAGCGGAGGGTTTGGGTTTGGATTCCTGTTTTACTGACCGCACTACAGGGAGCGATCGTGTATCTTGCGAGTGACGCGTCGCGATTCATGACCGGAGCCGAGCTTCGTGTCGACGGTGGGTACTGCGTCATCTAGAATTGGACACCTGTTGGGAGTATTGGTGGTATTGGTCGGGAATTGGGTACATTAGTCGGGTTTTGTAATCGTGGGGGTGCTGTGATTTGTGAATAGGATTGGAATCTGATTGGAATCGTGAACCCCAAGGAATCCGCGATTGACCGCCCCGATGAGTTGCGTCACGACGTCATCGGTTTGGCATCGCAGTTGTTGTATTACCCGGTTCAAGCCAAGTTGACTCTCAATCTCTCCTCCGTCCATGTCTGCCCGTCAATCTTCGAAATCTTCCTCGTCTCAAATAAATAATCCCATCTCTTTCTCCCCCTCTTCCTCTTCCTTCGAATTCACAAAACGAAAACGTTGGGCAGATCTACTCATACACGAACTCTCCGAAGCTATCATCTTCGTTCTCTCAAACAACGCACAGATATGGTTTTGCGGAAAAGCTGTATCAGAACTTTTGGGGTGGGCAGATACAGAACTCATCGATCGTGCTTTCACAGACTTTGTCAACAGTATGCAATCCCTGCCTTTCCATCGCGGCCCCCCTCACTGACCTTGCTCTACCATACAGCCGAAGACCAACGAGCATTTCTGGTCGCATTTGACGAGTCTCTTCGCACTCGGTTAGAGATGAATGCTTACGTTCGTCTCAAAGCTAGGTCTTTCATCATTCCACAAAATATTCCCCAATCCGAGGTCCTCTTTGAGGTCAAGGGCTATCCGCATTTCGTCGAGAACGAGTTAACAGCACGATGTGTTTTCGCCGTGGCAAGGCCATATCCCAGCCGTAACATCGCCATGTAGGTCTTACTTATCGTCAACTGTATTGTCATTCACCGTGACCTTCCACTTTTAGGCTCAATACTTTTCTGGAACTCAAAATAGAGAACGAACGTCTACAGAAACGACTGGCAGAACTTCGAGTACGCGCCCCGTCTCCCACTGCACCCGTAGCAGGCCCATCGACGTCCCCTGCTTATGCGCTTCGACCATCATCCTCATCGCGGACCTCTGCCCCATCAGTTTCCCTTCACCCCTCCGATCCCTCAAATTCGCTGTACACTCAACATCAACCGAGACCCTCTTCCTACGACGATTTTGGCCTGTCGAGCTCCCATGCGCGCGCCGCCGCATATGACTCACTCGGCTTGAACCCATACAGAGGGCAGCATGCAGCCACTTCCACCGCACAGCCCGTTGATGAGGACTTTGGCGATGAAACCTCGAGGCGGAAAAAGGTTCACAAATTTTCTTTTACAACAAATTTGCGTATTCACACCACTGTTTAGATGCGCAAATCTCTCAACGCTGAACAATATGTTTGTGTCACCTGTGGAAGAACTGATTCACCTGAATGGCGAAAGGTACCCTTTCACCTGCTCCCGTATCTTCACATTGCCTGATCCCCGCTTTTGCAGGGCCCTCAAGGTCCGAAAACGTTGTGCAACGCATGCGGCCTGCGGTGGGCTAAGGAAGTTCGGAACAAGGTCGACGAGAATTCTCCTTCAGGAACGAGCAACACGGCTAATGCCGCCTAAGCCTCCTTCTAACCTTGCCGTTCTCAGCTGGTGACATTATTGCGGGTTATTCACATATCCTCAACGTGAACTTGCTACATTCGGGCATCAATCACTGATACCGGGACATTCATCCATGTGTTCTGTGTTTTATCTCTATACATCTTGGATTCTTGACGACTTATTTACTCACACATCAGGGCTTGATCATGCAACTTTACTGTATCGAAGCAGATCGAGCAATACATGATACCTACATTATTATCATTGAGTATACAGGACGGTACCCGCCGCACATCAGTTCAAGGCACCTTTCTTGTCTGTGGCACGCGGACATTAATGCAGGGTTACTCAAGTACTCGATTCCCGCTCGTTTCTGACGAGTTTCCACCGATAGAACCCTGCGGAGCCTTCTGACACATACCTCGGAACTCCCAACTTGCATTGGGGGTCGAATATTCCAGAAATCTGCCAACAAGCACCGTGAACACCGTGGCGTCGGATCAGCACTGTCTAGTAGCAAATGTGAGTAGTCCCTTAGGGGCGTCCCACAACCCTCGGGCTGATAAGGACATGGATTAGGATGGGACATGAGGTTGTTCCGAGGAGTGCGATATGGTCGAATTTTCCAGGCTAAGAGCTCATAATTTCCGTGGAATTCTATGAAAGATAAGGTAGTGAAGCGATCAAATACTCACTTTACACCTCGAACCGTACCGAAATAGCTGTTCCGCACAGCGCAGCGAGGGACGAGTTTACCAAACGCTAGCTGGCAGCTGCATTTTTAGTCGCAGAGGCAGACGCATGTCTGCAGGTGCGGACGATCGGATCTTTCGCCCGACACTCAGGGGACACTCCTGGATGACATTATGAAGCGGTCTGTTTTACTCTTGCCAGTCATTTAGTTCCCTGGGGATGCTTCACCATGCTTACCATGTGTTGTATGACCCAGGGTTTCCGAGGTATGTAATTCCCTGAGCTGCTGTTATATTGCTGTCATACAGCTCGCATCCCAGGCTGAAGATGCGTTTTCATCCTCCTCAGCATTACAATCCCGTGGATTCACTTGATCGAAGTTGCCCTTGAAGAAAAGACCTGCTTTTCATAACCTTGTCATGCGCAGTAGAGAAGACTTTCGACGCAAGTGACCCACCTCTGGAGGGTGAATCAGAGGGAATCTTGGGAATACTTTTATGCTATAGGTGAGAGAATCGGAATTCCCTTTGCCGGAACATTATAATTGTCCGTTTCCATCAGAAGGTGCGATGACGTGTATCGTCACCAATGGACGAAATCAGAGAATGTCATGTTCTCCGCCACCAAGCCGCTCTCGATCGACGGGCGCTTTGCCAACCATTGTGCTCTCCCGAGGGACAAGAAATGGTGTCGACCATAGCTAGCACCCCCGATGACTTGAACGTTGAGCAATAATACTCGACCGTAGTTTCTCGTCGCCTTTTGCTCCAGGATCACACGCCCCTACCGATGGCCGGCTGCAGCGGTGGCTGGTAACGTTATGTATCGCTTTGCAAACCTGACCCTGGTATGAATAGCAATCCATATGACCAGTACAGAGGTTAACTTCAAGGTTAATTACCTTTCGGTTGAGGTGAGTCGTCAGTCGGACCGTCTCGGCGATATGTCACCACGACGAAATGCGCTTCCCCACACTCGTCGTTCAAGGGCGGGGTTCTAGGGAAGCGGAAGGTTTGGGTGTCAGCCCGAGCGGTTCCTAGAACGTCTGGTTCGAGACTAGGAGAGTCACCACTAGTAGTTCACTTTGACACGATCGGTTTGTGTCTGAATCTCACTTACGCTCGAGCTTCTCTGTTTGGCCAACACGATCTCGGGGGTAGCTAACTGGAGGTATTTAAAGGAGTTTTATTCTATCCCAAGCTTAATTTTTGATACTACAATCAAGATAGTAGTGAATGGTAGTTCCAGTCACGGTGTGATTGAAGAGTGAATGCGCAGCGATGCACGTGGCGGGATATGCATAGTGTTAGCTCTCAAAGTAACCACCACTGAGCAAGTCATTGACATCGTACAACGCGCTCACCACCATGTCCGCACCAGAAATCTATTCAATTGCCCAAACACCAATCACTTGCCACGCGTTTAATGCAGACCGCAGCCGTACGTGCAATCGCGATGTTCCTGGACTCGTCGATAATATGTTCCTCCAGAGGTCGCACTCAGCTTGAACGATAACAAGGCACAAATATATGTCAGACAGGGTAAAGAATGGGCGACTACAGAGACTCTCGCCGAGGTACGTCCCATCGTAGTTTCTCCTCCGATATAGCCATAACTCGGGTGTCTACCCCGCAGCATGATAAAGTGATCACGTCCATTGACTGGGCCCCGAATTCAAACCGTATCGTGACTGCATCGCAAGACCGCAATGCCTACGTTTGGTCCCAATCCCCAGACCCGCTCACAGGTCGAATGGTTTGGAAGCCAACACTCGTTCTACTCCGCATCAACAGAGCTGCAACCTTTGTCCGATGGAGTCCAAATGAAGATAAATTCGCTGTTGCGAGTGGTGCTAGGTCTGATTGGCGGTCGTTGGGTTGTGAGGAATGATCGAATTGATCCTTTCTACAGAGCCATCGCTGTCTGTTCGTTCGATGCCGAGAACAATTGGTGGGTTGCGAGGCAATTGAAGAAGCCGATCCGGTCTACCGTTCTCTGTGTGGACTGGCATCCCAACAATGTGTTGCTCGCTGCTGGCAGCGCTGACATGAAAGCTTGCGTTCTCTCGGCTTACATCAAAGACGTGGATAAGAGGCGAGTCGTACACACAATCTAACCTTGATATATCTGAAACGTTCTGCCAGACCCACACCGACAGTCTGGGGTGAAAAGCTCCCATTCGCCACAGTGTGTGGCGAGTATTCCAGCCCCGCTGGTGGATGGGTGCATACAGTCAGCTTTTCACCTTCTGGTGATGCACTAGCTTTTGCCAGTGAGTATTGTCATCGACTTTCTTTGGCATCGGCTTGAACTACGATTATAGGCCACGACAGTTCGATCAGCATCGTCTATCCCGGTGGACCAGTCGTCCAGAGCATTCGATTCAGTTCTTTGCCTTACGTCACGCTTACCTGGACGTCCGAGGACACAATCATAGCTGCTGGTCATGATTGCCAGCCCATGGTTTACTCGGGATCGGAGGCTGGGTGGGCCCTTGTTGGCTCATTGGACGATGCCACCTCCGGTGGATCAAAGTCTGCGCCGAAAGCCGGGCGATTGAACAGTAGCGCATTCAACACGTTCAGAAATGCGGACACGCGTGGACACACTGGGGGTGCTGAGGGGCCGACAGACACTGAACTTCTCACTGTCCACCAGAACACAATTACGAGCGTGAGGCCTTACGAATGGGGCAATGATGGCACTGTCAGCCGAGTGAGCACAAGTGGTGTGGATGGGAAGCTTGTTGTCTGGAGTATGGTACCAGTCTCTGTAGGGGGGATCACAGGAAGACTCGGAGGTATGAGGGTGTAATACCGACGGGTCATGCATCATGTACCGACGGCTCGTGTCTGATCAGCGCGTTCGTTACATCGAGCTTCAGACTCAGAGTATCAGTTCTCAATGTATCTGCGTCATGCAGTGGGATCCGCGTCCTGTCCCGACATCTCCGTCGCAGCTTGCTCGTTGATGACACCCCAAACAGATGCTTTGAACTATGTGGAGTAGGTCAGTAACCATACGAGATGCGATGCTGGACGTTATGTACCAAAGTCAGAACAAGACTCATTTTCCTTTCGAGTACGCGCAAACGGACAAGGAGATTCTGGTCCGGCTGCTCGCTCAGTTCTTTCGTTCTGGCAGTCAACTGCGACGGTCATGAGCCGATCATTACTGCTTGAGCCAAATCAACCGTGACGCACGTCTTTGACATGTTGGGCCAATTTCGCGTACTCCCATAGAACGTCTGCTTCAGTGGTCGTCAAGGCAGGATGAGATTCGTACGGGTTTACATCACGGACATCATGAGCGTTCGTGGAGACAGACATTGTCTGGTTTCCTTATTTAGCACAATCGATGTAAGGCAATAACTATGTGGATCGATAGGGCAATCGCAATATATGAGACATGGGCGACATATATTGGATCCTATTGGATCTCGAATAGATTGCGCCCTGAATCGGACAATTTTTTGTTTTTGTTCTGCCGCCGGACAAGACACGGCTGCTAGAAAGGATTGAAACCGACCGGCACCACAGTCCAACTGCCGTCGGGTGGGATCAATAGGAAATGACACAATTTTCCGGCAGGGAGTGCATACAAAGCGTCCAATGACCGAGGTACAACCGACGTACTTGAGGTGTCCTAGTTTCGATGAAACGAGTCACAAGATACATACATGCGATATCGGAGGATGTCGGTGGTGTACCATGGGGGTTAGGTGAATACAACTTGGGACTCCCGAGGCGTTGTATGTCTCCATATCATAATCCTGAGATCCACTGGCAGCGTACCCGGTGTCAACCCAGTGGCGGGCCGAGTTGATCGAGCAGATCTGAGACATGAAATGCTCGAGTCAAGCTGCAGGAACGGAGCCCATTGTCCTGGAGGGATTGAGAATGTAACAACGTAACTGTTTACGGATCGGTACAAAGAGTGATAGCCCCAAAGGCTTCGAGACAATAGACGAGAACGAGGCAAAGGGAGACGAAAAGAGTAGGTTTGGCTGGAACAAAAGGAGTGTATATTTCGAGTATATTTGGCATCCCACGCGTCAACTTCGCTAGGCTTTTACCACTTTCAGCAAGTGCCAAGTGCCGACTGCCACCTCGTCAAAATGTCACAACGGAAAACATTCCGGACACATTCACAGATATTTAGTATCTCGGTCACGTCGCGTGCATGAAGGCACGCTGTCCTTGTCAAGATCAGAAAAAAATATTTGATCTTGGTCGACTCCATAAAACGGCCATCACGATTTTCTGCTCGTGAGTCCAAATCCCTCGTCCTTATTGTCGAACAACATCCCTATCCCACCTCTTTGGGCTCTCCATACCTTATTCGGACCGTAACATCCCTCAGCAAAGACAATAGCTCTGGGAGTCCTTAAAACCGTAAACTCTCGCCTGGCATCACCCTCAATCCCAGAGGTCAATACCCTTAGGAATTCCGCCCACAACATGTCTTTCCCTCCCTCAGGCACCTCCTTTCCGGCCAGACCCTTTCCCCCACCGGCACTTGTCGATGTTCCAGTCGAATACATTCTCGATCGACTCCATAGTCTGGCCCCACATTACTGGAATAAGCTAGAGACGACAGATTGCACGATAAGTACGCGGACTTCTACGGCCCCCTACTTCCAGGCTCATCCCCCATAGTGGTGCCGTTGCCTCGTTCTTCCATGAACATAGCTACCGTCGATTCCTTGGGGTCCATCACCCCTTCGCAAGCGAAAATATCTATGGTCGACCCGAATTCTACTGGTCGTCGTGCTACTGCGCCAGACATCAATGCAGCTCCTCGGCTGATCCTCCGAGTACGCACGACTCATCTTCATCTTGCCGCATAACTGATCGGAGTTGAACAGCTGCACATGGATTACTTGTCCGCCAAGTCTGCCCTCCTCAGAGGTCTATTCAGCGGAGCCTCGCCCCTCGATCTCATCCAGAGCATGTGTTCTCCAAGGCAATCACAATCCGTCCCTCTTCGAGTTCCCCGAAACCGATTACCCCGTCTACTACCCTCTCAACCCTCTCATCCGGTCATTTACCTTCCCGTGCCTGACCCTGCATCCATTCACCTCCTCTTCCATTGGATGTACTTCGGAAATACCGATCATATCGAGACCTATCTCGATCAGGGTGACATTCGATGGGAAGGTCTCGCTCGCAACGTCGAGTACCTTGGTTTGCCGACGGATATCAAGGTGTTTTTGGGACGATGGTATGGTAATTGGTTGCTACCATCGCGGTGTCGCCCTGGCACCACCCCTTGTGCAGATAGTGACAGCGACGAGTCAGATGTGGAATCAGAGTGCGATGATCTGGACGAGCCGGATCGGACCGATTATCCCTCCCCTCCTACCCCGCTCTCTGATGAAGAATTGCAAGCTGATGGCGAATGGAACCGCGGGCGGACACGAGCTGTCAGACCATTGGCGCGATTGTGCGGACAAAAGCTCTGTACCACGTAATAATCTACATTACTAACCCCGGACGCTAGTACATCTGTATTATACTAATGTCGATCAATAGCTTTTAGGTTAACATTATACATTCTGATTTCTTTCCGTTCGACCAAGTTGGACGCTAGCTTCTGGTTGCCAAATATGAAACACAATGCTGAGGTGAATTGTGAGAGTGCAGATACCCACGTTGTCACCTTTTCACATCATTTACGTGTTATTTGGAACAATCACGTCTGGGCAGTGGGGAATTATGCAATTAGCCGAGTGATGGATTCAGGGGTTAAATGGAGGTACAAGGAAGCAAACAAACAAGTGCTAAATCCTGTCACTATTCCGAAGTTAGATGGAGCCTGCTTAGGAAATAAGACGTCAACGCATGATCCGCTTGAAACCAAGGAAAGTCATACTAGGGGAGTCACGTCTGCACATTAATATTCATAGCATCATCACATGACGCTTGTTCAGTTCCAGGTTGCTCCTCCTTTTTCTTGAGTTGGGGTAACCGATGGTCGTTCCTCAAACATTCAGGTGGGTCAACAACGTGAAGTCCAGGAACCCTTGCTTGCGACGGAAGACGCCGGTTCTGCCATGTCTCACAAAGATGGACGTCACCGGGAATCCACGGTGCCTACGAGATAGAACGTCAGGGTAATCGGGTGGTGATAAAACAACGGACGAACCATATAATGATGAGCATTCATCTTTTTCCAGTCGATACCGCTCAGCCAGGGATGACCCACGATTGGTGTTGAGACACCTAGCCGATTCTCTGGATCATTGGCTAGAAGACCCGCCACGATCGATTTGAGGGATTTCCCTACACGGACATGCTTGGGCCAGGTGTACTTCTGGGAAGCGACCTTTAGGTAGACATGATCCTCGTCCTTTCCATAATAAGGCTAGAGAACGATAGTGCGATGAGGATGGGTATGCGAATCCGAGACACGACACTTGCCATTTGCTTGGTCATCATTTCATACAGAATGACACCACACGAGAACCAATCCACTCCAACACCAAAGGTGTCCCCACCCAGGTATAGTTCGGGTGCCATGTAAACGGGCGTCCCGACAAGCATCCAAGACCGGATGTTCGAAACAGTTGAGGCGAGGCCAAAGTCGACCAGACTGATGTATCCGTCCGGTTTGATGAGGATATTTGAGGGCTTGAGATCGCGATGTACATAGCCCAGACCGTGGAGGAAGGTCAAGGCGCACACGATATTCGCAAAGTAAAAGCGCCCCATCGATGCGTCCATGGGTCCACGACGGTAGATAACATCATGCAACACGGCAGCCGGAATGCATTCCAGCATGAGATAAAGGTTAACTGGATCGTGAAATGCGCCAACGACGCCGTTTATCCAGGTATTCCACGGCAGCTGGCAAAGAGTTTCCCTTTCTGCGTCTGTTTCGCTTGAGTGATGCTGTATTGTCAGGGGGAGCATTTTAGTGACCGAGCCTCAACGCGCGGAGATCGAAAGCACAAACTTTGTCCAAGTCATGCATATCGACTTTGCGCAAGACCTTCATGGCAAACGAAGCGCCCGGGCGATCGTGTGGATGAGGCTCCTTCTTGGGACGCACACGGACAAGTACAACGCTACCATAAGCACCCGTTCCTGCGAGAATGGTCAAGGGATATGCCGCACTCCATTGGTCATTGGCTTACCTAGCCTCCGGACACACTCGAGATCACGCAACGCAAGAGGTGGTGGACGAACTTCGGAAGGTTCTGCGACCCTTTGTCCCTTGCAGTACCCATAAAATCCGTGGATCTTAATGCGCTCCTGCAAAGCTTCAGAACCCGCGACTCTGGTCAGAAACAACGCGCACAACTTACTACTTTGCTCTGTGGGGACTGTTTGATGGATTGTTTGATAGCGATCGCATTTTTTGAAGTGGCAATTCCCTTGGCATCACGAGCAGGATGCTTCTTGGAGTTGGGTTGTTTAGAAGCGTGCTTGATTCTGGCTGGAGTCGGCAAGCGCATAATTGCAGCTGGTAGCGGCTGAGAGGTAGCCAAATTGATACTGATAGATAGTCTTGAGGGGTGAAATGGGATTGTCCAGCGCGAGTGCGACCTAAATCACGGGCGGGAAGGCTTTGGCCACATCAAGCTCCCATTGTTCGTCGAATTTGTATGTGGCCCATCGCGTACAGGATGTGGTTGCTTTGACCTGTCACAAGGGTCAAACCCAGTGAAGCTTGGACCCACACAAGGAGTCAAAGCGACCACAAGGTAACGTCCGGTCAAAGCACCTTGTACTTACTGTCAACGACGAACAAGTTGGTTCAAGTTGGGCCAGCCGCATAGTTTGTTTCAGTTCGGCACTGGTCCAACTCGAAGTTGTCAAGTGGAACTTGAGTGGAACCCAACTCGGCGCCAGTAGTGAATACTAGTGAATGGCGATGAACACATCTATCTCCGATTCTCCCAAGCATCTGGAGCGTCTCTCAATCATACTCCAACATCGATCTCCTTTGCAATGACTCCAGTGAATGTTAATCAGACACTGCCCTCGCATTGGGCCTATCTCTCTGAAGGTGGAGCGACCATGGTATTTTCTTACACAGGACCACCGAATCCCCATTTCACCAGTAAAATACTCCGCTTACGAAAAATCTCGCTCAAGAATGCTTCAGAAACAAGAGCTGTGGACCCAGAAGAACCGGACGATCCAGTAATCGCCTTCCAGGCCAACGTTATTGCATCATTGGTACCCTCAGAATACCTTCCGGACCTGGAAATCGTCCTCCTAGACGCCGAATGGTTAACAGCCCTCGAAGAGTCGCGCAATGACGATCGGCCTGCTGAGCGGCGCATGAAAGACTGCATTGATAAAACAAGAAGAAAGGGCATACTGGCTCCGGACCTCATCAGCGGCGCAGATACCTTAGCGGTCGAGATCAAGGTTCGGTCTGGAATACTCTGTCTAAATGCGAGGTCATAATGGATCGTGTTAGCCCAAGTGGGGTTTTTTGCCGAATCCCACCCACTTGTCACAGGAGACCGCGGGGATCAAGACATCGACATGCAGGTTCTGTATGCATACCAATTTCAGGAAAGACCGCAACAGTTCTTCCCAGTATTGCCCACTGGATCTTTACTCCGGTGACGACTCACGAATGAGGAAGGCCGTTCACGCCCTCTGGCAAGGTTGGCTACAGAGCGACGGCATGCTGAACAACATGAAAATATTTGTTTTGGGGAAGATGATAAAACCATCTGAGGTGCGAATTACTTTTCTTCTCGATGCTTGTCAATTTATTTTTAGCAGTCATGCTCTGTCCTCGAAGACTTCTTTTCACCCAACGCAGAAATTCAAGAAGCCCTCTCTGCTGCACTGCTCCCGTTTCTTCGCTCTCCTGTGCTGAGCACGATATCCAATCTCCAGCGCTCGCTGGACGCGCTCGACATCGAAGGCCTTGCCAAGCTCTACGCTTTGGCACATCCGAATGCGAGCGGTTTGAGTTCCGCTAGCCGGTCCCCTCACTTTGGGAAGTGGGAGGATTTCGTTGCTTCTTACCGCTCTGCTTATCGCACATGGGACCACTCTACACCTTCTCCTGAACACATCGACACTTATCTCATGGCATACTTGCTTTCGGCAACGTTCAAGGATTGTTCCGTGATATTCAGGATTCGGCGGTCCACTGCGCTTGGGGGATCCTCTGATACTCATGCGATCTCCATCATTGACCTCGATATGAAGTATATAGATCGACTAGAAACATGGATGGATCTCGACAGACGGATTGGCGAGCACTACCGGAATGTGACACCACGCAAACTCTGCTTTGTATGATTATTTCCAAGAACAAGTTCAAGTGCGACCCGCTGTGGTTCTGCACTATTCTGTCCTCTATCAGATTACTAGGTATTCAAGTTGTGTTGGTGAACAACTATCCAATTCTCCTTTGTCGCTTTGTCGATACTTTATGTACCCGAAACACGTGACTTTGAATAACCCTGCACTAGTTGGCGAACGACTCGGACTTTGCGGCTATGGTCCGTCCACGCCTTGGAGTCTTTTAAACTATAAGAAGGGGTTGCTTCCCCACGAATATTGCCGTCTTTCTTCCGCTCTGATGTCCTTTCTGACTTCTGCCAGGTCCGCATACCGTAGAGTCGCGTTCGTGCGTCCGTTGCGTCTTGCCGGCTCGGGTCAGAGACATGCCTCGACATATAGTCTCGAAATTGCTGGTCTAACTGATGACCAAGCTGAAGTACGTCGTGCTATGATCGGTCACTGACAGGCAAACTCATTCCAAGACTTATCTCCATGAAGTTCAGGAGTGCAGTCTCCGACTTTGCTCAACGCGAGATTGCCCCTAGAGCGGCGGAAATCGACAGAACGAATACCTTCCCAGTCGTCAGTTCCATGTTACAGCGTCATAGAGGTTACCTTCTCATGCGAGTTTCAGGATGTCTGGGAGAAACTTGGGGAAATGGGTTTGCTTGGTGTCACGGTCTCACCAACGTATGGCGGGCTGGGAATGGGATACTTCCATCATACGTTGGCGATGGAGGAGATTTCGCGAGCGTCTGGCTCGGTCGCACTGTCATACGGTGCTCATTCAAACCTCTGCGTGAACCAAATTCATCGACATGGCACTGAGACTCAGAAGGAGAAGTATCTGCCAGACCTCATATCTGGCAAGAAGGTTGGCAGTCTTGCCATGAGCGAACCAGGGAGCGGGTATTGCATCTCTCTTTTCTACTAGATCAATTTCTGACTCTTATCATCATCAGGAGTGATGTTGTTAGTATGAGTTTACGAGCTGACAAGGTTGACGGGGGATGGAAGCTGAATGGCAATAAATTCTGGTTCGTTCTTAAGTGCTTTTTGGCGCCCATCCAATAGGTTTAATCCATATGAAGGATTACTAACGGTCCTGCTGCATCGACACTTGTTGTTTATGCCAAGACCGCTCCGGAGAAGGGTTCGAAAGGCATAACTGCGTTCATCATAGAGAAGGGGTCTAAGGGTTTCTCGACGCACCAAAAACTTGACAAATTCGGCATGCGAGGTAGCGACACATGCGAGCTTGTTTTCGAGAACTGTGAGGTGCCAGAAGGTAGACATCGTTGGGTTCGCTTCATGGTTGCGAGGTTAATGCTTTCCCAGAAAATGTCCTTGGCCAAGTCAACAAAGGTGTTGGCGTCCTGATGTCAGGGCTTGACCTCGAGCGTCTCGTGCTTAGCGGGGGTCCGTTGGGGTAAGGTCCTTGAGATCACACTATCTTTGTCACTCCAACAAGCACAGGTTGATGCAGGCATCATTTGATTATGCGATCGAGTACGTTCACCAGCGCAAGCAATTTGGCCAGCCAATCGGGACATTCCAACTAATGCAGGGTAAATTTCTATGCTTCGCTCTCGACGAGGTCTTAACACATTTGTAAAGCCAAAATTGCCGACATGTACACAAAGATCAATGCTAGTAGATCATATGTGTATGCGGTGGCGAAGGCGTGCGACGAGGGTCATGTCAGTCGCAGGGTATGTATCGTATCCTGTCAATCTATTGCGAGCATGTGCCTGACGATGCTCTCTTATGTGTACCTCAGGATTGTGCTGGGGCGATATTATACAGCACTGATAGAGCGATCGAAGTTGCAATGGAAGGCATGCAATGCCTCGGTGGCAATGGATATATCAATGGTTGGCCCTACCTACCGCGAGCTCCTTGGTGACTCTAACTTTTTTCTTCAGATTACCCGGTGGGCAGAATATTGAGAGATGCAAGACTCTACGCTGTCGGCGCTGGCACTCAGGAAATTAGGCGGATGTTGATTGGAAGGGAGTTCAACGAGCAGTTCAAATCATAGTGACTACTTCACGTCGTTACGATCTGCTTTTTTTAATCATAAGAAGTTGATGCATTTGCATAAGAGTGGCATAGCTACGGGTATCGGGGAGGTTTACATGGGGGTACATACAACATGATGCTGGCGATGCAAGTGGGGTTACAGAGTCGATGTAGTATGCTAGAATGAATAAAAGATGTCAGTACAGCAGAACAGCTACAGCAGGATAGGCATTGAAGGATGGGTATAGGGGTATCATGATGAGAGAAAAGAGAGATATCGTAAAGAGCGTCATGATGGTTAGAAAGTCCTGATAACGAGCAAATTGTGAATTTCTTTTTTTAGAGAACCCGAGTCAAGGTGAAAGCCCGATTATTTGGGTGCGGGGGAGGCCAGTACAAAAGCCAAATAGCCGGAATCCTGGACCTCGGTGGAGGGCGCGAGGAGTTGAGGGAACATCTGGCAGACGGGCCCATACTGCTGCCCATGTTGCTGTACTATGTGGCGCTTCAATGAATCTTTCCGCGAATGCCTGGGTGTGGACGATTTCAGCGTCTGAAACGCGAGGGGGCATAGTGTGAAAGCAACTCACCCATGATTGTCAATCCCAAGCAGATGGCATATTCGACAAGAAAACAGGCCTTTCCCAGAGTGTTTTCTGCTCGTTTCGTGGAGCGTTCGTCTGTTCTCTGCAACATAATCAGAGCATTGGGTACACCAATATTTCTCGTCTACGTTGCCCTGTGTTCGAGAGTTGTTAGCGAGGGATATGAAGGCTCAACCATCGGAACATACCTCTGCAGTTACACGACGTCGTTTGGGCTTGTGAGAATCAGCAGTGGGCGCTGAATTCTCTGTCTCCGTTGAGCGTTTCTTGCCCTTCTGGCCAGAAGTGCTCGGTGGCGACGGTCGGGCCCAGAACATCCCCTGGTGAGGTGGAAGAGCACAAGGGAGGGACGGAGACCCCGCCTGTGGTGATGACCCAGAAACAGACCAGGTCGATACCAACGTAGAGTCCGACATCTGCGTCTGCGCACTGGACGTAGAGGGGGAGGGAGAGGGGCAGGGAGGGAGTTGCGGAGAAGCGGGGGTGATATCACCCGGAGCGTGCTGAGGCATAAGGACAGACAAGATTAACTGAGCAGCGGCCTCGTCGTCCTGGACGCGTTGGGCGTCACAGGGAAGAGTGAACGTTTCTGGCTGGGTAAGGCAAGGACCCTCTTGGTGCATCATCGCCTCCAGAATCCTCTGAAAGGTGTCCATGTCATCGAAAGGCACCTCGTTAATTTCCTGAGCGGGCGCCGAAGAGGGCAGAATCGGGTCATCCATGCCAGAGTCCTTGGGGAGGGAGTGGTGAGTATGCTCATGGGGCTCTTCACCAGGTTGCGGAGAGCAACATTGCTGCAAGTCCGGCTGCGGGGAGCACTTGAACGTGAACTCATACGTGGCAGGCAATGCCGCGACGGTGGTAGGCTGCTCGTGACAAAAAGCGTCCTCTTTCGGCGGAGGGGGTATTGTGGTTTTAGAGGCCTGTGAAGAAACTGAAGAATGACGTTGAACAGTGGGAGGAACATTGGCAACGTCGTTGCTGAGGGGAGGCATGGGCAATACTGCCGGGGAATAGACGCTGCCTTGGACCTGGGGAATGTACGGATAGTAGTACCCTGCGTACATGCTATACCATTGTTGGGGCAATAGAGGCGGATAAATGCTACCGGCGTGCGGCTGGCTCCAGGACGCCGGTGGGGCATGAGAGCTCGATGTGGAGGGTGTATACACGGGCGCCAGTCCCAGCGCGTTCTCAGAGGGTGACTGGTTGCTAGAAGGTGGTGGGGGGAATGTTTGTGAAGCGTGTGTCGGTCCGGTAACAGTGGTCTGGCTGGGGCCATGGGGAAAGCCTGGAGGGAGGGATGCCGGATGACCAGGGGGTAGGGGAGGGTACACGCTGAAAGGCCAAATAGGTGAGAAGGGATGACCGACTTGGACGTTGCCAGTTCCATCAATATACGTCGGGACTGTCCAACCCGCGGGAGGCTGTATGTTCTGGGAGAATTGGGTATTCATGATGAGAAGAGAAGATCTAAGAGGGGAGAAGTACAACAAGTAAAACGTTCAGAGAGGAGGACTCAGATGGAGGCTGATGGGAATGTATGTGTTGAAGAGGGCAATATCAGCAGGCAGAATTTATAGACGCGCGATGACCACAAACGCTTGGAATCAACATCATTAAACATAAGTTGTTGTCGTATGGTCGGAACCAATCGTGGTTGTTCTGCCAAAGCGGCAAGGTACTCTGTGATGTGATTCCGTGAATTTAAGAAAGGCCGACGCAGGAAGTTTCTAACTAGTTGCGGTTTGAGCATGCGTTCTGTCAATGGTCGCATAGCAGCGATGTCACAGAAGCTTGGCGGATTTGGAAAGTCAGTTGAAATACACACTCACCTTCGTGGACCAACAATGGACTACGATACGAACACAGCATCGGAGCCGCTTTGACTGACATGAGCTGGAATTTTCCGTTGGCACGTTGCCTACCGATCCCCTGTTCTCTTTCAGTCGTTGAAAATGACCGGCTAGCCGCGGTGAGATTTATTTCCAGATCGCTATTACATTGGGTGTGAACAGGGTGCATGCCTATTAGTGGTAAAGAAGGTTGTCTATAATAGAGTTTCCCCTTTGCAAAAAGATGAGACAGGCGGGAAGGACGCAACTTATTTACTCACCAAGCGCCGCCCTCACCAGAGAACAGCCAACAGCCAAAGTCTGTCGGACACTCTCCGGGTCAGCCAAAGATGGGTTCACCTCCTGTGCGAAGGTGAGTGCGTTGGTTATTGACAAAAGGCTGTACTGACCATAAGATCTAGAGCCACAAGAAGACCGGTTTCGTGGATGGCCTCGCAGATGTAGTGACCTTCCCTAAAGGTCAAACCTCCGCGCACCTAGGACATGTCAGTTCAGCAGGTCAAGGCGGATAGGGAATAACAAAGCCTCACTGGTGTACCAGTAGACGGTGCGACAGATGGGTCCAACGCATCTACGTCAAAGCTCAGGTGAATAGGCCGCTCCCGTTTCGGGTTTACATGGTCCAGTGCCATTTCCACTACTTTGCCGATGCCGTATTTATCTACCTCGTGCATACTGAATGCCTTGATCTTGTTTTCCTTGAGGATACGCTTCTCTCCAGCATCTAGGTCACGCAAGCCGATGTAGACGATCCGCTCTGGCTTTAGCACCGGTTTAACCCACGAAAATTCGGAGATTTCCTCGCAGAGTCCAAGGAGGAACGCCACCGGCATACCGTGGATATTCCCTGACATTTTCGGATGAGTTTTGTCAAGGTCGAGGTGGACCGGTCACGTACCACTCTCCGTTGTTTCGGAGGTATTAATATCGGCATGAGCATCAACCCAAATAACACATGCCTCCTCATATGAGCTTGAGATGTCAGGTCAGTGGGCTGTTGAACTTGAATGATTCATGCTCACCCCAGAGTCCCAGATATAGTGCCCATCGCCTACAAAGCTGATCAGGTAAGAGTGGAGTGGAGATGATGGAACATGATACTAACGAGAGAGTGGTCACCGCCCAACGTTACCGGAAGATGCCCTTTCTTGATATGATCGCCGACGACCTTTGCGACGGACTCGCAGACGCTGGAAACCAGTCTCGGGTTCTTTAGTTTACCGATTGGTGGGTCGGAGGCGGCTTGAATCCCCTCGAATAGGTGATGTCCGTCGAAGTCGACATTCCAGCCAATCTTCTGAAGTTGCTCGATAAGACCAGCTTCCACGAGGTGAATCGGACCTTTGTCAACGCCGGGCTTGGGCTATGATAACTCGATATAAGGGACCCCAGTTTTCTCTGACGACGTTACATACCTGACCACCACTTCACACGCTCATTGTCGTCAGGACACGAATTCAGGTGCTTCTTCCGTGCTCACCTAAAAGGGCAGCCTACTATCTAAGGTACGAGTTTAGATGAGGACCGTAACCGTAGATTGCAGAGAGACTCACCGCGACAGTCTTTGGGAGTGGAGAGAACTTGTTGCGGAGCGTGGACATGATAAGTAAGTCGCGGAATGTGTAGGTGAAATTAGGAGCGGATGGAACTACTTATAGTGTCCTATGCGCTCTGGCCCAAGCTGGCGGCTGGCCCAAGATCCGAGTCCGTTGTGCGGGACTTGCCGATCCTCCGGCCGACCATCCAAGTGAACGAAGAACCTGTGAACAAAGACCACCACAGCCAGCGATGAGAACAAGTGACCAGCGACTCGGACTTAGACGCTTGTCAATTGCACCGACATAGTCTCGCGAGTCCCCACCCTGTCCTGTGGGTCTTTTGTATTCCAAGTCATCGGCACACAATGTCGCAAGTGAACATTTGCAACCCTTCGCTGGGCCTAGCAAACTTCGTACTATGTACAGCAGACTACTACAGCCAGTCCTGTGCGCGGACTGTCAAGCTATAAATTGCGCTGACAGTGCTACTGGTCTTCTAAACTTAACTTTATTGATTGTCAGACAACCGTCAGATCAGAAACGGATGCCAACGAGATGGCATCTGAATTGCAGTACTGTTGCAGTCTGTTGCAGAGCGGACCTAGTTCAACCCAGGGCGGTAAGTACAAATAAGTCGATCGATGGCCATCGATGGTCGTGCATATTTCCCTCATTCAATCCCAACGTGTTTGTAGCACTTCCGAGTAATGTCCCTCCCTTCCACCAGGCCGTCCAGCAGGCTCCCATCCCGCAGCGCCACGCCGCTTGGCCATTTAAAAGAAATGGTACGTACAACCTCAACTTGAACCTCCTTCTCTTCGCTTTCCGTCTCATGCATCTTCACTTACCTCGCATGGCATCTGTTGCCAACTTGGCACACCAGGTGCACGATGTCATGAAATCGTTCAGGCACGAGAAGGAGTCCGAGGCTCACCAGGTATGTCCTGCCCACACACACCCTTCCCCACTCTCTTAACCATCCTTTAGATCTTCCGCCAGCAAGTCGGGCATCAGCCAAAGGGTTTCCTCCCACAGACTGTCAACCCTGTCAGTCATGCTATAAACTCACCCCGCACCGCCTCCTAATCTCCACTGTCACAATGTTATAGGAAGAAGAAACCGTGCCCGGTATCGAGCACCCTGGTAGCACTGGAGTGATCTACTGCTCTGATCGCGCCATCGCGAATGGCTTCAATTATGCCAATTCTCACGAATGGGCCAATCTCGGTCAAGGTGCCCCTGAAGTCGGTCCAATCCCCAATGCACCTTCTCGCCCCGACTCAATTCCTATGCCCGTTGATTCTTTGGAATACGCCCCAACCACCGGTGTCAAAGGTTGGTGGCAATTTCGTCGCAAGCACCTGCTTGTTCTTAATCTCCGCAAAAGCTCTTCGCGAGGCAGTCGCCAACTTGTACAACCACACTTACCGTCAAGGCAAGGCCAGCCAGTACACATTCGAGAACGTATGCATTGTGCCGGGTGGTCGTGCCGGGTTGTCCCGCGTCGCTGCTGTCGTCGGCGATGTCTACTGCGTATGTTCTGTCCCCTCGTGTCTCCCTAAGACGTCTTCACTCAGGGCGCCTAGTCCTACCACATTCCGGACTACACTGCCTACGATCAGGTATTGAGTGCCTTTAAGCGCCTCGTTCCCGTTCCGACAGTGTGAGTCCATCCATATGCCTAATTGGTGTCATTCTGATTGTGTTAGTCTTGATCCCAAGGTTTGGTTGGCACTAGAATATGTTCCTCATCAATGCTCATACTTTAGCAGAACAAATACCGCCTTGACATTGAACAGACCAAGGTGAGATCACCATGTGCTGTTTCGCGATTTTATCGACCATCCACCCTCAGAAAGACATTCATACTCAAGGCCTCTCTGTGATCATCGCGTCGAACCCACGAAATCCTACCGGACAGGTCATTGCGTATGTTGAGGGCTATCTGTTCAGTCCTGACTTAACATTCAATATCCAGCGGCAAGGAGCTCAAAGAGCTCGTCGCCCTCAGCAGGGAAGGGACGACCATCATTCTTGACGAGGTTCGCTATCTCCCTTAATCTCATACGCCGCACACAAAGCTGAACCGGCGCTGCCCTGCTACCAGTTTTACTCCTGGTATATGTATCCTGATCACGACCGAGACTACGGCAAATCGGTCTCTTCCGCAGAATTTATAGACGACGTCAACTCTGATCCGGTCGTTATCATCGATGGACTCACGAAGGTCGTGATAGGTTCTCTTCTTCGATGTGCAATTGCTCAAATAAATCCCAGAACTGGCGTCTTCCTGGCTGGCGTGTGTGTTGGGTCGTCGGGCCTACGAACCTGATTACTGCACTTTCTCAATCAGGTCAGTGGCTTGCATGTGCATGCATTTTTTCCTGCTAAATCCGAGATAGGTTCTTTCTTGGATGGGGGAGCGAACCATCCGTACGTCCATCCTTTTTTCGCATTCCTGTTTCGTGCATGCTGACATCGGTGGGCTTCAGTATGCAGCTCGCCGCTATTCCGCTCCTAGAACCCAGCCGCGTGAAGGAGGAGAAGGTACGGGCTTGTGTACATGCTCTCGCGTTGGTTTACTCACATGTGTTACATTAGCTTGCGCTCCAGAAACATTTCAAGGCGAAGCGCGACCATGTACTTAAACGGCTCCACGATCTTAAGCTTGACGTCGATGTCCCACCTCAAGCCACCTTCTACATCTGGCTTAACTTGGAGAAGCTTCCTCCACCTCTGAACAATGGCTTGGTGGGTTCTCCCCTTTTGCTTGGATTTGACAGAGTGTTGAATGCCCTGCACAGACCTTCTTCGAGGAACTCCTGAAGGAAAAGACCATTGTAATCCCTGGTATTTTCTTCGATATCAACCCGGCTCACCGTAGGAATTTGTTCAACTCCCCCTGTCACCACTTTGTTCGCCTGTCCTTCGGCCCTCCTATGGAGGACCTTGACAAAGGTCTGTACTCGGCGGCTCTTTCTGACTTGAGCTCAATGTGCCAACGTGATGGACAGGTCTTGACGCTATCGAACGAGTTGTCAAGGCTGCCCGGAAAGAGGGCACCAAGAAGTTCGGACATAGTTACAAGAAGAGCTTGGAAACGACAACACCCGTTCAAATTTAGACCGCGGGATAACGAGGGACAAAGATACCATCAGCAATGTTTGATGTCTGGAATTGTACATATAAGTATAGTATCGGTATGCATAGAGGACGTGGTGTTGGAATTGAAGAGGAGAATTTCTCGTCCTAAGAGCCTAGTGATGGATCAAATGGCGCGAAAGCTTTCTTGAACAATTCTACGTCTGCCATTTCGTCGCTCTCTGGGAGCATGCACGCCTTCCAGTCCAGCCTAGCTGGGATATTCAAGAGAGATACCAGCACTTGCCTACAGAATACCTGAGTCCTCGTCTCCACTGAGGTCTCAAGGAAACACCTACCTCCCGAACTGGATGCTGAAAGGCACGTTGTCTTTCATCAGATGAATTAACTTGCGTCCGTCTGGAAGATCGACACGGAAATAGCTTCTTTTTCCACCAGCGCAGGCCTCAAGTGCCCCGTCGGCATCCTGCTCAAAGTCTATACCCATTGCTCGACCCTCCTGGATGACAGCATCCTCGACCTTGCTTTGCAGTGAATTCGGGACAGGGACAACTTGAACGTGAGCATGACCACCTTTTGCGCTCAGTCGAGCAACCTCATAAAATACAGGCACAGCACCGTGTTTGGCGAACAAAGCTCGAAGAGCATATTTGTACCTAGTTGGTTTCGATGAGCATGGCGTTGCAACCCGGAATATGGGCATTACCTCTCCGTCTCGTCAAGAATAGGCGGCATGATGTTTGCAGGAATTGTGTTGTACGTAGGTTGATGAGCGATGGGTACGATCAAAACATGCCCGCCTCCTGGGACACGAGCGACGTTTCCCTCGTCAGGGGCCGCCTGTGTCGGAATGATCTGTCCTTTCGGCAGTGTCAGATAACACTCCGTGCCAATCGAGACAATCAGGTGTTTCCTGCAAGGATATGTAGAAGTTAAGAATGAACAGTCTGATGAACAACCACATACGCCAAGTTGGGATTAGACAAGCAAAACCAGCACTCGTCCGCTGGAGAAATGCAGTTAACATAACAGCAGAACGGGCATAGAAAAACTCAGAACGTACGTCCAATCTCTTTTGGCGGCTTTCGATTGCCTCTGTCGCGTTGCGGTTCCCGTTGGTTCGCGACAGGACAATCCGCTATGTAATGCAATTCGCTTCCACAAGCACGACATACGTATCCTTCACGGGGTTTGCGGCCGCCCGTGTCACCTACAGCGTGTTTGATTGGGCAATCGCGTACAAGGTGACCAGGGGTATTGCAGATCCTGCAAATATAACCTTCTGGAGGTTTCGTGCGTTCAGGGCAATCATCGATGAAGTGCTGCATCCCACTTGAGTCGTAAGCTTCCACCGCGATGAAAAGAAACTGACCTCTGTAGATTCACACCGCTTACATTTGTAACCACTCGGAGGCTTGCCTGTTTGCCTATCTTGCATTTCTGAAAATGATGGTAACTGGATGGCAAAGACACAACGGAAAGACAAACCTGTCCTTGCACGCTTTCCGGGGTGATGGACATTCCCAAAGATGAAATTTTGCCCTTCCGTGGTTTCATGACTCCGTTTTTGTGGACGCGATGAGATTTCGGCGAAAGGATTTTTCGTAACATTGGCTGGCCGTTGCGTTGTAGTTGTCGAGGGAGTGATAGAGAATGCGTAAAACCACTGAGAAAGTGTGAGTCGATCGCGGAACATTTCTGACAGTGAGGACGAACCCGTTGTTTCTTTCCGGCCCCATGTTCACCACCAAATGAACCAAGGCTCACAAAACGGGACACTCTCCCGGATTCGTCATCCCAGACGAAGGGCTCGCGTTCCCAAAACTTCGGAGAGGGGCCAGCGGAACCAGCGAAATGGTACCTCGGCTTGATCTTGCAAATGATCTCGTCGAGAGGTGTGGAACCAGATAATTCACGCTCAGGCGAAGGGAGGGGTACCAAGCTGTGGGAGGCGATGGAAGCTGGCCAGTCATTGGTAATGAAGATATCGATAAGCTGTGAAGAGGATGTGGCGTCGCGGATTGAAGCAAGAGAGCCGTATCCCGCTCCTTTGTTCGTGGAGTTGTTCAACGTATTCGAGAGAAGCCGTTCCATTGTATGTGTCGTGTAGAAGGGTGAAGCAAACCCCTGAGAAGTTCCGAATCAGCGTGCCAAAATATATTGAAGGATAAGTGCGTACAGGAGGGCCTTCAGAAGAGTCATATATTCCAGGGTGATATATGCCACCCAGACACGCAATTCTCAGACCATGTGCTGTTGAGACAACCGCAGACTTGTCTGCGTAAAGTCAGTGCAAACTGAGCAAGTAACGGACACGACAACTTACTCAAGAGAAATACATCCTTACACAACTCACCGCCGGTTTTCGCATATTTCTCTATGACCGACTCCGGTAAGGGATTCTCCCCTTGTATGATATAGCACCTTAGGGGAGCTGTGAAAACTAGACTTAGCCGCCACGCGATATATAAATGTACGAAGGCGTGCCTTCGATGCGCCCATCCAATAACTCCGTGGTCTGACTACGGCCACCCTCACCGTCAGTCTGTTCTTGAAGTGGGCCGAAGAAGTCGCCCAGACACAGGACGCAATCGAATTTGCCGTGTTTCGCGTCGATGGTTCGAATTTTGGCGAAGAGGTCGTGTATTGAACCCACAGCTGAGCCAACGGTCAGTCTGAATAGCACACCCTGTCGTTACTTCCTACTATGACACGCGATGAAGGCAGGCTCACATTTTCACGGGCTGAGAAGCTTCGCCGTTCAATGTGGACGCCATCGAAAAAGGATACCCACGTGGCAATTATTACTGCAGGCAATATCGCTGTCTTGTGGCGATGCACCTCCTTTCGCTTGACCCCACCATGGCGGATATCTTTGCAAATCCATCGGATTTAGACCTATCCACGAGAGTAGGATCAGAGGTGTGCCTGCACACCCACCATCATCACTTTGCCCCACTTCATGACTACCTTATTATCAGGGGAACAGTGCCAGTGATCAGACCACACAGGAAACCTGGATAAGCCTTTCCTTTACTTGGTCGGGCAAAAGCTTCGAACTGCAGCTGGAAAAGTCAGATAGGTAATTTGGCACTGATCGACTCTTTTGATCTACAACGTCAACTGAATGTAGCGTAGAGTTTATGACTTGAAAGCGTACTTGTTGAGCCTCACGGGCGTTCCGCTCGAGAGACAAAAGATACTTGGACTCGTGAAAGGGAAACTCCCCCCAGACGAGGGCAGAGTGTAAGCGTCGAGCTTGGGGTGCGATGGTGTATCTGTAACCTGAACCCTATTTTCACCAGCTCGGACCTCAACATCACCTCTGGGAAGAAGTTCACTCTCATCGGAACACCGACAGGAAGCGAAATCAAGGACCCATCCGGTGTGTTTTACTGACTCGAACCACCATTCGCTTCGTTAAGCCCCCGTGGCAGAGCTCGAATCACTACCGGATGTGATCAATGATCTTGATGTTGACTTTACGGACAACCCATTGGCAGCTGCTGCACATAAGAACGACCAAAGAAACATCCGTAAGGTAAAGGAAATGACGGCGAAACTCCAGGTTAACATCATACATCCACTTCGCACCGAAAAACATCTACTCGTGCTCGACATCGACTATAGTGAGTACCATACACTGACTAAATTATGGTCTAACACGTATTGCTCAGCGATATTGGATACCAAACCGCTCTCGTCGGGTGCTCTCCCTCCCGCAGAGTGCGCTAGACCTTATCTGCATCAGTTTCTCGAGGCTGTATACCCATACTATGACATCTGTATCTGGTAAGCTCTTCTTGACCGCCGTAGGTTGCTCGTGACGGCTTTGTGTCGGATTAGGTCGCAAACAAGCTGGGTATGGTTAGAGACAAAGCTGGTTGAGCTTGGTATGATTGGATCGACGCAAAATTATCAGGTTGGTTGTGATTTTCATCCGGAAGCATGCACTGACACATTGAAGATATCATTTGGTGATGCGGTCAAATCCACTTTATTCGAATTCGACACTCAACAATCACCGCTTAGTTTTGGACAAGACCTCCATGTTTACCGTATTCACGGAGCGAAATGGGCAGCCACACACTCATTCCGTGAAGGCTTTGCAAATAATATGGAACCACTTCCCTCAGTTGTGAGCATGTAAATCGTTCCCATTGATGCCTGATTTATCAACCCCCGCTACCCTTAACAGTAGCGCCAGGAATACCATTCATGTTGATGACTTGGTGGGTAGAAGGTACATGCATCCATATATCCAGAAATGACAGCTTCCATAGAGCCGAAATTTCGCTCTTAACCCGACTGAAGGGTTGAAGATCCACGCCTTCAAAAATGCGCACACAGAACAAGCACGTGCTGACCGAGAGCTGGAACAACTTGCACTATACCTGACCCACATTTCCCCGGCCAGTGACTTCAGGACACTCAAACACAAGGTAAAAGTTACGCGTCAACAGCGATTACTCTTCTCTGAAAAGACATAGGACTGGAAACATCTTTTGAGGGGGCTGCGACATCCATGATGATCTTATAGATTCTGCCATCCCTCTCGTCAATTGTTCGCCTTCCTTCCTGCCTTTGTTTTCATTGACATATGTTCCATCCCACCCTGTACATTGCTGTAAAATTTGCTACGACAATAAATGACAAGCTTATTGGTCTACATATTGTTTCTTACCATCCACCTGACCTCGATAACCCTCAACAACCGGGGAGTCTCGATGTCCGACTCGGATTACTTGAGTCCATGCAATTGTGTGAGATTATAGTACCACACATTGACCACACATGTTCTCTGAGTCTCCATGCTATTTCAAAACAATTCTCGGAGTCTTCGTCGACTCTCAAAACTTGTGCGCGTGAATATGGTTCAACCTGAAGCTCAAGGGTGGGGATGGAAAAGCTGAGATGAATCTGGTGGTTTCAGCACTGAGGAACTCTTGTGGCACTTCAAGATGACCTAAGCAACTCTCTCACTCCTTCACCCTTCACCTCACTGCAATAACCATGGACGCGCTGGACGACGAGGTGGTATCCATCCTGTATATTGCCCGAGAAATATCAGGTTATTTAGACTTCCCGGCTCTGGGATATCACTCAAGTGCAACATATAGTGTACAAAATCCCCCCGTTGAGGGCGAACGAAGGTCATCGAGCCAACGATTGGGGAGATCTTGCAGATCCTCTTTGGAAGGGAAGACTGCGTATCATTGAGAAGTCTGGCAAGGCCCATCTTCTCTTCGAAGATACAACGACTGGTAAGCTAGTCATCGAAGTTGATGATCGTGATGAGTTCATATCTCGGTCTCGCCAGGCGAGCGTGAGTCCATATCAGGTCGACGAATTTTCCTAATTTACGTCTTCCATAGTGTTCGCTCGCGCTGAATACGATCCATTGAAGCCATCCGTCGATGGAGTATTAGATTCATCCCGATATTTCGCGGTCAGGGTCGAGGATGCTGGACGGAAGGCATATATTGGCATGGGATTTGCTGAACGCGCAGACAGCTTTGACTTCAGTGGGTGCTTGATTACTCGCTTTCATCTTTGTGTCGGCTCAGATTTGTCGCGTTAGACGTTGCGTTGCAAGACTTTACCAAGTAAGTGACGAAGGAAACGACGTTCTTGCACAGCTTACGGACGGTCCTAGGCGTGCTAAGGCAGCGCTGAATCCGCCGAGTCCTACGACCGAGACCACGTCCCCACACCTGCCTTCTGGTCCCAAGAAGGACTATTCTTTGAAGCAAGGACAGACCTTCTCGATCTCGATTCCGGGAAAGAGTAGCACGTCAGGAGGTGCTTCCAACCTTTTGTCATCTGGAACTGGGAGTTCGACTAGCACTGGTGGCATTCCGCTCTTACCCCCACCCCCTGGCAAACGCTAATTGCATCGATACTTGGCGCTAGCAGCCTATACAATGTACATACACTGGATTGGCTCGCATTAAACTGATCTGTAAGCTTAAGCTTAAGTAATGAATTTTGTTACGTAATGTAATTCACAGTCATTACGCCCGGCTTGTGGCCGAACATTACCTGTTTGCTTCGGACCAGCTCCTCCTCTGGAAGTATCCGATAATCTTTCGCCGTTCAAATGTTGGCAAGAGTACCAGCAGGAACGACCAAAAATCTGGTCAGACGCTCCGTAAGACGGGCATTGGTTGGCGCACAAAGAGGCCTTGTCCAGCCTTCGGGTGCGGAGAGGGCTAGCGTCGTCGATGTCCCTCCTTCTTACAAAGAAGAGCACTTTGCACCTCGCCCCGGTATGTCTTCCCGTCTTCCCTACTTCCAATTGTTGTTCGAGCTGTTCTTCCCCAGACATGCTTGGTTTCAAGCTTGCAAGTCCCGTTCGTGAGAATGCGGTGTCTCAGAAGACCCGTCCCATCTATCTGGACATGCAGGTAAGAGCAAGGGAGTTTCAGCAGCAATTCTGTCATTTACTCACTATATTCAGGCTACGACACCTGTTGATCCACGTGTTCTTGATGCGATGCTGCCCTATCTAACCGACCAGTATGGCAATCCTCACAGCCGTACCCATGCGTACGGTTGGGAGGCAGAGAAAGCAGTTGAAGATGCCCGCAAGGTGAGAATCATTGGCACCCTCATGTGACATTCTCTTACCTTCAAATGCAGCATATCGCGGATCTCGTCGGTGCCGAGCCTAAGGACATTGTTTTTACCTCTGGGGCCACAGAAAGTAACAACATGTGCATCAAAGGAGTTGCGCGATTCAACAAAGACAAGAAAACACACATAATTACTACTCAGACCGTGAGCTGGTTGTCATTCGTAATCATACACAATCACTCATGATTGTATTCTAGGAGCACAAATGCGTACTAGATTCGTGCAGAAAGCTCGGAGAGGAAGGGTTCGACATAACCTATCTACCTGTCCAGTCCAATGGGGTTGTCGACCTTCAAGCTCTCGAGGCTGCCATCCGCCCAGACACTTCTCTCGTATCCATCATGACCGTGAACAACGAGACCGGTGTCATCCAACCAATGAAGGAGATTGGCGCTATTGTTAGAAAGCATCGCGGTGTGTACCTCCACACAGATGCAGCCCAGGCCGTCGGGAAGATTCCCATTGATGTCAATGAGGCAAACATTGACCTCATGAGCATCTCCGGTCACAAAATCTATGGACCAAAGGGCGTTGGTGCTGCGTACGTCCGACGGAGACCACGAGTCCGGCTGGAACCAATTCTAAGCGGAGGTGGTCAAGAGCGTGGGTTGCGTAGTGGTACCCTGCCTGCAGCGCTTGCCGTTGGAATGGGGGAGGCGGCACGGATAGCAAAATTGGAGATGGCGGTGAGTACCTCTCCTTGTGCTGAAATGACGATAAATCGCACACTTTCCGTTGAGCGTAACCAAGCGGCTATTGCTTTTGAGCGTTTGACGGCCGGCTTGGTGATGACCTTGTGTGCAGGGGTACTGATCAAATTCCACCTTGTTCCCTTTCATTCCTTGGTACTAGTTCTCATTCTACGTTTCAGAGAGACCATGCCATAATTAAACAACTGGCGGACCGCTTGGTGAAGGGGATAAATTCCCAAGTTGAGCATGTCGTTCGAAACGGCGATGTCAATGGATATCCTGGGTGTATCAACCTATCCTTCTCATACGTCGAAGGTGAGAGCCTTCTAATGGCTCTGAAAGTGAGTTTCATGACCGCTATTACGCCCTGTTTGTTTTGCTGACATAGTTTAGGATATTGCATTGTCATCCGGCAGTGCTTGCACTTCGGCATCTTTGGAACCATCCTATGTGCTTCGTGCACTTGGTACGCACCCTCCGCCCATCTGATTCTTCCTTCTAATAATTGTCCAGGCGCCGCGGAGGATATGGCACACTCTTCTTTGCGTTTTGGAATTGGCCGATTCACGACAGAAGCCGAGATCGACTTCGTGATAAACCACATTGTCCGTGTTGTCACGCGCCTCCGCGATATGAGGTCTGTAGCTATCCATCGTTGCTTATTCTGGTTCCCACTGACGCGATGATCATCCAGTCCATTATGGGAAATGGTCCAAGAAGGGATTGATCTGAACTCCATTAACTGGTCGCAACATTGATCAAGCTTTCAAGTCGAGAGGAGAGGGTGATGAGATAGCTTGGATATCGTTTCGGACTCGCTCCGAAATTTTCATGTTCCTACACACGTGTATAATTTGTCAGTCTCTCCACTGAGAGACCCCCCTCAATTCTCAACAGCTTTTGATTCACGAGGAGGTACTTAGCTGCGTAAGCACTACACATTAA
Source organism: Chalciporus piperatus (assembly GCA_038093975.1). Classification (NCBI taxonomy): domain Eukaryota; kingdom Fungi; phylum Basidiomycota; class Agaricomycetes; order Boletales; family Boletaceae; genus Chalciporus; species Chalciporus piperatus. The sequence goes on from JBBPTG010000002.1 coordinate 682,687, forward strand.
ACGGTGTGCGGGGTACCGACCACCTGGTGCACGGACCCTTAAGTTGATTAATTCGAACTCAGCCAAATCTCAACTCGTCTTTCTCAACTGTTAACCACAATGTCCAGACGTCTTTACCTCGGCAGTATGTCCGTCCATAATCCCTCCAACTGCAAAATTAACGCGGCTCTATTCAATAGGACTTCCCCCGGATGCTCGTTCAGACGACGTAGCCAAGTTCTTCGATGGCTACGGACGCATTGTCGATTGCCGAGTCATGACTGGTGAGTCCTGTTTCCTTCATACCGCGCTCGGTTGCTCATGGTGGTTTTCAGGCTTTGGATTCGTCGAGTTTGAAAACCCAAGGGTGCGTATTCGCTGTGGGAAGATGTGTCACTGCTCACTCAAGTTTTCTTCAGGACGCTGAAGACGCTGTGCATCATTTCAATGGCAAAACGTTCATGGGTGCTAAGTGAGTGTCTTTCCTGCTCCCTCGACGCACAAGTGTCTCACGCCGAAGGCAGCATCGTCGTCGAATTCGCTAAAGAGAGTCGACCCCGTCGGGATGTGTATGAAAGTGACCGTGGTAGCCATGGGTATATCCTAATCGGTAACTCTTTTCTGGCTGGTGTCTGATTATCTTCCTCCAGAACTCGCTCCCGGAGGCCTGCTGGCATTAGGTTGATTGTGTCTGGTATTTCCCGCGACACTAGCTGGCAGGTAAGTACTGAATGAGTTGCTCACTATGACCTCGGAGTCTCACGGTTTATTATTCAATGGTGGTTCTATCTCTCTGGTATATCTTGACAATATGGCTTCTAGGATCTTAAAGATTTTGGTCGGGAGGCTGGCAGCGTTTCCTTTGCGGATATTGATCGTGACTTCCCTGGTCAAGGGTACGCCAATACCTTCCAGTGTTTCTCCGTTTCATTCAGTCAAAGTCTAGAATTCTCGAATACCTGTCTAGGGATGACGCAGACCGTGCCGCAAAAGACTTGGACGGCAAAGATTTGCGTGGAAGACCCGTCCGCGTGGCTTATGACGAAACGGTTCGTGTTCAGTGGAACATATTAGGTCCTGTCTAAACCTCGGCGATTATAGCGTGGGGGGCCCGATAACTACCGACGGGATGATCGGCGCGACGAGCGCCCTGTCCGTGATGACCGCTACAGGGAAGAACGTCCAGTGAGGGACGAGCGGCCTGCCCGCCGCGAACGATCAAAGTCACCTCCCCGCCGGCCGGACCACGAAGATCGTCGCCCCAGGTCTCCACCTCCGACCAGGAGGGATCATGAAGAGAGAAAACCTGCAGGGTACGATGATCACCGGCGGGGAGGCTATGATGATGACCGCAGAGTCCCTGATTATTATTATGATCGTCGCAGGGATGACCACGACAACAGGCGGCGTGACGATCGTGCAGGCAGGCGCGATGAAAGGGACGATCGATACGACGATAGGGCAATGAGGCATGCCAATGGCGACGGTGGATGGGCGCGTTAAAGGAAATATGGTCGTCGGTCGTGGGCTACCCCGAGCGACATTCGTCGTGGAATTGGTCTCGCGATTTCGTTTAGGAAATGGTCACCTCGAGCATGGGCTTTGGCGTATTTTGGAGCGAGCGCAACAGCTGTACATATTGGTCGAAACCCCGTTGGTCCGTATTGTCGCGCCGTTAGGATAAGGTCGCTATCGTCCGGACGTCCGGATTTGGCACACTTCGATGCGAGGCCACAACTCGGAACTGCACTGAGTTTCCATATGCGCGGTGTTCCCTTGGCGTTAATCTGGCTATCAAGAACTGCTTTTGCCAACGTCACAGGCGAGGAACGGGACGCTCAAAGAACCGATTCCCTGGCATATTTTTACGCCCACAGAAGAGTTGGTTTTCCGAACATATATTAACCTTTGCTCGTTACCAGGGTACGTATATTCCAGTTGGATGGGCTACATCGTTGACAAGCACTTCACGGATGCTGTGGACTTGCCTGTGCTCAGGGATTCGAGTCCAATAAGGTATGGTAAGCACATTATCCCTGTCACTGTGTGTAAACTAGCAGATGGGTTCCGTTCTCAATACCGTACCACTCCAAATTTTGTTCCTCCTTATCCAACACAACATAGTCATCTTGCAATTTGAGCCACACTTGTACAGCCTCGCGCCCTCGTGGGTGAGAAATCTTGAGGGATTTCATCAGTTTCAGCCGGAGAACGCCCATCTTCATGGTCGATAAAACCTTAAGTGATGATGGGGGACCAGTGCTCCCCGTGTCATTCAGGCTGACAGGAGCCTTACAGCATTGGTGAACAATTACGTCTGCCAACAGTCAGCATCTTTACAAGTACCTACACGAGTGTTCAAATCCTCACCTATCAGATGCTTGCTGAGTTTGTTGTCTCGCTCACTTGGCATCGACGACTCAGCAGGGCGACCATGCTCTATGTTAATGAATCCCCTTCAATTACTCACACTCCGATCAACGGATGAACTCACTATTGCACAAGGCATTCCATTGTGGGTGTTCCTGTGCTTTCTCATCATCTCCTCCAGGGACGTGTTTTGAAATGAAAGAGAGATAGAATAATTCACAATCCGTTCGTTCCCGAGCAGAAATCTGGATGGAATATCGGGTACCTGAGCATTCATGTGAACCGATTCAAAACATGGTCATACCGCAGCTGAATCTAGATTGAGCAAGGAAGGGATTTTAGCCACGGTGAATTGTCGTGCATGAGCGGCGAGACGATCATCTGAGAGAGTAGATTCTCATATAAGTCCATGTCCCGAGTCACGGTAATGTCGACTGAAATCCCTGACCTTCAGTTATTGGGTTGCCTGTCATTCTCAATGACTCGAGGTTGGGACACCAGTCGTGCAAGAAATCTATATGTTTCCATTCCCTGAGGTCGTTGTTTGATAAGGCTAGGTGTTTAATCCCCTGAAGCGGGGACGGCGTTGAGAGGAGAGGGGGGATGAAGCGGATGCTGTTGGCGGAGAGTATAAACCGTTGTAGGCTGCGAAAGCGTGGTTAATAGCCACCACGGTGCAGCCATCGAAATCCATACATAGTGTACTCGGGTAGCGATGTAGCGGTTTGTACCCAGTCATTGAGCTGATTGCCCTCAAAATTGATAGACTGAAGTGGGGGGACCGTCGATGACGACGGAGCGTTCAACGATCTGAGACGGTTGTGACCCAGTTCAACTGAGAGGAGGCTGGGCATGGATCTGGTGACATTCCTGAAATCTGTCCAGGAGATAAGAGTGCTGTTAAGTTGAAGCTCGGAAAGATGTGTAAACGCTGAGGTTGGAAGCTCGGAACCCACTGGCAAGAATCGATTTCGACTGGTTGGCTTGTGAACTACTCTGCCGTCGATTCCTGAACGAGCACTTACTTCAGTGCCAGCCTTTGCAGGTAAGGTAGCTCAGCAGTGATAATCGCTATATCATGCCAAGTAGCCAACAGGCTGGAGGACAGATCGAGACCTCGGATGTCTTTCTGCAATTAGAGATGTGACGCTGAACTTGATAGCTAACGATCTCACTTGGACATGTTGCGCGAAGTTCACCGACGGGGTTCCCGGTTGCGACAAGGTCGTTGTCAAGACTCACTTCTCGGAGGCGATCGAGAGCACCGAGGTTGCGTCTAATCTTATCGAGTCCGACAGCTTCCACCTTGATCGCCCCGTTTGAAGATCCAAGAACGACTTTTTCGAGTGTTTGCCCACCGTGTTCAGCCTCGATATATTTCGAGGCAAGCGCGGTCAAGAACGGGTGGCCAAAGGATAATTGGGCTGACGGCCGGACGAAAGAGCCAGCGTTGGGTATGCTTCCGATATATGAGGTTGATCGCGCTGATACGCTGATGTCCCGACGATAAACAGGGCTTACCAGCAATCAAAGTAGCGCTTCCCGTCCTTGACGCCGTCATGTCTTCCACGAGTGGGGTCATCCCATTCCACACCGTACCATAAGCCCTCGGTTCCGTGGACACCACCGATGTATTTGATGGTACCGAAATGGCCTGAAGACAGGCAGAACCTTGTTCCGATAGATACTCTGTCCTGTACGGTCATTAGTACTGAGACAAGTCAACCAGTCCCATGGTATTTACGTAAAGGCAGTCGTATAGTCAAAAATTGCGGAACCCCGCATCCTGTCGTTCAGCTCCCTCGGACCGCGAGTCTCTGATCTTCAGAATGTTAGCAGCAACTGTCATTGCAAGGATGTCCCGCAACGGAACATCCGCTGCTGCTGCCAGAACCCGTGCAATTGCTGCACACATGTCAACTAGTGCTGCTCCAGTCGACCAGGTAGCTAGCTTTCTGCTCGGGGCACATATCACTCAACTCACACGTCCTAGTCAGTCCTCTTCCAGTCGAACGGATATGCTCGCACATATGTGCTCAACAGAGCAAATAAGCTCAATGCACTGAATAGCGAAATGATCAACCTCTTGCGACCCCAGCTCGATGTCCGTTTGCATATAACATTCACTACCTGCTGCTGACATCGTTTCATGCAGGTATGGTCAAAGTCAGATCTCTGCAAGCTGATCATTGGAACTGGAGAGGGTCGGGCTTTCTGCGCGGGCGGTGATGTAGCGAGTATGTGTTTGTCGTTCAGTTCAATCCGCGCCAATATTCTGATGAACTGCAGCTGTTTTGAAGAACTCGCTTAAGGAAGACACTCGTCCAGAGGCAATCCAGTTTTTCAAGGATGAGTAAGTGTATGTCACGAACGCTGCGCTTATGCCTAATCCGCCGCAAAGGTTCGAGTTGGATTACATCCTGTCTCAGTTGCCAAAGCCTTACGTGGCCATCCTTGATGGCATCACCAGTGCGTTCTCAAATTTGTCACTTCTTCCGTGACGCTCAAAATCGTCATCAGTGGGCGGTGGTGTCGGTCTTTCCGTTGGTGCACCGTTTAGAATAGCGACGGAGAAGACTATGTTTGCCATGCCAGAAGCCAAAATTGGATATTGTCCAGATGTGGGAGCAAGCTTCTTCCTATCGAGATTGGATGGACAGTTGGGTACGTATCTTGCGTTAACATCGGAGTCGGTGGTGGGCAGAGAGGTCTTGTAAGGGTGAAGTTTCGCTATCAATCTGGATTGTCATTACTCATCCCGTTCAAAGCGAACTCGGTCTTGCAACACATTATGTTCACTCCAGGACCGTTCCCAGCCTCATGGCTCATTTGGCCGAATTTGAAGACCCGAGTTTCACGCAAATCAACCGCACAATTGAGGAACTACACGCTGAACGTCAGCCTGATGAACCAGCTGGGAAATTGACGGGTGCTGTCCGCCAGGCCTTGGACTCCGCTTTCTGCCACGATTCCGTGGAGAAGATACTCGAGAGTCTGACGACGCTCTCAAGTTCCCCAGACACCCGCGTCAGTGGGTGGGCGAAGCAAACCTTGGAAACCCTTCACATGCGCAGCCCCACCAGCCTCAAGGTGGCACTTCGAGCAGTCCGCCTCGGGAAGAGGATGAACTTGAGAGCTGCATTACAGATGGAGATGGGAATTGCAACAGCCTACTGTGTGAGTCATACACTTTGCAAGACCCATGTTTCGTGCCCGTGTCTCATCATCGTCGCAGAGTGGTGCAAGCCCGGATTTCGCCACCGGTATAAGCGCGGTATTGGTTGACAAGATCAAAGGACGCCCGTCATGGTCTCCCGACAAAGTGGAGGAAGTTTCACCTGAGATTCTAGATCGTTTCTTCTCCGAAACCTCTGCTTATCATTCTGCAACGCCTCAGCTATCCATGCCTCAGGCCACCGAGGACCGCTCCGTCAGAACGATGCTGTATGCACTCCCAACCGAGTCTAAGATTCTAGAATCGATCAGAGAGTCGTGCAAGAATGGTCCGATCGCACTCCCTGCACTGCTCTCTGATATGGAGAGTCTCATCAAGCAGAAACTCGGCACTGCAGTGAAAGTTCTTGATATAGTGCACCGGAGATGTCATGTCGCTGACGACCAAGGGACGACGATCGTGACTGGGATGAGGAAGTGATGCTATACCAACTATTTTGCTATCTAGACGGCATTTTGCTGCACGGATCCATGATAGAAATTATGTCATATTCGTTAGCAGCAACATTGGCGGAAGTCCGCAATGGCCGATAAGATCCGATTGGTTGAAGGAGGCGCGCATCTGATGTTGTCATGTCACCCACCTTGTTGGTTTCAGCAAGCACAGAATTATGGACTTTCAAAGTTGGAACAAGGTCGCAATGTTAACAGCCCAAACTCACAAGGCCTAGGGTGGCCGTGTACAACTAAATGAAAGGCTGAGCGCTGAGCAATATTCAACGGCTACAACTTTCATCAATCAATTTTGGAAGCGTTGGCCAGGGGTGATTAATCAATACAAGGATATGCATTATGTGCGTCCTTGGAGTTCTCATGATCATATCCTTGCTTCCACTGCGATCCACGGGTTGGTATACGCGTTAGTGCAGAGCAACGAAGAACCAAATCTGCAATTCGCACAGCATAGGCGGGGACTGAGCCCGCGGGCGGTGAGAATCAGATTCTATGTGAACAGTTGAGCACGGCTACCCGAACCAATCGTCGGAGGCGGCACACAGCAACTGTATCGGCACATCCATACTCGCTGAGCTTGGGGATCAAGATGTACAGTAATCGACCACTGACCAGCGCATATCACGCAACCGCGACAGCGTCATAAGCGATGATCTCGATCCCCAAACAGAACATGCGATGAGGTGGCGTTGTACTATAACTGAATCAGCTTGCTTTCGTGGCAGGGATCAGCGGTGGAAACAGTCCGCGTTACGAACCATGGGCGCTTGGTTTGCGCGCTGTCGAGATCCAAAAATAAGTCATTGTATGCGGGAGCGCGGCTTCACTCGGATGCGTGAATTGTGCGAAGAACGAGTCGACCACAAGGGCGCTGTAACAGAACGGAGTCACCAATGCAACGTGGTTCGGAACAGAATGACTCGAATTTCCATGTCAATGTACAGATGTTGCACGGCCAATCGACGATTAGTGATCGAAGGGGACTTCGTTGTGAGAAGCATCGGAGGCCTGATTCGGATCATGCGGAGGTAATTCACCGAAACGAGAACGTAGTGATGCCGTTTGAGCAGCCAGATGCCAACCACTGCGGCTCTGTGACTAGGTTACCTCGCCAATGCGATACACTGGAGGACTTGCATTGGCAGATGCTGTATAAAAGGTACCGACACAACTGCGAGTCAGACACTTAAATTCACCTCATCCTATCTCTTCACCTTGCATATCAACTCACCATGTATCCGATTGACCTTTTACCATCTCCCCTCCACATATTCAATGACGCACTATGGGTCCTTCAGTCGCTTCAGGCAAGCAGACGGGTATCGCTGGACACGCAACCCGTGCCCGCGGACTTCGATGTAAACCTGCAGACCAATACCGGTTTCTTCCCACCACAACCGCTCCCTAGACTGCAGATGCCTTTCAGCCTGTGGGAGGAGGTGCTGTCACGAGCTCAGGACGTTCTGAAGCTTGGTGAGGACCTAGTCGGGGGTGTTTCTCGGGAACGGACCGAGGGCGAGCTATGGAGACAACGAATACAATCTGTAAGTTCGCTTATGTTTGTGGGGGGACGAACGGACACTTACTTGAATTATAGTTGCCAATACTCACCACGGAAACACTACACCATGACCCCCAACTTCTCCGCCGAGCCCACAAAGTGCTGGCATTCCTCGTTCACTTCTATGTCCATTCAATCCCTCCGGATGCAATCGAGGGACCGATAGTCGTTCCCCGCTCCCTCGTCGCTCCGCTCATAGCAGTTTCGCATATCCTGAAAATGGCACCGGTGCTTACCTTCGCAGACACCGTCCTCTGGAATTGGGAGCTCGTCAACCCCAAGCTTCCTGTCACCATAGAAAACATGCGATTCGGTCAGGAGTTATTCTCGGGTACGGAAGACGAGCGGAACTTCTACCTCGGTTCGGCCAGAGCGGAGATGATTGGGGTGGAAATGCTCCACATCTTCAACGACTACCACAATCTCCCAAACGTCACAGACACAGCTTCCATTTGCAAGATCAACCGATTCCTCGCTCGACTGACTTCCGTCATCCATGAGATAGACGAGAACTTGCAGTCTGTGCGTCAAATAGTTGACCCTCACATGTTCTACTGGGAGGTTCGGCCCTGGTTCAACGGGAGTGGAAGCGGGTCAGATCCAGAGTGGATCTATGAGGGCGTCAGCGATATGTCGACGCTCGATCTCAGCGGGCCATCTGCTGGACAGAGCGGTGTCATGCACGCTCTCGATCTCTTCCTCGACATCGATCACAAGGTTCAACAGCGACGATACCCTGCGCCCTCTGCGGCGAATAAGCGGGCGGACCACGGGTTCATGGAACGCATGCGGCGGTATATGCCAGGGAAGCACCGGGATTATCTGGCATACATCGCTGGATACCCTCGCCCTGTCAGGGAAGTCGCCCAAAGAACTCCGGCGACGAGAGAAGCATACAACGCCGCAGTCACAGCGCTCAAGAAGCTCAGGGACTCACACATGCGTATCGCATGCCTGTACATCGTCACGATGTCACGGTCCACCAAGCCACCTGAAGGCTGCCCGATGTTTGCCATGGCACAGCGGATGGAGAGACGGGCAGCCGAATCTGGACCTGTGACGGGAACGGGAGGAAACGAGCTCTCGCTGTTGCTCAAGGCTGGGAGAGATGCGACTGTCCGGGCAGTCGTGAAGAATTGAATTTGTTTTGTGAGAAGATTAAAAGCCGGCGGATTAATACTTACCACCTACATTATTCCCTATTCCCCGCAGTGTGGCCACTGCGACCGATTCTTGTGTAGCGTACTCACATTGTAGTGTCACTTGGCCCGCTGCGCGTGCCAGTGACTAATTTATTTGTGTAGCAAATGTCGAACGTAATCTTCTAGTCGTATCTTTATGTTTATGATTCTGTGATTCTGTCTTCAATGAAAAGGTTGCAGACTTGCAGTCGAAGAAGTGTTTGAGAGGCAAGATGACTTTAAACTCCGTTGACTGTGTCTGTCCGATCGATCTCCGACAACGGTGGTCCGACAGGCAATGCGTTTGCAATGCGTCAAGAAATTCGCTCCCAACGAGGACGATACTGAACAAATTAAGAACGAATGATGGCGTATTGCGTCTTTAAGCTTATTCATGAGACCCACAATTTGGACACGAGTTCGAGGGAATCGATAAGTTTGTATGACACCGCAAGCTCAGGATACCGGACGAAGTTGAACCAGGATCTGGTTCCTTCGAGATATGCGTACATGGGTGTTCCACAAGCATTTTAACTGTCGCCCCCAATGTCCGACCGAGCCTTTACAGTTTCGGTACACTTACAGGATCTATTCAAATGCAACAATAGCTTCTCTCCATACATGTCGGCAGCTACTCTGGCGGGTCTAGTGGGTAATGGTAAACTTTCTTGAATAACCGCCAAACGACACCCAAGCCCTCTAGAACCTTATCAGCCGCTAGCCGGGCAGTCGGAGATAATTCCATTTGCAGTTTCGACCACTCAAATGGCAAGGCGGGGATCGGGAGAAGCGAATTGTCACTGGGACGCGGGGATGTAGAAAGTGTGGGTGTCGATGTGAACGTGGGCGTGGACGTGGGCGTGGACGTGGACATGGACATGGACATGGACATGGACGTGTCACTGTCAGATTGATCAATGGATGATGATATGGACGAGGAAAGCGTTAGATGAGTGGATGGCGTTGGGGTAATTGACACAGTGGGTGTGAGTGAGGTAGTCGTGGTGTGCATGATCGGAATTCCAGAATCAGATGAACTGGGTAATGATGCAAAGATGGTGGTCGTGACGAACACAGTCTCAGTCGAGGGCTCCGGGATCTTGCTCTGATCCAAGCTATTCTCAGCCTCGAGACGATCGAGAGACTGCCGCATCTGCCTGAACTCGGTGCCGAGATTGAGAAGAAGCATGAGAACGAGAATGGCGGGCAAACTCCAGAGCAAGAAGAGAACAAGTTTCCCCAGTTGCCCAAATGACGTGCGAATACTCGGACGATACTGTTTGACTGCGAGGGTGAGGGTGGGGGTAAAAAATTGATCCAACGAATAATGGAAAAGTCTATGGCCGTCTGAAGAGTGTTGTTGGTGAGCAAAGTTCGATCGTAATAACGCCATATCTAGATTGATCGGGACTTAGTGGACCTTCTTTCACTGTCGGCGAGACACATACCTGAGGATGTCTCCACGGTCACTTCCAATCGACCAACAAGGAGTGCAAACGTAGGGATCAAAATATCAAAGTCTCTCTTTTCCGCGCTCTTTCCTTTCGTGTCCTCGATAGGTTTCTGGTCGTGAATCTTGTTGACGAGATAGTCCACCGTGACCATGCCACCTTGATCACCAACATGGATCTTGACCCATGTGATCCAGTCATTGCGAGGTTTTTCGTCATAGGATGGACCAAGGTCAATCATGGTGTTTTTGACCTGCTTCGCAAACGCGCTGCTCTCGAAGCGCACGGGAACGCCGTCGATGTTGACATTGACGAGGTCAACTTGATGGGATCGGCTCTCGCCCACAGATGACAAAGGCGATGCGAGACCGAACTCGAGCCAGTCCGAGTCAGCCTCGGGCGGGGCTTGGGCAAGCACACGAACGGCGTGGGCATTTGGGTATTTAGCACCCTTAAGGAGAAGGGGAGTCACGACGACATGGACGGAAGGTATCATCAAGGGTCCATCACGTCTTCGCCTTGTCAACCCCCCCTGAGGTGCTAACGAGAGGGGGCTGAGTGCAACCTTGTTCCCACTTGGTAGGCTTAGTCTAGGAGAGAGTCGTGAATTATCGGCTACCTGTTCGGCCATACCTCGTGACGGGATGGCTGAGCGGGAAATAGGACGGAGGGCAATCCGTCCCCCGTCATTACCACACCGGGTCATTCCCTGACGCTGTAACACCGTCTTGGTTGTTTGAGCGTCATGCAAGTCACCAGTGCTGTTATAGACCTGTACGGTAGCCCCGTCGCTTTCATTTTTTATGATCGTTGCAGTCGTTTCCGAGTCTGCGGCGAGGATGCTAAAGCGTGGCAAGACTATCGGCGTATTAGCATCCGCTTCACCATCTAATGTGTGGCCGTTTGTGAGGTGAGTGGGAGGACGTGGGAGGACCAGGATTGTCCCTGCGATAGAGAACGTGAAGGTATTTTTTGCGGCAGGAACAAGGTCGTTCATATTAATGTGGATCGTGATGGGAACCGCTGGTGGTCTAGTCGATGTAGCATCCGAAGAGGCACGGCTACGTCCCTCAGAGGTCAGAGGAAGGGAACTGACAGAAGATAGTGTTCCAGATGGCGTTAGAGAAGTAGGGGATGCTTCGAAAGAGTACTCGGGGATGTGATCACCAGGTAGGGGTGCGCGCAGCAAGGAGGATGTAGATGCAGAGGAATCGTGTCGATTGGGCATAGAAGGAGCATAGAGCACGCTACTAGTGGACATGCCGACAGGCTCGAGCGATGGCTCTCTGGACACGGGGGTGGGAGGGGAGCCAATATCGAACCCGGTATAGCCAGTGCCGCCAGAGACAGTCCACTTGGGATCCGAGTCGGCGGGCCAAACGACATCAGCACCCCCGGTCTCGAGCTTAACGTCCATGCCTAGCATCGTTGCCACCCCAGGGAACCAGACACCCTTGCAGGTTCCCTTGTATTCCACTCGCATGTGAGTGCCCTCACGGCCACTAGACGGATCACGCGCTTTGCCCAAGACTGCGGTGGTCATATCCCCTTTGACCTCCCTCACGCCGACACGCCGCCGACCATCTAGATTGTTTGCAATGGTTTTGGTTGGCTGTGCCCAGCGTATGCGCAAGCGTTCGGTCGACGGAAATGTACCATGTACAAGAATTTCTCCGGAGGACCCCTCTGCGTACGCAGACGAGTCGGACGACTCATCGTCCGCCATGTCGGCATATGACCCCGAGCGAGATGTAGTCCGTGTGACATGCGGCTCAGAAGCCAACTCCCAAGCACCAGGATCTTCATCTGCCGACGAGAGTGAAGCCATGGACGACGAAGTAGTGGCGGTATTTGGGGGGTATATCCGCAATTTGATGCTGTTTGACAGGCATCGGGGGACAGGAATAGAGACCTAACGGATGGTGAATTGCAGTTCGTGAATACGAAATCTAGCACGAACTAGAAACGGTGCCCTCGGAGGACGCGAGGTATATGGAATCCAGAGCTCTATGGCGGCCATAAAATGCATGTTGTTTCGTTCTCCGATAGACCCACGTCTCAATTGAGTGGCAGAAAAGGTCGAAACGCGCAAAGGATTATCACCGCCGTGGAAGCGAGGAGGGAAGTCCTTGGGGAGGATATAGGAGATATTGTATCCGCTGACGATGATGTGGCCTGTATATCTTTCGTCCAGTGGAGGGACACTTGGGGCAGAAGAGGATGCAAGGGAAGAAGAGGTGCGACTAGAGTGCATTGGGGATGAAGCAGGGGTCGGCACACCAAATACGGAGAGGTATGACTTTGGAGAGTGTGCAGGTAGGTGGAGAGCGCGAACTGCATTGTCAAGCATGGGGAAAGCGGTCGAGGAAAAGTTATATGGGACAGAGTTGATGTCAATAGGGTGAATAACAGCGGAGAGCAATTTCAAGTTTTCCTCTATAGATCATGGAGGGTTATAAAAGTTTGATCGCGGAAAACTGGGTTGTTCATACCAGGAAACAGCGGTACGGTCGAGCCGGGAGAAACCATGTCCATCGGAATAGCAAGCTTGAGGTATATTCTGATGGCAGCACCATCATGACCCTGTTTTGCCTTTCCCTCGAGGGCGAGACGAGTTACGACATTGAGCTTTGGTTGCTGGGTGGTGGTGATTTGTGATGAGCCCGCGGCAGACAGCGGGGGACTGGAAGCGCGTCTGTGACGCGACTGAGTGGGGGTATACATATGTAATGGTGATCAAAGGCGCGTTGTATGTTGAGGCTGAAGTGGGACGAAGATGGGGCGACGAGAGCGAATACAGGGACGACGACGATGACAGATTTTTTGTGGTGTAGTTCTCGAGCTAGGGGCTTCGAGGACGTTGTTGACGGAAAGTGGGTCAGTTGGCAGGAGAGGCGCGTGTGGTGTTGACGCGTTTGTTACGCGTAGTACGAACGCACACAAGGTCACTTACTTACTAGTCGATAGTGTGCGTTCTCACGCGATGGTTAATGACTGGTGGGTACTCGTTACTAGTTTTTAAATAGGACGCAACTTGGGGCAAGGCTGCATTCCATGATATGCAACGAACTCCTGCTCGCGTGCGTCTCTTCCACTCCCTTCGTTTACAGAAACCACTCCCACCGCGCATCCAACATCGCAACCTTGCCATGACTACTACTTCAGACTGGACGACGATCCCCCAACGCGGATTGGTCCCCCCTTACTCCGTCTTCACGACCCAGATAGAGAAATCCCAGATCGATCAGAGAGACTACAGAATCATACGTCTTCAAAATGGCCTCACAGCTATGTTGATACATGACTCGATCACAGAAAATGCCGCTGCGAGTCTCGACGTTGCAGTCGGCCATTTGTCTGACCCCGTGAGTGGCCCTTCTTCAATCTCCTCTCAGCATTGCCTCACCAATCACTTTCTCCTAGGACGACATGCCTGGCTTGGCTCACTTTTGCGAACACTTGTTATTCATGGTATATGCCGTGATCATTCTTGTGCTCCGTAGCTCACACCATCTCAGGGTACCCAACAATTCCCAAAAGAGAACGAATACTCCGAGGTACGCTCATATTCCACGAATCACACTCGTCCGCTGACATTGGCAACATCTAGTACCTTTCCAAGAACAACGGCGGTTCAAATGCGTACACTTCTTCCTCGAATACCAATTACCATTTCCGCGTATCTCCTACTGCCCTCTTGGGTGCCATCGAGAGATTCGCCGGATTTTTTCACTCCCCTCTCTTCGCCCCATCTTGCACCACTCGGGAGCTCAATGCCGTAGACTCGGAACACAAGAAAAATCACCAGGCAGACCCTTGGAGAATATTCCAACTCAACAAGACTTTAACGAAGCAAGGTCACCCTTGGAACAAGTTTGGCACTGGCAATCGTGAGACTTTGAGTGCTGCGGGAAGGGAAGCAAGAGCCAAAGGGAAGCTACTTGCGAATGGAACGGACAATGGCACCGCCTCCTCCACCCCAACATCTTCTCGAGTGCCTTCCCCGGCTCCATCATCTGAGTCTGCATCAAGTGACGCTGATGCGGACGGCGGTGCAGTGGGTCGGGAGACCCGCCGACGGTTAGTTGAGTGGTGGGGTAAGGAATACTGCGCAAGTCGCATGAATGTTTGCGTAATCGGCAGAGGTACAGTATATTGAACAGTGACCTGCTTCGTGGTCTTTCTGATGTTGATGATCTACAGAATCGCTAGATGAGCTTGCCGACATGGTTTCTCAACATTTCGCGCCGGTGCTGAATTGTGGCCAAGATCCCCTTCCGATCATTAATGATCACCCCTTTGGACCCAATGAGATGGGTGTAAGTCTATTCAAATTCAATCTTGGTCGTTGAAACCAATCTCTCTCAGACCCTTGTCCGCGTCCAAACGATCATGTCTTTCCATGCAGTGGAAATATCTTTCCCTCTCGCTTGGCAGCCCCCACTCTGGAAATACAAACCTGGGGGTTTCCTATCTCACCTCCTTGGACACGAGGGCCCTGGCTCTTTACATTCTTACCTCAAAGGCAAAGGATGGATTACGTCCCTCAGCGCAGGCTCTCAGGCTCTTGGACGTGGGTTTGCTATGTTCAAAACTACCATCCACCTCACGAATGAAGGCTTTGGTATGCCTCACTTTAAGCTGCGTGAATGGGGCTGATGACACTCCGTAGATAACTATCGCTCCGTTGTGCTCGCCGCTTTCAAGTATCTCTCGCTCTTGCGAACTTCTGATATTGCCCCTTGGTATCAGACGGAGGTGGCGAAGATATCAAAGACACACTTTGAATTTGCAGAAAAGCGTGCTGCGGATGGGTACGCAGTTTCGATCGCGGAAAAGATGTCGTGGCCTGTTTCCGCGGACAAAGTACTTTCTGCACCCGTACTAACATCCGAATGGGAAGATGGGGAAGGGTTGCGGCAACTGCGAGAAGCGCTCGAGGGCATTCGGATCGACACAGGTCGCGTGGTATTAATGGCCAAGAAAGAAGAGCACGAGCGCATTGCGGAAGGCGACATACACTGGCAAAGCGAGAAATGGTATGGTACTGGTTATACTGTCGAGCGGTGGGATAACGATTTTTTGGCCGAGGTATGTAATTCTGCAACCGAGGGCACATCCATTGACGCGTTTCCAACTAGGCACAAGGTCGCAATGATGTCCTAGACCTCCACCTGCCTCACAAGAATGAGTTCATACCAACCAACCTGGACGTAGAGAAACGTGAAATCGCTGAGGTATCGCTCACTAATGTGCTCGATGATTTGCTGTTGCTAACACTTTGAAAGCCTCAAAGGCGACCTCATCTAATCCACGAAACTGGGATGTCGACTGTTTGGCACAAGAAGGATGACCAGTTCTGGCTACCCAAAGCTACCGTGGTCATGGAAATTCGCAGGTATGGTCAGGATTCCTACACCGTTGAGTATTTATTGATCGTCATCCAGTCCAGTTGCGAATAGCAGCCCACGCGCTGCTGTATTAACCCGGTAGGGTGGTTCAATGTTCCAGTGGTGATGCCTCATGTTTCACCCAGTCTATTTGCAGACCTCGTCAACGACTCGCTTACAGAATATACCTATGACGCAGACTTGGCAGGCCTTTCGTACAACTTTGGTGCTTACAATCTCGGAGTTGCGATATCCGTCAAAGGGTACAATGATAAACTACCCGACCTGACGAGGCGCATCGTGGAGGGAGTCAGGAATCTGCGAGTACAGCAAGACCGACTGGATGTCATGAAAGAGAAGGTAGTTTTAAACTGTTCTGCTCGTTTCCACGCTTCTGAAACTTATGTTGTTCTCAGCTCAAGCGACAATGGGACAATTTTTTCATGTCTCAGAGCTACCAGCTTTCGGACTACTACGTGCGTTATTTGCTCACGCACGATGCGTGGACGGTTGAGGAGAAATTGAAAGAAGTTCCTGGTCCGTCCGCCCTCTGTTGCCAGCAACGGTTGCTCAGTGTTCTAATTTATCAGGAGTCACTACGGAAGAAATCGAGTCACATGTCTCTCAACTCCTCGAAGAAGTCAATATTCGAATGCTAGTGCTGGGAAACCTGTACAAAGACGTATGTCTAAGTTCCACAGCATGATTACACATGATCGTAGCTGATAGATGTCATCTAGCAAGCGATCACTTTGTCGAAGGATGTTGAGCACATCTTGAGTTCCAAAGCACTCGCATCAGTACCAGCAGACCTTTGCCTCGTACCTTCTGAAGGTATGATACCCTTTGCTAGTCTGTTCCCAGCTAACGTCGAAATAGGATCCAACCATGCATGGATTTCTCCGGTCCTAAACCCGAATGAAGCGAACTCTGCGTTGTCATATTACCTTCATCTGGGCCGATTGACGGATGCGCGGCAACGGGTAGTCGGTCTACTTCTCTCGCAGATAATGACCGAGCCTGCCTTCAACATTCTCCGGACCAAGGAACAGTTGGGGTACATTGTTTTCTGCTCGTCTTGGGACCTTTCGGGGGATTCGGAATTTGGTCTTCGCATCCTGGTGCAGAGCGAGCGTGGATCGGGATACCTTGAACAGCGCGTAGAGGCGTTCCTCCATGGCATGGATGCAAAGATTTCGGAAATGGAGGCCAGCGAATTCGGTGACTTCAAGAACAGTTTGCAGCAGCGATGGAGGGAGCCAGCTAAGAACCTCGCGGACGAATCAACAAGATTCTGGTCGCACATCGATTCAGGATATCTCGATTTCCTGCGATGTGAGCACTATCATATATGTTTTCACCTGTGGCTGAAACCGCCCTTTCAGGTGACGAGGATGCCGATCTACTTGAGAAAGTAGAGAAGCAAGAGATCTTGGATTTGTTCCGGGAGCGCGTTCACCCCACGGCAAACAAGCGGGCAAAACTTTCCATCCACTTACAATCTCGAAAACCGCGGGTCCCTCGGGTCAGCATCCAAGCGATGGAAGCATTTGAAAACCAACTCAAAGGTGCCAACGTTGCCGTCGACTTTGCAGCGGTGAGAGGGGAATTCGATCAAGAGACACCTACTGCAACCAATTTCATCAAAGCGTGGCAAGCAGCCTTGACGCAGGACGTAGTGTCTGCCGAAGAAGCTCGGAACCTGATGGGGCAGATCCCTTCCTTGATTAACCAGTATCCTGTCCAGGCTGATGATGAAGATGCACTACCAGTCGGCGTGACGCGTATCCAAGATATGAATTCCTTCAGGGCGGCATTACAGATTTCGGATTTCCCTCAGCCTCTTGTGCAGTGGAATGATTTACCCGTTTCCCACCTCTAGTAGACAGGGGGGACGCGATCAGCAGTAGTTACAGTTACAGTTTACTAGCTTAATTAGCCTCTCAGAATATTGCAAATCTCTGTAAAGGTGCAGAGCATACTAGATTTGGATACCATAGTTGTGTCCGATGTGTTTAGTCCTCCGGCAGCGTCCGACGGTCAGCTCCGATCGACTCGGACGTACTACAAAGTTCAAGATTTCAAGTAGTTCAGACATTCAGAATGGCGATAAGTCTGGGTGAGTCCCTCAAAGCCTTTCCGAGAGCTAATAATCGAAACACTTTTGGATGACCTTCCCCAGCCTTCCCCTTAGTGGGGCCTGGCAGAATATAAACTCAGACTGGATCCGAGCCTGTCCTGTGATCCGTGGGTTGACTTTTGCCAAGTGTGGGTCTCTGATTACTGACATCGGATTCCCAGCTCTCTACTTGGGCGCCGAACTATTGGCATGGCCCCTGTGAATGACAGTTTCTAATACTCACGACACCCTGTGCGCACAGATCCCTCTGAGTCTCAGATCGTCTTTTCCACTGCATCAGCGCCGCACGAGCAGCGTATGAGTGATCTGGATGAGAGCCAACGTTCCCTTACGACCCTACGAGGTGAGCCTAAATCTGCAGCTTTATTTGCAACCATATTGACAGGCCCAGCATCTGTCACAACCTTTCACTCGCTCGCTATCCTAGTCACGGTGTGGCGCTTGATCTACCGGGTCAAACATCGAACTCTGTGGTTGGAGGATGCGTGCGCAGCGGTTTCGCTGGTGGCAGACA
The DNA here is from genome assembly GCA_038093975.1 of Chalciporus piperatus. Lineage (NCBI taxonomy): Eukaryota > Fungi > Basidiomycota > Agaricomycetes > Boletales > Boletaceae > Chalciporus > Chalciporus piperatus. Next base: position 700,960 of record JBBPTG010000002.1, read on the forward strand.
TTGCGAGTTTGATCAGCGTCTGGGTAGTGACAATCCCCTCCAGTTCGTATCTTTGATTCCAGGACCCTCGTCAGAAAGCGTATGAAATAGTGCCTGACTTCTCCTCTAGGTTCGACGGAGTCCCTTGAAGTAGTACGTATCTCTGCGTACTGGGTACTGATCGTCGCATTTAGCATTTGCCTATGGTATGTTCATGGCAAACCATCTTAGTTTATTTGATTGATTAAGTTGGGATGCAGGTCTTCTCGATCCAGCATTGTCTTTTCCATCCTTCGTCTCACTCCCCCCGGACGACTCCTCCGTAAAATCACCATTGCGACTGCCTGTGTTTTTACGGCTTTCAGCGTTGCGCTCCTTATACAGAAACTATATGTCTGCAGCCATGGGCAACTTGTTTATTCATTGGACGAGGTCAACTGCACGCTGGGCTCTAATCTGGCCCTTCTGCAGCTTGCCAGTTAGCGTGTCTTCTTTAATTTTCGAGAATGCGACTGACACAGTTGTTTCAGCTGACCTCATCTCCGACTGTCTACTCGTCTGTCTCCCAATCCTACTCTTGCGTGAGGTCAGCGTGCCAAAGGACCAACGCATTCTACTTTTATCCGTATTTTCGAGCAGCATCCTAATTTCTCTCGTGAGCGTCGCTCACGCCGTATTCGTTATGAGAACGGACTTCAACCTCAAAGAGCTCACTGGTCAACTGGAGGTTAGTCATCGATCAATTTCTCACCAGAATCATTAATGATAACATCTGACCTTAGCTTGCGATTTCGTTGATCGTTTGCAACCTCCTGGTCGTCGTCACATGTTTGTACCGAGCGTTTCAAGGGCAGAATCCTCCCACAGATGGGTCGCTTCAATCACCGAGAACGCGTACGGTCCTTCTCACTACAGTCTTTCGTTTGAGCCACACTGCTATGACCATGGAATTGGAAGACACCCGAGACTCGGTCTGTACGACCAAGACGGGAGCCGATGATCGGGGAGACCTATAGCAAGAACTCCGTTGTATGTACCTTTAAAATCGCATTCCCCACCGGGATGAACCTTCGGTTTCTCACTCTGTCAGTAGGGACCAGATTTCCCAGGGGCTTAGACTGTCCTGCCAGGGGAGTATTCGCAGGAAATAAAGTTCGGCCTCCGATAATCTTTCCACTGCCAGCCAGCAAGACGGTCTGCCAAGACCTGAGCCGCCTTGGCCCGTCCATTCTTCTGTGGTCGCGAAATGATCATTTGTCACACTAGCACAATTGACCTCGAAGCCATCCCAATAAGTCAAGTCGCAGGGTGCCCCCGGGAGCCTGACTGATAAGTGGAACGTTGTGGGAAGTTTGTATGTTGATCGGATATCGCAGCTCAGGGAACTACATACATAGATATGTGCCTGTAGGTACATCGCGTAATTGCTTGCGTGGCGTTACAGCGACCTGCGTTAACGTTTTTACTTAGTATGTCGCACAGCGGAAGTAACACCCTTTTTACCGGTGAGTACTTGAGGCAACGTTGACCACCTTTGAATGCACAGTGTTAGGTTCGCAAGGCTGCGACATAGTACGCTGCAAGTTGGTTGATGTGTAAACGGCTGTAAACGGTACTAGTCGGTCAAGATGTCACCTTCCTGAAACTTGCCCTGAATGTCTCGGTACCAGTGGTGCTTAGGAAGACTGTCTTCCTTCAATCTGCGGTTTGTCTACTAGGGGAGACTAGTTGTGCCTGGGCTAGTGGAGCTCTGACAGCGTAGGTCATCAGCCTGGTATGTTCGTCCAGCACACAGCGAGCTCGACTGATCCCTGGGTGGCTTCCCAGGTTTCTATACGGTTTGTATTAGCTCCCTCTTGTAAGTGCCTTCGGAATGGATACTCTGGATGCCTACTGTAAGATCTGTAACCTTTAGGTGGTTCTGGGCGTATAATTGCATATTGGCATCTGATCATTGCATTCACGGTATGTCTTTGGTGGGTGGACACTCCATTTTCACAGTGAAGGCGACTATCATCAGGTCGGCGCGTTTGGGTATCATCTCCTCGATTATCCGACTAGCACACAGAGGCTTGAAGATGTGAAAGCTGGCGATAATTTCTGCTCCAATATTCAGTCATGTTTCTGTTGCTGCTCATCCAAAGGATACTTTACTGTGGGCACAGCACACACTCGATCACCTGTCATCTAGATGGCCACCAGTTAGCTAGTAAGTTTGCCCGTGTAGCATGTTGAAGCCATCTGATTTATTTGGCCACCCTCTTCTCGGAGTCTTCCGAGCTGATGCAACCTCGGATCTCATTAGCTCGAAGGCAGTGTACCCCAGGAACAAAGAATTATGTCGTCGTTGGTGGTCTCAACCAGCATCTTGATCTCTTTGATCAGTATTATACACTTCATCTTCATGATTGAACCAAACATCTATTCTCAGGTGATTGCAGCGCAGATCGAAGCAAGTTACCTTTACTCCCTTGACGCTACATGGAATAGCCGCTCAATCTGCAGTTCAGATCGCATTATTTGCAACTTACTGGTCATCGTCACTTGTATCTACAAGTTCCCCCGTCAGAGCGAATTAGACGTTGCCCAAGGGCCCACCGCTACGAGGTCACGGACCGTATATTTCACATCAGTACTCGACGTCGGCGAGCTAGCAAGTCGGAGGAATTGGTCGCCTGCGGAAAGCGGAGGTAAACTCACATTTGGGATGCCCTGACTTATATTTGCATCCTCCACGACAATACCGATATCGTCAACGTATCTGAATTAGCTCACTAACATGAAGAGGTGAATGTTCCAAGCTAAAACACGGGTATGGGACCAGGAATGAAAAAAAAACCTTTACGTGGGGTTGGATCTGAGCGTGGCACAGGGAGAGTAAAACAGTCAGAGGGTGAGGGATACATGCCAATCGTGTGTACTTCCTACCATGGAGAGACGAACGAGTGATGAGACAAGCTATTGGTTCAAACGGAAAATGAGCAAGAAGGGGCAAGAGGGACGATGATGCGACAACAAAACAATGTGCGAGTGGTGATTACATGCGGAGTGACTTCTAAGGATGCTTTACTTCTTTCTGGAGTTGGCTTTGACGGGTTGAGGTTGTGCAGGTGGGACATAGTTTTTGGCACGACGGAAGAGGAGGACGTGAGGTTCCGGAGCTGGGTTGCGGAATGAGATTGGTCAAACTGAGAGGGAGAGATGCTATACCGTGAACTTCGTAATGCTGCCACCCTAGGCTTTGAGTGATGCCGATGCCCCTCCACTCCGTCTCTGTGAGGAGCCGTAGTGTACCCTCTTTCTCATCGAAGAACTCTTTTGGGATAAGCTTGAGAAGAGGCTTGGGTAGAATGACGTGGCGGTATTCGTATTGATCGTCCGAGTATCTGTCGGAATAGTGGATCCTGTGGACTGTTGTAGATATTCTGATGCGATGGAATGTAACATGTCTTACTTTTCGATATACTCCTCGAGTTTGTTGTTAGCCGCGCGGTCAGCCATCGTTCTGGGTAATATGTGGATAACGAGGGTATGAGACGCTGAAACGGTGCAGATCAACGAAAGTTATGCTGCTCGAGGAACTTGGCGCGTCGTACAGTCGACTGGCAGTGAGTACGGATTGCCAGTGGATTGATCAGAAGCCGACTGGCCACAAGCTAATTTAACCCACGCGGTACACGTGACCGCGCGTCTGTGACATGTGTCACGATACTTAAATTGCTCAGGAGCACATCGCGTCCCGACGCGTTTTGTTCCCGATTATCATGGATCCCAATCCTCGCTGGAGTTCTAGCTATTGGGAAACCAGAAATTATCACGGAGCCCGATACCACGGGGAGCCATACGAGGGACAGTTCCCTTCCCCGTCCCCGCCCTCCGTGCACGGTAGTGACCACTGGAACTACCTCGATTCATGGAATGATGGTCGTGAGTATATGCGTCCAATTCGTAGCACAAGCTCATATATGCTGTATCAGATTTCTCGCCATCTCCGCAAGACTCAGAGAGAGCGAGCAACGCTCGTGTTGACCACTCTTCCGCTTCAGTGCTTTCCACGAGCCGCTACCTCGACGGACATGTCCACACTGGGGTGCAATCTTTCCGTTCTCCCGCTCGACCCTTTGGGGGTGGTCTTTCGAGGCAGGAGACCCACTCTGGCCGAGTGCCTGGTAAATCTCATCGCCGTCATGCTTGTCTCCGCTTAAGGCTTTGTATTTGACAGAAAGCTACGGAATGGGTTCCCAAGGGATGCTGGGGCCGGATCACATCTATCCGACTCACTACTCGGCTCAGGAACTTTCTCCAGCCAGCTCAGACAAAGCAAGCCTACAGCGCGATGTTCCTCGTAACCAGGAAATAACACGGAACGCATTCGGATGGAAGTTACGCCCGGTTTCTGAGTTACGTGCGTGAAGAGGATGCATTCTCTATCTTACATTGACCATCGGAATAGCTGATAGGTTCCGTGGAGTATTCAAATTCGGCGTCTTCAACGCGATACAGTCGGCATGTCTCGATCAAGTTCGAGTCTTGTCATATTTGCAGAGACGTAATATTGACACATGCACCCGCTAGGTCCTGTACTCGCAGGAGAACATTGTAATTGTCACGTAGACTACATGCATCTCTTACTGAATCATCTTACAGGTTATTAGTGGTCAGTTTGGTCGCTTGCTCTTGTCCGTGTATCCATTACCTTTCAATTAGCGCCTACCGGAAGTGGAAAGACAGTTATTTTTGAGCTGGGCATGATTCGAATGTTAACGCAAACTGCGAATAATACACGGTCGTCAAAGTGTGTATACGTTGCCCCTACAAAGGTGAGATTCTTACCCTCTTTGCACGCAGCTCAATCGATGGTATTCAGGCACTCTGCAAGGAGAAACATAATGAATGGACCGCAAAATTTGGAGGACTTGGTGTGAAATGTAAGGGGAACTATATATTCTGATTGCCCGAGCTAACCTCTACTTCTGTCAGGCTGCGAATTGACCGGTGATACCCTCCTATCTGGCAAGGGAGTTTGGGGGGATGCTAAGAGTTCTCACATAATGTATGTGTTCGATCAACTGGATAGGTCGATTGTCATCCGTTCTCCACAGCGTGACAACGGTGAGGATACCGCATCGCATTTGCCTCTGAAATTTAAACTCTGCGTGATGGTAGGCGGAGAAGTGGGACAGCTTAACAAGAAACTGGTACTTCTCTCGTTCCGTGCACCCAATTCTGATACAAAAGTTTTGTTAGGGCTGATCACTCTGGAATATTGTCACAAATTAAATTGTTTCTCGTAGACGAGGTGAGCCAGTTGGGTTGCCTCGCAATCACTAAGGGTTTGCTTTTGTCGGCTTCAGGTCCATGTCTTGAACGATTCACGGGGAAGTACTCTCGAGGTTGTAATTTCGCGCATGAAAACACGGGGATCTGGAACACGGTTTCTGCTTGTCTCGGCCACTATTCCCAACGTGGAGGACATCGCATGTTGGATTGGCAGTAGCGACAACTGCACTCACCCGGCAAAAATATTCAAGGTCAATTCATCCCTTCTAGAACCATGGTCTAATACTGAGCGCCTGCAGTTTGGCGAAGAGTTCCGTCCCTGCAAGCTTACAAAATTCGTCTATGGAGTGCCTAAGCCCAATGGCCAGAATGATTTCGTGTATGCACGAACCCTCGATCTTCGTCTATTTTCCGTGTTACAGCGACATTCGACGAATAAGCCTATTCTCATTTTTTCTCCGACTAGGAAAGGTATGCAGAGCTCCATAGCAGTCGTCATGTTGTGAATCCGGGAGAATGCACAGGGACGGTGGATACAGCCAAGCAACTAGCGAAGGAATTTCAACAGACCCTGAGGGCAAAAGGTGCCTTGCCATGGTCACCCCCTACTCGGTAAATATGACTCAAGCTCGTGGTTCGCTGCTTATCTCCATCCAGTATCGATCGAAAGTTTCACGACAAGGACCTTACTGGTGTGTCAGATGGTGAATATAATGAACGACGCCTAATCCACTTCGTAAGCACTGGCAGCAATGGGAATAGCAGTCCATCATGCTGGACTGGATGCTGAAGATAGGAAGGCGGTGGAAGAGCTGTACTTGCAAAAGATTTTGCGCGTCTTAGTCGCTACATCGGTAAGGATTTAGCACTCATATATGCAGGCTTGATGTTCTCACCGCTACGCAGACTTTGGCAGTTGGTGTTAATTTGCGTGAGTAATCTGTCTGCATCAATACCCATGCCTTAAATGCTATGAAGCTGCCCAAATGGTTGTCATCAAGGGTGTCAAACTCTATCACAATGGTGAGATGAGAGAGTACTCGGACCTCGATATCATGCAGATGATGGGTCGAGCGGTAAGCTTTCCCTCGTCAGTTCATCCTGAGACCAATCTCTTCTCATTCAGGGTCGACCTCAATTTGGTACGGAACATTTCAGCAAACGTTTACTGGCTGACTTAGGCTTCCAGACGACGAAGGGATTGCAATAGTGCTCTGCGAACCAGAACTGGAGCACAATTATCGTGCACTTGCTCAGGGGAGCACGACACTGGAGAGTACTCTTCACCAAAACCTCGTAGAACATCTGAATTCGGAGATCGGTCTAGGAACAATATCGACCATCACAAACGCGAAGGATTGGCTTCGTCGCTCGTTCCTATTTTGCCGCATCCAGAAAAACCCAGAGCACTATGATGTCGGTAAAGATGAAAATCAGACTTGGGAAGAGAAAGTCGATGAAATCGTCATGCAAAGTATACAAATACTACGTGACACCCAGTTGATTACCTACAGCGAGAGAGACGGAAAGGTTTGTTCCACGGAATATGGTGATGTCATGAGCAAGGTGAGTGTGTTAAGTCTCGGCGTCTATGGTGTCCATCTTGATGTCACTAGTTTTACATCCGGCAAGCGACTGTAAGTCCGCACCAGACTACCCTACACCCAAGCTTTATCAGGAAACAAGATGCGGGCAACATTGAACCTACCTTCTACGGCAACCATGCGCGATGTTGTAAGGCTTCTACAGGGCTGCAGGGCGGTGATTCGTATGCTGACATTGGATAGCTCGAGTTGATATCTACATCCGAAGAGTGACTGGTAGCATCTGTGAGAGATTTTCCGCTGAAGCTAAATCTTGCCACAGGTTGGCCGACCTGAGGCTGCGTAACGGGGAGAAAGCGGTACGAGAACTTAGGCCATACATCCTCACATACTCAGTCATTCTTAGATGTACGAAAAGATCCGTTGTCACCAAGACATCCGATTTCCACCCAAGAAGATGGTCGGGACGAGCGAAAAGATACTTCTATTGATACAGGTGAGAAATTCGAAGCTTGAAATGGGATCTTTTATCTTGACAAAACCACAGGCAATTCTCGCAGGCCTCCCTCTCAATAGTCCTGAGTTTAGGTCCTCAGAAGGCCAGCCATACTTGGAGGCCGTGTCGATTTTCCGACATGCAACGCGCATTGTCACAGGTGCGCAACTATGCATACCAGGTCACCGCTAATCTGTTCCATAGCTGTGGCAGAAGTTGCCATCATCAACCGTAACGGCGCTCAACTTAAGCATGCACTCGAACTGCATGTATTCACATTGATAATTAGCATACCTCCGCTTATCATGATTGCAGAGTACGCTGTCTCAATGCAAAGTCGTGGGAGGACAGACCATTAGTCCTGCGGCAGATTGAACACATTGGAGAAAAATCGTAAGTAGTGGTGCAGATCCGAGTCTAATGCCTCCTAATACCGGGTTAGAGTAAAGGTAGCGTCGAACAACAGCAACCGAAACAAGACTGACGAGCCAACGAGGTATTGGCGGAGAACGGTATCAACTCGATCCAAAAGCTCTTGCAGACTACTCCCTTTCGGATTGAAGAGGTGAGTTCTCACCTTGTGATTCAATATTATGTCTGATGCCCCCCCATTAGCTACTTAATCGGCGACCTCCGTTCGGTTTTGAAGTACTGGCTGCCGCAACAGAATTTCCCAAGTATTTTCTGGACGTACGGGAAATAAGGACTACCCACGGCGATGGAAAAATACCTGTGGAGGTAGAGTTTTCTGTTCAATGTGGTCTCGTCATCGACAGCTCGGCGCCTCAAAGAGTCAAAAAGTCTAAGTGGAGCAAAACTGAGATGACAACACTTCTCATAGTGACCTCCGATCTGGAATTCGTTGACTTCCGCCGAACTGCGTAAGTGGTCCGTATTGTCGCTTTTGATCCCCTACTAACAACCATCGTCCGAATACAAGCACCAAGGCCCTCAGAGACAAGAAAGAATTCGTTATCACCGCACAACTCACGAAGCCAAGCCAGGTCATCAACGTCTATATTGCATCCGTACGTGAAACATTTTTGTGAGTCAATGTCCAGTAACCTATGTGCGTGCAGGATAAGTTCGCTGGTGTCACTGTCTCTCGGACGTTGGTACCAAGCGTCGCACCAAATAATTTTCCAACGCTGGAAACTCGTCCGTTGACATCAGTCGTGAGTTTATTGTCATATCTACTTGTCGTCGAGAGTTAATGATGTACTTCAAGGAAATGGACCTAGAGGGCCTGGAGGACATCCCCGACTTTTGGGACATCGATTTGGATGCCGATGACGCCGGGATGCAAGTGCCTCATGTCGTGGATCTTACCACAGGTCGAAGTAAGCGACCAGTTCTTAAGCTGTTGTCATCCAATTGACACATATCACAGGCAAGGGTGCTGGATGGAAAGCTGGTGACAAAACTCAGCCAACAACAAACGTACCGACCACGCAACCGGATGGGCCAGAGCCTAGAAAACGTCCTGACGGCAAGTACGAGTAAGCACGCGTGTCCTCTGTCCGGAAATTTGATGCTTATCTTGTTCCAGGTGCAATCACCCTTGCAAGGACAAGCTTAAGTGTCGCCATTACTGGTGGGTGGCATGCTTAGTTTCCAATCTGCTTAACTCGGTCCAGCTGTCATGAGGGACTTTTGGACCCTCCACGAACAACGAAGAAGAAGCAACTACTAGATGCAAGAGATTTAGACGCAAAACCAAAAAACCCGCCACGAAATGCCACTGAACAGAAACGGTAGGCAGAACAAACCATGAAGCGACGGAGATCCTATCTAAACCTGCCAGACGGAACCCCATTCTTTCCAAACCAGACAAGCTATACGAAGATTCCAATAATTCCTCGCGTCTTGTCCATCTAGGCGATCGGCAAGGGTTGAAGATCGTGGGCGGCTCCATGAAATCTCGCATCAACAAGATGGCACCAAACTTTGACCTGCAGTTGACAACGTTGAAACGGTCACGGTCACCTACACCTGGTAACGAGGCAGATGACGCATATAACGAGCTCCCATCGATCTCCGAAATGTTGGAAGTGGACACGACGTCATCGAAAACCAAGAACACCATTCTCGCCGATGAAAAGGTGCCCGAAAATCCGCCATCAAAGCGAACCAGAAGAGACGAAAGCGCTCCCCTGTTTGACTCGAGCCCACATGAAAAGGTTCTTTGCTTCTTCTCCCCTTCGCCGCCCAACTAATGATCATCAGTCTACCACGTTATCAAGTATTCGCTCACCGTCTCCCCAGTCCTACAAGAAACGGCTGTTCCTCCCCAGCTCCGACGACGATGACACAGCCGACGACTGCTGCGATAGCTACCCTACGTCGAGGACTACAACACCTTATTCTGCCAACCCTTATCGCGAGAGCCACGCCGATGTCATTCCCAATCGCTTCGTCGACGCCGAGATGGATCGATCAATGTTCAGTCAACGCTCGAAAGACGAGGCAAGCGCCCACCGCGCATTCCTTGGCGATACTCTGGACGCAGCCACCCCCCATGGGACGCCGACCGTCTCTGCCATGAATAGGAAGGGTTCGTACACGCTTTCCCCCTCGAGGATTTCAGGTTTTATACGACGATCGAACGCGCAAGACCGCCCGAATGACATATATCACGGACACGATTTCGCTCCGACTCATCCTGCCAGGTCGCATACACCTGTCGATTCCAGCAATCGCAATGACACTCTGGACGACCCTCTCGCGGATTTTGAAGAGTGGCTTGCGAGTGGTGCTGTGGAAATCATCGATCATCCCTGACTGAATTCGAAGTCCCCGTCGTTCCCCAAGTTGAAGTGCTGCCGAGTTGTTTTGTAGCTCTTAAGAATTCATTCATTCTCCTTGATCAATTCAACTCTGCGAGTTAAGCAATAAACGCACAAAGTAGACGAACAGAGTAGTGAGAATTGCTCCAGGGGTGATAGAGCTTGCCATTATGTATGGTATTGATATAGATAAAGAATCTAGAGGAACTTGGATCTCAGCTGATGAGCTCATCGCTCGCTCTTGCCAGCGGGTTCGCTTCCAACTTTCTCGTCCTCATGAGAGCCGTCAAACACTCTCAGCACGCCCAAAAATCTCTCATCCCAGCTGACACCACTCCCCGGACCCACAATTCCCCACCCTTGCTCTTCTCCTCTCCACCTTAATTCCTTGCTTAGACGTTCCGCCCTAAGTTCGACCTCGCTTGGTGGTGGATTGCTCTCTTCTTCCTTGGTTGGCTCACGCACCCCGCGTGCAAGTTGACGTGCCGTAGCGAGACGTTCGGGTAGCTTTTTGTAGTAAGATTCACGAGCGGTGGTTATGTTCGATAACGGGGAATGTGGAACGAGCACCGACTCCGAGGCTAACGAGAAGTCAAGGTCACCACCTTGTGGCTGACCGGGTGTGTTTTTTACTTCATCGGCCTCCTTGTTATCTGCGCGTTCAGCAGTTTCGATGTCGGCATGGGTATGGGAGTCAGGACCTTGGAATTCGCTCGTTTTGTTGACAACGAGAGAGTAACCAGCTTCGCAACCTATGCGAGTCTTGTGCCGCTCGTTGAAGAAATCCCATATCATGTGGGGGATGTAACGGAAGCCGACATAATTAATGGATGGAACAAGAAGGATAGGTGGATGTGGCGGTAGAAGAGTAGGTGGTGTAGAATTCACTAAAGCAGCATCGGATGGCGCGGAGGCGTCGTGTGAGGATCGGTCGGGTAGCTGGAGGGGGGGAGAGTAGATATTAAGAGAAGGGGGAAGTCTGGACTTTGTTGGTATTGGTTCAGCGTGTGGGTCATCCACAATTCCAATTGGCGATACGTCGAGATCCTCCACTTCGTCAAACCGTCCGTCTGATGCCAATTCTTGAGCCAGTTTGTCCTCTCTGTCAACAATTTCCAATCCTCCACTCCAGCCTCGCTTGAGGCCGGCCATGTACTCCTTGAAAGTATGTCGTCCAACGAGGACGATACCACCTTCAAGCTCTCGTGTGCGGCGTGGCTCGGGGTTGAGGTGCTGGAGTGCTTCGTGTAGGGTTGGGGGCTGGTCAATCCCCAACTGCAGACGACGTGCTTTGACGACGTCGGAGGCAATGCGGTCTGCAAGGTCGCCGGTGTGACGAGTAGCGACGAGTTCATAGTCGATGGCAGCCGCGACTAATACAGGCTGTGAAGCACGCGTTATGATGGCAAGACCATGAGCTAAGTTGCATGCACCTACTTTGACATACTTCCTGAAGAACCTGACAGCTCGGTGATGGTCCTCGTCACCTGGCCATTTGGCACCGTACACAACCACATTGCGAGGAAGCTCTTTGGGTTTCATAGGCTCATCGGCGAGGTGTTTGACGCGGTCAACGTATGATTGGCGAATAGCACGGGCTTGGTGTCGGTCGTACGCATAGTAGGAGACGATGGAGGAAGTGACCGTGATGAATATGCACCAATTTCTTGAGGGGAGACGTGGCCGGGCTGATATCCAACTCGCTGGTATTCCGGTATACTCGAGAGCGGCGCGTATGCCAGACTTTCGAGGAGGAGTAGGTGAGTCCATCCGACATGAGACTGACCTCCATCGGAACTCGGAATGATATTTTAGCACAGCCACTCTGACGACAAACACAGCCAAACACCATGCTGACACAATTCCGAGTTCGACGTCGACCGCGTTCAGCTCGCTACAATGGCTACTCTCACTGCGTAAGTCACAAGTTCATCCTCGTCCTGCTACCACTCTGAACATATGAAACAGTGTATTACCGCAACCAATTTATATCCCCGATGTGCAAAATGACGAACAAATATCTAACCTGATCCCTTCACAGTCTGTGGTGGTCAGGGCCTCAGTTCCACTCTACGGAAAGCGTGGTGGATGGAAGCCCTCATCCCAAGATGACTTCGGTATGTGTCTCTCACCATTTAACAACTTTCATATCTGACTCCGCATAGGTGACGGTGGAGCCTATCCCGAGTGTCACATTGCACAATATCCTCTCAATTTGGGGAAGAAAAAGGTAGGTCTAATGGTCCCGTTCATCGTCACTCCTATTCATGCATCGCCTAGACACAAGCTGGAAACACCCTTGCCCTTCAAGTCGACTCGGAAGGCAACGTTCGATATGATGCCATCGCACACCAAGGCCAACGAGCTGGCAAAATTGTTCAGTCTCAATTCAAAGATCTTGTCCCTCTCCCCCACCGCAAAGATCTCACAGATGAACAACGCGCCATGGAGAGGCCCTCTGAAGATGAGGTCCAGGCCACGACAGAGCGGACTAGACAAGCACTTGAGCAATTGGTCACGGGCAAGATCAAGGCTGCCCAACCCAAAAACGTCCCTGATGGAGTCGGTAAGACGACATATATCCGGTATACTCCTGGTCAACAGCAAGGCGGAGACGGTGGCGCATTGAAGCAGAGGATTATCAAGATGTCTGAAGTGGTGGAGGATCCCTTGGAACCCCCTCGCTTCAAGCATAAGAAGATTCCTCGAGGGCCACCGAGCCCACCACCACCCGTCCTGCGGAGTCCGCCACGGAAAGCAACGGCTGCTGAGCAGAAAGAATGGATGATCCCCCCATGTATATCAAACTGGAAGAACAACAAAGGTTTCACCATTCCACTGGACAAACGTCTGGCTGCCGATGGCCGAGGTCTCCAAGATGTTGGTTTTCTTCGTTGTGTCCCTGCATTGCTATCAGGCTGACTATTCATCTCACTAGGTGTCCATCAACGATAACTTTGCCAAGTTTTCCGAGTCCCTGTTTATTGCTGACAGACACGCTCGTGAGGAAGTTCGACAACGAGCACTCATGCAACAGAAATTGGCCCAGAAAGAAAAGGAAGTCAAGGAAGAGAACCTTCGTCTACTCGCCCAGCGAGTGCGTGAGGAACGCACCGGCGCTGCTCCACCGGCTCCCCGACCTACTGCAGAAACGCGTGCCGCTGTTGCTTCTGCATTGGGCGGTTATGGAAGTGACTCAGAGGCTGCATCGTCAGCTGCCGACTCGGAAGACGAAGAAACTGAGGAGGCCGCGAAGGTTAGGGATGAAATGCGCACAGAGAAACGCCGAGAACGAGAGCGGGAGATGCGGATGACAAACATGGGCACCGAGCAACGCGCTAAGATGCTCGCTCGGCAGCAAAATCGTGACATCTCCGAAAAGATCGCGCTTGGGCTCGCGAAACCAACGATGTCGAAGGAGAGCATGCTGGATTCGCGACTGTTTAACCGGGAACAGCTCAGCACCACGTTTGGAGATGATGAGGGCTATTCCTTGTATGACCGCCCGCTGTTCCATGGCTCGACTGCTGCCGCTGCGATCTACAAAGCACATGGCAACATTGCTCCTGAGGGTAGCAGCGAGGAAGCATATGGAGGCGGGACAGAAGAGGGTATAGGAAAGGCTCTCACCAACGACCGCTTCGGGCTGGGCCAACCTCGCGTGGGCTTTGAAGGTGCCAGTGAGCAGGAAGTAAGGGAGGGCCCAGTGCAGTTTGAGAAAGACTCAGGGGATGTGTTCGGGCTTGACAAGTTTTTGGATGAAGCGAAGGGAGGACGGAAACGAGGACTGGATACTGATGTAGGTGGGTCGAGAAAACGAGTACAACTGGAGAAGGCAGGCGATGAGTAGTGATTGATTGTCTGTTTCATCCTGGCTAATTCTCATCCATCATGTTTTCGATCTGCTACTGGTGTACTTTTAATGTTATTCGCTCATAATAGACTGGAAATGTATCAGATCATCAGCTGATACCGTCGTTGATGTTGACTGGTCGTTGGCATGGAGCCACGGGCATTGGTGCCGCGGTCTTTTTTTCGTCGCTTTGTTCTGTTGTGTTTTGCACTCGTCCTTGTATTCCTCTCCTCGTCGTTCATCGCACTGAGCACAACCGGTGTACATTGTCCTGTCTTTATTCCTACACCCGGCCTCGAACTATCCTTCAAGTTCACACTCGTTACACGCTACAAGCTACATCACTTCTATTGATATACACACGCTCTCCATACCAACCAGCACACACCTATCGCACCGCGACCATCTCAAAAGGACTCGAGTTAAAAGTCTCCACACTAACCTAGCAACTACCCTCTCTTTTCCGTTTTCCATTCTTTCGAGCACAGAATGCGTGCGCAGAAACGGCGCATGCCCGCTGAGCGGGTTCGTCATGCGAAACGCCTGGGACACGTTCAACAAGGCTCAGGACCCGCCTTTCTAGCACCTGTCGACCAACCCCAACCCGGTAACCCACCTGGCAAACCGACTACGACAACTTCGACCCAGCCTACAGTACCTACCCAGATAACCCTTCCCACTGTCATCCCTGTGACACAGTCGAGTAGTGCTTCAGCATCCACGCCTTCCTCTTCAGCGTCCACCTCCCCCACAACGCCGTTGACGTCCTCAGTCGCATCAACGACCAATGGACAATCCACCATTGCTACTACCATGTCTATCTCTTCCTTGACTTCTCTGGGTTCGACCATGCCTACGCTCGCAACATCCACAACTCCCAGTTCCTTAGCAACGACAACCCCCTCTACAAATGTCGCTGCCGCGAAGAGCAACGGTCTTTCTGGCAGTGCAATTGGTGGAATTATCGGGGGTGCCGTTGTGGTCGGCGTGGCGCTGATCATGTTTTTCGTACGGAAGACCGCCCTTCGCCGCCAGCAACGCAAGCGAATTTCTTGGAGCGGGGCACCCGGCGTGACAGGAGGGGTCTTCACCGAACCGAAGCTCCCAGAGCTCAGCGAAAAGCCAGCTTCTCTCAGCGCCGTGAGGGGTTCACAGGGAGGCAACCCCGTGTCACCATTCGAACCTCACGGTCAATCTATGTACACCACCCCTCCACCCCCCGTTGTACGCATACAGACTCCCACTATCCCAACTTATGCGCCTCCCGCGCCTCCCCAAGCAACATTTAACAATCCCGCTCAAGCTGGTCGTTATCCTGCCTTTGCCCCTGGGAATACTGCGGTGGCAGGTGCTACACCTGTCGATACCATGCGCGGACCACAAGCGCCGGTAGAGACAACAGTCAGGTGTACATACGTCCCCTCTCTTCCCGACGAACTTTCCATTACGACAGGGGAACGCATTCGCGTCGTTGCACGTTACGACGATGGCTGGGCCTTGTGCGCGAACGCGAGAGGCGAGCAGGGAATGGTCCCTCAAGAATGCTTGGACGCCCCCTCGTCGATTGACTGGGGGAATGGGCGAAGATTAAGCAGTCTGAACCCTGACGGGAGGTCATATTGATCGTAGGTCGATTTAATCCCGTGCGTAAGCATGTGCTGACAACAGACAGGGACTTGACGACCCAGGAGGTTCTTTCTCTATACCAATATGTCTTCATGACCATTTCTTTCTGTGGCGCATGTCACCAAATTTCCTCGATTTATAGCCCTAGGTCAATTCCCACCATCCCTCCTTCAAGGAATTGATGCTCCACTGTTGTACTCGTGATACCTTTTTTTTATCTTGGTGTTTCAGTAGTAGCTGTTTATCAACGGACTTCCAAGTTGTTGTAAATTTGCTGCTTATCCAGCACTACATAGAGAACGAGCTCAGATCTGAATGCTGAAACGAAGGAGGAGATTCAGATCCATTCACCGCGACAACCCCTTGATGTGACGACGTAATTACTGTCTGCGATCTACACGACAGAGGTGATACTAATGTATATGTACTGAGGGAACCTCAATGGTTCGATCACGCCAGTCACGTTCGCGATCTCGGATTGACTGTCTTGTGTTCAACCTATCACAGGTACGTCAGCTCGACATAAAGCAGTCAGAAAATGGTTCTTACACGGCGAGCATAGAGTTGACATACGCTGAGCGGTTACTCGGTGAAATCGGGTTAAACAAAATGTTGGGATGAGGACGTACATCGACTGAGAATTAAGCCAGTGATCTCTACCAAATATTCTTGCCCTTGAGTAAAATACTTCGTAGGGGTCAGAATTGCACAAGAGCAGGCGTACAGGGAAAGTTGCTTACGAGGATAACTGTCGCCAAGCACACGATACTGGAGAGAGTAACAATGAGTCCCACAGCACCTATCCCAAAGAGAGAGGCCTACCAAGTGAGGAGTCCAGAGCTGATGGACGCTCTGATGATCTGCTTGACGAACTTTGTATGCCTCCTGAAAGCAAGTTAAAACTTCACGTGTTCAACGAAGCAAGGTGTCTCTCGCACAGTACGACTGTATTTTCTTTCCGGGGTCGCAGAAAATAGACGATGCTCCAGGTTATGATCACGTCGCAGAGGGTGCTCACACACGCAGAAGTTGAAATGAGCTGCTTGGAAGTTAACCATCTTCCTCTGCGAGGTGGCAATGCCTACCGGAGTGGTGAAGATGTAATTGATTGTTTCGTGTTGAAACCTTGAGACGATTGTGATCTAGCTTCGCAGTGTAGAAATGTACGATGACTCACGATTGTATGGCGCATGCTACAGTGTCGACGGATACGTCAAAAGAACAAGCTATGAATGAGCAAGCAACAAACCTAGGCCAATGACTTCAACAGGTTAGCGACTGTATCGTGATTCTTGGAATTACTTACAGAAACCCGCAACTGCTGTAATTAGCTGGCTTTGGTGAGGAGGTCAATGTTGTTGAGAATGATGACAGAACGTACCACTGAAATCGTTATTGGCTTGTGATTCCCGCTCACTGTGAAACCTTTCAGTCAATGTCACCCAAGAGGATAAAGAGAAACATACCGATCCACACTCGATGAGCGTAGAAGCTATTCAAGGACATCAGGGCGTGACGATAGACTGAGCAAGGGAAATCACCATTGAACTACGAGTGTGATACAATACTGAGGAGGGAATCGAGACGTCAATCCATGTCAACTCTTGATCAGGGAGATATTTACTTACGTTCATGAGAGCGGACATCTGGGGGTCAAGAGCCAAGGAAAGGGTGAGACTTGCGGGACACTGCTTTTACAGAACAACTCACACTAAATGATCTAGATGATGATCAGAATTTGAGTATCTTTCACTGGCAGGGGGTTATGACATTACTTACACGGGTATTTGAGTCTGACACTGCAAGTTTGGCGAGCGACGACATGTGAGTAGTAGTCGCCAGTACAGTTGTATACACCCGAAAGTGTGTATGGTGTCCATCGCTCTGACTCTTAGGATCAAAATCTCGTTCGAGGATAGGCAACTCACATGGTAACTGCTACCTTGAAAGTACAACGAAACTTAGCTCAGGAATGCAGGAGAGTGGTTTACCCTTACCACTGTCTTCAGAAGCCTCCCATCATTTGGGAAATGATACGAGTAGAATAACCATTGCCCAATACCAGTTCCGTATGTACTGGTGAAAATTACGGTCAACGAACACTGAAGCGATTGTAAGGACTCACAAAATAGATAGTATAAGCCCTGCAGGTACCATTTATTTTCGCATCATCGATATCCAGCTAGAGAACGTACCAATGAATCCTGGGCCCAGAGATGTGCGGGAGGGATCCGAGTCGTGACTTGACCCCATGGGCGTGATGCTCAAGAGCTGAGGGAGTGCTTGGCAACTTGAAGTGCGGGATGGCAGTATGCCTTCGAAATGCCTCCGAGCCTGATGGCAATTTATCTTAAATAACGGCTGCAACCACAAATCAGCGTGTTCGCTTAGTCTACTAGGGCACTGATGCCCGGCTACTGCCAACACACCAATTCCGACGGTGCACTGAGATGTGCTGCTTCTCCCGCGGCCGGCCAATGATTGAATAGAGCAGAACGAATTGCATGTCAGGTTTGGAGAGACCAGCCAATGATAGTATATCAACCCTGGCCAAGGGAACATTGCCACCGCGCACACCGGCGCCCATTGATCACGGTCAGATCACCTTCCCAACTCCGCAGAGTTGAATAGAGTTGAATGCCCGGCGAGCGCAGCTCAGTAGCACGTAAAGTTGACATGCTTACGTTGTTGATGACCCTTGGATGGGGTATCTTCATCCCGGCTCGTGGGTTCTGCCTACAGGAGACTAAATGACACCTCGTAGATGATAGCTCCCTGGTTCCGCCGACGGTGTCCCGTCTAGCACACTACGTCGTACTTTGGTTCTGTACTATGAGATCCGCAGAGATCGGGAGCTGGCCGCTGAGGCGTTGCGTCGCCCTCACTGGCAGGTAGAAACTTAGAAAAGGGAAAGTTAATCAATCCCGAAATGATTTATCCGGATTCCGCACCCAGAAGGTCCTGACTCCTGACTCTGGCGAATCTCGCCAGGATTGGTGTGGAGCTGCCTTCTTCTTAAGGCTACAATTTCCTTGATACTTCACCGGTGGAAGAGAACAGCAACATAAAACATGACAAGTGTCGCCAAAATGAACGTGGACCACCGAATCCGTGAGGCATTTCCGCCATACATGGGCTCCCTAAGGTACTAATTCCTTGTCGCTTTCTCCGAAGTAACAAGGCTCATGTACTCAACCCCGATAACGAAGGTGGGGATGGCGATGATAGAGCCCGCTTCAAGAGGGTTCTTCGCTCGCGCAGCATCATACTCCGGGTCCGTTGCTCCAGACTCTGACGGCAGAATCCGCAGACTCAATACGGGAGATGGTGGTGTGAATGGTGAAATTTGGGGGGCATAATCTCGATAGGAGGGCCTGTGTGATCAGCGAATGGCTTGGTGGCGACGATCTTCGGGAAAAGCTCCCGGAGAGCATCGATGTTTGATTGGGTGAGGGTCAGAAGTATGGATGTTTACCTACTGACAGAACATTCCGTCCACGCGGAGAGACATCAAACGAGGGCCCGCTGGTGGCCTGACGTGGAAGGTGTGGTCGGTTTTGCTTTGATGACCTACTTCGAACCCGTAATCGTCAATCGTTTCAGTGACAGAGGAAATGATACTCTTGTTCTCTACGTGGACAGTTGCGGGGTTGCTGGGAAGACTGACCACAACGTTTGACACAGGGAGACAGGAAACCATTTCTATGATTGTCGCCACGCACATATCGGGAGCAAGTCATATTTCCAGGGGTTGGCCCGGTATCATCAACCGCGGGTAGGCTAGGTGTGGACAACGCCGGTTAATTGACGCTTTCCTTGAACAAGGAGCCCTGAGCCCTGAACCACCCAGGTAGAAGCTCCACGTTAGTATTCTAGTAGAGAGCATTGTTAGGCGCGCTTGCTCTCCTTTCCGGAGTGGAAAGTGAAGAATCCCAAGGGGTGAGTGACGACATCAAGCCAGGGGCGGGGTCCTTTGAAAGATCAAAGTCGGCATCGAGTGCTGCTTGGATTGCGTCGTTGGTAGTGCTCACTGATGATCGAGCCACCAACTGATGCGAGGGGTGGTCTCAGCATGGAGTCCTTTATCTTGCGTACGCAGCTAAAGCACAGAATCAGCCCGGTGGCGATGAGAAATGGTGAAGATGTGTACCTTGCACAGTGGAAGTTCGAGATAAAGAGTGATCAATGAAACAAAGGAGTGGATGGCATGACGATTTAATTACAGTCCTCTATCTCTACGAGATTTCGACGGAGAGGCCTGCGATACTAATGTATTCGTACTGAGGGGACTTCAATGGTTCGATCACGCCGGTCACGTTCGTGATCCCGGATTGACTGTCTTGCATTCAACCTATTGCAGGCCCATCAGCTCGATAAAAAGCAGTCAGAAAATGGTTCTTACACGGCGAGCATAGAGTTGACATACGCTGATCGGTTACTTGGTGAAATTAGGTTCAACAAAGTGCAACAATGAGGACCTACATCGAGAAAGGCCCATGCCAGTGATCTCTACCCAGTAATGTTTCCCCTGGACGGAATACTTCATGCAGTTTAGAATAGAACACGCGGGTGTACCCTGGCAGTTGCTTACGAGGACAGCCGTCGTCAAGGATACGAGACTAGAGAGAGTAGCAATGAATCCTACACAACCTATCTCAAAGGCAGAATCCTACCATGTGAGAAATCCAGAGCTGATGGACACCTGGACAAGCTGGTCGATGAACCTTGTGCGTCCCCTGAGAAAAAGTTAGCACATTCTCAACGAAACAAGGTGTCTCGCGCACAATCTGATGGTATTTCTGCTGGCGCGCAGAAAATAGACGACACCGCAGGTTATGATCACGTCACAGACAATACTCACACACGCAGAAGCTGTAATGAGCTGCTTGAACAAGAAAGTTAACTATCTCCTCTGCGAGGTGGCAATGCCTACCGGAGTGGTGAAGATGTACTCGATTGTTTCGTGTTGAAACCTTGAGACGATTGTGATCTAGCTTCGTCGCAGTGTAAAAATGTACGATGACTCACGATTGTATGGCGCATACTGCAGTGTCGACGGATACGTCAAAAGGAGGTAAGCTATGAATGAGCAAGCAACAAACCTAGGCCAATGACTTCAACAGGTTAGCGACTGTATCGTGATTCTTGGAATTACTTACAGAAACCCGCAACTGCTGTAATTAGCTGGCTTTGGTGAGGAGGTCAATGTTGTCGGGAATGATGGCAGAACGTACCACTGAAATCGTTATTGGCTTGCGATTCCCGCTCACTGTGAAACCTTCCAGTCAATGTCACTAGGAGGATAAAGAGAAACATACCGATCCACACTCGATGAGCGTAGAAGCTATTCAAGGACATCAGGGCGTGACGATATACTGAGCAAGGGAAATCACCATTGAACTACGAGTGTGATACAATACTGAGGAGGGAATCGAGACGTCAATCCATGTCAGCTCTTGATCAGGGAGATATTTACTTACGTTCATGAGAGCGGACATCTGGGGGTCAAGAAGGGTGAGACTTGCGGGACGCTGCTTTTACAGGTTAACTCACACTAAATGACCTGGATGATGATCAGAATTTGAGTATCTTTCAGGGGGTTATGACATTACTTACACGGGTATTTGAGTCTGACACTGCAAGTTTGGCGAGCGACGACATGTGAGTAGTAATCGCCAGTACAGTTGTATGCATCCGGAAACGTGTGCGGTGTCCATCGCTCTGACTCTTAGGATCAAAATCTCGTTCGAGGATAGGCAACTCACATGGTAACTGCTACCTTGAAAAGAACAACGAAGCTTAGTTCGTGAATTCAGGAGATGTATTTATTCTTACCATTATCTTCAGAAACATACGATCGCCTGGGAAATGATACGAGTAGAATAACCATTGCCCAATACCAGTTCCGTATGTACTGGTGAAAATTGCGGTCAACGAGCGCTTGAGCAGTTGTAAAGGCTTACAAAACGGATAGTATAAGCCCTGCAGGTGCCAGTTATTTTCGTGTCATCGATATCTGGCGAAAGAACGAACCAATGAATCCTGGGCCCAAAGAGGTGGCAGTAGAATCAGAACTTGACCCCATGGAAGCGCTTGGATGATTTCTCCGGGAGTAAGGGAGTGCTCAGTGGTTGGCAATTGGTGCGCGATGGGATGCCTTTAAGTCTGATAACTTTATCTTAAATACGCTGACCCATACCTTCCCAGCCTTTGGACCACAGCCAAAATGGACATAGTGCCGTAGTTCCGAGGATCGGTAGCAATGCCTTCCCTACAATATCGCTTATCGCAGTTGGAAGTTTGGAATCAGGGAACTTGTATGTACGACAAGACTCGTACCAGCAATTGACATCCCCGCAGCGATGGACTCTCGCATTAAAGGTTGGGGTATCAATGAATTCCGCGCAATGGGTTGCGAGGCTGCCACTGCCAAACCACTGCACCTTAATTACAAACGCCCCGTTTGCTGTGTTTGAAGGCCAGTATTGAAATATTGACCCCTTGATTGGTCAGACACCGCGGTTGGACAAAAGTCAATTGGGTCAACTTGTTGAGGCTAAATACATAATGAAAGCATCGTCGACGGTGGTTTTAGATGAACAGTTCGCTTAGAGGTGACACATGTACTTACCATTTACAACAACTATATAGGCATACTATGTATTACTGGAAGTCTCGATCAGGTACCATTCTACGCCTTCTGAGAATCGATTAATCATCCACAGCTTCGGGTACAGTGGGAGATATGTAGTAAAAGGTCGGCCCTGGCTGAATGCCCAAACTCGCGCGTGCTTTCAAGCAGGAAGGGTAACCGGTAACCTCTCAAGTTTTAACTTTGGGGTGTACATTCGTACGTTGGTCCGTTGTTGGTCCGTTTACCACATTGCGCAAAGTTGAGGCGATTTATAAGACAAGGTATGTAGGATATACATGATACAGAAGGTAGTAATCTGATACAATAGTACTATACAAACATTCATAAGCCCAGCGCACACCAGCCAGTTCACAAACCTTGCGCATCTCCATCCTTCTTGGACTTGTTGCGAACCACGATGTATGCATCGCTAGTCGCAGCGCCCTTAATAGCCTCAACGTCACCAGGAATTACGCCAGCGCTCTCAGGCTTGCTTTGTTTTCTGAAACATACATCGTGAGGACAAGTGCAAATGAGTTAAAAATCGAGCGTCACCTCTCTGCGCGAATCAGATCGAGATCATGCGAAAGGAGACCATGACCTGCTACAGGTCCCCAGTAGGACGTTCCTGCCAACGATCCAATGATGCAAGTCCCGACGAGGATAGACAAGTAGAAGCGGTATTGAGAATACCATGTCGGTGCTGTAGAGGTACCTATGAGTTGAGAAGAACAGTATGAAAGGGAGGACTCACTCCAACCAACCGCAGTGGCCTTGTTATCGGCGTACCAGAGAGCGGTAAAACCGAGCCACTGGCAAAGGAGCGCCGAGGTAGGCTGCAAGGTTATGGTAGACCAAGCAACAACAGCAGGAGATATGCCGAGGAAGAGCCGGGGATAGCCTTTATAACCGCCAAGTCCAGCAAACTCCATACCCCAGTGTATGGCACCTGCGAAATGGAATCAATGTCGGTGGGTGCATATGAAAAAAGAGGCGTACCGAGGAAGGAGAGCAAGACGGCGCCATACGTGACTTGGAAGTTGAGGGCTTGATCCAAGATTGTGAGTGCGACTCCTGGATCCATGTTTGTGAGGACACCTGTGGCAGCCAGGCCAGCCTGGTGGGCGAGATAGACAGTTGTGCCTGCGGAGGCGATGTAGGGTACGCCGCCGGCGAGACCCATGAGGAGGTATGGAGTAGGAACCGTAGTGGCAACAGCAGAGGTGATTCCGATCTGGCGTGGAGAATGAGCGGTAGTGGCACGGAGAGCAAAAGCGACTTACGAAGGAATCTTTCTCAGGCTTGACGCTGTCCACGGTGAACACGCCACCCGCGATAGAGCGAGCCCAGTCAGTGAGAGAGTTTCCGACTTCTTCCTTCACATTCAAGCGGGCATGCTGGATGGTCTGGCTTCCTGGTCTTCCAGAGACAGAGCTAGCCGCAGAACGGACCTGAATGACAGGCGGAGCAAACGCTGCGGGGCGAAGAAGGGCGCGGGGTGCGTTCTGGAACCGGCGGGGGCTGTGGAGGGCGGGAGCGAGGGCTCGAAGCGGACGAGATAAAGTAGACATTGGTGAGGTGGATAGTACAAAGTGTCAAAGTGGAGGTAGCTGATCTTATACCCCTATACTCAGTGTGCGCCGTGACAGGCGTGACGTCATCACATACGAGGCCACCGAAAGAACTCACTAGTTTGACTAGTGCTGCATTTAGTACTCCATGTGACATGAGGACTTCTGAGGGTATCTGTACTTTTTTTGGGGAGCTTCCCGTCATCGAAATCCACTTCCTTGCCACTAACGTAGTCAGCTCGTTTCTCACAAACTTCGGGGCTATAGGCATTCTGGGGCATTAAGCTACGCTCCGACCTACAATCATCATAGCTTGATGAATGATGTATCAATCCCATGAGAAAAGTCCCAGATACAAATCCTCTGCCGATAGTGGAAGGGCCGTCAGCACAACCCTTTGTCAACGCGATCATGCCTCACCTGATCTTCCCCGCACGAGACGATCTACAAAAAGGCATAAATCAAACAGCCGCACATATAATATCTGCTCCCCTTACCTTCGCACTATCCTGTCCGACACAAAAGATCCGCCCCGTGTGTCCGTTAGTCAGATCGGCCACCAATGCCCCTGTCGTCTTGTCCCATACCTGCACCATGCAAGTCAGTTCACTCCAAAACAAGGTGCTTTGATGCTGCATACCTTAACTGTGCAATCATAACTCCCGCTCACCGCAAACTCATCCCCAACCGCCACACTTCGTACTGGGTGCGAGTGCCTTTCAGGTTCACGGGCGGCCCCCGTGTTTGTGATCCGATTACCGCAAGCGCTACAGATCTTGCTTTCGCTCTCAGATCCCTGCGTATCTTGGGGTGTTTGCTGAACTGGTTGTGACAACGAGGAATGTAGGAAGAACGAGCTGCCCGACCCTGGGACTTCCGCGCCCGCTCCCTCCTGTGTCGTCCAATGATTCAATGACTGACCAGCAGGTGGATCGTCAAACTCAGGACAGGTCGACCATCCCCGTTTCGTTCTCATGTCGAACATCCGAACATGCCTATCCGACGAACCTGATAAGATGAACGGGGGGCTCAGCTCCACAGAAGAGATTCTAAACGATAGGGATGAAAGGATCAGGATACTCGACGAAACAATAGAGCTGGGCAACAAGACTCACGCCCTCGCATGATGATCGTCAAAGGTGCTGACAAGAGCACCTGACCGTACATCCCAGACTCGTACAGACCGGTCTCCAGAGCCAGAGACAACCATATCACCGGCAATCGCCACTGCGTTCACAGCAGCTCGGTGGCCACGGAGTACGAACTCTGACTTAAGGCTTGGAAATGCGTACGTGCGAATAGTACGATCTAGCAAAAGAATCATTAGACCAAGTCGCTGACCTCGCAATTAATGTCCAGATACCTTTGGAACACGACACGAGTCTTCCACCATCGACCCGAACGCACAAAACACTGTCTTGATGATCCTTCAGCACTTTCACCTGCTTGAATTTGCCCAAGTCCCAGACAACAACACGACAGTCGCTGCCACCGCTGACAAGCAGGCCGGCTTCGAAGCTCCTGCGACTATCCTCTTCCTCGCTGGGTGATCCACAAGCACCGTCCCCAGCAAATGTTTGGGTTGCCGCGGCGGCGACGCACAAGCTTAGCACGCTAGACGCGTGTATACCCACAAGTTTGCGACGGACCTTACTTGTGCTTAGATCCCATTCGCGTACAGTGCGATCCTTTGAACCTGTGAATAGAACTTGCAGAGGTCCGTAGACGGAGTTGTAAGACCACAAAGCAAGACAGTACACAGCGGCAGTGTGGCCACCTCCCTCGGCTCCTGGTAGAGTTCGCAGGCGGTATGCCCCGTGGCGAACACGGCTCCGGAGGAGCGTCTGGGTTTGGTGGAGGAGTTTATAATTGACCGCAAGGGGTATACCGCTTCGCGAGCCACCAGGGAACGCGTTGCGTTGTGAGAGAGTACGAGTTATTGATGTGGCAGCGGAAGTACTTCTGCTTATTGGTGATAGGGGTGCGGTTGAGGAAGAAGCAGAAACCAGCTGGCCTATTAGGTGTTGGAAGTCTTGATCCTGAAGGCCCGGGTTCACGAACAATGGCGGATTCTCAGGGCCCACATCCTCATTTGGGACGGGAACTTGAACTGCATCCTCGGGATCGGCAACGCTGCCTTCATCTTCCCCTTCTTCCTCATCGCCCATGCCTTCATCTTCATCCCTATCCATACGCGTTGCATCGGAAGTAGAAGCATTGGTGTCAGCCTCGCCTTGCTGAGGTGGGGCCATGACTACGGGCCGCCACTCCCAACCGCGGGCACGGCACAAACTGCGCCAGATAATTTGGTCATTGGCAAGCGAATCCCACCGCTTACAGACGAGGGTACAATTCAAGAGTGACGTAGCCGGTAGTAGTTTGAATATTTGCAAAGATAGTTCCGGTGGTAAAGCCTGACCGAGAACACGTGAATAACACGTTTTGATAACAAGAGAATGCGCGACTCACCCCCACAAGGTCAAATTGAAGAAGAGGTACGATGCGGCGCTGAATCGCAGCGAGCCGAGAACGTGGCAGAGATATCAGCAATTGGTATGCGAATTCTATATCAAAGAACATGAATATCACAGTCTGAGGGGTATGCCACTCACTTACCTTCACGTTCTGACTCGGACGCATAGCAGATAGCCATATGCCAATCAGGACTATGTACTTCTTTGCCCTTGCCCTTGGTAGATTGGGCTGGGAGAGACATCGGTTCGTGCGCGACAGGGTGCAGTGAGCCTGAGCACCGGGTGGCACCAAGGTTGGTCATCTTGGCAGGGAAGGCACCTGCAGTGCGACCAGCTGACTGTAGAGTCGGGCAGAGCGTGGCCACGTCAGTCACTTGAATGTTAGATGACCTGGTCGTCATGATCGATTTGTCGTCTAGGAGAGCAAGGGTCGTCGGAGAGGGTGGTCGTGGTGGGATGACAAGAGAAAGGTCTGTCGACTGTCTTCATGTACTCCCGGAATCAGCGCCGCTGTTGCGGTTACACCAACCGGGCGGTGCTACTAGTGCATGCTTTGTTCATTCTCCCGATAAATTAGGCAAGTGAATCTTTGGGTCCTTTGTTATCTTGTCGAACACGACGATGTTCTGTCTCGAGAGCAATCCTATCTGGGTATCGTCCAAGTTGTGATCCTGTATCGATCAGACGTCTTACCTCATTTGGCTGCCGTGCGAGTCGTTGGGGTCATTCAGCGCGCTGTCTATAATTTGGTTCACGTAACATAGAGACTCCTTGAGTTCGTGAACAAGCAGTCGGCGAACTACTAATTGAAGGTACATACTATTACAGTGCTGGCAAATGACAGAATAGTTGTGACCGGTGACAGCGCTATCATTGCGAGGGTGTGGTAGAATGTTCTGGACACTGCAAACCACCACGGCGTCCAAGCTAAAACCAGTACATAAAAGCCAAGGCGCATCACGGACGCGATCTGCTACACGATTTTACATTTAATTTTTCTTCTACCTACTAGACCTCAGGCCTCAAGCCTTCAAATCGTGAACCTCGGCGAGCAAGATGTCGATGCCAACCACCACCGCGAACTGGCACTGGAAGAACAAGAATGTGACTCCATGGGCAAAGAGTTGGTTCCAGGAAGAGCTCACGAAAATCTCTATTCAAGGCGAAGGCGAAGAGAACGTCAAGGTTGCTTCGACGACGTGGCTAGATGGCGACGTGGAGCTGGGCCAACGCAAATCAAAGTGAGTATCACGCTCAGCTTCCAGTATTCTCCTCAGATGGTCTAACTACACATCCACAGACTGATCACCATTTATGATTGCAAAATCGAGGTGGAGTGGACCGGCACAGCGAGCGATGGAACCGAGGTCTCAGGCAAGGTTACCATTCCCGAAGTATCGCACGAAATCACGCTCGACGGACTGTCTGATTACATTGTAAGTCGCCACCACCATTCATTCGCTTGTTCCGTTCATGTTCGCTCGTGGTTTCATGGGAGACAGTACGAATGGTCAGACAACGCAAGTACAAACCCAGCTGTGACGGCGCTGTACGCTCTTGCGAAGATGCGTCTTCCGGCAGTGCTCGAGGTCAAATTGGCTGAATTCCCGGCCGCGATCATCGAGAAGCACGGCAAGGACTTGACTGTTAGCGGGGTGTCTAGCAGGGCAGGGACACCCGCTCCGGCGTCTGGACCAGTGGCAGTCTCTGGATCGTCTACACCCGCCGCTACAAAACCAGTCACGCCGGCGAAGACTGCTCTCAACACGGCCAAGGTTGTCAAAGAAGCTACGTTTATGGCCGCGGCTGATGATCTATTCGGACTATTCACGGACCAACAACGGATTCCAACTTGGACGCGTGCCGTTGCGGAGGTATGTCGACTTGATCGTGCATAGGGATTAGTCTGATACGATCGTGAACTCAGTCGACTGCCAAGGCTGATACCCCCTACTCGCTTTTCGGTGGAGGCGTGAAAGGCAAATATATCTCACTGACGCCAGGCAAAGAAATTGTTCAGACATGGGCCCTGCAAAGTCCAACGTGGCCGACCGGTATGTTCTTGATCTGGGCAATACAAACACTGCAACAAAAACTCATCGAGGATAGGGCACGAGGCGACACTCACTACGACATTTGAACAATCGTCGGATTCAACGAAAGTCACGTTCTCCCTCGCCGGCGTGCCGAGTGGGATGGAGAATGAGATTGAACGTAATATCGAAGGATACTAGTAAGTGCATCGGCGTCGCTATGAGACGTGACTGACGGCTTCGTTTTCAGTATTCATGGGTTGAAATCCATTGGGTATGTACAGTTGATTGTTTCACCTACATACACGAAAGCTGCTCGTGCGCCGCGCACTTCTGTTTCGCGACTCAGCGATGACGGCGCAAACAACAAAGCAGCCACTGCAGTGGCCATTGCTGTCGTCGTGCTGACTGCAGCGTTCTGTCTACCATATCTATCGTACTCGTCGCTTGTGCCGCGTTCTTTTGCCAAGTGAACTCATGTCATCGTTATGCTTATGCTGATAATCTATGCTTTGGTGCGTTTTGTGATACAGGTTGGGCACTGTTCTTTGAACATGGTCACTCGAGGGATGGACGGCGAGAAAGTGGGGAGTAGGATCCGGAGTAGAGAGAAATGTACGCCTCCAGTAGACGCGTCAAATGTATAAATTTCTACGGGTGTATGAATTTGTACTACGAATTACGGGGTGCCAGATAGATGGCGCTGTTAGCTAAATAATTGGGACCCCGATTGCAAACAAGCAAACAAATTTGGGTTGAGCCTTGTCGTTGTCGAGACACTCGTTCTCTTCCTCTTCCTCGCTTTCCCTTCCTTTCAAAAAGACGAACAACGTCCAAGTCAAATCAACGCCCAAGACATGGCTGCAGCTGCTGTTGAAGAAATCCGTGCAACGTCCTACGTCGGTTTCGACTCCATCACCCAGCAAATCGAGCACAAGCTCTTGAAGCGTGGTTTCCAGTTCAACGTCATCGTCGCCGGTGCGTCTTGCCCTTTTCACTGAGAGGAGGCACAGTCCGTGATACTCTCAACTATAGGACAAACCGGTCTTGGAAAGTCGACGCTAATCAACACAATTTTTGCCTCGCACCTAATTGACTCCAAGGGTCGTCTTGAAGCCGACGAACCTGTCAGACAAACTACCGAAATCCAGGCCGTTTCGCATGGTGCGTGGGCTTTCCACTTGAAGTGTAATTCCACGTCGTGTTGACGAGTGAACAACCGAACAGTCATTGTTGAAAATGGTGTCAAGCTTCGCTTGAACATTGTCGACACGCCTGGCTATGGTGACCAGGTCAACAACGAGAACTGGTGTGTGGCGTGTCTTCATAGGCTTGACGTGTTCTGACATTATCGACCAGCTGGGATCCCATTGTCAAGTACATCAAGGACCAGCACAGCGCGTACTTGCGCAAAGAGCTCACTGCTATGCGTGACCGTTACATTCAGGACACGCGTATCCACTGCTGTCTCTACTTTATCAGCCCAACTGGCCACTCTCTGCGCGCTATTGACGTCATTGTGATGAAGAAGCTCAGCGAGGTTGTCAACGTTGTTCCCGTCATTGCCAAAGCCGACACCTTGACTCTGGAGGAGAGAGAAGCCTTCAAGCAAAAGGTAAGAAGACGCAATGTGTTTCGACACGCGGTACTAATGGAAAGCTAGATTCGGGCTGAACTGATCTACCACAACATTCGGTTGTATCCATTCGACACGGACGAGACTGACGAAGAGGAGGTTCAACTGAACGAGACGATTCGCGTATGCACATACCTCCATTTCGTTCAACTTGTGGGGCTAATGATGTTGCGCAGACCATCATTCCATTTGCAGTGGTTGGATCCGAACGTAGCGTCATCATTGATGGAAAGTCCGTCCGCGGCCGAAAGAACCGATGGGGTGTGGTAAACGTCGAGGATGAGACTCACTGCGAGTTTGTGAACCTGAGAAACTTCCTCACAAGGTAAGTGACATGCGTCCTGGCGTTAGGACGTTCTCCAAAGTTGTCTGGGGGTTGACGTTGAACTTGTATGACAGGACCCACCTGCAAGACCTGATTGAGACCACTGCCCAGATCCACTACGAGGCGTTCCGGTCGAAACAGCTGCTCGCGTTGAAGGAGGGTGTGCAGCAGAGGCCCGCGACGAACCAATAGATGGTTTTATGACGTGGATTGCACCCGTTCTGTGGGATGTTGGCTTGGACCGAGATTACGATACCCGATTGTGCTGGTCCTGCGCTCGTTTTTGGATTGATGGATAATGGCTTGCGTCTTTTTGCGTATCCTCACGTTCGTTTCTTTTTTTTTTTGTCGTCACTGTTGCTCGGCCTAGCGTATATTCCCAATGTCATTTTTCCCTTATTCTTTGGACGTGGCAGATGCTGAGTGAGCGAGTGTGAGCCGACGCCGAGAATAATTTGGGTGTGTCATCGGACCCCGCTGGGAGTTGAAATCATCCGGCTGTGGTTTACATTTCTAATCAGACTGGCTATGGGCGCTCCCACTGCCCAGCTCTCCCTTCGTTGGTGACCATGTCCCCCTCACTCCTCGCTCGTTCGTGGGACAGCCTCCGCTCGTTCAACGTGGAGGCGCTCTTCACCCGCAGCCGTGGTCCTGGAACGCCACGCACGGTCTTCTTTAACCAGGACTTGCCGGGTGACTTCTTCGACCACAAGCGGAGACCGAAGAAAGTCAATATCCATCCGACCAACCAAGTCATATCCTCAAAGTACACAATCATCACCTTTCTACCACGGAACCTCCTAGAACAGTTCAGGCGTGTTGCCAACATGTACGTCCCCTCGGACGCTCGCTCATCCCCTTATTGATTTTTACACACCCTTAGCTTCTTCCTATTCATCGCAATACTCCAGTTCTTCCCCGAGTTCTCAACCATCTCACCTGGTCTTGTCCTCCTGCCCATCATCATTGTCCTCGGTATCACTGCTATCAAAGACGGCTACGAGGACATTAAACGTCATCAGTCCGACCGTCGTGTAAACCATACCTCCGCCAGACTCCTCTCCGGGCCCAATTGGACAAACACAAATCTCACCGGGGCTAAGAGTCGTACTTTTGTCAGGGGTATCGTCCCTAAACGTAAATCATCCTCCCTTACCGACCTGGAGTCCGCCCCCCAATATGACCATGACGTCGACCCCGACAAAGCCGATGTCCTCGGACAGGAGATTCCCAAGGCACATTGGTCCAAGGCCATATGGGAGGACGTCCGCGTTGGAGACTTTGTCAAGATCATGAACAACGACCCCATCCCTGCTGACATCCTTATATGCGCTACTTCCGAGGACGAGAACGTCGCTTTCGTCGAAACCAAGAACCTTGATGGAGAGACCAACCTCAAATCCCGCAATGCATCTCCTGCTTTGGCAGATCTTCGTACCGCTCACGATTGCGCTTGCGCCCCCTTCTCCGTCGAATGCGACCGTCCAGACACGAACATGTACAAGTTCAATGCTAACGTCACTCGCAATGGTCAAAAGTCGCCTGTCGATTTGCAGATGGTCCTCCTGCGCGGCACTGTGCTACGGAATACGGATTGGGTTATCGGCGTCGTCCTTTTCACAGGTGCAGACACCAAGATCGTTCTCAATTCCGGCGGCACACCGAGCAAACGAAGTCGAGTCGAGCGTCAGATCAACCCACAAGTGTATGTTTTTTTTCCATCCCGATATCAACCCCAGCTCATTTGTTCTCAGCATCTTCAACCTCGTTCTTCTTGCGCTGATGGGAGTTGTTTGCGGCATTGCTGACTCGCAGATCGAGAGACGGCTTTACCCAGAAGGCGCACCCTGGCTTTTCGACGACAATACATCTTATAATAACCCACGCATCAATGGTCTTATTACCTGGGCGTTCGCCCTCATCACGTTCGTATCATAGCCGCACCCACTATCTTAGCGCCAAGTACTCACACTTCCCCCTAGGTTCCAGAACGTCGTCCCAATATCACTGTACATATCTATAGAGGCAGTCAAAACGTGCCAGGCGCTGTTCATCTACTTTGATTACGACATATACTACAAGAAGACGGATCAGGCTACGCTTGCCAGGAGCTACAACCTCTCGGACGATCTCGGCCAGATTGAATACATATTCTCAGACAAGACAGGGACATTGACTCAGGTATGTCGTAGCTCTGCGTTGTTGACGACGGGTTGATTGACGTCCTTGTAGAACTCAATGGTGTTCCGAGAGTGTTCAATTGGAGGGGCCGCGTACCACGGTGATCCAGAGGAAGAAGACTTTGATGTCAAAAAACAGCCTGTCGATGAAATCAATGGCAAACTTCGTGACTCGAGCCACGACTCATCGTTGGCGTCTACCTCCAATGGACCATCTTTTGGCACTAGCCCTACGCCACACGCGACCGTCAAGCTCTCCAGCGGTGTGCTAAGACATTTCAGCGATCAGCAACTCAGTCAGGACTTGGCTCAAGCCATCAACGCAGAACCAGGATCGGAGAATGAGGCCCAAGCCCGCGCACTGAATGGCTTCTTCGTCGTCTTGGCGCTATGTCACACTGTCCTCACCGCCATTGACCCCGAAACTGGAGCTATCGAATACAAGGCACAGTCCCCCGATGAAGCGGCCCTCGTTCAAGCAGCTGCAGATGTTGGATTCGTTTTCTGCGGTCGGGATAAAGAGACTCTCCTGCTTCAAACGCCATTTTCGAAGCAGATAGAGCGATACGAGTTGCTTGACATCTTGGATTTCACGAGCACCCGCAAGCGGATGAGTATCATCGTGCGCAAGCTTGACGAGAATGACTCTCGGCTCTTCTTGTTAACGAAAGGAGCGGATAACGTCATCTTCGAGAGGTTGAAGTCTGGGAACGACGAGCTCAAGTGCACTACCGAGAAGCATCTCGAAGACTTCGCGAACGCTGGGTTGCGGACACTCACTCTAGCTTACAAGGTGATACCGGGTACGTGTGACCGCTACTTGATTTATGTCTGCATATGAATTCTTTCTTTTGCAACCAGAGGACGAATACGAGGCTTGGAGCGAACGATATCACGAGGCAGCGACTTCACTAGAAGATCGGGATGAAAAGATCGAAGAAGTGAGCGAGCAGATGGAAAGAGATCTTCGTCTACTTGGAGCTACCGCGATTGAAGATCGTTTGCAAGATGGCGTACCCGAAACAATTGCCGACCTGAAACTTGCAGGAATAAGGATTTGGGTGGCCACTGGTGACAAGCTCGAGACTGCGATTGGTATGCGCTCCCATCCTTAGCTTTTTCCCCCGAGTACTGATTGTCTGCCTTTGATAAGCCATTGGTCACAGTACCAATCTCATCGCTGAGGACTCGAACATCATCATCATTCGTGGTGGCGATACTGGCCCTTCAGTGTATCAACAAATGGTTCGCGCTGTTGAGGACTTCTTCCCTGATAGTGATATCCTCGAAGAGCATGGTGTGGATGGAAGGCCCTCTCAATCAGAATCTGGTCCGTATGCATTGCGCCGGATTAGCCTCGGTGCTGGTTCCATTGTGGGTGATGGCAATGGGACTCGACCTGGGGGATACGTTCTCGTGATCGATGGAACAGCATTGGGTCATGTAGGTCTTTCCCTCGCTGAGGAAGGTTTTGAACCCTAATGGTCTCCCCTAGGCTCTCGCCGATGAACAGAACAGGAAATTACTTCTTCACCTTGGGACTCGATGCGAGGGTGTCATCTGTTGTCGTGTCTCCCCTCTTCAGAAGGCTCTCGTCGTCAAACTCGTCAAAGACAGCTTGGGTGTTATGACACTGGCGATTGGTGATGGTGCCAACGATGTCAGCATGATCCAAGCTGCTGACGTTGGAGTCGGTATTGCTGGTGAAGAAGGTCTACAGGCAGTCAATTCTTCCGACTATGCAATTGCTCAAGTGCGTCGTTTCACCAGAGAAAGGATGTGTACTCATGTCGTATCTTGTTTTGATCAGTTCCGATTCCTCAAGCGGTTGCTTCTCGTTCATGGACATTGGTCATACGCGCGCAACGGATCCATGTACATATTCTTCTTTTCCCCACGCGCCTAAGACGTCACCTCACCTTGACTCTTCACAGGATCGTCAACTTCTTCTACAAGAACATTGTGGCTGTTGGCTGCCTTTGGTGGTTCCAAATCTACTCTGGTTGGAGCTCGGCATAGTGCGTGTTTCCCTTTGTACCCTTTGTGTATTCCTCCAACCAAGTCTCTCGCAGCGCCTGGGAGTACACCTACCTTCTTTTCTGGAATTCGTTCTGGACACTTGCTCCTGTACTCGGCATTGGCCTTTTCGACCGCATAGTCGGTACGTGGTATTACTACGTCTCGTTCCATCATACTCAGTTTCGCTTGTCCCCAGACGCTGATGTTCTCATGGCCTTCCCTGAGCTGTACAGATACGGTCGCGAGCGCACTTGGTTCACATTGAAGCTCTTCTTCATCTTCGTACTTGATGGTGTCATACAGGTATGTTCAATCCGGTCTTCAAACTGCGTGGGGTGACCTTCCTTCTAGTCCGTTTCGTTGTATTTCATTATCGCTTACACATATGCCACGACTACCTCCCGTCCCGACGGCTATGGTATCCAGCTGTACGAGTGGTCTACAGTGAGTCCCTCCTTCTGGTCACTTTGCAATCTTACTTATATCTCGTAGACCATGGTCTTTGCAGCGGTTATAGCTGTTAGCATGTTCAATGGCCTCAATACTAACGTCTGGACTGGTTGGGTCTTCTTTGCGATGTTCCTCGGCATTGTGCTTCTAATCCTCTATACGGTACACCCATCTGTTATTGTTGACGCTCCAAGTGCTCACTCGTTCATTTCCTACAGGTCGTGTATAACGCCATCAGTCCTGGCCGGTTCGTGACGGACGTTTATGGAAATAACTACTTCCTGTTCAGATCTGCCTACTTCTGGCTATGTCAGCCCATCTGCGTCGCGATCGCGATACTGCCAAGGTATCTCTACCGTGCATGGCAGACGGGCTATGCTCCAGGCGACCTGGAGCTCTTGCGTTACCTTCGGAAAACGCAGCCAGATCTCGACATGGCTAGCGTGCTTCGCCCCCAGCGCGAAGCCGTTTCACGGCCTTCACTCTCAAAATGGAGACCGGCGTCTCGAATGTCACGGGTGTCGCGACCTCTGTCGGTTTCGTCGGCACCTATGGGTACCCCTTCAACTCCCACACCAGGCATAAACTATAGTGTGGATAACCTTTCTTTGGATGCTCGTCGGACACCCGTGAGCCGCACCGATATGTCAACCGGTATGCGTTCCATACACCGCGGGTTCGACTTTGCAACGGAGGAAGGCGGTGTTGCGATGCGTCGGATGCAGAGTAATCTCTCCGAACGTCGTCAAAGCAATCGTCATCTTCCTCTACCTCCAGTGCCGAAGCAAGAACCGAAGAGGAAGACGTCGATGCGCATCTTCTCGACATTAAGGCGCAAAAAGCCGCCAACTCCAAAAAGAGATGATCAATGAAGGACACTTCATGAAGTTTACATGCACGATCTATCATTTTTTTTGCTCATTGGGCCGCCTCACTCCTTCTGTACCCGTCGAACACTGTATCCGTTTTCGCTATTTATTCGTCTTCCACAAGCTATCTTCTATTTCTTAACTTCGATTCTAGGTTGTAGTGACGGAAGGATATCAGGATTAATACAACTAACCAATAACTTTTTAAATATACGCCGGTCTCGAGTCATTTTAAAGAAGCTCTTGCATGAAATACTATACATGTGCAACTGCAGGTAACAAAGCGGAATGTGATATAAATCATCAGATGATAAAAAAATACGGTCAAGCTACATCATGTAATGACATCGTCCCAGTCACCCCAGTCACCCCCCACTGCCCGTACCTGGACCTTCTCCCCGAACTCCCCAAAGTAGTGGGCTTTGAACCAAGTATCCATCTCTTGTTCACTGAATGGCCCATAAGACTCCGCTGGTGGTTGCCCAGAGACCTTCCACCTATACTCGTATTTCATGTCGGCAGAAGGAGGCACCCAACCATCTTGTACCTGCCCACTAGATCGGACATCGCGAACGAGCTCTTCGTAGGTTTTCGAGTAGATATCGGTGTCTCCGAGTGACAGTATATTCGACGCGAGATGAGTTATGAATGCAATGTCGGACATGCCCTTTTGAGGCGGTTTATCCACTGCCATACTCGAACTGTCCTTTGCTTGTTTTCTGGTCACCGGGTGCGATCAATACTTGAATGTTGAAATTGATGGGAGGACGCACCTTTTCTTCTCATTCGCTCCCAGTCGTTGCAAGGCCTCGAGCACCGTTTCTCCGCGCTTGAGCTTGGTGATGAGTTGCATTTCCAACACACCCTTGCCACCACTTTGCTCGAGTTCTCGCTCCTCGGCCTTCATCTTCTCCCTTTCTACCCGATCGTGCTGTCGCTTCCTCCGCCTGGCTAGCTTGATAGCCTTCTCGTCGACCCCGTCCATCCAGCGATCGTGCACGGCATGCGGGTCGAACGTCTTGACATACGTCCCATCCGCAGCGAACTTGCCCTCCTCCATCTCCTCCCGCATATTGAACGACGACAACTCGTAGCCCATCCCAGCTGTTTGCTTCCGCTTCGCCTCATCTTCATCCTGTGGCTCGCCTTCATCCTCGCTCCCGCTCTCATCCTCCGACTGGTTGAACTCCTGACCTTCAATATCTCCCAGGCGTAAGAAGTCTTCCTTCTTCTTTTGAGAATCAGCCCCTTCTGTGTCTTTCTTCGCCTCCTTCTCTCCCATGGCGAACATGTCGTCATCTTCCTCGGCGCCGACCTCTTCAGCCTCGTCTTTTCTTCGACTAAAGACGACGCCCTCTCCGTCATCGCTCGAGTCGCTGTCGTACCCCTCGTTTCGTACGCGCCCTTTACGCTTTGCAGACGGATTCTCGAGCGCGCCGTCAACTTCTTCGGCAAAGTTGAGGGGGTCGTCATTGGGATCCACGAAGCGAGTTTTCTTTGGATTGGGAGGCTGGGGTGTAGATGATTCCCCATAAGATGTGGCAGAGCGCTTGTGTGCAGATCGAGGCTGCATGTCGTACTCGAGGGTTGACTCAGGAGAACTTGGAATCCTACATTTCGGTTCATGATTTACAAGTATTTGCCGCGATTTGTCACAGTCACGTCTACGTCACAAGATGATCATTAAGGATGACGATTACAAGTAGAACAAAACAAAATGGTAGCAATCCAGGATTCCAGGTCATACAGATACCGCCTTCATGACCGCAGCTACGTACGCAAGCTGATTCTCAATAGAAGCGTGCGAGATGAGAAGTGTCCTCGATAGCCCCACGAGGTGGGTGGGAGTATCCAGTTTCTCTGCAACGCTGGTGTTGTCGGACAAGTATAGCACACAGACCGCTCTACCGACTGGTGCCATGAGCTACAGAGGCGATGGTTGTCAACATGGGTTCGTGGGTGGGAGATCTTATCATACCGTATGAGATGACTCGAAACGTTGTAGGAGAGCAGCAAAGTGCTCCTTCTGCGGTATCTCAGCAGTCGGGTCGAGAACAACTCGGGCGGTGCCACTGCTCTTCAATGTATTCACAATTGCAGCCGCATCTTCTGGGCCATAGAAAAGGGCTACTCTGCCGCCGGACGACTTGCCAATCAGTATGTCACTTATCCGTACTTTGAGTTGGTTGCGGTCCTTGAGTACGAGAGGAAGTTCGACAGTATCATTGTAGATCAGCCTGAATGTCGACGAGAGCCTGCGACAGAGATGAGTTTTGAATGCCATTTATTTAGACGAAATCCTGACTCGTTTTCAGCCACTGTGGAAAGTTTGGCAGCGACACCTTGGTATCTGCACGCAACAATTAGCGGAGTTAACGAAGCGGTGATTTGGGCTCACAGTGGACCAAAGATCGTTGATTTGAACGAACCGCTCATATCGCCGAAGGTATTGTACGATGTATGGG
Source organism: Chalciporus piperatus (assembly GCA_038093975.1). NCBI lineage: Eukaryota > Fungi > Basidiomycota > Agaricomycetes > Boletales > Boletaceae > Chalciporus > Chalciporus piperatus. The sequence continues at coordinate 739,180 of JBBPTG010000002.1, forward strand.
TCGAGGGGAAAAGCTGTTCTTTGGCTAGCTCAATGCTAAGAAGGGCAAATCAGTGACAAGGTCAATGGTTTAAAGACAAAAGCATATACTTCTTCTTGACGACTTCCTCGGACGGATGGGTAACAACGGATGACACCGAGGCGTCGGCAACAACTGTATTCGATGCTTGCGAGTCGGGCTCGGTCACAGAGGGAGCGGAATCCATGAGTTGGTCACCTGCTTGGGGTACCTCCACAACCTCGCTTGAAGGCTCTTCGGGCAGTTTATCCTTTGCTGGTGCGGACAACATACTCGACCCTTGAGGCTCTTCGACTGCCTTTTCTTGCGTTGCAGGGACATCTTCATCTTCGTAGTCAGGGAGTTCTGCATCGTTCTGGAGTCCAGCCAACGCCAACAGCTCTTCTCCGGTTGGAGCCAAACTGTGAGGAATTGACGGCGCTTCAACTTGCTCAATACCTCCCATACCACCTTCATCATCCCACGCTGCGGGAACGTCTTCAATCTCATCGGGCTGATCACGTTCTGTGTTGGGAGCGGCAAACTTGCCCTTGACACTCTTGAGTACGCCTCTGGTGGTAGTAAGGAGGGAACTGCGACTCTTGTTTATCACCCCGAAAGAGGAACGACCAGGACCCGGTTTTCCGCCTGGTCGGGTAGTCTGACGACTTGACCCACTCGCAGAAGTGTGGGGAAGGGACATGAGCCGCGCTTTAGCTGTGATGCGTGACTGCGCGCCTGTCGTAGTTGGGTCAATGAGCTTGACAAGGGGGTTTGCTGCCCGGGCGCGGTGGAAGGGCAAGGACGATTCTCTCTGATTTTCCCGCGTTTGTGTTTGTTCGGGGAAATGTGAGGGCGAATCAAAAAGCGGGTCAGGAGAAGCACGGTTGGCGAAATCAGGAGGCTCGGGGGTACGATGCTCTGGTGCGAGAGATGCAGAAGGTGTTGATTGTGGTTGGGGCCGAAGCGCTAGTTTTTTAATTTGGACTGGTTCATCAGCGGTTTGATCAATGTCGATCGGATTGCCGTTGTAAAAGTGTTCGAGGTCGTCGAATGCAATGTCTTTGCGTCCGTTTGCACGCGCACTCGTCGTGGCTGGGGGGTCGCGAGGTCCATCCTCCATATCCTCCCCACTCACTGGCATGAGTTCATCCTCCACTTCGACAATATCAGGGTCCGTCTCACCATCCGCATCGAGCTGTGAGTCCCCCGCGGATAGTTGGCGTTTATGTGCCTGCTTCCTTGGTCCCGGGGAAGAGGCACGTCTCCGTTTGGATGCCTTTGCGGAGGCTACTGGTTTTTTTCGACCACCCATAGATGCCCTGCGATTTGGACGGGGAGGCGAAATAACCGCTCTTTCTTTGCGTTTTGGCTTCGAGTCTTGGATATCATCTTCTTCTTCATCAGAGGTAATCAGCATTCGTCGACGCTTCCGGGGGGTCAACAGTGGCGCCGAGATGGACGTGGCATGTGAACCCGTATTATCTCCGGAGGTTGGGCCTGCTTGAGCTTTCGAACCGTTGGCTTTCCGCTTCAATCCTTTTTTACCTGACAACTGTCGTCAGGTTCGCGATGTTACAATGTAGGCAAGAAACCTCAGTTACCTGGTGGGCCGGAAATGAGCAGTTCCTCTCCCTTTTTGAAGACACTTGCGTCCGAGATATCTCTCCCATTGGTGTCTATCCGTTCCCAAAAACCTTCTAGGATGTGCTCTGAACCTCCTTGAAATGATTCTGTAGGCTCCCAACTGAGCCAGATGGATCAATCAAAGTTCCGCGAAGCTTGCTGAATTAACCTACGTGCATTCGTCCCAATTATACCCTTTCCACTATGACGAGAGGCATGGTGAGCGAGATAAGAGATTGGATCGACGGTGGTGGACCAACCTTGACATAGTACCTCTTCACGAATCAGGACGTCATTAACAACGAGGGCGGCTTTGAATGAAGTTGGACCATTGACATACCCATGTAATTTTCTTTCCCCGCTTGTCGTGAACGCGAGCCCGAGTGATAGACTCTGTAGATCGAGTCAGTCAGTAAGAACGATGACTCTGCCTGAATTACTGACCAACTTCGTACTCTTCACTGTCCATGTGAGCGCGTTGTCGAGAACGGCACATCGGTGCAACTTCCTATACGCGACTAAGCGGGTGGGAAAGGACTGCCATTTCGGGTAAACGCACTCGGTCACCATTGTACACTACTAATGATCACAGTGCAATATCAGGTATAAATCAAACGAAAGCAAAATGCAGCAACAAGGAACTAAAATAATGCAGTAGATAAAAGCTCATTTTTCCTCCCAGGCAGGTTCTGTTATCCTCGAGCAAGTCAGACATTCCTTTATCCACTTGACGTTCCCAAAAAAGACCTCGTTACGGAGATCGTCGACTGTGGACCCGAGATCGTCGAGATATTGTCTGACGACGATGTAGTCAAAGGTCCGCATGTGCTCCAACGAGACTTGTTTTATGTCTGTCACCGCCTCGACCTTGGCCGCACCCATGCACAAAATGATCCAAGGCACGTATTGGGCGGCTTCCCGAGAACGTTCAGCCTCAGACATGGTCTAAGAGATTTCTTCTTTCAGACAAACTACAGCAGAACAGGACCAATATACGTACTTTTTTCGCTCGGGTGGGAGGAAGAGGTACGAGATCTACCCCAACGCACAATACTGTTTTCTCCCAAAGTAATTTTGGTGCCACTCGATTGTCCATGATTTCTGTAAGGTGTTCAATGCAATTTCCCCAATCAAGATCAACAAGCTGAGACATTCTGGCGTGAAGTGTATCCGAATAACCGGCTGGTAACAGGAATGGTTGCCAATCCTGAAACATATTCAATCTAGCGCTGTGTAAAGATAAACAAGGAAAACATACCGACGAGAATGTCCCCTCGTTGGTCAACCACTCGAACGAAAGGCACGGGATCCCCAACGCAAGAGCTAGGAGGAATTTGGGCTTCTGATGTGCATCATCAGACAGAAGAAATACGCGATCCAGATTCGCATTTCGTTTCCAATGGAAATCCTTCTGAGTCGCCACCCATCGCTTGTTCGATTGGCTGTGTTTTCCCTCCATGGCAAACACGTTGGACCAATCTTCGATCACCAAGCCCCCATGTCGTTTGATGCCCGACATCACGGTTGCTTTTGTCCGGATAGGATCCTCGTTCTTGGTACCGAGGGTGAATACGAAACCCGTTTTTGAAAATTCGCGAGCATCAGCGGATGGCACGCCCAAAAGCGACTTCCCGGACGACGCCGTACCAAGCACAGACTTTGGCTTGACAACAGTGACGATGGTCTCCGCCGTGACTGTGCGATCCTTCCATTGACTTTGTATCGTCCTGGTCGCGATTCGGATATCCTTGGCCGCCAACGGCATGGTACTGGTTCTACCCCCGTCATCAATCTCGAACGTGAAAGAACCATGCGGGTCCATTTGGCTGACGTCCTTGACTGTGCCCTTGACATTCTCGTGGTTCTGGATAACTCTGTCTCCGACCATGAGCTCGTGACGACGCATATTCTTGACTTCGACCACATCATCATCTTCGTCATCGAACTTGACTACGTAGTTGTTCTTGGATTGAAGGGAGTGGACGACCCCGGAGTAATAATGACCATCCTTCTTCCACAACGCGAAAATACGGGTAGCCGACTCGGAAGTGGAGCCACGGATGGACGATTGTCCGGCAGAACGCAACCACTTGGCAGAGCGCGCAGCGGCAGCTACAGGAGTTTCTGATCGCTTGCCCCGAGTCGTTGTAGCAGAGGCCTTTGACATTCCGCGAAGTGGTTTCGTCTCATCCTCAGTGCGACGCTTCTTACGCGATGGCTCCGGTTTCACGGGCGGTGGGGGTGGGGAATCAACGTGCATGTCATGAGCGTGATCGTCCTCCGACTCTTCCTCTTCCTCTTGTGGTTGGGGGAGTCTATTCCGATTATCCTTATCCTCGGTGGGTTGGTGGGATCGCTCTTCGGAGCTCTCAGTGTCTGAACTGTAGGAACGTTTTTTCCCAGCGACAGCCTTCTCTGCAGATCTACCTGTCGCGGGAGGGGCGCGTGCGCGTGGAGGCTCCTGCGGTAGCGACTTTCTCCCTCTCCGTTTGGCAGTTGGCATACTCGATTGACCAGAAGATGGCGCAAGATCTTGCTCCGGAAGTGATGTTGGGATCGCCGTGGGCTCTGACTTTGCCTTGAAGTTCTTGCCTTTCACGGTAGCCGAGGCAGGTTTTCCTGCTTGGCCATCAATGGCCGATGGAACCTATCACAACAATGGCACTATCAGTCTATGTCATATGTCATAGTGGTGCGAGTCACCTTTGAAGCAGCAGGGACTGTGGGCCTCGGCTTCCTATTAGGTGCAGACTTCACCCCCGCGGTAACCGGAGATTCTCTCATGCCTTTCGAAGCGACCTCAATCGCCAAGGGAATGTCGACCTCGCTTTCCTCGAATGAACCGGAGAGGTCCCCAGGTTCCTGGTCGGACATTGGACTGGGAGGGCGGACAGAATGTTTCAGTGGACTCTGGGTCGCACCTCGACGGTGACTAGGGGTTGGGGCACTAGGTCCTGCTCGAAGGGGTTCGGAGTCTGGGACAACGTCGAGTGCATCGTCAGGATCAAGATTTGTATGAGACTGGTAGCCATGTCCCCGATGACTCAGGGCCTTAGGTGCTGGTGGGGGTGGTGGGGATGGGGAGTTGGGACGAAATGTCTCGTCCACATGAGAAGGTTGCGTTTCTTGGATGCGAGAAGGCTGAGTTGCCTCGCCTGCGCCCCTGTTACGCATCATGGCAATCCTGTACTGGTTCTTTGGATGCACCATGCTCAGCAAACTCCGAGGATTGCTAGGTGTGACAGCCGCGCTCGGGGATGGTGCAACCCACTGGAAAGACGGCGGGAGCTGATTACCACTCTGTGGAGGCATGACAGGGGAGGCCGGGAGGTCGAGAGGGACTGGGTCATCCACCTGCGTGAGATCGAGCTCGTCGGGCTGAGTGGGCTCTGGTGTTGGTTCCGGACCGTCGGCAAGGTCTCGGTCGAGCATCTTGTCAAAGGATGACGCGCCATCAAAGTCATATCTCGACTCCTGGTTGTCTGTCGCGAGATTGTGAAAGGAGAAACCATCGTCTTTGTGTCGCGACGTGCCTAGAGATTCGTCGGAATTGGAAGGGGTGGCTGCAACAAGGATGTTACCGTGACGATTGACATTGGAAGTCCTGTTTGCCCTTTGTGCTTCATACTCGCGCATGGCAGCCTCGAGAAACTCTTTGTGCTCGCTGGCATCTGGGAGCGTCAATCCAGGTTCAGGTTCCGGATTGATGGCTTCTTGGGTCGGCGTCTCGCCCAAGGCGGAGAGTGGCACATTGAATTGGTTGGTTGACGCGAGATATTTGTCTGCAGGGTCTTGCGAGACTGAGCCACCGAACGAGTCCTGGGACGGCGGAGAGGGTGAACGAGGGTAATAGCGGCTTCCAACGGGCATGGACTTTGTTGCTCGAGGAACAGGACGAGGACCGGTGGTGGTGGGAGATTGAAAGGTTGTGGTCCTTGCACCTAGAGACTAAGAGGTAATTATCTGAAAGTAGGGGTGACGGAAAGACATGCGGAGTGGCTCACCAATTACCTTTCCTGTGGATGCCGAGAGTGCACTATCCCCGTGTTGACATTGGTTAAAAGCCTCCGAACTCGACCCTTGGGCGGCAACATTGTCCAATGATGGTGGGGAGAGCGATCCAGCGGTTCGGGCGGAGTTCTCGAGCTGTCTGTTGTCGCGACACGAGACAGGTATGACATTTTCTTTCTGGGATCCTTCCGCTGCCATGAACATATGTTGACCATGCCCACCGGGACTCTGCGCAAGCGAATCCTGTAGGTGGTAATGGGGTGTCGAGGCTCGGGCCGGGATTATCATGGAATCCAAGGAAAAGTCTTTCGTTGCATTGCCCTTGTCCTCGGGCGAGGCCAGGCCCCAATCCTTGCTGTGCTCCTGGCTTTCCGGAATTGAGTCGGGCGCCAGAGCATGCTGTAACAGTTGAGTTGGCTGGGACGATAAGGGGTCACTATCGAAGCGTGTCAGATCCTCCATCTCGTTCTGAAGTGCACAAGAGACGCGCCTTTTTTCGTGAAACAAGTCCATGTAGCCTCCTCCGTCTTGTTATCCCTCGAGACTCGAATACAGTTCTCAACCGCAGAAACAACCCCTCCGAGACTACAAACCATACACCGCTGTAATGCAACTCGGACTCAGGTCTAGCAAGGTCCTCGATTCCGCGTTCACACACACTGAATGAGTGGGAAACAAGCAAGAGAGAACTCAAGCGAAGCTCAGGGTCATCTCTAGCTGGTATGAGTTCGTCGGAGCCGCTCAAAGCTTCGGTTTGTTGTCATGTGTGGACAAAAATCAATTCACGTGACCTCGACGCGCTCATACCCATGCACGTGCTCCCAGGAAGTTGTTCATCCCCTTTCGCTAATTACCTTCGCGCTATCGGAGTCGTTCCTTTACAAAACGCGCAGGACGCTTGACGGCAGATGTCGCTCGGATTACGCCGGAGGGGACGAGAACCTCCAGCGCTAAAGAACTCTCTGCGTGCACCAACCGAAATCGCAGATGACACGGAGAAGCTGATGTTCAGTTCCACGGAGAACTCGATGGATCAAGTGATTTCTTTGTCTCGGCCTACGTCTCCCTCTCTCCCCAAACCCCATCACGACTACGAGGTCCACGAGATCACAAACGTCCCAGCGCCCATCCCGGACACCGGGCTTCCACTCCGTTCGGCCGATACAACGACGTTCGTTACATATTCCAGCACTTCTACTCCTGTCGCTTCGAAAACAATTCATCCCCACGATTCACCAAAGTCAACTTTTGTCCCGCTGCCATTTCTACAAACTATAAATCTTACACAGATGGAAGAAGCAGTCGCTCACTCGCCCCTTGTCCCTATAATCCAATCAACTCTAGCCAGTGAGCCTGCCCAGGCCACCCCAACAGGTGGTAACTCGCAAGCTCGCCCGCCTCAGCGAACCACTTCCCCTCGTCTGTCTGCCACCGCAATAGCCGCACTTTCCGTCGGCATTGGTCTTGCCGCTCTTGTTGTGGTCGTCGTCGTCAAGCTCATAAAGCGACCTCGCAGGCGTAAGACGCCTACTCCATCTCTGCCAATTCTTCAGGATGGATTCACGGACGACAAAGGCGAGGGCGACGGATCTCCGATATTCGGGGGTAAAGAAGTATCGTCTCCTACCCTCGAAGGTCGAGGACCGAAGGGGAACACCGGTCTCTGGACATGGACGCAATACAATTCTGGAATACCTAAACCTGCCCCCATGGTGACCGTGACGCGTTCGAGTTCCCAAGTTCTGGGGGCGGTGAATCAATCGCAGAACCGCGATCTGAACAAAAGCGACACCCAAAGCTATAACCAGTCTTACTATCCATTCGCTGGTTACGGTAGCACGAGCGTGAACGCTGCCTCGAAAAACAAAGGTGCAGCTCCTCTGCAGCCGGTCCAGAATGCGATTACCCGTGCGGTGTCAAGGCTTTCTACAGTATCCATGTCCCTCTACCCCAATTCACCAGGCGGCTACTCGCAGGTGGGAGCGGACGTTGGCCTCGCGATCGACGCTGCCCCGCTTGACGAATCGTCCAACCAAGCGGCGTCGAGATACAAGGATAGGGTGATGGCATCTCGCAGTAGAACCAGCATGATGGCACCTGGGAGTGCGAAGGACACTGCAGCACTGAGACGGTCGCAAAGCTTTGCATACGGGGGAATGGAACTCACCTCACCATCGCCCGCATCTCCAAACAGGACACAGATGAACGGCGGCCGGGCTCGAATTAAATCCACGTACTATGCCCCAGGCTCATATTCTCGGACGTCGACCGCCCCTAAACATGATTTTGATCGCGAGCCCAACGGTATCCACTTGGAGCAGGCAGGCGTTCAGGGTTCGGATCCCCGACGCGGGAGGGACTTGACCTCGGCCCTTGGATTAGCATCACCTATCCCACCGTCTCCGCAACCCACATTGTACCCTGATGACTCGATGAGTGTCATTGGAGAAGCCAAAAAGGTCACCGTCACAGGGCTAAGTCAAAAAAAGCCGGTTCCAAAACAACGGTCCCAGTACGACAGTCCCCCTTCTGACACGGCAGCACTAGGAAGCCTAATGATGGTCGACTTTGCAGCCTCGAAATCGACCGCGTCGTTGGTGAATATACGCCCATCTGAAGCGGCACGAGCGCGGGAAGCACAAGAGGGGACATCCAATAGCCAGCCGATGACAGGGAAGAGTAGTCTGAAGAAGAGGGTCGAGGATAAGCCACCTCGGGTACCGTCACCACCACCGATTCCCTCGTTGGCACAGATGGCGCTGCAGCACGCAAACCCGGAAGCGTACGCCGATTATCACAGTCCGACGTATAGCATCTACGGGCTGTATGATGGTGATCGGAAGAGTCGAGGGACATCATTTGCGTATTGAGGCTCGGAGGAGATTCAAGTGTGGAGATCTTGATGTAGATTAGCTGGAGCGGAAGCAGTCTGTCGTTTCTCGGTTTGTTATGTCTATTTTGAATTGTCACCACGCCAGGATTGCGATCGCGGAGGAGTTAAACCAGGTCAGAGTCCAGACCCTGGTTGACCGTAGTCAATCTCACGGCAACTGAGCTGGAGAGTAGCCACTGCCAGTGAGGCTGGTTCTGAGGCTCTGCCTGGCTCTGGGTTAGATTGTTTTGAGAACGCAGCAATGGACAAGGGTGGTGATGGTTGCTAAGCACAAGATAGCGCTTGTCGTCGTGGGACACGTCGTGGACGCTGCGGATGGAGTGATCGTATTCGTGCAGATACCAAAATAACAAACAGCTGCGGAGACCCTCGAGGAAATTCTGTTTAGGCCTCCCTTTCTTAGGTTATTTTTCACATCCGTCCAGGCGTGTCATCCCATCCTTCTGACTTTCGTTATACCCCCTCCATGTCCCAACTACCACTATCGCCCCGACAGGACTCCGTCGTCCTCATCGCCAAGGACAGCGATGAACAGCTCGAGTTCGAAGAGTTCGGTCTCGTACTACCGCCAGTCCCTTCTCTCTGCGGCATTCCGTTGAAATATATATCGTGAGTAGCCTTTCCACCCCACTTGCGCCAAGTTGGCGGCTACTGTTCATCAACTTTCCTCGGCCCATCCTCTTTGTTCAACTCATGACCAACTCATGGCATCCTCAGACTCGTGACGCTGGCGGTACAAAATTCATTTTTAACGATAATAATGCACTATTCTCGCGTGTCTATTCCACCCTCCCAATCATACTCCGCACCAGCCGCCGTTCTCCTCAACGAACTCTTAAAAGGCTCGATATCGCTCGCGATTGCCTTCTTTCAAATAGACCCCTATACCTCGGACACACCACAGCTAGGCCTCACAACCGGCCGTTTCTGGAATCCTTCCAAAGTTTTGCTTCGCATCCGCAGGTTGGGGAGAGAGGTTTTCAGCCCGGATTGCTGGAAATTGTCAATACCTGCCATCCTCTATGGTGCGTATAGCTTCTTCGTTGACCCCATCACCGCCTTCTCTGACACCTTCGTCTCCCACAAAACAGTCATCCAGAATAATCTGCAGTATGTTGCAGCCACAAACCTAGAAGCGGCCACTTTCCAAGTCAGCTATCAAATGAAGATTCTCACTACAGCGGCTTTCTCAGTCTTGCTCCTACGCAAGCAATTGAGCGCCAGTCAGTGGATCGCACTGTTCTTCCTCGCCATTGGTGTAGGAATCGTACAAATCCAAACGGGAGCGAGCGACACCTCCAAGACGACTTCTCTGTTGTTCCAAGGGACTTCGATGAACGCCCTCAAGGGTTTCCTGGCGGTTGTGGCGGCATGTTTCACATCAGGTCTTGCTGGAGTCTACTTCGAGATGGTGTTAAAGAACTCTCAATCTGACCTCTGGATACGCAACGTCCAGCTCTCTGCCTTCTCACTCCTTCCCGCTCTTGTACCGATCCTCCTCACAGAGCGTTCAGATTCAGGGCTCATCCAATCGCTCTTCCAAAACTTTGGGGCCTGGGCCTGGGCGACTGTCGGAATCCAGGTGTTGGGCGGCCTCGTGACCGCCATGGTGATCAAGTACTCTGATAACATCCTGAAAGGGTTCGCAACAAGTCTTAGCATAGTGATTTCGTTCCTGGCATCCGTGGCACTATTCGACTTTCAATTCACGTTCACGTTCATCCTCGGTTCCGTCGTCGTCCTCATCGCCACTTGGCTGTACAATCAACCAATCCGTAGTTCAAGTTCATCTCGACTCGGCTATTCGCTTTTGAAGACGTGACAACGCGGAGCCGGAATCAAGGGGGTGCGGGGCTGGAGAGGTTCCCTCGTTATCGGGCATGACGTGAAGAAGAGGAACGGTTATTTGAACGCTTACGACATAATACCTTTCTGTGTACGCCATTCGGACGGTTTTCGTTTATTTTCTTAGATATGGACTCAGTAATTCGGACATCCTCCTGGCAGCTTCCAACAACCTCTTCGGGAGCTTTCGTAGTATGATATAGGCTTGATATAGGCCATCCTTTTATTCCCTGCTTGACTTGCCCTGATGAGTATAAAGTAGCAGAGCTGCCCCTATCACTTCTACGCTATAACGATGTGATATAAACGTACATTATACTCATTACCGTGTTCCGGATATCTTGTGAATCAAAACCTCACATTGCAAAGTTGACGTAGATCACACATTTGAGGCGTGTCCCAGGAATGCGGAATGAAATTCCAAGAAAGCACCGCGCTAGCAGCGACAACAACTCTACAAAGGAGTGAATATACAGGATGTACAGTTGTACAACATTTTGTTCCGGAGTGATAAATATGTGAAAGAGGGTCCGCCTTTAGTTTCGCCCTTCGAGACCTCGCTTGATAGCTGTCATAGGCATGAGTCAAGGTTCACCAAGAAGTGAATAAACGCCGTACCATCGCAGGTATCCTTTGCATCACCGAACAACATCTTTGTGTTCGGCATGTAGAACATGGGGTTTGGAACGTCAGCTAGGATGCGAATGCGTCAGTTGGCATATTTGGCGCGCAGCGGACGAACAACGTACCATAGCCACTCGACATTCCTCTCTTCATAACAATAACCTGCTTGCTCTTCCATGCATGAAGAACAGGCATGCCCGCGATTGGTGAACCAGGCTCCAGGGAGATGGGGTTCACAGTATCGTTGGCTCCAATAACGAGGGTGACGTCTGTTTCGGTGAAGTCGTCGTTGATCTCATCCATTTCCAAGACAACTGTAGGAGAGGAAGAAGGTGGGGCCTCTTAACAATCAGGTTTTGATAAAATAAAGATGGATCTCACTGTCGTATGGCACCGAGGCTTCTGCTAGAAGCACATTGCATTGACCAGGCATGCGACCGGCCACCGGGTGAATTGCAAAGCGCACTTTAATGCCTTTAGCTCTTAGCATGGAGCAGATCTCTGAGATAGCATATTGAGCCTTGGCCACGGCCATTCCATACCCAACAACCTGTGGAGAGTAAGAACGAGCCAGATAGCAGCGCAAAGAATGACATACCAATATGACGTTATCGGCATTGGTGAGAGCCTCAATGGTATCATCCACGTTTGTTTTGGTAACAGTGCCTTCAATCTCGGCGACATCGCCTGGTGCGATTGTACCAATACCCCCGAACAAAACATTGGTTAAAGATCTATTCATGGCGACGCACTGATACGATCGGTGAATACAATAGATTGACCAGGAGACCAGGATGCACCCACCATGATGTATGAAAGAATGGAGCCGCTGACGCCAATCAAGGCACCAACGGTCGTAAGGAGTGGGTTATCTAACATAAAACCTTCGGCGACAAGTGCGAAGCCAGAGTATGCATTCAGGACAGTAATGACAACAGCTAAGGGGAACGAGCAGCGGATTAGCAGAGCGATAACAGCACCATCGTGGCGCATCGTGGCACTTACGCATGTCTGCCCCTCCGATGGCTGACGTTGTCGTGAAGCCCTTGAGAAAGCTGAGAATAGTGCTAGCACCAAGGTAGCCCGCAGCAACGAGAGGTGCCGCTGGCGCAGCAGTGACGAAGCCAACCATTGTTGCTGCATTCAAACCCAGGAGCCCAGAATTAATGAGGTGTCGTCCAGGCAACATCAATGGTTTCGACGACATCTTCCCGGCCAATTTGAAGAACGCAACAATTGAGCCGGTGAACGTGATACCACCAATTACTACGCCAAGGTAAGCTGTCACCTGATGGAGCATAGAAATGTGTGATAGGTCCGCAAGGACACTCGCGATGGAGGTGAACACAGCTGCGAGACCAACAACAGAGTGCAGGGCTGCTACCATCTGTGGTAGCTCGGTGGGGGTGATACGCCTGCCGAGAATGGCACCAATTGTCCCGCCAACAGCGGCAACACCTGCGAACTGTGCGAGGAGCTCCGGAGGGAAGCCAACGGCAAGCAGTGATGAAAGGATACCAGAGCCGACACCGAGGATACCCAATGCATTACCATGTCGGGCTGTCGCTTGGGAAGATAGACCAGAGAGCGAGCCTTGGAAAGGTTGCGTTAACTAAGGTGGAGGCAAAGGATCACATTTACTTACCAATGCAAAGCAGGCTGCTAGTCAAGTAGCCTGCCTGGACAAGGCCACTCATCCCAGTGCTGGCTGCGGCCAAAAGGCCTCCTGTAAAGACAACCGCAGGAACTCCGTACAACCACGAATATTCCGGTGGATCAGTCGGCCCTGGAACTTGCTCAGCCCAACTGTGAATCACGATCCACAACTACTTACGCTTAAACATATTGAGCATTCGTTTCGTGATGACGAAGCCTCCAGCGACATTGACGCTGGCGAGAAGAACTGACAAGGCTCCCAATACCTGCGGAATTGTTTCTGGAAAGTAGCCTCCACCCATCACGAACAAACCACCGACTCCGACCATACCTGGGTGGATCATCAGCACCCAAAGTGACAAGAGCAGGAGTAGCACCGACCAGAGATCGCATTGGTGACCGACATCAAAGGGGAATGCAACGCCGGAGCCACGCCCCAGACAACGCGGTATCCAACCAAACCGGCCAGACCAAAGGTAAAGAAGTTGCTCATGAAGGCAGCGCTAGTGAACATTCCAAGAGCAACAGCTGAACCCATTCCGGCGGTCACGGTAGCAACATCACGAGTGGCCTTCTGCCATGGGGTAATAGCTTTGGTTTGTGCCTCTTCTACTTTGGGAGCCGCAGGGGGAACCGGACGGGGAAGAGCTGGACGGGGAGCAGGTGGAAGCTGTTCACCTTTGTGCACCACAATTGAACCCCTGACAACTTCATCACTCAGGTCAATGGCATAGTTGTTGCCTTCGCCGATTGACAAGAGGAACTTTGTGATGTTATTTGAGTAGAGCGTGGATGATTGCGTTGGAAGCCGCGAAGGCAGGTCCGTATAACCTGTACGACAGTGTTAGTGACGAACATAGCCCCATGCAGAGTCGTTTTTACCGATGATAGTGACCCCATTCTTAACCACCAGCTCTCCTGGGACGGTAGCCTGACAATTACCTCCTGCTTCGGCTGCCAACTTCACCAGAAGCTTCAGTTTCGAAAAGTTAACACCATTTGACGCGACTTACATCGACGATGACTGAACCCTGCTTCATGGCTGCAACCATCTGTGCCGATTTCTGAGATGAGGTTACTTGACAATGCGCCATGCACCCACCTCGTTCGTGATCAGCTTAGGGGCGGGTTTTCCAGGGATAAGCGCAGTAGTTATGACGATGTCAACGTCCTTGCATTGTTCCATGAAAAGTGCCATCTCCGCTTCAATGAATTCCTTGGACATTTCCTTGGCATATCCTCCAACTCCGCCACCTTCTTCTTCAACATTGACTTCAATGAACTCAGCTCCAAGGGATTGGACTTGTTCACGGGCCGCTGAGCGAGTATCAAAACCGCGGACGATGGCACCAAGACGACGTGCCTGAAGAAGAGTCACTCCCATGTTAAGATGTAAGCTCAACTGAAAGTCACAAACCGTTGCGATCGCACTAAGTCCGGCAACACCAGCACCGATAATGAGAACCTTGCCTGGGGGAACCTGAAAGACACGTAAGACACGTCAAGTATGTTAGAAATTACTCATGCATACCTTCCTATGCCGAATGAATAAGACAACAGTTGTCAAACATTGCATGGACGTAAACTCACCCAGCTGCTGTGACCTGTCCAGTTAGATATCGACCAAAGTGGTTGGAAGCCTCCAAAACAGCCTTGTAGCCAGCGATGTTGGCCATAGAGCTAATTCAAACGCGTCAATTGGCGAGTAATGCACGATGTCAGATGCTCACCTCAGGGCATCGAATGTTTGGGCGCGTGAAATGCGTGGGATCATGTCCATAGCAAACGCGCTTACTTTACGCGAAGCGAGCTTCTCGACGAGCGCCATATTCTGCGCAGGGTATAGGAAGGATATGATGGTACTGCCCTCTTTCAGGGCCTTGACCTCCTCGTCTTGTGAGGGCGGTCGTACTTTAAGCAAAATGTCCGTCTTCTTATAGAGTTCTTCTTTAGATACCAAGGTAGCTCCAGCCCTGGCATAGTCTGCGTCTAAGAATTGTGCAGCAGCACCCGCGTTTCGTTCGATGAGGACATCGCTAACACCTTTCTTCTTCAGCAGTGCAACGTTCTGAGGCGTTAGTGATACACGACGTTCATTCGGATATGTTTCTCTTGGGGCACCAACGGTGAGAGATGTATAAGGAATGCCTGAGAAAACGAAAGGTTAGTGACACATCAACTGGTGTGAAAGGTGATTAGCCATGACACGCACCAGAATCCTTCTTTGTCACTGGTGTTGATGATGAGGCTTGGTTTCTATAGTATGCAGACCAGTGGAATGATCGGATGCCTCTAGATATTGCGCGTGGATAGGCTGGGTGCTGATCAACCAAACCTGAAGCAAGTGATTTGAACGTTGCGCTGCCCAACGACCGACAGCTGATTGTCGCCGCGGACGGCCTAAAGGCCGACATGGACATGGTCGGGGTTCAAGAAACAACTTGAAGTTGTTCGCAGGCTGAGTACCTTGCGAGGTATATTTGTCGGAGTTGTGGTTTACATAAAATACAAGGCTACAGCCTCCGAGTCACTATGATTGCTTTACCCCGCTTCCCCAGACCTCGTCATTTGTCCGAGTCAAATCTCGTCGTTAACCAGGTGTCAACGTCCACCGTCTCTTCATGTTAATGTAGAACTTGCCCAGTGCGATCTTCACCCGATTGAGCAAAATCGTTGGATCTACCGACGAAACCAATAAGTAGCCCAATTGAGCCCAAAGCTACATTTTGCCAGCAAATAGCTCCCTACGACCATGTGAACAAGGTCGCATGACCCATGCTGTCGGTCCAACACACAGACGTCCCGTCTGACCGGTCAACGGCCTCCGGATCTCACAGACATTCCACGGCGGACCGGTCGGTAGAACTACGAATGCAGAGTAACAGCGATGCGCCATTGGGATCCTGTGACCGCAGCATCAGGGCAAAGTTGAGTCCGTAAGCGATAGCAATTTATGGCTAGTGCAAGGTCATGACTTTGTCACGATTGTCTGAATCTGCATCTGCAGACCATTTACATCCCCTGGAATCCGGTCCGTCTTCATCAGTTGACACTTGGGCCATGCAAGGGTTACAGAAGAAATACATTCGCAGAACATTGTCTTATAGCGTTACGTCACGACAACAGTCTAGTAATGTTTAAGACAAAACCGAGCTGCACCCCGTCTAACTCGCCTTGCTGAGCGTGCGCTCATACTCCACAAGCTCCTGAGTGTGCGGGTGTTCCCATAGATCCTCGCCAGCTGCAGGCTCCATGGGAAGGAGTGGCCTCCGAGGATTTCCTCCGTATCCGTACAGCTTCTCAAGCAAGTACTTGGTTCCGGCAATGGATCCCTTGGCGATTGTTGCATCAGCCCGTGCAACGATTCCTTGCAACCGCTGGGCCTCGCTGAGAAGCGATGGATCGGTCTTGGATGCCTCGCACAATTGGAACAGTTTCACAATCGTGTTCTGGGAGAATAAATCAGCATCGATGTTGGGACGCAATCGCTTACATACCGGCGCTATGTTCGCGAGACCTGTGATGGCACCGTGGCCGTTCGCGAACGCACCGGGAAGGAGGAAGTCGGTGAACCCCCCGAGGACAAGGAAAGGCGCATCCTTGTTTTTCCGTGGGTGGTTCGAAGAAAAGGACGAATCAGACGCAGTGGCCGCGATGCGCGTCAACTTTCCAACGTCGCCGCATCTGTGACCAGGAATCAGTCTGACACACACAAAAATTAAACCGTTACAAACGTGAGTTTAACACCAGCCAAATTTGGACACTCTACGGCAAGCTCTGTGATGAGGTCAGAGTCCGCGTTGATTCCTCCGGCGGCTCCAGGAACTATGGAAAACACGGAGGTGAGAAAGACAAGGTTTTTTGTCGGGGTGGTACTCACAGTTGTATATCATGACAGGTATAGGACTTTTTTCGCTGAGCTCTGTCCAGAAGGATTTGAGTGCTTTCTTGTTTCCAAGTGCTCCAGCGTAGTATCCGCTACAGATGGCAATTGTACAGTCTGCGCCAGCGGCTGCTGCCTCGTGCGCCAACTCAATGCATTCCCGCGTGCTTCCAGCGCCAATTCCGGCGATGATCGGAACAGTGCTGAGACCGGCGTTATCCAGAGCCTTCCTCCCCGTCTTGATCAATGTCGAGCGCTCGGCATGCGATAAATGGTGGGCTTCACCCATGGAACCTGATATCACAGGACGGACGCCAGCTGAGGCTGTTCGAATAACGGCTTTTTCAAATGCATCGAGATCTACCACTCCTGTCAGTAACATGTTCTCCAATATACAGCGATACTTACCGAGGTCCTCAGAATCCTGGAGGAAAAAGGTCGGAATGGGGGTGTAGACGCCAGGCGTTAGAGGACGGGATACAGCATTGACCGTCATGCTTAAAATCTGGGGATAAAGTGCGGAAAGGCTCTGCAACTGGGTATATAAACAGTTTCCGGATTCCCCTGACTGATGGCAGATTCGGTGGAGCGGTCCGTCTTCCCGGTCCGTGGAAGGGACGGCTCCTGGTCAAGAGGGACCACGTATTCTAATCAATTAGATTAAATTTTTTGTCGTACCTACACCTATAAACCACGTTTCATGCAACAATGATTCTAATTCCTGGACCCTTTAGGGTTCGGACACTCAGAGACGAAGAATCAATTCGAGCTCCTTCGGGAATGGGAGCTCTGCTAAATTTACAACTAGTACTAGCGGGAGAACACGATTTCTATATAGTATAATTTGTATTTGCGTACTGTGCACGTACAGTTCCCGTTCTTCTCAACGAGGCGGCATTTCGGCGGTCCGCTATAGGCAAGGAAGACCGGTCCGCGCCCACGCATCATGGGCGCAATCTGGTGTGGTCTCCTGATTGCACACGGAACGCGTGGAGATCCCTCCGTAGCTAGCCAAACAAATTTTATTTCATGTCCCTCCTAGAGACTAGAGCACATAGCTGGGCATACTCCTCCTTGGGAGAGGAGGATTAGCCAGTTTGTTTCGGCCCCTCGACTACTTCAAATACATCGAGGACTTCTCGCTCCCACTCTCGCCAGCCATCTTCATCCGGTTCCCCCTCGTCTTCCAAAGCCCTCTTAAAAACGTCCCATGACACGCATGCTTTGTCTTCATCTCCTTTCGGGTTCAGGGTGAAGCGACCTTGTCGAGATCGGGTCAAAGTCACCACATGCGCGGCAGAACCGAGCGCCTGCCCGAGATCGTGAACAATCGACCGAACGTACGTCCCTCCCGAGACTTGCATACCCAAGACAAATGCTGCTGGGACATGCTCATCCTCGTCTGATCGATCCTCTATAACGGGGTCGTCCTCTACAGATTCCAGCGCTTTCTTCATTGCAGCCTTCTCATTCGCGGTGAACTCCTTCTGTGGCCAGCGAAAGTGATGATCGCCCCCCTTCCAATTGACCAGTTCCAATGAATGGACGGTAACTTTTCTCTTCTCGATCGGCCGAGGTAACGGTATGCCTTTCCGAGCGTACTCGTATAGTGGTTTACCATCCATCTTGAGCGCGGAGAATCTAACGGGGATTCGATAAGGAGAGCCATAAATTGAAGGTAGTTACCAACAATGGAGGTGTTTGGTATATTTCGCCTCTGAATCTATCAAGCGTTGTTTCCACTGCTTCCTTGGTGACGTGACGCCATGGTGCGACGCGCACGCGGGAACCTTCACAATCATAACTGTCTGTTTCGCAGCCAAGCAGCGCGGTTGTCCTGTACTCCTGAATTCATGACTGAACTCTCAAAATAGATTAGGTGGACCGAGTAAGTGAGATACCGTACCTTGGCGCAATCGAGAAAGTCGGAGAGTCGTTTGGTACCTTTTCCGACACCAACCACTAGAATTTCCGAGTCACTGGAGTATGAATCGAAGGTGGTGAGGACTATACCTAAGACACCGTCTGCAAGCGGATCAAGTGTTCCACCTTGACCAAGTTTGACATCATTTTTTCTCCTTTTTCCCTTTTCCTTTCCGGTTTTGTTTTCCAACTTTTTCGAATCCACGAATAGGCGCGAGTTGTTGACGAGTTGTTTGATATCTTCCAGGACGGACATCGACGTTGGCCCCGAAGGCTTTGCGACTGCAAATAGCCCCGACAAGGGTAGTGAGGATGTAACTACCTTGGGCATGCTCGGAAGAGATGGAGATCCTTGGTATAGAGCCAGGTTGTTCCAGGAGGTCTTGCAGGAGGTTGTCAATGTATGCCTCCATAAAACGGTTTAGTCATTTTGGGTTACTAGTAACTACCGGTCTCAGGCTCTCACGTGGTTGTCTTGATCAGTTTTGATCAGTGCGCTTAATTTTTATCGGAACCCACCAAGGTATGGTAGTTATGGTCGGAGTGTGCTATGATGACAATCTATATTAATGCTGGAAGAGACCCCACATTCTAAGACAATACTTCTTGAGCTTGAAGTTCTTCCGCGGACCTTGCCTTGGCAACAAAACGTGGATGGGCGTAGCCAATGTGAGGAGGGTACGTACAACTTCCTCCGTTCGGCGGGCGAGATGACTGGAATAACTTTTCGTACACCACATTTCCTGCTTTCTGGATCGTCCACATCTGAATATACCGGAGATATTTAGCTTGAAACTCAGCTGTCACCACAACGGCTGGTGGCCTGGTACTGAGACTACCCTGCAGTGTTGCGACTCATGTTGGAGTCTCTTGGCCCATGTCGCTTGTCAAGCTAGGTCACACCCAGTGGCACCCACAGTGTCGTAGACTGATCCGCACCTCATCAGCGTGAGGCTAGTGGAGGAGTGAGCCTCTGAAACTTATTGGCAAGAAATCGACTCGATTTTTTAACCGCGAGCAACTTCGTCGCGAATAAACCGACTCAGTCACTCAGGGCAGCTGTCTCACTGAGTCTCACTGGTGCTCTTATAAAGCGATACCCTGCGATACCTCGGGCTCCAGGCTCAGGCCTCCGGTTCAGCGCCCTGTTTCAGTCTGACATTTATCGATTACGCCTCTTCCCATTCGCCCTCTCGACATGGAAATTGCTGTCATAGCTGTCATGCTTCTTTCCGTCGGCCCACTGATCCCCGTGATGCTTCTTTCATCCGTGAGTACAGGGCTATACTATACTATTGATCCCAAACCTTATAAAGGCATTATATAGTTTTTAACCAGATGCCTGGTACCCTGTCACCTTTCGCTCTTACGACTCATCCGCGATGGCTGAACCATGGACACTGAACGGTGCAAGCACTCCGGAAAATACAAAAGAGCTCTCGGATGTCCTCAAGGAGGATGAGTTCTCGGAAGCTGAACGTGCTGCTCTCGAGGGTACTGTCTGGAGGAAGCTCGACAGATGGGTGCTTCCCTTCTGCACAATCTTCTATCTTCTATCTTTCTTGGTATGTCTCCAGACTTGACTGCATGCTCCATGCGTCTCAAACACGTCTCACGTAGGATAGGAGTAATATTTCCAACGCTCGTGTGGCGGGTCTGCAGACATCGTTAAAAATGTCTAATTACCAGGTATTTGTTGGCAATACACGATTTCATACGTTCCTAACTAACCAGTCAACTTGCAGTATTCCGTGGCTTTGACTACGACTTACGTGTAAGTGCGCGAAGCTTTGTACGCTTGCTTTCAGCCTGACCTGGGTCAGACCCTATATCGCTGCAGAGTTTCCATCCAACTTGGTCTTAAAGGTAGATCGTAATCCCGGAAAGCGCACCACGCGCTAAATACTTGTCCCTTCTAGTATGTTGGGCCTAATATCATGCTTCCCGCTATGGTCGCTGTTTGGGGTATCGTTGCCACCCTACAAGGTGAGCAGTAATTGTGTTAACTGTCCATATTCGTGCCCATTCTTTTCCCTAGGCGTTGTTAGTAACTATTCGGGGTTGCTTGCGTGTCGGTTCTTCCTGGGCTTGATGGAAGGTATGAATGTCCTCGGGGTTTAAGTTCCATTTTTTTTACCCGCCGTGCAGGTGGTCTTTTTCCTGGTCTCGTTCTTTATCTATCGTTTTTCTATCCCCGGAGGCGACTTCAAATGAGGTGAGTATTATGCCACGGTCTACATGGGTTATCTGACACCTTTGCAAGGATTGCCACTTTCTTTGCATCAGCTTCGTTGTCAGGTGCTTTCTCGGGTCTGCTTGCTGCAGGCATCGATCAGATCAGTAGCAAAACTGGTAGACCCGGATGGGCGTGGATATTTATTCTCGTAAGTACCGTCTGGATTGCTCTCGAGGTGTGCTCACTTGTCGTGATAGGAAGGGATCTTCACCTTCCTTTTTGGTTTTATCTCTTTCTTCATTATTCCTGGCTCCCCTGAAAAGGCTCGCTTCCTCACACAAGACGAGCGGACCTACATTGTATCCGAACTTAAACACGATGGTGCTATCTCGCAAGACGAGAAGGATGACAGGTTTAGCTGGGCCGAAGTCGTTAAATCGGCGAAGTCCCCACATGTGTTGATTCTTACCACAGCCTTGTTCTTCAATGGTCAGTACCTCCCCAGTCTCGATTATACTCATTACTCACCTCGACTAGGCTCAATATTGTATGGTTTGGCTTAGTGAGTTCGGTTTACACACCCATGGAGTTTGTTGTTCATATGAATGTCTCATAGCTTCGAGCCGACTATCGTTGCTGGACTCGGATACGCCGGTAACAGGGCTCAGCTCATGAGTGTACCGCCTTTTGCGACCGCTTTCGTTTGTACGTAACTCACAGAACCTCTGTGCTCATTGATGTTGATGCATTGGCACAATCAGGTTCGATGATCTCGGCCTACATATCTGACCGTTACCGCTGTCGTGGACTGACAACGATATTCTTCTCTATTCTGGGGTTGATTGGCTTTGCCATGTTCTATGGTATGTTTCGTTTATCCAGAACATTCAGCATGTGCGTTCGGTCTGACATACACATTTCAAAGCGAGCAACTCCAAGCACGTCCGCTACGCATCCATCTTCTTCTCCATCACTGGCACATACGGTACCGCTCCGGCACTGACCACGTGGACGGCGAACAACAGTGCCCCTCACGTCAGACGGGCAACCACAGTCGCGATCTCTTTCATCATGACCAACGCAGGTGGTATTCTCTCTACATGGCTTCTTGGATCGTTGTCCCCCGCCCCGAACTATACGAAGGCGACGGTCACGTTCCTCATCATGTCCGTTCTGATGGTGTTCTTTACGGGAGCCAACCTGCTTTACCTCATGCGACAAAACCGCTTGAAAGCTGAGCAGAGGCAGAAGATGACCAGGGAAGACGAACCAGGAGGATTGGGAGACCGTAGTGCATGGTTCATCTATAACTTGTAATACTCTACTACGAGCGCGTACGGACTTTTGGACTTTTGATATACCCACCAAATTCGATCGTTTAATGCTGTCTATGCGACTCATCCCTGCATCTCGTCGTGGTCGGCATATAGCTGAACTTCAGTTGTTTAGATGATACACAAAGATGCGAGGATGACTCGATCCAACAGCACGATGCTGAAACACACCACAAATAAAAGAATCTAACAACGACGCTACACTGTGGGTCTATCCGTTTCCAGAAACCCACGCACCCCCGCAAACACAGCGCGTCGCCCACATTTTTTCCCAAGTTTTCCACCGATACGAGACACGTCCCGCAACACTCACCTCTCCCCCTACTTCCGACCTGTGCCCACACCTGAGACATAACAAACCGGGACCGCGACGTAATAACACGCCCTTTGTCACCACGTCCCGTTCATGCTCTTTCGAAGGTTGTTCAGATGTTGAGAAGCTCGCGAAGCCGTCAATGAGATCCGCCGGTTTGATGAAAAGACGGGGCTTGTCGATCGCGGGAGAGGTGTATAGAGTCTGTAACATTTTGCGGAGAAATCCGTACTGAGTGGGGACCGGGTGACATTTAGCCAAGGCCAATTTTCCGTCCTCGCCTGTTCGGAGTCCAGATGGAGAAACGGGAGAGGCACATCGGAGAAGATCGTTCAGTCAATCAAGCAATCGTGAGAGAAGTGTTTCATATATCGACTTACCAGGTATACTTCTCACGTCCGGAATTGCGCTTTTGAACACTTCCTCTAACCCCTTGAGATCAAGCCCTGAGCAGCCAATGACATCCATCAGGATATTACGCGCGATCTGAGCGTTTTCCCCTTTAGGAGTGAGTGAACCAAGTGAATGGTAGAAGCGATTCACATGCATCACTACCCCTATGAGATTAGTCAATGTAGACGGGTGGGCGAGATGGAGTAAGATGGGCGAATCGAAAGGGGAGGAGAAAGGGTAACGCTTGGCTTCTGGGGTCTGTCAGAGGATCCTTGTGAGTGTGTAGCGCAGGGATAGTGACCTACCATCTAGAGTAAAGGGACTCGAATCGTCTGCGGGCTCAATCTTTGGTTGAACTGCGTTCGCGGCTGGAGTTAGTTCTGTCAAGTCGGCAGCAGAGAGGCACTCTTTCATGAGCTTCTCTAAAAACCTAATGACCCATTCAGATAAGCTGACAAGTTGCCAAACAGCCTCTGGACAAGACTGGTCAGTACACTTCTCTCATCGTGCAAGCAACGATCTTACCGAGGTCATATCCCTCGGGATCCTTGCAGTCTTCGAATGCCACAAAACACGCTATTATCGAACACATGTCGTGTGCGTTTCTCCAAAGTGACTCAAAGAACTGTTTCTCATCGCTGTCTGTAGTTTGCATTGCTCTTGCTCTAATTCGCTAGTGTGAGGAAGAGTTTGAGTGAGAAGCAGAGACCCACCTATAAAATTCGACAGTGGCGCCCAGAATATCTGTCGCACAGAATCCTCCAACCGCGCCAGCACGCACGCTAGTCTCAAACCCCACCCACGTTCCCCTCAAAGTTTCAACAATGGTATCCAACGGCACCCTGGGTGCAGTCAAGGCATGCGTGATGTCTGTGATAGATCTGCGGGATTGAAGGGAAGTTACAAGCGCCATGGAAGATTGCGAAAGGTTTCGCGGGGTAGGATCTAAGATGTTCTATGCGGAAAGAACAACGCGGCGTAGGGAAAATTTGCTTACCTGCTGGATTGGGTGTCTTGTTGAGTTGCTTGGGTAGAGCATGTATCGACATTCTACCCAACGTTGTTGCGCATACAAGCATCCGATTTCTTGACGTGGTAATATTTACCGGCCCTTTAAGAGACGTACTCGAACATATCAGGGGTGTTAACGAACACCAACACTCACAATCCATCCCTGCCCTGCTGGTGGGAGCCATGATCGGCGTGGACTCCCAATCAGGATCATCAGTAAGGTCGGGTCTACAAGAATGACTTAGCGCAACTACCTAGCAATGTGACAGAACAGCGCACAGTTGCAGAACAGAGAGGTTACCAACAGCAGCCTCCCTTTCCTTCTGGCTGCCCCGAGACACAGGGCCACCTACATCGGCCAGCAAGGCCATCACAATCCCTTTCCGAGAATTGGAGGAGACGAACCCGGGACACGTATGTGTCAGAACACGGGGGGAAAAGGAACGCTCCCCGACCTGATTAACCGACTGGACAGAAATGTGAGTATTCACCAAACATACACCTTTGCCATTGCTTACCCAGGCTATTTTCATCGGCGTTGACGGAGGGGTTCGCGCTAAAGCATACGCTACTGCAACGGATGTCGGTATCGAGTTATCTACGAGGCGGAGGGTCACAGCTGATGTTAGAGAGACTTGTAAGTACACAAGAACGGGCACCCTACAGTCTTCGAAATCCAAGAAGGATGCCACCAGGAATGTTGATGGGGGTTCTGTTACGGGACGCATGGGCTGCTTATCCTTCTTAGGTGAAGTTTTCGGTGATGTCAAAGGATCAGGCCTTGGAGGGGGGGAACAGACGAACGTGAGATCTATGAGGTGGGGGAAGGGATGATGAAGGGGGGGAAGTGGTTGACTGAGGAGACCTGTCATTCCCAAAGCTGAGCTTCAACAGTACGCACGGGAGCCATTGGTAGTTCTTACATATGAGCGCCCCATCGAAACGGATCTTGACCTCACAAAGCTCGATGGTTTGCTCTTCCGCTAATGCACCGAATTCTAATGGTGGGGATTGTTCCTCTGGAGATGGGTCATGTGTTTGCGAAAGATCTAACGACAGTCTAAGATCGAGCTCGTTATTTGCACCTGACTTCAAACTATCTGAGGTGGGATATCTCCTTGACCTCATAGCGATCAAAACGGAAGATTCTAGCATAATGGAGAATGAGATGATAGGGGTGCGAGAATAAAGAGGCTTACCACCGTAGATGAATCCAATGGACGCATTTATACACAACTTTGAGGTTTTTGGGCCTGCAGGTGTGTCGTGCACGGCACCGAGGGGCTGACCCTCGACGGTAAAATAAGGCTGAGTTAACGAGCAGGACAGCATTCTTAGAGAGGAAACATATGTGCGCAGGTAGCAAACATGCAGCTGATGTGATTGTGTTACGAGCAAAAGGGTTGGGTTTGACACTGGGGTGAGGGGCCCGCCAGATGGGAGGCGAGCGGATGACCCATCTGCGGAGGTGGACCACTATGCGGGACGAAATAACGATACCGGTGCGAAGCCAAAAGACGGGGCGACGTACCTCACGTTCAGTCCCAGCCCAGGCAGCAGCTATGACGTTGGCACCACGACTAAAAGGCCAGCACTCCTTGACTATCCAGGCATCTACACGGCACCCACGATTCCACAGGCAAGCAATACCATCACCATCATGACTGGGATAAAACGCGAATAGCCAGCGGTCATTCGGAGATACGGTGATGACACTTGGTGGTTTGTAGGAAGCGGGGGAATGGAGAATCGGATCTGGAGAGACCACGAGGAATTGTTTTGAAGATGGAAATAAACGACCAAGAATGATGGGTTGTGTCGGATGGGCGGTGAATATTGTAGATGAACTAGACCAAGCAGCTGGTCTGGTGTGGGTGAGCAGGGGTAGGGTAGTCTGTGCATGCCAGAACACACCTGCGGAGGTCCTCGACGAGAGGGTGGAAGTCCCACCAGTTTGCTCGCCATCTCCTGTCGTCTCTGGCCTTCCCCTTTGCAGGAGAACTCTTTCCTTCCGAGGTCAACATATGCGGCACATCCAAAACCAATAGAGCGCGTCTGTTCGCGACAAGTTGAAACACGTGACGCAGAGATAACACTGTATGTGAGAGCGCGACGACTGGCTTTGAGCAACCATGTCCAAGTTTCTGGAGGCATCCTTGCTGGTACAAGACGTCCGCACAGACATCGTCATCCAGCCTTTCGCGGATCGAATTCTCGTGCTCGTCACGCAGTTGGGCAAAGTGGGCAGTCTGGTGCATTCAGCTCTCTAAGTCCAAGGGGCCCTGCTAACCCTCTCTCAAGATACAAGTTTCCATCCCTTCGACGGCCCTTGTTCATCGCGAGGCTCCATCCGAATCTTCCGATCACCCAGGAAGTCTCCCTTGCCCATCCGCAGCCATCCAGCTGACGCCGATCTTCGGAAGTGCGCCAACTGAGCATATGCAAGCATTCCATTCGCTTTATGCTGCTCAGATAGCCACTTTGATCTGGCGTTCACCATGGGTTCAACATGGCAACATTATTGTAGGGATTGCACTGCAGAGACCGACGAGTCAAGTAGATCTGGGAGAGCTTAGTGAGGAGGAACGCAGCAGATTTCATGGTATTATGGATGCCTTGCGAGGGATGTTGACCTAATCATCATATCATCATAAGCCAACACTTTTATGGAAATGTTTGTACATAGGGTTAGGGTTAGCAGGATGAAAGAGCGAAAAAAAAACGGCCTGCCCAGCCAGAGTGGCCGTGGCAGGACAGGAAAATATTGAGACAGTGCATGAGCCGAAGCTCATACAAACCGCGGATACCCTCTGTATGGACAGGGTCGCCGTGCTATGGAAGGTCCCCGTGGCCCATAAACCCAGGTAGCTGAAGGGGCTTGTGCCATCAAGGTAAGTATGAGGATATCCAATGTGGACTCTCCACTTTTATAACCTTGTCGTGACGCGCACGGACCACCGCCTGCAGTAGGTTCCTTAATCGAGTAGTTGGTCCGAATGTCAGATTGTAGTCGCGTGCACTTTCAGAACGCGCTGAGCACCGTTTAGATCGTTTAGAGCTTGAGCATCGTCCGAGTCGTTCACGAAAATAGTCCGAATGTACTGCCTAGCACGTCCCATACACTCTCCCCGCCTTCCTGCAGACTACATCCCCCCTACGTAGTTTTTGACTCTCCATCCAAAGCGGTTCATTTCTGTTCCTTTTCCTTCTGCCACTTTTCCCACTTCCACTTGACAAGAGGTACCAATCGTTGATCAGGAGGTAATGCATTGCGAGGATGTGTCTCGTAGAGGTAGTAAGCCAAGTACCCAGTAAAGACGCCCAACAGAGGGTCAAGTCCACTATTCGCGAGTTAGCAAAGATACGCATCCAGACGAGCCCCCGAGAAGACGACTGACCGTGAAAGTAGTGGTGGAGGGACCATCATGCTGTCCTCTGGCTGTTCTCCTGTCTTGTGAGCGCGTATGTTATTGGCCAAGCTCGTTCGCAAAACGCCGCCGAGAAATGCCGTCCCGGAACGTCGGTTAAGGTCGAGGTTTCGGACTTGCATAAAAATTCATGCGTACCGCGCGTGTGCCTCGTAAACACTACGACGACTTGAGCTCGCGTTCCCTTCTCCTCCTCTCACCCTCAACCTAGACCTTGGGCTCGCCATGTCCGCTGCTGCCACCCTCGAACGCCAGATTCGTCCCATCTACGGTTCGTACACATATCTCTGTAGTCCCCTACATGAAATCCTAACACCCTTTGTCTACAGAGGCTCTTGACACTGGCTCTAACAAATCGGCAATCGTATCTTGTAACAAGCTGCTGAAAAAGTCCCCAAACAATTTCCTTGTCAAGGCATGTTTCGACCCGTATATAGTCGCGGATGGAAATCTTACGCGTATTTGCTCAGGCTCTGAAGGCGCTCGCGCTCGTGCGCTCCCAGAAAGTCGAAGAGTCACTTGCATTATGTGACGAGGTTATTGCCGTCAAACCTCTTGATGATGCGACCATCTCTGCCATGATGCATGTCCTCAAGGGTCTTGGAAGGAGTATGCACGTTACCTTTCGCGTGTTTCGGGGCCTTACATTCTCATGCTCACTAGACACTGACATGGTCAACATGTTCGAAGAGGCCTACAAGCAACAGCCTCTCAACGAAGAATATGGTGCTCAAAGCTTCTTTGCAAATGTTCGCACCGCAAACTGGAAATCTGCCCAACAGGTAGTTCTCTCAGGCCACCGCTTACATCGACCTGACCCTCAGGTATACCGTTGCAATCATAGATTTCTACGAGAATGAACAAGCAATTCCAAGAAGACCGTTATGTGTATTGGAGCGTGATGAGTGCGATTCTCCAGGTTCGTCTCGTTCATTCTGCAAGTCTCGTACTTACACCACCCACAGGCAAACCATCCATCAACACCAGCAAGCATGAGGACGTTACTTTACAAGCTTGCTCATAGGCTGGTCACATCATCCTCATCCCCATCTTACCTATCTGCAGATCGCTTCCACCTTCATCTTAGTATCCTAAAGGAGCTGGAGTTGTATGATGAAGCGAACACATTACTGGAAAGTGACATTGGGAAGACCATCTGCTCAACGAGTCTCGCATGCGATCAGACGCGACGAGAGATCTGGCAAGCGAGAGGTCTGTTCAACGATGAGGGAGAACGTGCAAAACAAAAAATGTCGAATGGGTTGGTCTACCGTTCTTCTCGTGATGCTCCTCTCGCAACTTCGTTAGGCTAATGTGTTCATATAGTGATCGTAATTGGCTGGAGTTTCTCTCTGTCCTCGACGCGACTTTCGCCCCAATTTCATCTCAGAAGGAAGGTGAAATCACGGAAGAGAGCAAAAACGAGTGTCTGGAAAGCATCGCCACGTCTCGCGCATTCTTTGGGGATATTGCAGGGAAGGACGGTACGAAGAACCGAGCAGCGCCACTGGCTCTGCTTGAGCTGGAATACCGTGCTTATAAAAATGGCCTGTCTGGTATGTTTCGCAAGAAGGACTCGTTTATGTGAAGTTCAATGACGATTTCAGACGCGGATGTTGTCTTCGGCTTGATGGAGCATTACTTCACTCAGTTCGGAGACAAAGCGTGTTGCTTTGAGGATTTGATGAACTTTCTTGATCTTGGAGATGCTCCTCTTCAACGATGGTCGACATTCTTGGAACAGCATCAACCTTCATTCGTAAGCATCGTCCGCAACTACGCGGTAGTATGTTGTTTCTCAACTTGTAGATCCTACTCAGACGTCCGTGGGCGACCTTCAACGACTGATCAATGTCAGAAAACTCCAGCGCCACAAGCTCCCAGTATCAGACATAACTGTCGAATCCGAGACTGCTCGTGGGCTGAGGTATTTGAACGAATATACGAAAGGCCTTGCGCTTGGCAAAGATCTCCCAGTCACCGAGCTACAGCCCGTTGATGACCTCGCTCTCTTGGCTGCACACGCCTTCGTGATGATTTGGATACTCAATCACTCAGAGGAATCCTTATACCAGGCTGCTGCCATCTTGGAATTTGGATTGACTAAGAGCCAGATGTCCTTCCAGATGCGCATCATGCTTGTTCGTATATATCGGCTCCTTGGTATGTATCGCTTGCGTTCTCTAATCAAGTTACTCACGCTTGTGCAAGGTGCACCATCGCTTGCGTTGGAGCATTACCGCCAAATGAGCATCAAGCAAGTTCAGAATGATACCCTCTCCCACCTCATTCTTACTCGCGCTTTAACCTTCTCCCTGGCTGCCTCTGGAGACTTAACATACCCTTCGGAATGCTTGGAGGCCAGTCAGATCTACTTGGCGAGCGCCCAAGAGGCACGTTTGTTTTCACCACGAACAACCATTGTTTGCTGATCGTTGTCTAGACCTCAGACTTTATCATTCGTTCGTTCACGGCGGAGAAGTACACTCAAATTCCCGATTTCATTGACTTTGAGGACAGACTCGAGAACTCCCTTCAGAGAGATGTCGTCAAGTTGGAGCATGTCCGCATGCGTCTCACGCATGAACCGTTGAACACCGATATCATAGATATGGAACTCATTGAGCTCAAATTCATGTTCGACCGCGGTGTGTATTGTCGCGTTTTAAGGATTGCATTGTATCGAAACTGGTCATGCAGCTCATCACGACAACCGTGACTTCATAATCATCCCCAACTACCAGCCTGCATGCAAACCGAGGTTCAACGACCAGAGCTTGCTGTTTGGATCGTCAACTGGCGTAAGTTGCATTGCAACTTATTTTGACATGAGTTTTAACTGTTATTTTTCTAGCACGGGTGGCTATGGTGTTTCCTGAAGATCTATATTCGTGCATTCCAGCACGCCAGTGACTTGGATGACATTGTAGAGGAGAAATTGCTCATCGGTGACCGGCCGAAGAAGAGTTCCGATCCCGAGGTACAGCTACCCCTGGGGGAGCGACTCGCCTTGAGGAAGCCCGAAGAGATCGCAGAGGTATTGATGCTTTGATCACATTCTCTTCCTAGTATTAACGCTGTTTCAGCTAACATCAGAGGAAGGCCAATTACTCGAATGGGCGACTGCCCTTGCTGACTGGCTCGAACCTCACCACAACCACGTTCGCCCTCCACCTGCTGTCGTATTAGCGGAGGCCTCCAGGCAAACACAACTGAAGACTGGGTTCCCGTTGCGCGGAGTTGACCTCCAATCCCTCAATGGCGAAGCGAATGGTCATTCTAAGAAAGATGAGGAGGCCCCGCCCATCCAGGAAGCACCCAGCTTGCTTGTCGAATTCTTTGATGCCATGCTCGCTCGTTTCAACCAGTTGCTAGAGTCATCGTCCTCGCCATCGCAAGTGTTGCACGTTGCCACGATTACTCAGGAGGCAGGTAGCCCGTTCGCTGTGCGTTCGTCCACTAATTTATCTTTAGGCCTTCATCCTCTTCATCGTTGAGACGATGCGATTCAAACCTCCAGCAGTCGTAAAAATCCACAAACTGGGTAACGTAAGTTGCACCACTGATTCCAAGGACGTTTCATGACCCAATTCGCGATAGCTTGTCTCGCAGTTCAAGGATGTGCGGGCCAAGGCTAGCTCCGTGATGAAGGAAATGTCTGCTGCACTGATCAAGATGGGGGAGGCACAAGGTACCTCGGAAAGTCGGGATGCATTCATGCAAAGTTGCACATCTATGACTGTTGATCCGGTTCGTTCTGTCTATCCTCGTTGCATTGTATGGTTGTTGAATCCGCTGATGATCGTTTTGCACAACAGATCACTCACGACTTTGTATTGAACGTCGCCAAAAACGTTACTGACGCACGTAAGAAAGTACTCGAGGGGGTTGGAAAAGGGATGGCGAAGCTCAACACCACACATGGGCAATCATGAAATCACTGCATAATTCCTCACCGCTTGCATTACATATCTAGCCCCACTCATTCTGTAGACCTGCATAGAACTAATGTGTAATACACTACTTGCCTTGAGTTACGAGTATCGGGGTTGGGTTGCGGACCTGGGTGACACGTCACACTGTGACGCTTCGCGTCAACGCGTCTTGGGTGTAACGCGCTCATTTCAGACCTGTACCATCTTACACGACAATGAGTCAATGTAAGTCAACGCAGGAGCGATGTATGCTTCAGTTCTCATCCGAATGACACAGTCGGCGAAAACAACTTCTACGGCGCAGGCGGTGGCTATATGACAGGTGGCTCTCCATACGGGGGCGCGGGTGGTAGTCCAGGAGGCGCCGCTCGTGTGCGTTGCTCTCGATGTTGGTCTTTGAATTATGCTGACGGAGGTTCAACATCAGAAAAGCGAAAATGCACATTCACTACGTCCGATGACGATCCACCAACTCCTTCAAGCTAGTCAAGCACACACGGATGCCGACTGGGTCCTCGACGACCAAGAAATTGGACAGGTAACGATTGATCGTACCTCGTCTTCCTGTCTATTAATGATATTGTCCAGATTACCGTGGTCGCGTATATTGCCTCGGTACAAACCCAAGCAACGAATAGCCAATACTTGTTGGATGACGGCTCAGGTCGAATCGAAGCTCGTCACTGGATAGATTCATCGGTAGAGGACGAGAACGAGAAAAATGGCATTGTGTGAGTATCTCCTTCGATACTTTTCCTTGCGATGAAGGTCTTATCCGCGTAGCGAGGGAGCCTACGTCCGTGTTTTGGGGAGTCTGAAGACGTTTGGGAACAAAAAATACATCAACACGAACCTCATACGGCCGATTGATTCGCCCGCCGAGATATACTTTCACATTCTAGAAGCGATGACCGTCACGCTGATATGGGAACGTGGTCCAGTAAGTGTCCCGCTTCGATGTATCTCTGTCACTCAGAGTGTTTCGCAGCCACCACGCCCGGGACAAAATCCTCAGGACGTGACACCACGGCAGCAGCAACCTGGTCCAGGCACTGCATACTCAGCTCAAGCCCAAGGCCTCAGTGATCAGTATTCGCATCTACCAACGCTACATCGTTCCATTATCGTTTTCATTCGAAACCAACCTCCAAATGATGAAGGTATTCATGTTAGCGCTATTTCCCGTGCAGTCGGAGGGGATGCTGTAACAATAAGGTGTGTCCTGCGTGCCACAAGCTTCACAAATCTTGACATGGTCATCATCTAGTGATGCTTTGGACAAGTTGACAGATGATGGATTGGTGTATACTGCGATTGATGACTCGCATTTCAAGCTCGTTGAATGAGGTTGCTGGGCCAGATGGCTTTGTATGATAATATGTAGACTGAGTCTGAGGTCACTACTTCGATTGCCAGTGGGTTCGCGATCGCAAGTGTACTAATTGGGTAGTACCACTTAAGGTAGAGCTATCCTCATTCCTTCTCATCTTTCATCCTACCACATCCTACAAACAATGTCCGAGCCTGAAAATGAGCCCATTGTTGTAGTTCCATGGGTGCCAGACAAGAATGAACTGTGGAAAGACATCCTCCGACCTGTGTTCATCTCTCACATTCTTACTGCTCAGGCTTCTCCTATCTTTAATGACAAGTGTTTGGTGATTGAAGGGAGAGGATTTGGAGAGGTAACTGGACCCACTCTACTGTCTATAATTGTAGTTGACATCCAACATTTTCTCATAGGTGTCCTTGACCGCTCATGTTGTTGATGTGGAGTTCACACCAGCAAGCACTATCTATCATCTGGAGGATGGATCAGGGAGAATAAAGGCCTCCATGGATTTTGCTAGTCTCCTCTATGGGTTGCCTGAAAGTGGTGATAAGCATGAAAGGGACCAAGCAAAAGCCTTGTAAGCTGTGTTCATTCCATTGGCATAGATGGTCTATACTCATCTATCAACTTGAAGAAAGAAAACCTATGTCCAGGTCACTGGTTTCCCATCAAAAGGTGAAAACTGGGCAAGGATCTCCCTCAAATCCATCCAGCCAGTTCATGATTACCATCAAGTCATGTATCACATCCTCAATGTGATCCACAGTAATGTGCTCATTGAGCAGCACATCCAGGTGAGCTTGGTTTGTTGATGTATTTACTTCTATCATAGTGTTGCTTCAGCCATATGAACCAAATGGTCCAAGGTTGCCAGTGAATGAAGAGACAAAGAGCTCCCTGAATAATGACCAGACCACCCAGAGTGCCTTGTTTTCCCAGCCCCAGCCCCAGCCCCAGCCCCAGCCCCAGCCCCAAGCAATCCATGCAATGTCAGCAGAGCAAGCCCACGCTGTGGCAGCACCTGCCAATTCTATGTTGCAAGAGATATCTCATTTTCATCTCCCATCCTCTTCATCAGCAATACTTCCCAGTGTCTTCACCCCTCGAAAACACAGACCACATACCACTCTCGACCCACTAGCAAGGTGCATTATCAGGTACATGAAAGATATCAGGTACATGAAAGAGGACAACTTCAACCTTGGTGTCTCAATCAATGAGATGGGTCAATCAATCCGAGCATCACAGAGATGCACAGAAGTGGAGTTCAAGTAAGTCTACATTTCATGACTCTACTTAATATTCTGCACAGTTGCATTTTAGGCTTGCTGTTCAGATGTTACTTTCAGAGGCATATATCACCAGTCCTTTAGATGATGGATATGTGGTCATCACTCCTAGGCGCTAAGGAACCTGCTTGACATAGTTGCTCGGAAATATGAGATGTTGAAGCAGGGACAAACAGAAAATCATGACATTGATTACTGA
The DNA here is from genome assembly GCA_038093975.1 of Chalciporus piperatus. NCBI lineage: Eukaryota > Fungi > Basidiomycota > Agaricomycetes > Boletales > Boletaceae > Chalciporus > Chalciporus piperatus. The sequence goes on from JBBPTG010000002.1 coordinate 773,049, forward strand.
ACATAACAAATGTATGTCTATCTAGACAATCAGACGTGACATGATATAGTACAACAGATATGCGATGCTAAGTGGTACAAAGTTGCAAGAATACCAGTGAATTAACGGTGCTTGTACTTGGCTTCATTCTCGAGCCGGATGTTGGGGTCTAGGGTATTATGAAGTCCCATCAGGGTCTTGCTCACCGCCTCGGATGCGCCAATCATCGGTTTCAAAACGGCGATCGGGACGGCGCGTACTACAGCTCTCACCGCTCCCTGAGATTAAACGTAATCAGTTCAGACGACGAACTCGCGTTCGGGTAGTTCTCACCTCGTTTCCAGACCTCTCATATACCTCCATGGGCACTGCGAGAATAGTCTGGGCAGCAGAGTGCAAGTTCCTTTGTAAACTGTGATAGGCTGACTGAACTCCTTCCTTGATCCCGGAGGGTTGGGCAGCGTAGCGGCTTATCAAGTCTTCGTCCTCGGCGTACTCGTTCTCGTAAGGTATCTGAAGAGCCTCGGCGGTGACGGAGTCTTTGAACTGACCTCCTAGCACACTCTCGGCCTGTTCCAAGATCACTTGGGTACCCGTAGCCAAGCGAGCACCGAGCTTGATAGCTTCCATGGCGGTGGATTGTACGAACGCCTTGGTACCCTTTTGAACCCCGCGAACGATGCGTCCATCCTTCTTGTATTGTGCGATTGGAAGTAAGACCAAGTCCGCGACACCCGAGCCGACGTTGACCACGGATCGAATGGGAGCGACGCCGGAAATGACATCGACAAGCTGAGTAGCCTTCACATCGGGGGTCCATAGATCGTTCAGGGTGTCGAAAAAGCGTGGCCATCCGGTGATCTAATGGAATGTTAGTTGGGTATCGCCATTCTTCGGAGCGAACATACACCATGCAGAGTCAGATGTCGCAACGTCATTTCGGCTCCATCGAAATGGAAAAAGTTCATCAACTCAATCGTTTTGCCCTCTCGCAGCGCTCTGTAGTCGACACGTCGAGGCTTGTAGTCCAGCTTGAGGTCCACAGGGAAGACCTCGGCATGTTCTGCGCCCCAAGTCATTGATCCGCATGATGTACGCAATAGAGAGCGGCAACTCACGGAAATAAACCTCGCCACTCTTGTCCCCATTCTCTGGCGCTGATGGGCTATCAGGATCTTTGAACGCGAAGAACTTTTTGAAGAAGTCGAGCGCATCCTGATCAACGTATAATCGGAGAGGCAAGATTTTTGCCTGGTATAGAGGCAAAAACATTAGTGGCATTTTACTCAGTTAAACACTTGGACTTACGCGAAGTCGTGCTTCTTCTGCGGGATGAGAGGGAGACGGACGAACACTCAACAGTTCGATACGTGCCATATTGGAGTCGGTCTCCCTGACATTACCTCGCGAATCCGATCGCATGTCAGTGAGGAACTTCTTCCACGTGGATGTCTTGATATGATCAAGGATTTCAAGATCCCTGACCAAGATCAATGTCCGTGATACCAAGGTTGCGCCGGGACGGTAGTTGTCGATCTCTGCATTCAAGCATTCCAATCGAATCTCGATTGAAGGTCCCTTTGAACGGGTGAGGCGTTTCCCGTGCACGCGCGTTGACACTACTCGCGGTCGGCCTGGGGAAGCAGCTTGGAGGGATTGCCAAGAACTCTCGGACCCGGTCTCAGCGGCATCACCAAGTTCGTCATCAATTGCAGCAATGAGGGTGTCAGGATCCATGTTTTCCAGGTCTTGTTCGAGTCCGATATGGAACGAGTTGAAAAGTGTTGCGCTGGTAGTTTCGTCTATCGATTCTTGGGTTTGCCCAGTGGCAACAAGCTGGCGAATCCGTGCAAGTCTCTTGCGCATTTCCTTGATTTCCTTCTCAATGATTTTGCGCGTGCGAGGCCAGTCGAACCCGCCATGCAAGAAGAGCACAATACTCGAATTATGGATCCGTACCCGCAAAGTAGTGTCGCTGTGGCTGCATGAAATCAACTTATGCTGCATATTTTCAGTGGGTGCCACCCCGTACCTGTTCGAATCGCGCACAGCCTCTGGGGAAATCGTGTCGAAGTGATGTTCGACGAAAGAAAATGGCTTCAAAACGCGGATTGTTTCACCACCAAGATTTGACACGATGCCGACTTGACCAGCTACAGGTGTATCGTGGCCGGTTCGCTCCTCCGTGTCGAAATCGTCAAGGTCATCATCTCTAAGTTCTCGGAGACCAGCAGCAGTTCCAAAAGACACATCCAAGTAGTCCAGGTTAGAGGGTAGGTCGTCTGATATGAGGTCTGCCATACTCCCGACTTCAGGGAGGACCTTGAAGGCGAACTCGTCTAACGAAGCTGCAAACAAGATTTTAGCCGAATCGCAATAGTCGAACAGAACACTCATACCAGTCATATTACGGCCAGCATCGCCAGTGAGGATGCTAGGCACTCTACAGGCCGCAGGAGGAATCCTTTGAATAACGTCAGTCGGATTATCAAGCTGCAGGGGAGCGACCCACTCATCGCCGGCGGATTCCTTTGGCGTGTGCGTCAGGCTGGTGATTAAGCCAGTGAGAGCACTGATCGTATCTGCGCATAAATGCAGCCGGAGATCAATCGGGTCAATAACAACCTGAGGAAGTGTCATCCGGAAGTATCTGGGTTAGGGTGGAGAGAAATGCTGACGCTAGTACTCGGTGGTGACATGGAGTTGTCTGCTCGAAAGGCAAGCTGAGTTTGAGCGATCTCTGCAAGCAAGGCGTATCCCGAATTCTAAGGTAGACTCAGTGGACAATCAAATCGCTTGCCAGTGCGAGTAGCTGACCTTCCAGACATTTACTCCGCGACCGAGAGAGCTTGTGTTTGTCTCAGTGGAATCCAACGCGTCTTGAATCGAGTCTATGAGAAGAATGTGGGATGATGAAGTACTTAGTTTGAACGCCGATTCAACCGAGTTCCCATCAAGTTCTGTCGCGAATTCAGCTTCACCGATATACAACACAGCGGCTCCTGGGTAGTCCGGTGCCCTTAGATGGACCGATACATCAGCAACAGCGATCGTAAGTCGAGTACACTCAGACGGCACGACAGATTCGAATACCTGAAGGACGATATTCATTATGCCCGAGAGATCAATTCAGAATACGTACCCCTGGTGGTGCCTTGGCATACCCCATTAAATCGTTCACAAAGCCAAGATCTGGTGGTACGTGGATTATGAAGCCGCAAAGCGAAAGTCTTATCCGTGATTCTTTGGCAGTTGTCTCTGGGACCACGAGAGATGTTATCCTGGTCTTCACTGTGGGCCTAGGTGCAGATGTCTGCGAACGCGTCTCAGCCGAAGTGCAAAATTGATGTCGCGTACTCACTAGACTATTGGAAAAACTTGGAGCAAGAAGCGGTGTGTAGTTGCCATCAGTGGATGTGTCCGCGATGCGCAGATCCATGACTCCAGCCGTCACAGTAGTTTCTTCCTGATACATGTATGGCGTTAGAGGAGTTAAGCTGTCAGTCTCAGGCACTTACCCTGCCTTCTGGCTTCAACTCGATCAGCGCATCTATTCCCAAAGCAGATATGTCGAAAGGTCGTGGATTGTGGGATTCATCGTAACGAGGCACAATGAACCTGATCAAAGCTGAAGGAAATGATTAGGACAAGGCTTGCTGCTACAAGGAAAGCACGTGCCTTCGGCAATACCGAGTTTTACGACGGTTTCGCCAGTGCTGGGACGTTCAGAAGTCCCAACTGTGCTTTCATCGGTACTGTGAGTTCCACTACGCCGCGTTTGAGCGAAGTACCGGCTCCCAATCAAGCTTGGATTACGACTTGGGAGAGTCTCTGTTGCGCTATCGTGACTGGCAAAACTGCGTTCAATCAACTGAGCAGCATCATCTGCCCAGTACTGAAGTCCGTCAAGCAGGGCTTTATCCAGAATAACGTTCACCAGAGGAATGTCGAAAGTCATCAACAACCTGCTCGACGGTGTTCCCATGGAGTCAATCTTGACGTCGCTCCCCCCCATCACGAGAGACAGCGGTGATGTGTTTCGGGCAGATTCAGTGGCCAAAAGTGCGCTACTGTCAGGTCCAACGTGCGTTGGTAGAGAACCGAGAGCGATGACGGTATGAGCCACACACTCTCGAACAGACGAGTAAGCGACAAGTATTTGCTGCAGACCCGCGTTTAGAATCACGTTCGGAACACCCTCGGTGACTGGTTGGGGTTTCGTTCCCTCCACAAACCTGAGGGACGGTTTGGTAGGGGGAGGAGTGTTAGAGACCGTCAAACCACGGAAGTCGAGTAGCAAGCAACCAGATCGCCGGGGACGGTTCGGGGGAGGAGGACAGCATACTTCAATTCGAATCACTGGGCATGTCAGGTTGACGCTGACAGCGGGATTGCTCGGTGCTTTTCTCTACAGAACCTTCAGCAAAAAGAACACACAGGGAAGTCTGCGGGACGGCAACGAACCTTCCGTTTGGGTACCACCGGCTTTCTTCGAGTGGCTTTTGGACTAGAACCACCGATAGACTGATAAGTCATCCCTAGGTCGAGATCCTCCAAGACAAGTGCCTCCAACCGTTTTCTTTCTTCTTCTCTTTCTCTCGCACGCGATGACATATGTCGAATTTGAGTATCCACATCTCCATCGTCCTCACTCGACTCCGCGACGTTCTCGTGTCGGGAAACCTGACCCTTCCCGATGCCAGGTTTCGTTGGTTCCGTCTTCGGTGCGAAGATGGTGGACGAGGTGACATCGCTCAGGAAGTGCATGAGTATGTTCTCCTTGAATATCATGTCGAGATCCAAGAACAGGTGAAGCGGTGCTATCCTGATGTGCGCACTTTGCGAGCTTTGCTTGGAAGCTGCAGCTGGGACCACCTGACCATAAACTTCAATGGCGGGTAGCGTTGGCAACTTGTCCTCTGCTTCTGATAAGGGGCTGGATATGAAGGGACTCGGAAAACTGCTAGGTCGTTGAGATGGTGTATGCAGCTTGTCTGCCTTTCCATTTGTCGCTCGGCTTCTCGAACGCCACGTTGACAGTTTAGCTGAAGCGCCTTTGAACTTGGCTTCCGTCCAGTCAACAACGTCAAAGTCCGGTAGAATGATATCTCCAGGCATTTCCGAGGAGAGCGAAGGACGACAGGGCCGTGCGCCATCTAATACGGGCAGGTGATGGTCCGTTATTAGTATGGGGGCCGCTACTTGAGGATCTTCCGGCGAAGAAAGTGAGTGAAAGGCGAACAACGACATGTCCGAAAGAACGACTCTCCCAGACGCTGTCCGTGAAGCTGTTTTAGGGGATGAAGCTGGTGGCGTGGACAAGGACGTATCCGGGGAAGGCGGGAACAACTGGAAAGAGGTGGAAAGAGTGTTGAGGAATAATCGGGCATACGTGCAGGGGAGTCCCGGTGGAACAAGCGGTCGCTCAAAGTATGCACCAAGCTCGTGCACTACTTCTGTCGAATGCTCCGGAAGGACGAGTACCACGATTGCACGAACCACCATATTTGTCTCCAAGGAAATCACGGCTAAGGGCAGCGTGGGCGATTCATCCTTTTGGCGTGCCACTGGGGGAGCAGGAAGCTTAGATATGCACGCATCCAGTGTATCCAGAAAGGCTCGCAGATGACAAGAATGGAAGGCGCATGCAAGCGTTCCGACCGTGATAGTCAACTGGAAGACCTCTCGCTCGCGTGACTCTCGGTCAAAGTCTTCCGGGCTGGCGTGGTCGGCACCATCCTGTAGGACTTGTTCAGACGGTTTCGCGGGGCGAGAAGGAGTTTGTAGATTAAGAACTATCGGTTGTGAACCGAAGGAAAGTAGAACTTCCTCAACAATGCCCTGAGATGGTATTGATATCCGAGGGCGTATACGAAGATGACCAGCGGCCTCGGTAATTTGCGAGCTTGAGGTGGGGGTTGGAGCAATACCGCTTTGTAGATGTTGCGTTTGTGTCATTGAAACGGCACTCTGGTACATGCTGCCTGATACAGATGAGGGGGAGGGGGAACGAGGAGGAAGTGTAACAATCGACTGTGACATCATGAATTGCGTCTCTTCGTCTAAAGAAGACGACGAAGAGTTTCGTGATAATGGATTGATCAGTGGTTTGCGGTAGGTTTGTGGAGACCCCCTGGAAGAGCTCATAGAGATAGGGGATACAGTGCTTGTAGCACTTGGAGAGGAAGCGACGACACGAAGATCTCGATAGGTCACTTTCAAGCCAGAAATTGATACTGTGTGGATTTGTCCTGAGCGCTCACTTCCCTCCGCCACAGGCTGCGATTGGCCACCTGATTCCGAACGTGGAGGTTGACGCGTGCCGGTATGATATGCGATCTCTGGGATGATGAGACTAAAGCTAGTTCGACCTGGGTAAACGATGGTAATCATCGTGTCCTTTGCTGAAAATTCGAATTTGGCAAGGAGCCGTTCGATAAGGGTGGCGAAAACTGAGACCCCAGCGGGATCGTCGTCCCCACGTGGCTCTCCACGCACTTCTCCAGGATGAGGGTTATGCGTAGGTGGTCCAAAGCCCCCAGGGAGGTTATCGCTCTCGTCTATAAATGGTGATGGACCGGCAGAGGGCTTGAGGGACTGTCGTAAAGTGGCTTCCTCTCGAGGAGTAAGCTCGTCATGAATGAACGTCTCGGCAACAGACACCACTGAATCGGCGAGGTTGGAGGTGTTATCAGAGGCAACTGGTTGGTGTGACGAGAGCTGTTCTGGGGTTATGTGAAAGGTGAGATTGAGAGACTGGACATGAACTCCAACGCTGGCGGAAAGAGGATTTGGAAAGGGAATACGAGCGGTCACCCCTGATATGAAACCGTCGTACAAAGTAATCGGGAGCCCTGCAAGCAGTTGATTGATGGCCTTCGACTCGGTGAGATACGAGTTGGTAATACAGAAGCAGCGAACTCACCTGTCCGTCGAGCTCCAAGTCCTTCACTTGGACTGTTCCGGAACCAAGCTGAGAATCGATTTGATGGAGATCAAGTTGACCGGGCTTGAGGAAGTGACCAAGAGTTCGCTTCAAGAGAAATGAGAAGAAGCGTCGCTGAATGCTGGAGGGGACAGCGAAATCGAACGTAGGGAGACCGGAAAACCACGAGGAGTACCACGAAGCCATGGTGGATGGAGAGGTCAAGCAAAGCACAAGGACATGACAAAGTAAAGGGAAGTAGTGCAATCAGTTCCGTACGTGGACTACCACTGGCGCTGCGGAGGATATCCTTTGGACTTGGGGCTCGAAGTGAAGTTGCACTCGACGGAGGAGTTACTAACGCTAGCTGGGTCATGTTCTCCAATTATGGTCATTATCCCCTGTCCTCATCCCCAGGCGAACTAACGACCGGCTGCCATGGTATTACAAACAACCATCATGCATAATTACAAGGCAGCAGGTTGAAACACGAATATACGAGACTATGAGATGGAGACTAATCCATATCCATGCCCATGGACTGGCCATCTCCCTTGATGAGGGCACTCCGGCTTTTGGTTGACACTTGGATTTTCTCGAGCACCTTTTCCGTTTGTGGTGACTCCACTGCCATTGGTTCCACCAGTTTGACGGACGCTGACTTGGCTGCCAACTTTTTGGCACGGTGTGCACGATGTTTTTCCCGAGCAACCGCCATTCTGTCGGAAACGAATAATGGGTGACCTGATCTCGCGTACGTGACTGATACCCACCTTTGTTTCCAGAATGCATGTTCCCGACGCTGTTTGATCTCCCCTACACGCTTCATTGCCTTGATCGTTGTCTGTACCAAATCACGATCGTAGCGAACTGGTACGTTTCTGCGCTTCTCGAAATCGATGGTGGCATCCTGGGAAATCCAATGCATTATTACAAGGGAAAGACAAAGTTTTCCGCACTCACAATAGTCATCTCTTTGCCAGCCGCCCTCCGGAAAGCCTTCGTCCAGCGTACTTTCCGTGGGTTGCGTTTCATTCTAATCATATCAGAGGTTACGGATGAAAAAATACAGAATACAGATCAACTAACTTGAAGTTTTTGTGACATCTACAATCTGGTTTGAGTAGAGAATATATCGAAAGAGTGATATACTTACTTGGAGGTGCAAAACCGAAAGACCTTTGCGTCATTACGAACGAAGGCCGTCCCTGATTCAGATAACAATCAGGTAAAATTCAAGGCGTAAACAGTCAACCTTACCATGCCCTGGATAGACACTCGTCGAGCAGAAATAACACTTTTCGATACGCATGTTGTTCCTCCTGGGGAGTCGAGGAAAGGATAGCCGTGGGAATCCTGGGTGTGTGGCCGATGTCAGACCTTTGCACGCTTTCACTCCAAAATCTTCGAACCCGATGACAACCACATATCGCATTCAGTCAACCCAAATGGTTCACTTTCTCTTGCACGCTACCATCTCAGCATATTGGCATTCTGAACGCACTTCTTCCTGCTGATCACACTTAACAGCTTGTGGTAATAAGTTCTCTTGAGCATGACATTCAACAGGCTCTGCGACAACAGACCGATCCCAATCTACAATGAATGGGTACGAAAAGCCAATGGGTTACCCACACGAAAACGAGGCCCCACCTGCACCGTTGATCGTTGATCATGACCATCCCCGTCATTGGTCACTGGCGTCTCCTCGTTTGTTATTTCGCGGAGAACAGATACACTAGCCACGAACCTCCAGATGCAATGCTATCAAGGATAAAACTAAGATGCGACTACATTGCCAACGTCAAGATCGTCTGTAAGAAATCGATAATGGCCACCCTGTTCAGGAATTACTAGGTTCCACTTGGCCTGACGGTTAGCTCCCGCGTTCGCAGGTCGCGTTCCACTCTTCGTTCTGGTAATCAACACTTGCACTGTACTCGTTTGCTTTCACAAATTCATCCAGCCCGCATGTACCGTATCTCTTGTCTATCTCAGATTTCTGGCAGATGCTCAGAGGGAAGGTTGCGCTGTTTAACACTAGGCGAATCTGAGGGCCTTCGAAGCTATTCTCCGTGAGGGGAGAAGTAAATGCCAAAAAAACTGACTGACGTACGATTTCGTGCAAGTAAACTTCTCCCATACCATGTTTGCAGCAAAAGGAGTTTGTTGTGAAGTCTTGAACCTCCGATCCGCAGGCATATGGAAGGGATTGAGAGGCACAGGATCTCTGTAGAGGTGGTAAGTCAGGAACTTCTTTCGTGAGCTGTGGTCACTAACTTGTTTAGTCCCATGGTTGACAAAGGTAAGAGTAAGGTAGTATCGTGGCCGAATTCCAGGTAGAGGGGTACAGCGTCACCAGTAGCATTTGTGAAACTTTACAAAAACATATTTCAGAGATCCAATAGCGCGTGCTCCAGAAACTTACCGTTCAATGAGTTTTTTGATATAAAATGCACCAAGGAGAGGTCCTGTGTCACCGTTGTTTGCGTGACCAGTTATACCATCCATTAACAAGTCATACTCGTATCTATTACATCCATTGTGAGTGTCACAGCGCCCATCATGAGAAGAAGATGGCGGACTTACTCCAGCCTGCGCAACTCATCTGTAGCTAATGCATCGCACCACGGAGACACCCTGCGAGCTGCAAGATCAAACGGGCATGCATACAAGGCACCCCGGGAGTCGTTCACCGAGAGATCGATACCAGGAATGAGCGTGTTGAGCCTCCGAGAGGTGAGCAGCGCATTACTATCAGCCCATTGGGAAGCTGCCTGTAGAGGTCGAATCAGACAAATACGAACAGGAGGGAAAGGGAAGTTTACCTTGTGAGATGGAACCTCGGTATGCCTCGGGCAGGATTTCCAAGGCGTGATCCAAGAAACAGGATCATCAAGATCATTGACCGTCAAGAAGGTAACATTTTCAGCCTCGGGACCAAAGAATCCTTCAGTAAAGAAGAAAGAGGAGTCTACGACTCTCTGGATAGGGCTAGATAGCACCACATCCGTTGAAAACGTCGGGTAACGAAGGGCAAAACTTGGGCAAATATGAATACTACCGCGCAAGGATGGAATAAAGAGCCAACATACTCTACCCCATGGTCGAATAGTTCTTGCCGCCCGACAGCAGTCAGGGCTTGTGGGACAAGTTGGTACTCGTATCCTTGTTTGAGGAATTGTAGATTCGGCGGAAGATCAGCTCCCTGGATTATGTCTCGTGCATCGTGGAGAGTATCAGCAAGTTCCAGAACATAATCTGCCTCGAACTCGGGACCACGGGACCCGTGTCGGTGCAACTTGAATTGGTACAAACATCAAAATCATCCAAGATACTAGGGCTGGCAACACTCTCACCAGAACGACCTGGTCTACAGTGCAGTCGTCAGGTAGATTTACGGACACCCCAGGAACGTTGGGAGCATCATGGTACGGTGAAACGACTCCCAAGTTGGGTTCATCCTTGTGGTGCGCTCCCTGCTGCCCGTATGGAAGCAAGGTTCCTAGCTCCGGATTCAGAGGTATTTGCAACAAAGGCAGAATGGCAGAGTTCAGTGAAAGATACATATTCTGGTTCAAGTGCGTTTGATAGGAGATTGAATCGTCAAGTCTGCTTTACCACGAACGTGACTTACAGTTACCAGTAAGGCTAGAGCTAAGCACTGTTATACCGGGAAATTGACCGTCATTCTAAGAGTACTTCCAGTCCACGAAGGCGGTCACCATTGGCGATTCCTCCCCCACAAACTTGAACTCGACCTCCGATCGTGGCGCCAGGCTGCTCGGCTACGCAGTCTCCCAAACCCAGACTCTCGATGAGCACAGTCGTTCTGCTCTACCGAGAGTCGCAAACTATCCCCGCGGGGCCGACGTTTGCGTACTCGGGCAGGAGAACTTGTGGTGCGAATCGCGAATGAAAGACAACCATTGAGCCAATTCTTGAAACATATTTCGCGGAAGAAGAACGAATCATATGAACAGATTTTGATACATGCCACATGAGGCAAACACGAGGGGTACAGAATTGAGTTGAACGCCCCACACGACCAAAAAGGTTCTGGGCCAAGAGAAATACATAGAACCAGAATGTTGAAACTGGATACATGGGTGACTTTGTTGGGTATCATGATGCCCGCGATTGATCGGATCCAGCGCAGCCAGTTACTGTACAGCGTAAACCGATCCCCCCGGGGGGAACGAGCTGGATATCAAGCGCCTTGGTGTGGAAGTATGCAGTGCAAGTTGAACTCAACTCCACCGCCTTCAAGTCACTCTCACCCATACAGTCACAAAGAATATGTCAAACAACATCGAGATGGATGACTTGGCGCGGTTACCTTCGAACGAGAGTACTTCGGCCGAAGCTATTCGAGGCAATGAAACAGGGTCAGAACAACATGAAAGCATCGACGGGTCCATTTCAGTTTGGGCATGGATTTCATCCGCAATGTTCGTAACAGTTCGCCTCGCATTCAATACGGGTTAACACGTTCACAAACACAGCCTTGGGGTATTCTCCATATGCCTGCTCTTGTTCCCTCGTTTCTTGCTTTTCTTAGCGGAACCTTCAGGGGGACGCGGAATTCCACTAACGCCACTTGAGAAATACCTCTCACTTCAACTAGGCATCATCCTCAGCACTTTGGCCATTACCATAATTTTAACGGTAAGCAGTCGCATCACCGACGTCTTTGGCAACACCGTCAATATAGTACTTTCTTTCAAGTTGCCAAGTGAATTGCCGACGCGTCTTCAGCACCCAAATGGCCACCCCCTTTTGTGGCCGATGACAACTGCGTGCCTTGCAATGGCATGGTTCTCCTTTGACAACCATTCCGTCGGGACACTGGCAACAGTCGCCCTGTTAGGTTATGGTCTTTTGGGGTTGTTCGGGTTGTGGATGGTGTGTCCTTGAATCTTGTGCTACAAACTTCAGCAGGTATTAATGTGCTCCTCAAAGGCTGTCTTTGCGGGTTCATCGTCAATCTCTCGTAAGACAGGTGCAGACAAGCATACTTCTACATTTATATTCGGCAACAAGAGTGCCGCCTCAGCCAAGAAGAAGCTATGGAAAAGGGATCACCGCGAGTAAGCTTCATTACAAGGCTCCCGCACCACGGGACTTTCCTTGTTTTGTTTAGCAGTTGCTCAAACTTAACCTTGCAATGTGTGCATTAATTGAGATCTGTACTTGTAAGCAATGTCATTGTGCATTAGTCGAAACGCGAGGATATCCTACATATTCATAACGACGATCAGCGACCGGCGCTGTTACCCATACCCATCATCTTGAACATGTCTCCGAGGTTAGGCATACCCCCACCCATTCCCGGAAGTCCACCTAGGCCACCCATTCCACCCATCTGGCCCATCATTCCTGTTTGAAGTGAACGTTTGGTGAGAATGACCCCGACGAAAAAGGAGCTTACTTTGCATCTCTTCCATATCTAACTGATCACCTCCTTGGCCCTGCATCATGGCCTTCATCATATCCTGCATGCCACCCCCACTTCTTAGTTGCCGTTGCATCTGTTGTAACATGCCGGGAGGCATAGCGCGCTACGGAAACGGTGTAAATATCGGGAAACACCGTTGGGACAATATGCGCAACGGACCTGCATTGCTTGAATTTGAGCAGGGGTTGGCGCACCGTTCGCGCCGCGACCCCGCCCGCCCGCCGCGCTTTGCATCTTTTGCATCGCTTGCAGCCTAGGGGAACAGATAACTAACACAAGCCGACGAGCACACCGTGTTACGCACCATCCATTCTTTCCACCTGCTTGTTTAGCCATATTGGCCATCATCCGATATTGGCACAACAACTCTTCAACCTCTCGTACAGTGGTCCCGCTTCCTTTCGCTACTCGTATCACCCTCCATGTCAGGCTTACCGGTTTCCCATCTTTCCCTATTTCCATAAACATCGACCCATCTGAATCGAGTTCGACCGCGGACATGCTGTCCGTGATGTAAATCATGCGTTTCATGCGCATCGAACCTTCTTCATCCGATCCAGCGAGCATCTCTTGTGGGAGCCCTGGGATCATTGATGCGATCTTGCTGATGGGACCCCTGAGGAGTGATATAGAAGTTAGTAGAAACAAGTGAAGACGTGAAAAGGAAAACGGACATATTCATGACATTTTGTATTTGTTCCCTCCAGTCCCTTATGCTAAGTTTGCCTTCCTCCAGCTTCTTCGCCATCTCCTTTTGTTTATCCGGGTTTTGGGAAGCTAAGTCTTGCATGTGCTCCATTAAACCTTGCACGTCACCCAAACCAAGTAGCTTCGATATGAACGGTTGGGGAGAAAATCGATCAAGGTCATATAAATGTTCTCCGACACCAAGAAAGATAATCGGTGTTTTGGTGGCCGCAACGCTTCATAATCTGTCAAATATTGTAAAGGGGTTGACCGATGTACTCACGCGGATATGGCTCCTCCACCCTTGGCATGCCCGTCCATCTTTGTAACAATGATTGCGCCGAAATCAGCGCTCTCTTTGAATGCGCGACTTTGAGCCTCTGCTGCCTGACCTATACGATATGATCTAGGTATACATTACTGATCCGACGACAAAGACTTACCTATACTAGCGTCGAGAATCAGTACGGTCATGTTCGGTTTGACGGCTTCACCGATTTGAACCATCTCCTGGAACAGTTCGGATTCTTGCTTATGTCGACCAGATGTATCCACAATGATAACCTCGAAACGTTCTTTCTTGAATTTAGAAACGCCCTGTGCTGCTATCACGACCGGATCAGTTTCAGTATACGACCCAAAGTACGCGACTTTGGCCTTCGTTGCAGACTGTCGTGTTTGATCGAATGCTCCGGCACGGAAGGTATCGGCGCAAACGATAGATGATTTGAATCCTCTCTTCTGATAATATACGGCGAGTTTCGTGCATGTCGTTGTCTTTCCGTTACCCTAGAACACGCTCTGTCGAAGTTCTCCAAGCGAATCAATCGATTTAGGACGTACCTGGAGGCCGACAGCCATAATGACATTGGGTTGCCCTTTCTTCGGCTTGTATGGCTCAACCCCCGGATCTACTAGGTGGACGAGTTCATCAAAGACGGCCTGGATACCAGAAGATAAGTGCATATGATTCATAATTTGGTGGTGAGGAAACCTTTTGTATGAGATGTTTTCGGTTGGCATCCTTGGACTTATCCAAGCCATCCAATGCAGACTTCACTTTCGCCTTTACTTTCTGTCTCAAGGAAGCTACAAGCTTGACGTTGACGTCAGACTCGAGGAGTGCCGCCGTGATCTCCTTGAGTGTAGCATCTAGTACCTGTAAACGTGTACACCAGCTTGACCCGGATCTCTTAGACATTGACTTACCTTCTCGTCCACGATAGGTGCCCTACTAAGAGATGATAGGGCTGCATTGAGCTTCCGTCCCAAATCCGCGAGGACCATGGTGGACTCGGCAGTGAGACAAGGATAAGGTACCGTGCGAACTCTCCGTATTCGCTTGACCAATGGCTCACAGCGACTCTGAGGAGGAGACCATCGATGACCTCGAAATTGATGGGACTACCGACGGCGACGGCGACGAAGACAATGATAACGATATAGACGAGGCACTCCTCGGTGCTCTTGAGGCTGGCGTGGACGACGTGACGGAGGGGGACGATGTATGTACTTAACCCCTGCTCCTCATTTGACTCGCTCACATTCGCGCGTTTCTCATATAGGAATCACGCTCAGAGGACACAGACGAGGAGGAAGATGATGAGTCTGAACCGTCTATCGAACCGGCGGGGGATATGGGAATGGAACCATCTTCACCTCCCGTGCCAGCGAGCAGACCGGCGTCACCTCGATCACCCATGCCAGAGTCTCCCAAGGGTACGATTCCTCTCTGTTTGAGTTACTCGGGCTCAGTAAATTATTCAACCAGTTGTCCCACAATTAAGGCCAAGGTCTCCTTCACCGGCCGCAGTTCGTAAACGTACCTTGGCCTTCCCGTTCACGCACAGGACACAGCTACCCAGATCTTTCACGGTGGAAGCCGTATGTGCTATCCCGCACCCAGTACCCACTCACTCCCTTGCTTCCTCCTTCTGCATGACACACCTCTTGACTGGTTCAGATGATGGTTATATCCGCGATTATGACATCTTCGCATCTGTCAATGGCAAGGTTACCTTGACCGCTCCCCAGCGCCACCATTGCAACGTTGTCGAGGGTAATATGAAATCTGGACAAATACGGTGCTGGTGGGAGAATCCCGACATTATGAACTTGCAAAATGGCTATCCCCAAGGCAGCGAACCCACATTATCGCCAGTCTATAGTCTGGCTATGCATTCTGATGCACTCTGGGCTCTCGGCGGAACCAGTGTGTGTGCTCTCTATCTTCGCATTGCGCTGGACATTTATGCAGAGCGATGCGCAGCGTGGTCACGTTAACTTATTTATGGTCCGACACGATCCTGGTCGACTGATGCACGTACTTCAAGGCCACCGTGGCCCCATTTCTGGGCTGTCGATTGATCACGACGAGAAGGGCTTTTTCAGCGCAGGCTGGGACGGAGAAGCTCTTGTAAGGATCACACTTCGGAGCGCCGGAGTCCCCTCTCCACTAACCGCTTTCCCAACAGCAATGGGACTTGAACACCGGACAAGTCGTCCGAAAATTCACCGCTCATGGCGCGCAGCTCGTCGGCATTGCAGTAAGACCTATGAACACATTGTCCCAACCAATCGATCTAATGCCCTCGGCGGGAGTGGGCGGAGAATCGGAAGCGTATCCTGACGCTTCTACGTTTACATCACATAAGGGCTCAGATGGTAACCCCAACGCTGCGGGCAAGGCACGTGCACATCAGCCGCAGACCTCGAATGCTTCCGCGAGTCAAAATGCCATTTCCAACTTACCAACTCAAGAATCCGATGCTAAATCTGACACATCCTTCGATCCTCTATTCGACGACGAACCAGACCCCAATGGCGAGAGCGACAATATCTCAGCTCCGGAAGGTGGTGCGGACCAGACCATGGCCTCCCATAAGGAGAACGCTGCTCCTGCTGGTGTCCATATGGGCCTTGCAGTTCCCGATGCGGCACCAACTGATTTTACGTCGCAACCCCAACAGGCAGCACGATCGTCGCAAAGTTCCGTTGCTCCTCCAAAGAATGCGCCACCATTACTCAGTGCCGAGAACAGTGCCATGTTTTCCCCAAATATGCTGATGATCTCGGCGATCGATGGGCAGATCATGCTCTGGGATAAGCGAGTCTATACCCCAGGAAAAGGTGTCGGAAGATTGTGGTTAAGCGAGAAGACACCCCCTTGGTGTGTTTCTGTACGTCTTCAATGGTTTCCCGATCGATCGTGTGGCTAACGAACACTTTCACAGGCATGTTGGTCCGCAGATGGATCGCACATCTACGTCGGTCGAAGGAATGGAACAGTCGATGTTTGGGACGTTCGCTTGCTGGGACGTAGTGGACCGTCCAGTACTCCTCGACTGCTCAAGAGTCTTCGCAATCCTGCGAGCTCGGGGGTAGTGTCTTGTGTGGTGCCATTCCCTGACGGTCGCCACATCGCGTGGTTCGTATTGGGGTCTTGTGACAGACAGGGAATGCGAAGATGCTGACCTAACTTTGCAGCGCTTCAGTTGACAATATCCGCTTATGGAATGCTGCTGAGGCCGGAGAAACGGACGGAAACGTGAAGAGCAGGGGAGGGGTTCAATTCAAGATCATACCAGGTCATCACGGAGGCTATGTTTCTCAAATGCGTATGTGCACCACATTCAGTTAAATGTGGGCCAAGTCAACTGACTCGCGAGCTATTTCCAGTTGTAGATCCGGGCGCACGTTTCCTTGTGAGTGCTAGTAGCAATCGTGGGTGGCACGGGGAATCTACCCGGACTGTATTTGTACACGACGTCAAACCGAATGTATAAGGTTCCTCGATTTGTTCGTCTGGGTTACGGCACGGTTCGGAAACCGAATCGTGTTTGAGGGCTGGGTCTTTGAATAAGATTACACTTGGGTGATTTGAAATGGGTGCATCGAGTGTATTAGGTCCCGCGGTAGAGCCGCAAACCTATTTCCAGAATCACAACACTGTCCACACATGGATGTCAATGATGAGCTTCTCGTCATCCCTTCCAACGGGAATATAAGACTGGGAATAGATTCCATGACACTACCATGTCACCTACCTACTACTCTCCAAGCCCCTCATGCTCATGCGACTGAAATACCCCGTCGTATTTCCTCTCAACCAAGTCACCTTCGTCGGAGAAGATGATTCCCAATATTTCACCGAGCTCCACGGCAGGAAATTCAACGCTCTCAGTCAGCGTTACATGCTCCCCGCTGATGAAGAAGAAGTCAGAGTAGGCTCTCCCATCCCTTCCCCTACGCCCCTTGGCACGGTTTTCACGTCCGCTTTTAGAGATATGAGCTCCAGCATCGGATGATGCAGTTCCTGTTTGGTGGAAAGAACTACGTTGGCCCTATGAAGGATGTGTTGTCACCCAAGGAAGGTCAGGAGCGTTGTCGTGTCCTTGACCTGGGAACCGGAGGCGGGTTCTGGTGAGCCTTCCGGAAAGGCATTCGAAATTCATAAATTCACACCTCCTCGACACCAAAAATATAGGGCTATCGACTTGGCAGATGAATTCCCTGAGGCGGAGGTGATTGGCGTAGATCTCGCTCCCATCCAACCACGGTAACAGATGCCTCCCTTGCGCCTATCCGCATACCTGACATCTATACTCTCAGCGAGGTACCAGAGAATTGCACGTGCGTCATTTCGATCGACTGAAATATCTCTAATGAACGAACTTGAACTTGGATTTTTTAAGTTTCGAGCTTTCTGACCTCGACCAGTGGTTTCTACCCTACCCAAGCGCCCACTTTAATGTCATCCACGCGAGATTTATGCATACAGGAGTGAGATGCTTGCTGTCTTTTTCTCCTCGTCATCATGCTCAATTTCCAATTTCTAGATTGAGGATTATTCCCGCCTTCTGCATGAGATCGCGCGGATGCTTCGGCCAGGCGGGCTCGTCATTCTGATAGAGTCAGATAGCGAGCCCATTGCGGATGGGAAAACCGCCACCGAATTGACCCGTGCCGGACAACCGTCAGGGATGCGTGGTTGGTTCGCGCTGTGGGAGGCATACAGACAGTGCCTCCGAGACAAGGGTATCGACGTTAATGTCCCTTCCCAACTCCCGAATCTCGTCTCCGCGACGGGTGCTTTTGAGAAGATCGTTTCACAAGAGGGAAACATTCCTATTGGGTTTTGGCCCAAAGGTGAGCATGAACAAACAACGTGCGTCGACAGACGTTTATTGAACATCTACTCTGCAGACCCTGTGGCTTTGAGCATCGGACAGCTAGCATGGATGAACTATGACATCATGCTTCCGGCTCTCAAACCTCTGTTCTTGTCCGCGGGGATGCGAGACTGGGAAGCAAAGAAACTGATCGAAGAAGCTCACCAGGATCTCTATTACCCGCTCGTCCGACCTTCCGCGCGTCTCCACATCGTGCACGCATTCAAAACAGCCTGATGGCTTCCGGTCTTTCGATTTGCACTCCATCGCTTCTCGCTTTCTTGGGACATGCATTGTACACGCAAAAAAGTATCATACCCATTATCATACCTCCCCCCCTGTATACTATCTTGGTTGTTAATATTCTCGAGGCATCGTGACCCCTTGGGTTGGTTGGTTCTTATTGCTGTTCAAACTGGCTCATGTACTCCCTAGGTTTATCATGTTTAGCAAAACTTTCTTTGGGCATCTGAGACAAGTTGAGAAGCGAACGAAAGCCGCGGAGTGACTATGCTCCCCAAGAGGCGTCCTGCGCCAGTCTCGGGAAATGATGTACGTCAGTGGCCGTAGCGAGCCAGTGGAGTTGCTCAGTCTTCGCATTGCCCTTCAATATCAATGTCCAGACAGTGAATGGTAGAGGAACAGAACTTTCACCGTTACCCGTTTCCAGGGGACCGGCGCCTGCATTCTTGGCCCCTAGATCCCTTCTGACAGCTCACACACGTCCTGTGTGCTGGAACCCCGCATTAAACATGAATCAAAACTCACACACGAGAGGCGCATTATCGTTAGTGTGACCATATGCATCAAGGAAGGCAGCCGAACATGTCGATGTTGCGAGACCCGGCCACACCGAGGGTATATGTAAACACCAACATCGGGTTGCCTTTGCTCTAAGTGTAATCCTATTTGGGGACGGTATGGGTACATGCGTGCAGATATAACCCCTAGGTTAGTATACACAATGTCTCTCTGGGTCAGCCCCGCGTAAAGTACGCTTTGGCTCCGTGACTGGCTAATTCTGATTTTGCCTGTAACAAGCAGTGAGTGGCGCGTGTTTTCCGGAAAGGGGTCGCTTGCCTTGTCCATTGTGTGGCCAGCCGCAGTATGGTGATTCCATATCTGGCAAGTGCTGAGTCCTACTGGCGCAGCTGCGAAAACGGCGAAGAAGCATACCTGTCTGTAATAGAAAGCATTGCCGATTCCTTGCACGCTCCAGCCAGCGGTAGCGATTGCCCCGAAGATGCCTGCAGCCAGGTGGCCACGGGAGAACATCTGGATGGTTTGAATAAGGCCTGCGGAACCCGTACTAGGGATTCCGATGATCCTGCAGAACGATTACCACGAGGAAGTCGGAAATACGAGAGAATTCTTACATGTAGACGCTGAAAAGCAAGTGGAAACCACAGAAAAAGAAGTACAAGTCTGGCAAGACAAAGAAAACGTTAGGAATCCGAATGAAGGCAAAATGATTGGACGAACAATAGTATAAGGCTTGCTCCTGAAAGCGGAGTTAAACCACGTTTAAAAGACAGGAGGATACAGGCACACCTTCATATAACCGTTGTAAATGGGTCTGGTCGGAATGAGCGAACCATGCGTCTTCCTCAACGAGTTATGCTCACCTGTACCAGAGGAGGAAGGACAATGGAGCTATTATGAATATGTAGCTGTTGGCCAATAAGCGACAGTGATCGGACGGAAATGTGAAACCTCACCCAATGCTTCCTCCCAGGTCTTTTCCGCCATCGGTTGCGCCTGAAACGAGGACGAAAATACATGCAACCATGTTGACGACTAGGGTTGCAAGGAGAACAAGCCATAGCTGATACAAGCGAGTGACCAGAGGACGAGAAGCCTGTGGTATTTCCTCGGAAATGGAATGATAGATTAATGGGAAAACTGGAGGAGGGTGAATATGAGAGTTGGAATGGAAATACGTCAACTGACATGGTGGCCAGTTGTTGCGACCATGAAGCCGGATATGTTCTGCTCGCTGATTGAGCTCCTGTTCGCGTCTTTCGAGGTCGCGTTCTCGTCTGTTTAATTCTTCCACTGGCAAACGGGCATTGTCCTTGGGAGTAGGGTCGTCAAACGGGTTCGTATCGAGGGAATGGGTTGATGCAAATGGATTTTGGGTGTACTCGGCTGTATAGCAAGTTTACTTTGAGATGAATTGTACTAGGACAGTGAGGATACCTACACATCGTGTTCGTTTGTGCTCGTCGTTGTGCTCACCGTGGCAAGGGATATGCCCCCTTCTCGGACTTTGCCGCAGTAGCACTGCCCCGGGCATGACCGCGACTTTGACTCTGAGTTAGATCCTGTTAGATCGCCTTGCGGCATGTTCAGGTAAGTCGCGGATAGTATTATTCTAACATCTCCGCAGCTGTGCACACTCTTGCCCTCCGTTGCTACGTGCGATGACAGGTCGCTTTGTCCGGATCACTTTTCAGGCCCTGTATGACCATTTAGAACAACAATAGCCATCGTGCTGTTCATTGAACTTCATTCTACAATGGAGCAATCGTGGGAACGTGTCCTTGGGGCGAGGATAAAGGCACTTTCAAGTGCTCAGGCGGATAATCACCGTCTCCCCCTCCTGCGTTTTCATACCGGTCAGTTCCTTGCTCTCCCTGACCGTGGACGGTCGGATTTTTACATAAATTTTAAACCATCATATATAGCTAGCTCGGTAGCCTTTTACCATCCTTCACCTTCACTCCCTCCTCTCTTCACAGTTCCCTACAATGTTCCCTTATTTCCTATTGGCCCTCGCAGCCTTGTACACCGTTGACGGTCGCGCCATTCCTCGCGCAACTCCTCCCTCTGGATGGAACACTCAAGGCCTCGAGGTTAGTTCGCCACTCTTGTCACATGCCACATACTTACATTTCGCAGCCCTACGATACCTTCAACTGTAGATATCTCGCTCTCCAGTGTGAGTACCAGTGCAACACGGACTTCTACAATTCTTGCTGCTATCCCCTCTCGGTATGAACTACGCGATTCGATCTTGTCTCAGGTTTTCTGATCATCAGTCATTCATCAGGCCAACGAGACAATTTCGTCTCGTCCGGCTGATTGCCAAATGCCTTCCAACACTACTTGCGTCAACGGCAACCCGGTACCTGCTAATGGTAGCAATATTACCTCGTCGGCACCTACCATATCACCTTCGCCCGTTAATCTCTCCCCCTTACCTACGACGACGAACACGGACGATGGCTGCGGTGAGAGCACTCCATCGACGACCCCTTTACCAGCCTTTACATCGTCACCTCCCGCGCTTGCTGCCGTACCCACCACGACGAGCACAGATGATGGCTGTGGTGACGAGCCTCCCCTTACTTCCCCTGTCTCTGCGGCGCCCAGTCCTACTGCGACATCAACACCCTCGCTAGCCCCGACGATTTCGTCGCCCGCTGTCCTCGTCCCCTCACCTACCACGACGAACACCGACGACGGCTGTGGTAGTGAAACCTCATTCACGCCCTCCGCTGCTCCGACGACTTCCCCTACGCCACTCGCTTCCCCAACGACCTCTTTGACGCCATCCGCTGCTCCCACAACCACCGCTGCTCCCATCAACGTCGCTCCTCCACCTGTCAACGCGCCCTCTCCCGCGCCCACTTCCTCGACTCCTGCCGCTCCCTCTTCTACTGGCGCACCGTCTGACAGCTCCAGTGGCAGCTTCACTGGTGGAGTGTGAGTTTATATCAGTTCTATGCTGTTATCTCTAAGCTAAATATGATTGTATCAGGGCTACTTACTTTTACCAGAATAATAACCCAGGCGCTTGTGGTCAGGTCCACCAAGATACAGACTTCATTTGCGCAATGGGTAGGTGCTTGGAATCGTCGCATTGTAATGTTCCAAGACTCACTCACTCTCTCTCTCTCAGATCAGGCACGCTATGGTAACTCCGGAAACTCGTCTCCTCTTTGCGGTCAACAAGTGCAGATCACCAATTTGAACAACGGTCAGATGGTGACCGTTACTATTGCTGATGACTGCCCCACGTGCCAGAATTCAAATTCAATCGATCTTTCCGTCGCTGCATTCCAGGCCATTTCTGACCTGAGCGTCGGTGAAGTTCCGAGTGAGTCCATTGACCATTTGGCTTTGACTTTCTGATGTCTGACACCCGCCAAGTTTCTTGGGTCTTCCTCAACTAGATGAGAACCGTCCTCGGTGTGCCTTTCTTTCATATACCTGTATATGCTGGCGGGGCTAGTCCCTGTTGGAGCAATCAGCACAGGGCTTGTGGCCCTAGTGGCGCTTGAAATGCCTGGTAGCCCTTCAAGTTCCTTGCTCATGCATACCCACTGGCAGCATTCTTTCACGGAACCGGATTTCGGAATAATGTAAAACATAACGAGGGTTAGACTCGGGTTAGACGTCAATTTTCTTTTGTTATCGGGTTTTGTGTCATCACGCATGTTTCATTTTATTCGGTGGAAGACGCAGAGCGCAATTACACTGTATTCAATTTTGTTGTATTGTTGTATTACCCATTGAACAGAGTCTTTCATTGCATTCCCATCCTTCTCTGCCAGTGTCTGAGTACTGAGTACTTGAGTTTCGTTACCTCATTGTTTACTGACCGGCTTAGCCGCTGGGGCGGTAACTTGGCACACCAAATATCCACTTGCGTCGACACTGACTCTGACTGAGTACATGGGACCGTTGCTACAGAAGATCCTCGTCGTCGGTGGTAATGGGTTTATTGGTGGGTTCACAAGCCTCGTTCTGTCCACGTCAACTCATCACCACACTCAGGTTCTGCGGTGTGTAAAGCTGCTCTAGCACGCGGCATTCAAGTGACGAGCATAAGGTGGGCTCTCGGGGGCTCCAAAGCGTTTATTGGCGCGCTATTGATCTCATTATTCACTGCGAGATAGTTCGTCAGGAAGGCCTTACAGAACTCCAAAGGGACATACACCAGCGTGGGTTTCTAAAGTTGGTGCTTTTCTCGAATCTTTCATTATCTCATACTTCCTGCTTGTCAAGGTGGAATGGCGCAAAGGCGATGCTCTGATTCCTGAAACATATTCGGATATCCTTCCGAAAGTCAGTGCTATTGTCCACACGCTTGGGACCCTCCTCGAGGACGGGACGTACAAGGCCGCGCTGGCACATGGCGACGTCATAGGCCTCGTTGGGGCTATTGCGGGTAAGAATGGCAACCCGCTGGAACAAGGGACAGACAAGCGCAGCTACGAGGTGATGAACCGCGATTCGGGTGCGTTTTCCTTGACAAGCCATATTCTGCAATGAATGAATCCGCTCCGCTCCACTCCAGCACTTCGAGTTTGCGAAGCATTCGTATCCAGCAAACCCGACCCTGAGATCACGTCTGTTCGCCCGTTCATTTACCTGTCGGCTGAAGACATATACAGACCTGTGATACCCGCGCGGTATATCGAGACCAAGCGCGAGGCGGAACAGGGAATAAACCAACTCCTTCGCGACCACCCGAATCATCGTGGTGTGTTCATCCGTCCAAGTATGCTTCTTCACTTTTTTTGCAATATATCCGCTTACAAAAGTCGACAACGTGTTTGGTGCGCGCATTTTTTCCCTCAAGGCCTCGTGTACCACGCACATCAGAGACCGTTGACGTCTCCCCTTGCGGCATTGATTGACTTGTCAGTATCTCTACATACGAGCGTTCCGCAAGGCCTGCCAACACCCTCATCAATCCTTCGAGCCCTAAGTCACGCGTTTCCGTCATCCCCTGGATCACAGCTTTCTTCTCCCCTCATTTCCATCGCGAACGCAATTTCCATTCCGCCAATCCACGTTGAACACGTTGCCGAAGCAATTTGCATTGCACTCGATCCTACGAGGGACATCAGAGGTGTCGTCGGCGTAAGGGAGATGAGAGAGCTTATTGGGTGGTCGGGGAAGTGTCAGGAGCCGCACCTTGGACATGCATAACGAAAGGGCCTTCTCTACAGGAACCATGTGACTCATTTTGCTCCCAGATGCACGCTCTCTCTGGGAGGTACTTACCAATCTGCGACGTGGGGATTCAATCTCGTACTCCACAGATGGCGGCCTGGGGTAAAGCTCATTGATGGACATTTGTCGGTTCGTGAACCAGTGCGACAGTCAGTGCCGTTAGATAATAAGTTCGTTCTGAGTTGGTTTCGAGACTACGGGCCAAATTTGCCTTGTGCGGAGAAAATACATCCGGTGACACATCGTGTGGCTGCTGTTTCCAGGAGTCCCCTGCTCCAATTGTGGTAAGTTGGGAACATCACGCGGCTAGCAGTCACACGACATTTCCAAGTTCTTTGACCCTTTCATATTTGGATTTGGTTGACCGGTGTCCAGGAACGCAAATACCAAGTACTCTCTGTTCCCCTCACTTGTGACACACTTAAAGTTTCACAGTTGATGTTCATTGTCAGAATGACATGGTCAGCAACAAAACAAAGTTTCCTGCCAGAAGGAGATATTAGGAACAACCATTGGCAGAATTATGGCTTTATTTCTCCGAGTCGCTCTATATCGGAGCAGTTACCTGATATCAGCGATCGATACCGCTGGATGCCATATGGGAACAACGACTTGGACTCTACATCTGCCATCTCGACTGGGCAAGAGGGGAAGCTGGAAAGCGAGACAAACCCTACACCTTTGGGGTAGCTGTCTTGACAGGTTGATTCGGTGAACACTCCCCGCGTTGATGGACAGGGTTACTGTCAGAGTCGGTGAGGACCGAGAATTCGCTAAAGCCAGGCAGCTCGAAGACACGAGCCCCTGCATTGTCGTGGTGGTTTGCATCCTAATTTCCCCGACGAAGGTTCGGCTGAATCCGAGGTGTCTCTAGCAGACACAGCGTATGAGCTCAACTCACATTGACAAAGGCGAGAGCGTAAAGAGCTTCGGGAGTCTCACTCGCCATGTTTCTGCGCATCTATTATTTTCGCTGTGAATGAGCTTTACCAGTTCGATCGATATCCGTATTTTTCTTTTCGAGCCCTTCTATGCAATACTAGTACCCAGGCAGTGCGAACCGATTTGCACACTTTGCGGACTAGGCAAGCGACTCAGCGACTCAGGAGTCAGGAGTCCCCTTCATAATTGCAGCTCCAGCCAGCATTGTATTCGCTAAGAGAGGATACAAGAGAAAGGTCATGTGACGTTGCGGAGAGCGCATACTGACGAGTGGAGAACATTAACGAAAATGCAAAAACATGTTCAGACGGAGCGTAAGATCTAGTAGAATCTGATATTGCGCTTTGCCATCCGATACCACACACTCGCCATTGCTACTTTCAATCAACGAATCTCCCCTTCAGGTGGACAAGCAGGAGGTCGCTGGACGACCCCGAGTGGATTCAGCAAACCGTTCATATCCCCCGGCAGAACAACGATACAACTCACATTCCGAGCCGCCGACTGTGAACGGCCCAGCTGGTGTGATAGCGCCAGTGGAATCCGCCACTTCCAATCCAATGGTGGCTCCTACCGGGAGCAAAAAGGTTGATTCATCCCCCCACACAAGAAAGGCGCACATACCTGCAGGAATGTCCGCTATCCAGGTATACGAGGTGCTGTTCGTCACCACGATGACGTGAACAGAACCTCCGAGTGCGGTCGGACCTCCTCTAGGGACAACTCTAGAAACATATTGTGGCTCGTAATGATATTAAGTTAGTAGGAGGAAAACGAACCCCTAGCTCAAGAATGATCATGTGGAAATCGTAGGTATTGAGTGGAAGACACGTACAAGACTGTAAGGAGCTTCGTGGAGACGGGTCAGTCTCAGAGACTTGCGTGACGAGCTTTAAAACATGCACACCTTTACCGCCGCTCCAAGTAACAAGAGTCGGTTCACATTGGACGATGACGAGACTACCCAACTTGGTCATTTTTGCACAGAAGAAAGCGAGGGGACATACGGTGTATGGATGGCGAGTTGGGCCGCAACCACAACAGCAAATTGTGCAAGATATACCCAAGAGAATTTCATGATGGAACTGTTTGAATTGGCAGATGGGAGTTTGTGGGAGGCGAGGTAGGGCACTTGGCCTAGTCGAGGGTACCTCCACTATATATGTGGATTGGCCGTGGCCCAAAAAAATCGGAAGCAGCGGCCATGTGTTCACCAGGCGCATGGTCGATTTCTCGGTAAGACGTTTATGGAATCAGCGCTCCCCCTCGAAGAAGACGAGCGTACCGCTTCTGGGAAAGAGCTGCACTGGCGTGCACGGGGTAGATCAACCAACGTAGAACCTGATGGATCAGTCAAGCACACCCCAAGTAGTACCATTGCCAAGGAAGTAACCAACATCAACCATAGGAACTCGCACCAAGAAATGCGTGCTTGACTCTTGCGAACAAGTTCTATGACGAAACTCTTGCGTTCTGCAGAGCAAGGCGGCACACTTTGGCCCCCTTTGATACATTTAGCGTACCCGGGGATGAGAGCCTGCTACGTAAAGGTACAGCGTGTAGGTTGATACCACTGCCAGCCACGCAGCGTTTCGTCGATCACACGTGGGCAGAATTATTCGGGATACTTGGAAGAGATGTTCTCCTGGAGCGGCAGCTGGCATGGTAGATCGATAGTGATTTGATGATTCGTGTATTGAGCCGCAAAAAAAAAATTGAAGTCAACGGCCATTTGTTCATCGGGCGGGGAATCTCTACTGCCTAAAGGGCAGTTCGCTATAATTCAGATAAATAGGCAAGCAACGCAGGGAACAAAGAAGTCATCTGAGTGATAGTACTGCTGGATACCACAGTGTGAGGATCAGCCCCCCAGATAACACAATGGAGCGTACGCTGCTGGGTTGCATTGATGGTTTAGATGAATATTGATGGATCCCGAGCTAGTACTAGGTATGATCATACACACCTACATGACGTCTTGATGGCCATCTTCTCAGTACCATCCTAGATCTCGTCACGATTGCGTTCCATTGCATCAATTCCCTACGCTATCTTATAGAATGGCACCATGACTGCACTCACATACGTCGTATATACACATGCCTCAGAGAGACCGACATCTGTTGTCCTTCAAACCCTGTATCTGACTGAGAACAAAGCACTCTTAGAACTGTGGTCGGGTTGCCACGTTGACCATTGGCTTTCGTTCCCATTCGTCAATGGTTCGAAGCGAACAAACAATGTAGGCACTTACCGGTGGCCTTGCATTCTCTGTCCTTTGATACTTCACTGCGGGAGGTAGTGCCTGCCTCGGCTGTCTGGGACCGTGCTCGATCCGTAGGTATCGTGAAAAGAACTCGTCCAACCACGAGAAAAACTCTTCCTTATCCTCTGGACTCAAGTTTGCCCAGTCTATCCTTTCCACCGAGTCTTGTGACGTGCCCCCATGAGCAGGAGGATAGCCACTCACGACACGTGCCGGCGGAGGCGTGTACGGTGGAGGAGGTGGCAAGTCGTCCGTGGGACGTGCATTCCGCAGGACTGGGGGAGGTCGTGATCTCAACACTGGGGGTGGTGGTGGGCTACTCGCGGATGATGTTGCTCCGCGGGGCGCAGAGGCCGGTGGGGGGCGTTTCCAGTTCGGATCCCAGTTCATCTTGGAGGAGGGTGCACTGATGAACTTGTCCTTGGTGTTGGTCATCTTGGTGAGGCCGACATCTTTAGCTTTCCCGGCCTTTTCTTTCAGTTCAGCGACTGGTCGAGATGTTTGGCTTGAGAATGTCGTCGTAGGAGATTAATGTGAGCTTACAGTTTACCATTGAGTCGGCGGTATGTGGGCAGTGGTAGGCGTCTGGATATCGTTGGGGTTTTTACGGCAGGCCGATGACAGGCACCGGTCAGCTGATATGAAGCGAGACACACTCGAGCTCCCCATCCCCTTCGACTTTTTGAACCGCTGCCTACCGTAGCTCACCGTCGTCCGGCGCCTCGCTCTGAGAGGCTTCGCGTTGGCTCGACAGTTGAAGCGACACTCTGCCTCAGTCCAAAGAACCAGACTCACAGACACTCCAGGAGCTCAAGCACGACCGCTTATAATTAAATATCTCGTCATTAGCGAGTGGTGTCACCCCACTCAAAATCATCGCGTGATACGCTCTCAGTGGGTATAAAGCGGACTGTCCTCAGAGCTTCCCTTCACCTCGCGACCCCCCAATTAATGCCCCCTCTTTCCCTTGCCAAGCTCGCTGTGTCCACAAGCCGCACTGGACCAAGTGCAGGCACGCGTTCAATAGCCCACTCTGCCTCCGCAGGCAAGGCACTGCCCTTCTCCCTCCACTCCTTCCGTGTTGGATCTGGGGAGCGTACCGATGGCAAGGTTCTCCGAATGCTGATGTTCGGAAAGCCTGGTGCTGGCAAGGGCACTCTTTCCTCACGACTTGTCAAGAAGTATGACATCTTGACGATCTCGACTGGAGATCTCCTCCGCCAACATATCGCTGAAAGGTAGAACTTTGCTACATATTTCGTCGCGAGCTCACCTCTAACGTCTTTCCAGGACAAATGTGGGTCGTCAAGCTGAAGAAATTGTAGCACAGGGAGGACTCGTCCCTGACGAGCTCATGCTCAAAGTGGTCACCAGCAAGCTCGATGCCCTTCACGACAAGGTTTGTTTGACCCAACCTCTACATTTCGAATGATCTCTGACACCTTTTAGCACTGGATATTGGATGGTTTCCCTCGGACTCTGGTACAGGGCAAGCTTCTCGATACCCATCTAGAGTAGGTGTTTTCGTTATACCCGCGAGTCTTCCTCCTCAACGTTTCTTTAGGAGCCAAAATACCCCTCTGAGTTTGGTCGTGAACCTAGATGTTGCTGACGAGGTGATTCTTGGTCGGATATCTGATCGATGGGTGCATCTCCCATCTGGGCGTGTGTACAACATGTCCTACAACCGTCCAAAAGTGGCCGGATTTGATGACGAAACAGGGGAACCCCTCACGAAAAGGCCTGATGACAACCCAGTATGTCCTATTTTCATACATGAAGTGGATACGAGGCTCACGGGTCATGACGTGCAGGAAATCTTTTCACGCCGTCTAAAGCAGTTTTACGCTTCCACTTCTCCCCTCCTTTCGTACTACGCCTCGAATGCCAAGTCTGCGCCTCTGGTCAACTTACAAGGTGAAACCTCGGACAAAATTTGGCCAAAGCTTGAGGCTGTCGTTCTTTCGTCATTTCCGGGCTTGCGCGAACGTTTTGCACCGCGTAGAGGACGGTATAGTCTCAGCAACCCTTTCGTTTTGACGGATAGTCGTTCGTCGAAAAGGCCAGCCGTATGGAGCAACTAATGCGTACCATCTCATCTTGGCCCAAGTTTCTTCGTCCATGTAGCTTGTTTGCTCTCTTGACTCTTGCTGGGTTAGACGCATGGAATCATTTCCTGTACTATCACTTATATTTACCACTAGTTTGTTAATTTCAAGGTCGTGTCCTGAACATGCCAAAATTGGTTTGATTCCCGCAAGTGGCTGGAATTGAAGTCATCCGCGCGTATCACGTACACAGCCTTGTCATCTTGACTTCGCCTTTGTTCGCCTCAAGCCTCAAGGCATGTGCATGAGACTAAACCGCGCCTTCCATTCCTTTCATTACTCCCCGCCGTTTATGCCGAGTCTGTTTTATTCCCGGCTCGATTTTCTCTCGCTCATTTGACGTGTCCACCCATCGCCCGCCGTGCTGTCCTTTCCCTCAAGGCGTCAATTGACCATCTTCAAAATGCTACATCTTTCCCATCTTTCGGCGTATGCTCGACCCCCAACCATGTCTTCGCTCAAGACGCTGGCGTCTATCCTCCGCTCACACCCAGCATCGTGCAACGCTGCGCGATCCGTATGCGGTATTGTGCCCTACAACCTGCCAAAAGACCTTCCGTTCTACATGAACCTCTCAAGTTCCGAAAAGAGTACCACGAAAAACCAACCCGTTTTGCGCATGGTCTTGTTCGGAAAACCGTGTTCTGGCAAGGGAACGCTCGCTGCTAATCTCTCGAGCAAGTATCAAATCACGACTCTATCTACCGGCGATCTTCTTCGACAACATATTGCGGAAAGGTTGGTTGTTGGTTATTGGAGATGTGTGTGGCTCTGAGCGAGTGTGTTGCGCTAGGACTGAAATCGGAAGACAAGCAGAAGAGATCGTTGCTGCTGGCGGCCTCCTACCGGACGAAATGATGTTAGACCTCATCACAACAAAGCTCGATACCCTCAAAGCTAATGTGAGCCTAACTCTTCTTTGGCTTATCCTGGCACCAATCTGCTTGTGCATAGAACTGGCTCCTAGATGGCTTTCCCCGAACACAGCGCCAAGGAAGGCTGTTAGACAACTTACTTGCGTGAGTCGTACAGCACCGTTGATCCTCCAATTCCCAACCTGCTTTGCATAGGAAACACAGCATCCCACTTAATCTGATCGTCAACGTCGACGTGTCCGACGATCTTCTCTTCGAATGGATCACGGACCGTTGGATCCATATCCCTTCGGGCCGTGTTTACAGCACATCCTACAACCCACCCAAAGTTGCAGGATTAGATGATATCACAGGCGAACCCTTGATGCAGCGGCCTGACGATACTCCAGTACGCAAAAAAAATTCCACGTCATTCCACACGGGCTCGCGGTGATTGACCTCGTTTCGTTCTTCAGGAAATATTCGCTCGTCGACTTGAACACTACTATGACCAGGCTTCGCCACTGTTGTATTACTATGCCTCGCGCGCATATTCGACGCGTCTCGTGGCTCTGTATGGAGACTCGGACGTCGTTTGGCCAGCGCTCGAAACGGTCCTCCGTCAATCCTTCCCTAACGTTAGGGAATGCGTCGCTCCCATCCCACGAACGCGACTCCCAGGACAATTGCAAGTCAGGTTGTCATTGCATTCAACATCGACATCACCGAACATGGACGCACCTCGTTCTTCTTCATAGGTGATATTTGTTCGGCTGAAGCCCGCTCGTTTGGATTGCGCGGACTTTTTCTTCTGGATTTCTGACGTTTCCATTCCGCTCCTTTGGCATTGGCACGTTCACAGACGATACCTACCTTATTCATCACCATACTGTAGATCTATCGCACAGCTGTACCATGATTGTACCCTACTCCCCCTGTTCATAAATACCGCTGTAATAGTACATCCCTAGCACATACACCTTAGCGTATACAATGATGTTTGAAAGCCCTTTGGCACTCCGCTGCGAACGATGAGGTGGGAGCACTGGGACTACAGGGGCCAACTTCGCATTGAGTCTAGTGGAAACGTATGAACCATTAATCATAAGGACAATGGGTGAACAAAACAGCTGTCGATACACTCGGTTAGAAAGATGAAAGACCCATACAGGCTCACCACGGAGGGGAGTAAATTGACTAGGAGAAACATTGCTGCGGGACACGAGAGAAGAGAATGAAACGACAATGACCCGAACATGTGAAAGATAGCAAGACGACAGAACTTAGGATAGCAGCGGTAAACGCCTGAGAGTGCTCTAGGATATCGGGAGGTGTGCTAGGAGGAAGAAATAGTGGAGAAGATCGACGAGAGAGGGTGTCCCAAGCATAAAGAGACAAGACCAGCGTGAGCTGCCGGCAGCTCGCGACTTGAAATGTCATAAAACGGCAGATCGCAAGCTAGAAGCCATCTAGGCAATCTCCCAGACTGATGTCTCCAGGACACGGAACATAGAGGTCTCCTTGGAGTTCTCGGACCATCCGACGATTTCTCTCCAGTTCATGTTGTTGGCCTCCTTCTCCCCTGCTCCGGCAAATAGTCCGAGATCGTCATCCGATATTCCACGGAAGATTAGGAAGAGTCGCGTGAAGACACAGGGATCAGCGGTTACTGAGATATCAATGGCATTGGCGATCTTGGTGGGAGAGAGGAAGCGGTATGCGATGTTCTTGTGTGCAGAAAATAGATGGAGATTGTTACTGAAACATGGTTATCAGAAAGTCCAAGATCAACAACTAACAGAAAGCAACATACTGTATAAAGTTAGTTCGGGCGTGGATGGACATTCCAAGTTGGTCCAGTACATTCATCAAGTGAGTTATGAAATCAGGGAAGGACATTGCAAAGCCATTACGAGGTGCAATAAATTCGTTAGGATCAACCATTCCCGGGTCGGGTCTGATTAGAATGTGAGATGGGAATGAACTCGGTAGAAATGGTCGGGATGACGCTTACACTGCCTCGTAGTACAACGATGTTACGACCATCTCGCTCTCGAAGTGTTCGAGCGCTCCACCAGGATGTACTCGCAGGAAATATTTGTATTTGTGTTCGCCAACGTTCTCGGCTGGCGGCCAGGTTATAGAGAGGGTCCAGAGCGGGTTCACCGTCAAGAACACGTCGCAATACTGTTGGGCGGGGGCGAGTATGCTCAAATGACACTTGGCCGAGCTCGGTCTCGCAGCGGTCGTGAGCTTGGTCATCGCGCGAGAGTCGAAGAGAAAGTCTGGTGTGATGTCATTTTCTTTTATCCTCGTGCCATTGAAGTCGACGGTGTGCGTATCGCCGGAATGAACGATGTTAAGTTTGCCCCAAAACAGGCCATCAACGATAGTACCATCTTCCATGCGTGCCATGTCGACGTCGTCCGCGGAGGAGACTGTTGTTTCAAGGGCGATAAGTTGCCCCGGCACAAGTTCGAGGTTGAATGTGGCAGGCATTTCCGTGACGGGTGGTGGCCTGAAGAAGTAGAAGGTTAATACGAGATCCGCCCGTCCTTGACTGACTGAACTTACGGTGGCGGCCTATGACCAGCATTAGCGCACACTCTGCGGAAGGAAAGGAGGACACTCACGGTGGCTCGTCCGGTGGCGGAGGAGCGTCGCTGACAATCTCGACGCGCAGACCCTGAACGCCCATGATCGCAATCTGGTATGAATCTTCTCCGGTCAACTGCATGCAGTTCGGGCACGCGGTCGAAGGATTACATGAGTATTCCGCATTGAGTTGGATGATCGAAGATGACGCACGTAGATATATGGACCTGAAACCAATCTCTGGATGATGATATCAGAGTATGACTCGACGAGAATATGAAGCAACTGACCGATGCATGAAGGGAGGCGAATTCTGTGGGAACTCGCAAGCTGAATAAAGCATCTGGGGGCGGTTTTGTCCAGTCTCTTGCGACGGCCTCGAGTTCCTATCGATATCTAGATCAGTGGATATGTTACAAGAAGGATCTGGCGAGTGACTCACGGGATAACTTTGGGGTAGCTAGTTGGAGGGTTTTTTAATGTGGCGGAATGTAGGGCAGAGGTAAATGAAGCTTACGACTCTGACGGTCTCCATGTCGCCGTATGCGATGGTGAGGAGACGCTGTCTTGCGAGTGCCATATGTCCTTGTTTTCCGTGATATTCGCTGTCCTTGTCGCTCTTTTTGTTCTTGAATTTGTTCCAAAACGACTGAGAGGTGAGACTAGCGCTCGTGGATCTATGAAGAGGAGGACATGAAGGGTATAGCGGTGGACGATGAGTTGTACTTACGCGGGGGAGAGCAACATGGTAGGAGTTGGAAGATGACAGCGATTGGGGACGATGAAGATGAAGAGTCACCCCGAACTGATTTCGACACTTTTGAGCAGCTACACGCGAATCGAACACGAGGCAGGCAGCCGGTCCAGGACCACTGCCAGCACAACTTTAGACCCATTTTCTCCTGCTCATCATCGATCCATCATCGCCTTTCTCGCACGATCTCCATTCTACCAATTCCATGCAGTGACATGCACAGGCTCATCCTCACGGAGCTCACCCGTCCTCATCGTACAGCACAACGACCAGCTTGCCGAACAGATTGATCAAAGTGACCACGTGACGTCAAATTTGACCCCGTTCAGACCCTCCAGGTATCACCGACCCACCAACCATGCTACGTCGTGGTCTGCCCCGCCTACCGCGCTCACTGCTAGCCGTTCATAATCGCTCGTTTGTGTCGACGGTTCTCCTCTCTCGTAAATGGGACAACGAAACTGTCGTGGAGCTCCGCAAGGAGGCCAGAGCCCGCGGTCTATCCACGTACGTTTCTTCTTTTAGAACACCAATGTCATCTTTCCCCGCTACTTTGGGGCCACGCTGATCTTCATGCCATCGTTAGCAAGGGAAACAAGTCCACTTTGGTTGCTCGTATTCAAGGGCATGAGGAGAGTAGGCTTGACTTGACGTCGCAGAGTACACCTCCTGTTCATGCACCTTCGGCCACTCGGAGTGCTTCAACAAGGGTTGCGCCACCAGCGTCCTCTGCAATTTCGCAAGCGGACTCTCCTGGTATCCCCCTATCCGCCAGACCCAACAACACTCCTCCTCACTCAGACTTCTTGGCTATCAAATTGCCCGATCTCTCCAAGCCCGTCTTCGATGCACCAGTACAAATCGTAAGTTCCATAGAGTGGTGCTATGACATCACTTGGTCTACTCCCCTTGTTTCTACAGTATGACCTGACACATCGTTGCAGCCGTATTTACCCGATATTTGGGACTCTGCAAATTCCAAAGAGATCGCACCCAAGGACGTTGAACCTGAACCTCCCAAGGTGCACGTCGTCAGCGGTTCAGCCACTCATTATGCGGGAGGGCCGACGCACAACCTAGAAAAGCTGCAGGAGAGTGATGTTTCACCGACACCAACGACTCTCCAGCCAACAGAGCCTTGGACGTCGAACAACGAGGAAGGGACCCTGGCGGACCTCTGGGAGAGTCTAGGTCTTCCGAGGTCGTTTAGTGCCCGCCGGGCATTGTCAGATGCAGGCAAGCAGGTTGTACAGGCATTCAAGGAGAAACATGACGAAGTTCGGGTTGAGTCGAGACCGCTGACCGATGAGGAGAGGAGGGGGGTCTATGTTCTCCTTGGTATTATCGGAGGATCGTGGCTTCTTAGTTCGCTCGTGAATCCACCGACAGTGGACGAGACTCACTCGCCCACAGATTAGACCGTTTGGTTATTTTTCGCTGTAGTACATTTGTTGGACTAGTAGATAGGCTAGATTGAGGCTAGATCTGCAATGACGTATTCATGGTAATCATTCATTTGCAATACCCATTCGAGTTCATATACACTTTTCAAGCAGCCGCCCAGTCCCGGGCTGTCCACTGTAGTTCAGGTTCGCAATCCATCGGACAGGACGCTCATCATACCAGGGTCGGTTGTCGCATACATGACCCGAAGGGAGATTTCCTTTTTCGTCGCCAGAGATCTACCGTGGAGATCAATTTGACATGATGTGGTGTAGTAGAAAAGGCAGCAAGAATTTATTTGACAGAACAGAACTAACAACCCCTTGAACCCTGTAGACATGCACCCTTTGCAATTTTCTCATCCAAAGCCTTCGCAAGCTTTGCTGGGTGGAACAGGGATTGCTTTGTCCGCCCACTCTCTCCTCGTTTGCAACGGCGCGGTGCTCGGTGTCTCTGGGTTTATACATCGCTCCGTAAGGGGGGACAAAGAAGCTGGACTCGCAGTGCTAGGCATGGTTCTGGGCGGCGTGGCAGCTGGCGCCTTAGGCAATCAGGCGTCAGTTCTGACAGTTGGAAGTCTCCCTCAAGCGATTCTCAGCGGATTCTTAGTGGGAGTCGGTACAAAGGTACTTGCATTGCTAGCTCGTTCTCACCGATTCTAAGAATGCTTCCTTCAGCTCGCCAATGGATGCACATCCGGGTTCGTCTGTCTGTCACTGTCTGAAATACCGTCGCTCATCCACTCTATCAGGCATATGATCGCAGGAATATCCCGCTTTTCCAAAAGGTAAAGCCGATCGTCTCGATGACTAATTCTGGTTCGATACAGAATACTTCATAGATCGTTCGCCGCTACGATTACATTTTTCCCCACCGCGGTCCTCACCACCCAAATCCTTCATATGACCGATCTCCCTGTAGTCGTTCAATCCGACTGGTCTTTGGAAAGCCAGCTGGGGGACGTATATCTCCTCGGTGCATCGCTGGCAATTCTCTGGATCATCAGCATAGTTTCTGGGAGCTCCTCCCCTCAACCAGTGAGCTTCCCTAGACTGTTCAAGGATTGCCCCATGCGACTACATCTGAAGGAGTGGCCATTCCATTGCGTTTCTGAAGGCTTTCGCGAGCCTCCGCAAGTGCTCAGGGAGGACCCCGAATGGACCGGACCAGCCTTCAAATCGTGCGGTACTTTTTCTAAATCCTCCTTCATTGGGCACTGAAACGAGTGATTAGAAATGTCCATGTCACTATGTTCCAGCCGTCGCTTGCTAGGTTTGCAGCATCGTTCCTGACAGCCTTCTCGTTTGGAGTATCCCTTCATCTCGCAAATATGGTCGACCCTTACAAGGTCCTCGGGTTCCTCGCCCTTCCTTTCTCTCCCTCCTTCGATCCATCCCTCTTCTTTCTCGCCATAAGTGCACTCCCAATAACCACACTCCTTTACCACTTCGCGCGTGGTAACAAAATACCACGCTTCGGAGGGAAGTGGGCAATTCCAACGTTTACCATGATTGATGCGAGGCTTATTGGTGGTGCTGTCTTGTTCGGGATCGGGTGGGGCATTTGCGGCATCTGTCGTAAGCTCGACTGTTCACGTCTCATATTGTTTTTATCAATTGACATTTTATTCAGCGGGCCCTGCACTTGTCAATATTGGCCGTTCCTTGTATGCGAGAGAGCCTGAGGCAATTCTCAAAACTGTGTCTTGGACAGCTTCGATGGTCGTCGGCGGCCACATTTTCAGTTGATGTATTTAAGATCGATACCTCGTATTGGTGAGCACCCCTTACAGTATAGCTAGTATTAATGGAGCTTCATGAGATTTCACCCTTGTGTGATGGAGCGATAGGTCGATTCATGTCCAGTGGTATGATACACGATCGCCCGCTCGTTACGAAGAATAAAACTCAATAGTATACAGTAACATCTAAAAGTGCGAGTACATCAAGCTGAAGTGGTAACAGTTGGTGGGGCTGATTGTGAATTGCTGGCACTGGCAGCACCGTTTGCAGCACCACCATTCCTTCCGCGTCCCCATTTTACAGATATTCTTTCCCCATCCATATCGAGACCATTTGCCCAGGCTTCTGCCGCCCGTTCTGCAGACGTTCGATCTTTGAAGTTGACAAAGGCACATCTATTCAACAGTCAGTTTCCGCGTAGGGGGGCGCAGGGATAGCAACATACCTGGATTTCGCAACGTGCACCACGGACTTGATCTGTGACGAAGGAATGTGAGGTAGCGAGTTGACGACCAGCGTCCGTACCTCTGCTTCTGTCGCAGAGGCAGGAAGTGATGACAAGAATAAGGACATCTAGGCAGATTCGTTAGCAAACCCGATCACATGGCCCGGCAAATCGGAAACATACAATAGTCTTGTCTTCGGGTGGCTTGAGACCCTGTGCCACCGCGTGGCTGGCCAAGATTTTCCGTGCAACAGGGTCGTTATGACCGTGATATCGGTCTTTGATGCTCTGGTGTGAGAGGTCGTTGTCCACCGGTTTCTCGTGTCTGCGACAAGTCAGTGGTTCGGAATCTCGCGCGCATACAACGAGACACACCTGTAGGGGCATTCATCACCACGGCTACAGTCGCCTTTCGCAAAGAACGAACATAAGTGTGGTTGGTTGCGTTTATAATATGGATTCGTCCGAGCCAACTCCTTCAACATATCCTTCCCAGCCGAGCTTGTCTTGCCACCCACTTGCATCATCGACGTCGTACCATCACTCAGCTACCCGACCACACCCAATGAGATCCTGCCTGAAATGATGAAGCAAACCAAGGTCGACAACATACCTTGTTCTCCATATTTTGCGCATAATACTCTCGGTTAATATCGCTCGTGGGCGCCTCACTCTGAATAGCCAACGCCGTGTCCCGAATCTGCGTCGGTAGACCATACTCGAGATCCAACAAACACGTTTGGCAGACGTTCTTGACTTTGGCACAGGTTTGACAGATGACGGTGGCTTTGTAGCGAGCACCTGAACCAGGATTCCAACGAAAAACGGTGAATGGACGTGCGCATGTACCGCATGATCGACCGAACTCTTGTTTTGACTGACAAGAGGAATTGAGATAAGGTGACGGAGTAAAGAGGAGCGAAAGGCATACGTACCATTCGGATGAAAGGATTGTTACCCAGACCTGTGTTTTGTGGTTAGTTTGAGGTCGGGAGTGGTGCAACAAACTCGTACATGTCTCGCAGAGAATGGGGAACTCGCTCTGCTCCCAGCCTGCCTTGTTGAGATCAGCCTTGGGCATTTTTGAAGATTCGCAGGTTTTGAGTAACGAGAGACTTGGGCAGAGGATCGAACTTGGCCGAGGTTCGGGTTATTAGTGTGTGCTTACTAATCACCCCTGCGAGCCATGTATGGATTGTAAATCATTACTGTAAAAACTGGATGCTGCTAAAATTCATGATGCTACGACAATGCTATGATGTGCTACGTATAAGTGATGATCAAAGACAGGTTGAAGGGAAGCGTGGATGCTGTAACGATGACCTCCCCACCTTCCTCCACTAATTCTGATACCTTCTTCTCTAGATTGGGTCGCGTCGCCTGCTCGAGTTGGGGAGGGGCCTGGAAATAAATCTGCTTAGTCGCAGTCGAAAGAGAAGGCTTCTTGACTTGACTGTAGAAACGGTGATCAGTGTCCGCAGAAGCAGAAGAAACGAACCAGCGATCAAGCTTTCTTACATGGTTTGTTTCTCCGTCAACATATCAATCAATTGTTCCACGGTCCATTCCCGACTGATCGAAATCTCTATGGCCTCTCCGCCACAAACAGGGCAGTGTTCGCGCCTCTCGTGCTCAAATGTATACGAGTAAACACCCTCCGTTCCAATCAGCATGAAGTAGTTGTTGAGATATGCGGCAGAGCTCGTTGCGATCTTGAATGCTTCGTTACAACACGATGCTGAAATCACGTTAGCAGTGGAGGAGACGTCGCGATCAAATGTACTTACCGGCGATAATGGCATTTGTCGAGGCTATAGCAGGTATCACGTTCTTGACAACACCTTGAGTGAGCGACCAGGTTACTCCTTCGATCTTGAACTCCTTGGCACGCGCAGATGCGATGTTGTATAACCAGCTAATGTGTTCAGGATCATCGGTGTCAAGTTTCTTCTCTAATGGACAAGTTAGACGACATGCGTCGCGATAACCAAGCAAAGCTTACCCCCGTGAACTTTGGGCCACTCAAGGACGGAAGCCCATTCAATGCAATGCTCTGGCAGACGTGGCGTGTTCGCGATTGTGCATATAGGGAATGTCGTAGGCTTGTTAAGCATGTCAAGTGAGCACTCGTAACAAGATGACACAGTTGGTAGGATGACGCGGGCCTGACCCTTGAAACCTGTGACAGGATGTCAGCCTATAGGAGCGGTGAACTTCATCATAGCCCACCTTCCGTGCCACCATCGATGAGAGGTTTCAGACTCTCTGGGTTTTCTGAATCGACCAGGTTGACAAGCGTGGCATTTATCCACCGCCGTGCCTCCACAGAGTCGAGGCCACAAATTACCAGATTAAATTGCATGTAATAACCATCGTCTTTGTCTTGAATCTTTCCAAAGTAGCTATGTTGGACGTGCATCAAGGACCAGCAACGCGAAAGTAGAAAGGAACTCACGGAGTGACCTTCACACCCGGCACCCTCTTCATGACATATTCTGCTGCTACGATGGCCTTGGGTTTACCCACATCGGCCTGTCTATTCTTTGCGTTTAGCTTGCGGTGAGCGTGTCAAACGCCAGAATACATGCATACCTGAAGAGGAACTGACGATTGAGGTTGCTAATGTCAATGGTGTCCATGTCGATGACGTGAATGTCCTTGAACCCCGTCAGTGCGAGGTTGGCTAGGATCTCGCAGCCCAACCCGCCAGCGCCAATGACCAGGATCTTGCATTTGGCTCGCAGAAAGTCCTTGACCTGATGCTAGATGTAAACACCATCATGCAAACTTGTCCAGCAACGTGCGCACCTCATCGCCAGCGAGGAAAGACGGGTCTGTCCGTGGACCTGGCCGATTCAGGATTTGGTCAATGTGAAGGTAGCGATCTTGCCAGTCGCTCGAGGTTGAGGATCCGTTGAGGTGAATGGAGTTGTTTTCCATGAATGAGATGAATGAATGTCTAGGGAATGTCTAGTTTAACTCAAAGTCAACTTGAGTGTAATCCTCGCTACCCCTTGTCAACCCTTGTGATCAATTTCCCTTTATGTAAATAAACCACTGCAAAGTCTCGTCTCTACAATGGCTCAGCCAGCTCAAGCACTGACTTTCAAGGGTCACCAATACCTTCGCCAGCGCTTGGTTTTGTCAGTTCTCAGCGGCAAGTCAGTTCGAATAGACAAGATCAGGTCGACGGATAAAGATCCGGGTCTGCGGGGTAATCTCCTTCCCGTTCTCTCCGTCCGCTCAACGCCTAACGCTCCACCGTCTCAGACTTTGAAGTGAGCCTTTTACAATTATTGGAGAAGGCGACCAATGGCACTGTCATCGAGATTTCCGTCACTGGTATGATGATACAAGTACCATCGTGGTTTCTCAGCTCATGAACCGATGCAGGTACCTCCGTCCTGTTCAAACCGGGAATCATCTCCGGTGGACCTGTAACCCACGACTGTCCACTTTCGCGCTCAGTGGGCTACTTCCTGGAACTCCTGGCTATGCTCGCGCCCTTTTCAAAAAAGCCATTTCAAGTCACCTTGCGTGGGATCACGACAGATGACACGGACCTCTCTGTGAGCCTCACATCTAAGTGGTTGGCCTATAGACACCGAGAACTTCCTAGGTCGATCTAATAAGAACGGTAACCTTGCCACATCTCCAACTCTTTGGCGTGTCCGATGGCCTCGAGCTCAGAGTGCGTGCATCCTCATGGCGTTGGCTTGTCCTCTCGGACTGGACTGACGTTTACCAGATCAAACGGCGTGGTGCTCCTCCAGAAGGTGGTGGAGAAGTCCAATTCCTGTGTCCCGTCGTCAAACAGGTGAAAACACTCAACTTTGTCGAACCAGGTAAAATCAAACGAATAAGAGGTATCGCGTAAGTGACATCAGATGACAGAAATACCTCTCATCAGAATGCCTTCTTGTCCAGACATGCCGTGCGAGTCAGTCCTCAGTTCTCTCATCGGATGATCGATTCTTCCCGTTCGGTTCTCAATCGATATATCCCTGACATCTATCTTTACTCTGATGTGTACAAGGGCGACGAGAGTGGAAAGTGAGCTTTTTATCTCTCTTGGTTATCCCTGATTAACCGTCTTTCAGATCCCCAGGCTATGCTCTGACTTTACTGGCGGAGTCGACGACATCTGCGATACATTGTTCCGAGGCCGTCGCGAAACCCGGAGGTACACCAGAAGATGTAGCACTATTAGCAAGCCGCGCACTCCTGTCTGAAATACGGCGGGGAGGTTGTGTTGATCGGAAACATCAAAGTCTTGTCCTTTTGATGATGGTGCTAGGCAGCG
The DNA here is from genome assembly GCA_038093975.1 of Chalciporus piperatus. Taxonomy (NCBI): domain Eukaryota; kingdom Fungi; phylum Basidiomycota; class Agaricomycetes; order Boletales; family Boletaceae; genus Chalciporus; species Chalciporus piperatus. The sequence continues at coordinate 814,688 of JBBPTG010000002.1, forward strand.
AGGATGTGGGGCGTTGTCGGATGGGGGAGGCGTCCCCTAGGACGTGAGTATGCGCAGTGACTGCGCGGCTGTTGCTCATATCATCGCAGGATTCAATTTCTACAGGACATAAAGGCTTTCTTCGGGACGTCATTCAAAATTGCTTCTGCAAATCCCTCTGATCCATCATGCACGGAGTCGGTGTACTCGTGTTATGGGGTTGGCTACGTCAATGTCAATCGGACGCTGGCCTAACCTGTACATCACCATCGCAATGAAGTATAATATATCTGATCTACCGTGTCGGTCGGCTCGAACGTTCAGCGATAGATAATTGACACACTGCCAAAATCCCCATTTCTTTTCCCACCTCCAATCACAGCAAGCCATTGCTGAAGTAACGGCCACCCTGCCTCAAACCTCGTGGACAATTCGTCCGTGTGGTGCTCCCCGTCAAGAAGTCGGATCAGGTCAGGAGGTGGGGCTGGTACATTGACTTGTCCCGACCCTTGGGACAAGGATGTTTGAATCTGTGAAATCGCAGGTACAGATGGTGAACGCGATAATCTTGGGCGCGTGGTTGATATCGGCCCGACTGAAGGCGCATACACCGATGATCGAGCATCTCTACTCGAGAGTTCAGAGTGTTGGTACATTATTGGTCGACGACCCTCCGAGTTTACTCTGGGTCGGCCGACTGGTCGCTCGCGGGTGCTTCTGGGCTCTTCTGGGGATATCGAAGGCTGAATGTTGATCGTGACGTTTGAGCCACTTCTCTGCAGTGTTTTGAACCGAAGTTGTTCCAACACTTTCTCGGCAGCACTTGTCCTGCGAGGAGCGCTAATGTTCGGATCGATATCTCTCGTAGGAGAGCTCAGTATTGCTTCAGTCCCGAGTGGAATAGTGATCGAGCTATCGGGGACCCGCCCTCGAAAGCGAGGGAACGTATCAGGTGTTTCTATCGTGGGGCTTGGACGCTGCGAACCAGGTTGGTTTGGAGATGAAGAAAAGCTTTGTCGACGTCTGCGGATTGTTTGTGACGGGGACTCTGGGATCAAAATTGGATAACGGTGGACTCGACGAAGGAAACCCTTGCAAGTAGGGTTAATAAAGACCTTGACATCCATGCACTGAGCATACCTTTATGACGCCGAAGCTGGTGAACCGCCGAACGTCTATACCAAGCTCATGAACTTCATGGCTTTCCATCCATTCAAATACCGTACGTCCAGGCTTGAGCCGAGAGTAGAGATGCAGTAATTTTGGCCAATCAGGTATCGGCTTGCCTGGATCGCGTTCAGAAAACCACTCAAGGTTTAGCAACCGAGTTACCTGGCTTGGTCACATAAGGACCACATTCATATTTGACGTGTGGTTCGTCCGCGAGCCACTGGATATTCTTCCTCAGCGTGTACATGTTTGAATATTGGAATATATCAATCGTCAGGATGACTTGGTAATACCTCGTGATTGATTGAGCACGCATGCAGCGTGAGCAGTGGGTCCAACACTCACAGAAGATGAGAAATTGCCTGACGAGTCAGCTCGAGATCGCAGTCCGCCAGTTGTGCAATGCGACTGACATGATTCACCCCATTGATGTGCTGACAGACCTAGGGAGATGTTCAAGTGATGCAACCATTCGGTGGAGTCAAAACATAATGGACCAACCTTTCTCATTGTGAGGTCCCAGTTATCCTCCATACGTTTGGATATGTTTATGAGCGCCAGTGGCACTTGCCAATCCTTTACCGGAGGAGGATTAGGATAAAATGGGAGAATCTTCAGCTCAATCGAGTTGAAGTCGTCTATTGGGATCGAGGTTTCAGAATACGAGTTCAAATCCTCGTATAACTGCTCGATGATGCCATACATCGCCGTCGATGTTTGGGGGTTCGATAGAAACTTTGACTCTTCCTACGGCTTCCATGAGCATAGGTCGTTGCCAAATATCAAACAGAAAGAAACGAACTTCGCAAGCGACTAGGACCCTGCTAACTTTGCGAACGATAGGCTCATAGCAGCTGAGATTAGCCGAGCGTTCGAACACGAAGCAGACGTTGAACCAGAATGAATTTCGCTCGTAATCCCCGAAGAGGGATACAGGAAGTCCGATGATACGATAGTTCCCCGTCGCACTGATGAGAAGGCGGCCGCAGAGAGCGCTTGGTGGGATCACATACTTGGATATGTCGCTGAAATTGAAGATGGCCTTGCTGGAAGACGAGCGTTGTTGTGGAGAAGGAAGATGACGCAACGAGCTGGGTCGTTTTCCTTCTGCAATTAAGGAAGAGCTAGAGCGACGAGATAGTCGTTCTTCCCCCTCAGCCAAGGTCGCGGTGGACGGTCTGGGAGAGGAAGTTACAGACAAGCTGGCGGCTGGAGCAGCAGGTGCGATGAGACCCTCGGGGACTTGATAGACGATCTTTGGGCCCGTCTTGACATCGAATACCGCATAGAAGATCGAATGTATTCTCGGTAGGAATGTTTCTTCCTCAGAGGGCATCTTTAGCTGACACCGTCAATGTCAATGTTGACATGCCCAACGATACTCGACTCAATTACCAGGTATGGGGTCAATCAACATCGTAAATACTGCTAGTAGTCCTACTATGAAACAGATAGATCCGGATCACTTTGCAGTTAGAAATGAAGCTTTGAAGGTCAATGGCAGCGACACGCAGTCGGTCAGCTAGGCAACCTCAACCAGATACTGAGTGGTCTTTGGTCTCGTGGGGTAAATCTACGTTACCCATCGGTCTGAGTTGTGATCGTATGCTATAGCTGTGAAAGAGTGAGCACGATATCCATCGAGTTGCTGCATGTCTAAAATGGTAGATTGAGAATCCTAGTACCTTTCTAGAGTCCATGAGATTTATACAAAGTGAATGGTGTCCAAATGAAACTGTGGAATAAATATTCCGGGAAGAGATCAAGTGCCGCCTGAAGCAAACCCAAGGAGTCGAGGTGAATCCAGTGGTTCATCATCAAGTAGGAATACCACCAGGAATTAGAGAAGTTAGGCCCTAAAAAGGTATGAGCAAGTGGCATCTGCATTCCGGAAGGACTACCCACTGCGATGTCGGATGCAGACAGAGGGCAGGTGAAGCTGGCTGAATTACTGATCGTCGGGGAGATGGTGGAGGCAAGTATACGCAAGCCGAGCTAGTTCGGCGAAGGGTCAGTTTTCATATGGTTCCATGCATTGAACACCCGACTCGCCGTAATATCATAATTTACAGTGATGTCTGACTTTGCACCACCACCGATACCACATTTCGTCTCCAAGTCTGAGATGATTGCAGCATTGGAGGACATGTTTGTAGTATATTGGATCGTAAAAGGGAATGTAAAGTTCTTGCTGGAGTGCGAAGGGAATGTTACATCGTTTTGCTGCCCCCCACCTATATAAGTGTTGTTGATAGGGTAATATATCTGCCAATAAAATCAGTATGAAGAGGATGGACACTTTCGAGACGCATACATTCGCTTTTATCGAGGAAAACGATACTGCGAAGTAATTAGGGTTGTTGACACTGCCATTGTCGAGTGAGTGTCTAGCCACAGTATCGAGCGTCGCACGCACTAGATTGGAATCTGAAGGTTGATCTGAACGCCGTTGGACAATGGTTGAATCTATTGATAGTGATGGAGCATTATTTCGTCGTTCATGACATTGGCGAAACAATGTTACCTCGCTCCCTGTCGTAACAGGTTGTACGCTTCCGACAATTATGTTTGGAGGACGTGTCCACTGATTCAGCCACGTCAGTCACCAGTGACTCCTAGCAGATTCAAACTACTCTACTCACCAATGCAAGAGGCAACAAGATGCTGACAATCAACAGGACGACGATCATGAGAGTGCAGCAACAGAACCGTCCGATGCATGCCCCTCGACCACCCTGCGAAGATTGATCGGTGTGTGCGGATCAATCAGACGTAGGCTTACCTTTGTCCAAAGAGCACCGTGTGTTTCATGACGCCAGAGTCGTAGGTCCCTGGACCGACTGCATAAAAGGGGCAGTCTCAGCACCGCGCAATAAGATGATTCCAATTCACTTTGCAATCAAGTTACGTACCTGCCGGTGGTAGCTCGGGCAAATCCGCCCTGGTCATAAGGGGTGCTCTCCGACTTACGATGGCCAGGCGCAAACGTTGAGGCTCCAGGATTCGCGGGTTGACCATACATATCATCGTCTCGATACCCTGGACCGCCCGCTCCGTAAGGATCGTAACCGCCTTGGTCATAAGCGTCGTGAGGCTGGGTGTTGTTGTAGGGGTTGAATGCAGGTGCATCGGTGTATTGCTGATCATACCGCCCATGTTGTTGAGCATAAGGATCCGTGTATGCCATGGTAGCTCAATGCAAGGTGGATGTAGAGTAGATCGTCGAGAATTATTTAAGTGTGCTGCGGTTACACCGCTTCACTAACGCAGCCGTTGCATCACAACACTCACGAGGAGCACCTCCTCACTCCAACTCACACGCCAAGCCTATCCTCCCTGCACCGTGATATGTACTCGCATGCATCCAAATCACGAGTACTCTAGCTAACCAGTCACAGGTTGGGTATCTTATACCAACGTCACAACCCAAACCTCCTCGAGCCCTCGGGCATGAAAGGCACGCGTTGTCCGCTCGAAGCGTTGGTAAACCTGCTTGCTGGTCCTTTCGCAGAAGATGTTCCACCTGCCGTGGGTCCGAGCGCTCGGCCATGAGAGGAGCTGGGTATCAATCGGTTCGACTGCAGCGTAGCATTTTGGGTCGTTCCTCTCAATGGCGTTTGCAACACCGCAGAGAATGGTCGCTGGGGAATCGGCGGTGGTCCCATGTCCTTTCGATTTGGTCGGAAACCTTGTACTGATGAACTCGATATCGTTTGATCGGCGTGTGCGTAAATTTGCCCTGCCGGCTCGAAGCGTCCTCCTGTGGGAGGCGGTGGAACATCGAGTGAACGTGGGGGAGGTGGTCTCATCTTCGAGTTGTTCTCGCCGCGATACGCGTATTGCCTGAACATGTATAAGAAGGATGAACGCACAATTTACGGGAGCATACTCTGCAAACCGGCTGCTACCAGGCTTATCAACCGAGTTTGCAACTTCTTGCCCTGATGCTTCTTGTCGACTAAAGGTTGGGTGCTCCCCTCGGGGGAGGGTTAGTCTCAAGGGACCCAAGGGTGTTGGGATGGATCTTGGGCTTGAGTTCGTCTTGACACTACCACTTTGACTGGAACAACTTTCATCGTGTTGAACAAGCTGAGATGGTAGCTACTTACCCCCTGATTTCGCCCATAGGCCGCTTTCCATTACGGTTCGGGTGCGCAGAGGGTTCTTGAGCTTGATTTACACCGGTGCCTCTGTGGCGATATTCATATAGTTCCCTTTGCAAGGCTTCTACATCCCTAGAAGGAGTACTAGCGGTAGTTTGGAACAGGTGAAAGATGCGAAGTACTGACCCCCTTAACGACCTGCGCTCGTTCCTTAACCGATCACAAGTAGAAGACAGTTGCAGGCACTGGTTTCGATATTGTCGTATGAGTGCTGCGAGAGACTCTTGCTGGAACTGTCGGGCAGCAACGAAATATTGCGGCGGCAACCTACGAAGAATGTGCAGGTGTGACGTACCTTTACAGCATGAGCTATGCCATCGATTGCACGGGGTAGTGAGCGGAACCAGTCTGACATAGGTGGATCCATCTGGTGGGGTTCAGGCCTCAGCATAAGATTGATAAAGGATGCATACATTGTGCTGAAGGGGTATTAGCTGTATGTCTTGAGCACCACATTTCGCGCAACTTTGATTAGGGTCTAGAGGTAATATCAGATGAAAGAATGTCTCATACGAATCCATAAAGTGGCGATACTGACTGAGGTGAGAGTTACAAATGACATGGCCGCATTCTGTGATCCAGAACGGCACTGGAGGGCCTCGATCGGTTGACGAGAACGGAAGATGGCAGACTGTACATCCCACAAAATCCCAAAAGTCAAACTCTGGGTCCTGTCTGGCGATGGTTTGCTCGTTTGTCGCTGGGCCAGACATGTCGACGACTCGAGTAGTTGGCGAGGTTCACAGTGATTCACAGCGGAGTCGCATGAGGAGCAACGCGACGCGACTGATCACGTGTGAGTTAATTATTTCCCCTCGTCGTCGAGGAGAGCTCGACATTGACGCCCACGTCGAGCCCACGTACAACTTCTCTTGCATTCTCACCGTCGTCAGCGTCGTCGTCAATACCGAACACAGAGTTAGAGTTAGCTGTTACAACCATCAGCTACCATCCTGGGTTCTCTAGCCGGCGATGGCAAGTCTTCAGGATGCTCCTGCCAATCCCCTCCAGCCCAGTGCTAGCACTTCAACCTTGAGGGCATCTTCTCAAGGACCAGATGCCGCGTCCTCTTCTCATCCCACTGATGCAGGAGAATCAAAAGAACCTTCTCAGCCTCAACCCAACCAGCCAGTGCCCACGTCGAACTACCTTGCACATCCTCGCCCGCTCGTCACAACTCTGGGTTGGGATCTTAATAAAATCATTGCGACCTCCCCCAACTTTCATCATGTCCGTCGCGTACATTACACTTCCCCAGCTGCCAAACCTGATGTTGTCATACCCGAACTCGAGGAAAACGGTACCCCCTTGGTTATCAGCGGTTGGAACAGGCACCCGAGATGGCCAAGGTCATTATTCACTGTTGATTGGTTGAGCAAAAATGGCGATCAGAGTCAGTCTTGTCACTTCCCCTCAATCTATTCCTAACCCCATTCTAAGATCCAACGGTCCGAAACGTACACAACTGGGCCGATGCCAAGATGCCCATAGGCGATTTTATCGACAAATTGCGCCATAGCTCGGTGTATGCGAGTGCAGATGGTGCGTTTTAGCATCGCTCTGCTTTTGTCAGACGTCATTTGCGTGGGACTGACTCCTCTCCAGAACAGGAGCGGTTTTACGGGAAAGATGGCGAATGCCCCGCAGAGTGGACCGAATGGCTAACCCAGTCGGGAGCCATACCGGAACAGCTCTTATTTGATGGCTCAAATGACTTCCTCAAGTTTCTCCCTGATACGGTCCGTTACGTGTCAAACTTTCCTCTTCTTTCTGGCTCACTGTCTCTAGGCAAAAGTCCAGACGCTGATGTGCTATATGGGCATCGGTGATACCTTCACCCCGTTCCACAAAGATCTCTGTGCTTCATCTGGCCAAAATTTGATGTGTTACACTGAGCATTCTGGGTCGGCGTTTTGGTTCATGACAAAGTCTTCGGCGGCACCTCAGGTTGCCTCTTATTTTCATCAATTGGGTCAAGAGGTTGATCTTGAAACTCACGTGGTAACGATCGAAGAACTTGCGAAAGCTCCCTTCGACGTCTATATCGCTGAACAGCAAGTGGGGGACTTAGTTCTTGTCCCTCCGAGAAGTTGCCATCAAGTTGTCAACAAGGGTGGAATTACAATCAAGACGTCATGGTCCCGTATGTCCCTCAGCGGTTTACGCACAGCACTCTGGCATGAGCTTCCCATTTACCATCGGTAAGATTTCCGGACGTTAAGTTTTCCCAGCTACGTGCGACCTACTTTTCGCAGAGTATGCCGCCAGGAAATCTACAAAGTCAAATCCAACATTTTCCATGCATTACAGCACTTCACCGGTGTCGTGGAAAAGTTACCCGATCACATTGAGAATACTCCGCGTGGCGCAGACGCAATGGCCTTGCAGCGGCTTGTCGACCTTTTCGACGATATCCTTGCCAACGACTTTTCAATATCACGCGACTCGATGCCCCATGTCTCGCAGCCCGGTTCTTCCCACATGGATAATCTCCATTGCGATTTTTGCGGGGCTGACATTTTCCAGAGCTTTTTTGAATGTGTACCCTGCCGTACTGCTTCCACCGAAAATCTGTCGGACGGCCTTCCCATCGGTGACGGTCTCGTCCTCTGCCCCTCATGCTATGCGGAAGGCAGGACCTGCCGATGCGGAGTGATGGAGCCTGTACAGTGTCGACCCTACAGCGACCTACTGCAAGTTAGGGATCAGGCGGTCAGAGCAATCCAACGCATTGACGTTGGTTATAGCAATGCATACGGTCACTTATCCGAGCAGCCAAAGTGAGTTCTGAATGTGACTGGTTGCTCCATACTCATGTAGAGAAGTCAATTGCTTTCGGGATGCCAGGTAAACACATTCGAAGCCGCTTGTAAACTATTCCAGCAACGACAATCGGAGGCCAAGGTGTGTATATCATTTCTATCTAATGCAGCGGGGTCCCATCAAAGCTCTTCTCAGACGTTCAGGAGTTGTCGTGCACATAGAGAACAAAGCCACCAGGTGCCAGCTACAGCGGCAATTTCCTGCAAACCTTGCCATGGCTCTAGATGCTACACCCACCTTCTTGAAGGAAATTGCATCCATTCTGTGGATGCCATAATTCTTTCCGATCGTTATGATGGGGGCACGGATTGGCATCTCTTTCACCGTCAGGGTGCGAAGCGGTACCAGGAGTTACGGCGAAGCGTTATCGAAGATGAGGAAAGGGGCACGCGTCCCAACGCTTCTCTTAGGCTCGTTTACCTCGCAAAGACCTTCACGACTTGCAGGCCCGTTGCACCCGAGTCCACCCAACACGGTTGGTACGACCGATATGCACAGACGACGTCGGTTCCGGTGAGTCTCTACATTGTGTGCTTTTTCTGTTGGCTACATCATGTATAGATCGCGGTCACTCCCGCGAAGGTATTGCTTGGGTTGCCGGATGAATTTGAAAAGGACGAGCTGTGTGACAGCCATCCTGAACAACACGAATCACCATCCCGTCAGCCGAGCAGGTCCCCTATCACTGACTTGCCGGTGCCTGCCCCGACGTTCTCCAGTCCGGCTGGGACACATTTGATCGATAATCCCACAATCGCTGACAGCCCGATGCACTCTCCTGATCATCTGCAAAGTGGTCCCCCTCCGCTCCTCCGGTCACCGTCAGTGTTTCGGGAACTTCTTACTGCTGCATCTAGTTCATCGGCTCCCATGGATGATCCGGGGAATCTTAGCGATTTGACCGACCTCCCAACCGAGATTGATGCTTCGCCACGTAACCTCAGCACAAACCCACAGATGACCACCAACTCCCCTCTTTCCCAGCCCCCAGCCGTCTCCTTCACGAGCTCTCAATCTCGAAGGAAGTCAATGCCTAGGTCGAAGGCCAAATTTGCTGGCGTCGAGATACCGCGACCAGAGTGGTACAATGGCCTCCGACAAGCGGCGCAGGCCCAGTTTACCTCTAAACTCAAGAGAAAGCGAACACAACCTATAGATGTTCTGGTATGTTTATCTTTATTCTCGTTGAACGGAATGTGCTGATCATCGTGATTCAGACCGATACTGAGCCCGAACAACCTCCGCGACGTTACCCTGCGCGACAATCGGCTGCTGGACGACGAGGGGACTTCAATTACTTCAGCTCTCAAACCGCAGGGCCTTCGTCAACAAATATCCGTGGACTCTCCGCGCCGTCCAGCTCTGATAGTCCACCACCTACCAAGCTAGGCCACTCATCCAATAAGGGCAAGCGAAAAATGTCACGAGGTGCAGCTTCTCGGTGAGCCTCACCCACTCACTGCAGCGAGAAGCGGGACCTCATGCGAATAACTTCAAAGGCTGCCACGACCGAACGAACAAACGCGCACCTCCCCCTCTATCGTAGACCCGGCGCCACAGGCTAACCTCGCTAGTGCCCTAAATCAAACCTTCATGCATAATAGTAATGCTGGCCGTCCCGCCGCTATCCCTCCCCCTAATAATTCTCTACCTTCTGTGAATAACACGAACAACGTCCCCCACTCTGAACCTCAGTACGTGGATGCATCAGTCCAAGTAAAAATCCATTTCACACGGCTCACCAGCACAACCCCTGTGAATCCCTCGAGCACTATCGAACAGTTGGAACGCGAAAATAAAGTCCTCCAGGATCAGTTGAAATCATGGAAAACGAAGTATGAAGACCTCGTCGATCTCAGAAGCCGGTATGGCGCAATGAACGCTCAGTCTTATCCCCCACCAGCAGTGGGCCCATCCAAACTAAACATACACACTTCCTCTGAATTCACCACCCACGCTGGATCGCGGGTACAGCATCTCGTTACAGACAACCAAGCACAGTCGATGCACGTCCTCCAAGAACCGGAGTACCCCCCTATTGAGACGCTCGCCCTGCCCACACCATCGTCGGGGGAGAGCCCTGGCCGGTTGCCTGAAAGCAATGCCTCGCGCTTGCCTTCACCGACTCGTCGGCGAACACCAACGGAGCCTCGCAGCCATCGGAACCCTCGCGCTGAGGGCCAAGGTGATCATCGTCCGTATCGTTATGGTCCCCGGCAAATCGGTCGGGACAATAACTCAGGCGAGACTCCCAGAAATGGGGGGAAACGGAGGGGCAAATATCGGAGGGGTCGAGGAACATCAGGTGACTCGGGACGACCCTTTGCACCTGCTGAGGCCGGGCCTTCGAACTCACTGAGTGTCTCGATCCCGGTCGAGGGAGGCGAAGCACGCTCCAATGGTGAGTCATCCTTTTGACTTTTAACTGTTCGCTCAGTAACGATGGACTATAGGCGCCGTTCCGCCCTCTCCCCCGTCAACCGTCTCTGATCAAACGCGCAGCTAGGTTGTAACTAGGACGTGTTCTTGGCACCGGACTCTGTATCTTGTTTTCGACTTGTTTTCGAGTAAATCTTGCTGTACCCAATTCAACAATCCACGCATAACGGTTTTCCTGAACACATATATCGTTACTAGTCTGCAAAGCACTAATCAGATCGTATAAAGGGTCCCCTGGATAGCAAAAATTCGAGTGAAAGTCGGAAAAAATGTCAGTGCCACCACCTGGCGCGCAACAATCATATGACCAAGTGAAGCGGATATTAGGGTGCAACTAATGAAGGGTATATCAAAATTTGATGGGAAAAGTAATGACCGGCGACTTATGACGAAATACGTTCATGATAGCAAAGGAGATTGACACGAGAGCGAAGAAGTAAGGCAAGGCATGGTGGGTTTCTAACCGCATCGGCATGTGATGATTTTCCAGAAACTTGACTTGGGTTCTTGTGCATCACCGTTCTGATCATGATACTCATCTCCTTGTGATACACCGACTTCATTCCCTCGCGCACGAACGTTGCTGATCGCCGGTGGAGCGGCACCCACAGTCGACACCATGGGAGAGGCTCGACCGTAGGGCTGGTTGGAGTATGCCTCGTCGTTTGCGTAATCCATGGCCGGAGAAACGTTTGCGTATGGATGTTGGGGTGCTCCAGTAAAGCTGGCTCTCTGAGGGGTTGATATAGGAACATTGACCTGCGCAGCTGCGGACATGGGTGTAGCCTGACTAGAAGTGCCACCGCCGGGTGTGAGCGCGTTCGGGACTCTGCGTTGTTTCGAACCATGGCGGACGAGTGCAGGCGAGGGAGGGACAACTTGTGGGTTAGCAGAAGTCCGTCTCCAGTCGGCGTCGCGCTGTCTTTCCGCATCTCGTCTACGATCCTGAGGTTGAGCCGGCGTATTCTGAACTTGAGATAGCACTGGCTGTTGACCCTGTGAGACGTTTCATTGTCAGTCAAAGAACAGGCATTGACATGAGGAAAGACGTGCCATCGATACTTCCCAACCCTTTCCACCTAACGATCGAGTGAGCGACGAACATGGTAAAATAAAAGGGATACATACTATTCAACAGATTCCAATCGTAGACGCCATCATCCACCTCATTATTGTTCTTCATTACCTTGCCGAACAACTCCCGCAGGAAATCATAATCAGGAGTTTCCTCGAAACCAAGTTTGCGGACGTAATTCAGGTAGATGCCAAATTCCTCTGAGAAAATGGTAAGAGGAAGGTGGGATATTTCTACGCTGCAAACCAACCTGGGCAGCCGTCACATAACTCTCTAATTGGAGTTGTCTGTTTCTTCTCCCCGATCTTCTCGTACTTCTGCTTGTTCGTTGCAGCTTTGAGGCCTTGCCAAGGCAGACTGCCGCGAAGGAAGTACATGAAAACATGGCCAAGAGATTCCAGATCATCCCTTCGCGATTGTTCTGGATTAAAGAAGTTCGATGATCACGGCGTTACAACGTCCATGATATATAACGTACCCCGCCCTAAGTGAGTGTTGATGCTCATATATCGGGCAGTTCCGCTAAGGCTCTTGCGTTCTCGGTAAGGTATGTGCTGTTTCGTTTTTGGGTCACGATACTGCTTGGCCATTCCAAAATCGACTACGTGAACGACTGCAGGAAGTGTGTGACTCATTGGATCCGGCAGAGACAAATCACGAAACACACCATTGGAGGCCTTCGTGCCAGGGCGGCCAACAAGGAAGTTGTCTGGCTTGATATCACGGTATATGAGATTTTTCTCGTGAATAGTCTGCACTCGAGAGATCTGATGGATGGTTAGAATATGATGGGATAACCTTCATTGGGGTGCTCGCACCATCTGCTTTGCAGCCATGCAGACCGTCTTGGTTGAGAACTTGCGCCCACACATGTCAAAGAGGTCCTCCAGGCTGGGACCAAGGAGGTCTATGACCAGAATGTTGTGCAGACCCTCCTGTCCAAAATGATATATCTGAGGAATCCCGGCTAGAGGCCACGTTAATTGCATGAGGATGTGATGCGTTGTATGGACATACGACAGCCAGCAAGGATGCGATACGAGCGACATTCGTCGCGAAGTTGTGGTGCCTCAGCTTTGCGGGGTTCCTAGCAGAGGATGATGAGAACGAGGGAGAACGAGATGGGGGTTGACGCACAAACTTGATGGCGACGGTAGTTGAATTGAGCAGGTTAGTGCCTATGATGAACAGTCAAGTGGTGTGGTGGAGGACGATTAGGACAGTCGGAGTACCTTCGAAGATGACGCCGAAGGAGCCCTCGCCGATTTTCTTGCCAACGCGGTAGTGAACGCCGACGACGTTGTTAGTTCCGGAGGGGTGAGAAGCCATTATTGAATGTATGTACTGGTAGGAGGAAAGGGAGGGCGCTGAGCGGAGGAACGGACAGGTCGCACTGGCAAGGCTTCAGTTGCCTGCGCGGCGAAGAAGGAAATTCACGCTTGCTCTCATTGACCTGTACTTCGGTCAATACCGAACCGCTTCAACACAACAAAAATAAAATCAAAACAATCAAATTTTACTCAAAGGTTTACTGTACGACGAAACTTCCAAATGGTCCTGCGTTCATTTCCGAGTGCACCCAGTCACGGTCATGGCCCTCACACCCCGACCCAACCCTCCGAGCCCTTCAACACTTCGAAATCACCCCATCGCGGCTTACGCATCATCCACCAATAGCGCGTCAGCATTCCAGGGAACGTCGCAATATTTCGCGTTCCCTTCCGGTCATCACCCCGGTAGTATGATAAGCAACTCAGGAAAACTGTGTTCTGCATCCGTTTCCGTATCCATGCATTGTACATTTTCGTTGCGTCATCCTTCACTTTCAGTGCCTTGATTTTGCCAGCGACAACCGGCTTGATGAGCTGCAGAATATAATTTATCTGTCGGCACCATTGAGCTCTGAGACCGACTCTTCCTTCCGAGACGGTCAACACACCTGCAACTCAATCGTGAAAATCAGGGATGCGTGTCCTGACGCGGAATTCGGGCCTATTAGGCCATTGTCAGTTTGTCTCCTATCATAGCAGCTAACCCACTCACCCACGATCGTGAATGCATTCGGAAACCCAGGGAACACGGTCCCGCAATAACCTGCTGCACCACCTTCGGACTCGAAATATCTCTCCAGCGTAAGCCCGTTGAGCCCTCGGAACGACACGTCCCTATCCACCTGCCAGACTGTGAGCCGCAGTCATTCGTGTCACTTTCGATACTTGCCAAATAAAAACCCGTTCCAAAGATGATCACGTCGAGGGCTATCTTTTCTCCGGTGGAGAGTATCACACCGTCCTCCACAATCTCGCGAACTCCATCCCATTTGAGATGGACGTTAGGTCTGTGCAGAGCGGCAAGGTAGTCAGGATCGACAATAATTCTTTTGCAACCCGGAGCTGCGATCTTAGTCTAAGAGTCCATCCATCTGCTAGAAAATCACTGGTACGTACGATAGTCGGGGATCATCCTGTCCATGTTGTCCTTGGGAGCATTATCTTTCAAATATTTGATCATAAACTGCCGTCTCTCTGAGTATATTGAAAACAGTCGTGGGTGCGGGAGATGCATTACCATTCGTAGAAGCTTCCCAAACGGAAGATTGCTCTTGTAAATTATGGGGGGCGGCAGCCCCACCAAACACTTTGTCACCTTATGTAAGCACGAAAAGGCGGTCACGTCCGTCGAGTGCTCAAGATATGTCGAATAGCAAGAAATAAGATAGTAACTACGTCGTAGATATCGTAGATATTATACCAATTAATCAGAATTGCAAGAATCAACTAAAATTCCATCTCATCCTCAGTATCTGCCTCTGCCATATCCTCACTCCTCTTGATTGCCAGCCCATCACAATTGCCCACTGCCATCGTGGCACCTGAATCATCATTACCCGGCCTTGTAACACCAGCCGTATATCGCTCTACAGCCTGCCGCAGGAGGTGGAGCTTATCGTGCTTAGTTGTGGGCGTGTCTTTAGCCCGAGGAACCTGTGTATCGAACCTTCTGTGCCACCGAAGTTGGAAGTCGATGTCAGCAACTTTCATCTTCGCGAGATCGTCCGGTGAGGTGAAGGGTACATAGGCAGAGAATTTGGCATCCGAAACAGCCCTTTTCTCGGCTTTCCGCTTGTCGTCGAGTCGGTGTTTTTCGACCAGCTGCTTATCGTGGTCAGCTTGTGCTTGGCGGCGCTTTTTTTCCAAACCGGAGGCATCAATTTTGCGTGCCTTCTGGCGGAGGAACTTGCGAGCGGACAGCTGGAGAGATGACTTCATCCAGACCCCGGTTTTGTTCTTCTTGTACTTGATTCTGGCATTGAACTGCCGAACTGACATCCGAGGAGCACGTCGAGCGGTGACACGGTACGTTCCAAGTGCACCCTCGTTAGCATCGTTGGTCGTTTCCATGCGAGCAAGCGAGCGTTGTTCGGGCGAGGCATTTGCAATTTGACCATCGGGTGCAAATTCTTTGGTGAACCGAGAGAGTGTTTCGAGTGCGCCTCGGAGGAATGCGGAGAGAAGTCGACGAAGGTGGGGATATGTCTTCGGGTCATGGGCCATTCTTTGCACTGCATAAAATGCCTCAGGTCGCTCAAACGGCTTCCCATCAAGGGTGGCTAGCTGATATGTTGCATCAGGGGAAAGAATAAACTCGACATTCTCCGAAAGGGTTTTAATGTGCTCGCCAAGTTTCACATGAAGGGGACCGAGATCGAGAAGATTAGAGAAGTCCCGATGCTCGCCGCGGACCTGTCGCATGTATGGGTGCCCGATACAGTTTCCCCAGATGCTGAGACATGCCATCTCTTCTGCTGTCTTGGGACACAGAAACGCATTGAGGACATTGAGTTCGATGTTTGTGAGGGCGCGACTGTCCTTCCGATCACGGGTGATTTCGAGATAGGTGATGTAAAGAGGTCGATGAACAAGCCAGGCACTTGCGCCATCGCAGTGGCTCTGATATCGTGTGTTGCTTGTATCTGGCCAGGGAATAAAATAGCCGAGTTGGGACTCGAGGAAGTAGCGTAGTGCATCCTGTTGACCTTTTTTGTCGTTGGAGTGACGAAAGACGGCACCAGTAAGGTCTAGGGCTTTCACAGCCCCTCGCTTCGAGACTTGGATGGCACGAGAGGCTGCGGAGGTGCCTGGGCCTGATGATGCAGCGATGGCGTTATCTCGATTCATGAGAAGAATAGGGGGGTCGATGACATTCGCTTGCCACCATGCTGTCATTGCCGTATTACCTCCTTTGACAGCGTTGAGATCTTTGTGCATGCAACAACCACCCCAAATGAAGAAGTCGGTGGCATCCTTTTCACTCTGAGGGAGCGCATTGAACCTTTCCACCCCTATCTTGTGGTAGGCTGCACGACGAGCGGCAAGGAGACGACAACTTTTTTCTGCTTCCGATAACGCTTCCCATCGATCCAATCCGCCCACCTCCCTTAGCATTCCCTCCAGTGTAGCCGACGTGAGAACAGCAATGTCATCCGGTGGGAGAGTGGTCAAGGCACGCTCGCCTCGGACCTCCCGCTCACATGTCTGCTTCCATTCCAAAAACAGACGCACGAGCTTTTTCTGGTCTTCTGCATGGTCGGTAAGCATGCCTTTGACCTTCTCGACAAATTCCCTATAGTCCAAGGTCGAGCCCATGCACTGATTATATGTGCTGTACATCCCAGTGATGAGCTCTCGCCAGCCCGCCAACTGGGTCTCACTCGTATGGTTGATTTCGTGAGATATGCCCACAAATCTCGTCACCCCTGCATCTTCGCCTGGGAGCGAGTAGGTGATGTGATGAGATTGGTAATTGGTGTTCTTGTGCGTTGTGCCATCACTACTTAATGTGATACCTTTGAATTTTGAGAAGCTCGTCTGTCAAGCATAGCAATGTGTGGAGAATCACTGTGGTACGAACCTTTTGCTTTGCTGATCTCGTCCACTAACTGAACAGTTGCGGCTACCTCTCCCTCGAGCATAATCCGTCCTATGCTCCGCTCGCTAATCGATCCCTCTACCTCGATTCCGGCTGTGGCCGCGATCGCGTGGATTGTGTTTTCGATACTGGCGACAGGGATGTTGTGGATAGCCACAAGATCCCGCACCATATCCCGGGCGTCGTCCGTGATGATGCCATGATTTTTGAGGGTAAGTGTGGGCTTGGCAGGTGTTTGTTCGATTGCTGCAGCGACAGCCTTTTGTATAGCACGCTGAGTCTGCGCGGGTTTACGAGAGAGCCGGCGGGAAAGGGTTTTGTGGCGTGTGGTGAGTGAGTCGTTCTGTTGTTCGAGTGCATCGACTCGTTGACACAGAACCTCTGCCTTCCTGGCGAGGAGGCAGTTTTCAGCTTCGGCCTCTCGTGCACGCTTTTGTGCACGTTCAGCGTTCGCTTTGGCGCGTTCTTCACGTCGGACTGCATTTCGAAGTGTCTTCTTGATTTCTTTTAGCTTCGTGTCAATGCCGGACTGCAGGGAGGAAGGGATGTGGGTTGAGTCAGGGGTAATGACAGTGGGTGGTAAGTTTTCCTTTCGTAGTGGCTGGGTGGCATTCAGTTGCTTGACATGTGCCTTTTGAGCAGGGCTACGCTTTTTTCTTGGGTTCCAGCGATATCCCGAGGCCATTGGAGCTGTCCGCGATCAACAATCCATCGACGACGCGTCGAGGACATGGCGGATCTCGATTATGTAACACGATATTGCGAGGACCGAGTTCAACGACTGCTAGCAGCTTAATGCATCATCCCTAGGGGCAGTCGAGCGCGTCAGGACGTGTTTTTCATTGCTCTGGTTGTATTACATGCTAGAGATCTCGAAAAATTGTGTCAGAATAATAGATTTCATGACTCTGACATGTCCAATACAGAAGCTATTCATGTTTTGTACCTTCCCATACGTTCGTTAGGCAAAATAAACACTATGTCTCCGCATATAGATTCGGCGAAACTGATGTGTTCGTGTTGTAGCAGCACTGACCGTGTTTTCTCGCCCCCTTCCCTATAGACAGGGACCACGCGGAGTTTGAATTATAGTGAGCGTTGCCGCTCCCCATAAATTAACCAGGTAAGGTCCGACTTGAGCGGTCGGTACGCGTCAATGCCGATAATTTCGCTACCCTCGAATGGAGCTTACTCTGATCATGATTGATGCGCGATATGCTCGCATGAGGAGGGGTATGCGTGCAAAAGCCCACTTGATCCAGTTAGGATATTTGTATTGCCCCTACCGTAAAAGTCGGTCTTCAGCTTCACCTTGCAGGCAGCGTGTATCAAACTTACCCGTGGCACGAACCATTGCGGAGTTCGGCAGAAGTTGATCACTTCGGTTGTCGACTCCTTAGAAATGATGGGCAAGAACTGTGCCCTGTACGCCTCACGGTCAGCACAACTTATACAGGAGTTGCCAAAGATAACGAAACGTACGCTGAACACCCATTACCAATTACGCCGACACGTTTATGCTTCAAACCGACATCGTGCCTCCAGTGGAGAGAGTGCCAAAGTGGGCCTCTGAAGTTCTCGGCTCCTTTTACATCCTTTGGAAATAAGGGGGACGTAAATGCCCCTACTGCCGAAATGACAAGCTCAGCTTCGGTATCTGTGATCTTCCCAGAGATGGTATCTTCCAGCGTCAACTTGTGGATATTTCTGTTTTCATCCCATTCCACCTCCTTGACATGGGTGTTGAATACCGTGCATGTAGAAAGACCATGCTTGACAAAGAGTTTCTCCCAGTAGCCTTGGATCTCGGGTTGAGAAATGAAATAGTTCTCCCAATACGGATTCAACTCTGTGGAAAGGGAATACCAGTGTCCAGGAACATCAGAACCGCATCCCTATTCGGAAGGAAGAGTGCGGTCAGCTGTGTTTATTGTCTTAGATGATGAAGGTTTGGGCACGCACAGGATATGTATTGTCCTGCCAAGAGCGCAAGAAGAACCATCCATTTGCATCAACACATTTTCCATCAGTGGCCAGCACAGGAAATGCAACGTACCCGCCACGTTCCACCGACGTTAGGCGCCTTCTCGTATATCTTCACAGTGCGTGAGAAGGAGCCAATGGCGTCATAAGCTCAAATGAAGAGTATCCATAGAATGCAACTGGACGCACCACAAAATTAGTGAAACGAAGCTTTGACTTGAGGTTTATCGCCATGGTCATGCCGGCAATTCTGCAGGGTATCAGCCGGGCGCTCCGTCGTCACAATACCATGTTGACAAACCCGGCACCCACTATCACGATGCGGGGAGCACCGCTAGCCAGCGGCGGAGGCTCTACAGGGACTGTCATGATGGCCTATGGAAAGGGATGTGGGCGGTTTTCGCGTGTAACCGCCCGTTGCATTCAAGTTATAGTTAGCAAATCGTTGAACCGGGATCGGGTGCACTTCCTGTCCAAATATCATCCAGTTGGAAGGTCATCTGGAGCTGGCTACTGACTGCTCCCGGTGTGGTCCTTTTGTGATCCAAACCCTCAGAGCCGTAAGGGTTTCCGGACACGCAAAGGCGAGGAAAATGCATGTAATACACGTAGTTCAGTTGAGAGTAAGGGTAACACTAGGCGAAAACTAAGCGCTGCAAGTAGGTACAAATCCAGTCACAGAGAGTGAAAAGGAGAGCGAAACGAACCCATCGTTGGCAAACATCGACGTTCAGGCACATTCAGGCCAAACAGCTCCACCATCGAGGGTCTTAGCGAAACTCGAAGCAGGAGCTGAACCGTTCGGGAACGTGACTCAGTGATAACTGCTGATATCTGAGATACGACGTAATTTGTTCGGATGAGATGAGGTCGTACGAGAGTGGTCAAGTTGTAACTCACGGTTCGGAGTTTTGGTGAAAGTAGAAACCACTCATTGTGGCAGCCGGCGGTGGAGATCGTGGACCAATAGAAGATCCGCGCCCACCCCGACGGACGCTAGAGTCACGCTGGCGACGACCGGTGGGGATAGATTCCAGTTTTCCGGGAGAAGGGGAGGTTAAAAATTCGCCTTCTCTGCTCTCTTCCACGCACAGAGGTGTTGATTGGGAGACAGTGCGCAAATTGGTTGCTGGAGATTGTGGATTGAAGTCTACACAAACATAGTAGAAGCCTGTCGGGAAACCGGATCAGCGCAAGAGATTACAGATCCGATGAGTGCGAATCGCAATTACAGCATATCGAACGTACCTGCAAAACTCGCACCATTGATATCTTGTACACTGTGGTCGGGGACGAGGAACCTTTCCTTCCACCTCATGAAGACGGCACCACGATCTCGATCGGGCATGGTCAGGTGCGGTCTCTTAAGTTCGTTCTTTACGTGTCTGAAAGCGGGGAAACGTTGCCAATGCACCATGTCTTCTTGCTCGTTGGCCCCCCACTTTTGCGTCAGGAAACCGTGGCGACTACCGATAATTTCTGCGTCAAAGTAGGTAGTTAACTCAGGCCAATCGTCTGTCAGCCCGCGTATGCGGAGGTATCCGCACAGAAAGGACGAAGAGAAATCAACGTCCTTGGACCCGTAAGTGGATGTCAAATGGAGATTAAAGTGGAACGTACGACAATAGTGACATTGACATCGTAGCTGTTCCTACCGCTCTTCTGTGTCCCTTGGAAGGTCGCACCAGGGTATAAACAATGATGTCGCTGCGCACGGACACGTAAACGGGTAATGTCAGAGGCAGGATCCGGCGCGGGGGCTGCGAGAGTTGTTCTTTGCGTACGACCACGGGAAACAGCAGAGGGTGTGCGCTGCTGACCATTCGCTGACCTGGAAGGTGTCACGGCGGTATGTATGGACAGAGTAGGTTTTGTCACATGAGTGGACGAGGGTTGGTGTGATTGAGAATGGTGTGATTGCGGTACAGTTGGAGAGACATCCATTTCGATTTCATCTTCGAAGACATGGTCTTGATGGTGAATAAGGATGGGATTCTTGCCGGGCATGTTGAAGATACAGGTGGTTGAGACTGTGCGGGTATGGGATGGTACTAGCCTATCTTCTCCACAAATATGATACCAAATCGGTCAAACATGCACAGCATCGAGAACTATAGGAGTTGGTTCCAGAAAGCATCCTCACCCCTCGTCCAGCAGCAGATGGATGCTTCCGACTTCGATAACAGAGCCCTTCATATTGAACCATTAATAGTTGTAACCAGGTTTGTCATTCTCGAGTCTTCCACCACATAGAGTCGAGTGGAAGATGGACTGTTCGGGTTTAGTGAAACTCGAATGCATAAATGAGGGCGGCTTTGCTCGCTGGGATCCCTCAATCTACTGCTTCGCTCATAATGCATGGTGTGTATGACGACCTGCACCTGTCCTTGGTTGTATTCATGCTGTGGTCACACTAGCCAACTGCGAGTCCCCTCAGGAAGGTTTGGACAATTGGACAATTCCCCGTGCAAGTCGTCAAGAGGAATCACTCTATTCCAACACCAACAGGAATTCTATGTTATTTTTCCGGGCGACTGGGCTTAAGGAAGGCTCTGAGGAGCAGAAAGCTATGAAGGTAGGATAATTGTACTCCGAGTTGCAAGATGCCGACGACAGCGCCTGATAGACAACCATTCGAGCCCTTCATTCTCGGTACTTGGAACGTTGCAAGTACTTGGAAGAACAGGAACCAGAGAAGGTGAAACAGTTGATTGACCAAGTAAGTATTATATAGATGAGACGTCGCTATTTTACTAGTTTGACTTTAGGCTAGAATCGAGCTGCCGTGGTTGAAGAAGTATGAAGATTGTTGGCCAGCTCTCATTTATCTTAAAAGATACGTGGACACAACGCGGCCCTATTTAGGGTGCTCCAGATATACCAGGGAAAGGAAGAATAAAGCAATAGTCATCAAGAAGAAAGTGGGTGGCGTTCACTTCTACAGTGAATTGTGTAACTTGTTGACAATATCATAGCTCCAGCCTAGGGGCACGACTTGTAGCAGAAGAAACTTAACTGATCATGATGTGCTAGTAAGTCTGTATTCTTCTAAATGTTCTTACAAATTCTTCATCGAGTCAGGAGAACGATGGCACCACGGCTGTGAGAGAGTTTCTGGCCTCGTTGCAGCCAAGCCTCGAACATCGCCTTGATGCATTTATTGGCCTTGGCATCAAAGATGAACAAACGCTTCAAGCCTTTTTGTTATGGCCTCATGATGCACAGGCTCAGTTAGTGGATGAAGCCATTGATGTACTGCAGATTACAAGTCTTGAAAGAAAGGGCTTGTTGGTAGGTTGTGGATTCATGAAACAGAAGGTCTTACGAGAGTCACTGAAAGTGGCAAATGGCAGATACTTATGATCTGAGGCTTTGTGTGTCCATTTATCCAGCTTCTACAATTTTGTATCCTCGCGAGAAAGAGTTGATTCATGTGTATGATCACAACAAGGAGATGCTATTGCTGTTAGAAGAAAGTGGGTAGAGCAGACGAAAGAAAGGACTGTAGGAATGAAAGAAGACTACATGATCATCATCAAACAAAGCATAACTAATATGCATTGCTATATTTAGAGCTCATCTTCTTCTTCGGGAAGAGGGACGGCCTCAGCCTAGGATCGCACGTTAGGCAGAACTAGTCGGTCGCGGGGAGAAGATGCTTTACCTGTTTCAGTTCCTTTTCATACTGCACCATTAATGCGGCATCGACAGCGACCTCCGCAGGGGCAAGTGCGGGCGCAGCGACGAACTCAAGGAGGGGATTTCTGCAACACCAAACATCTGTCAACGGAGATCATGTCAGTATTACATGGATGCTTACCCGACAAGCTTCTTTGCCAGCCAAAGGAATGGTTTCTCGAAGTTATAGTTTGACTTTGCAGATATCTCGAAGTATTGAAGGTTCTTTTTGCGGTGGAAAGTGACAGCGCCCGTCTTCACTTTGCGCTCCTTTACAGTTGAATACGTCAATTTTGGAGGCGAGCAAAGAGCATCGTGACCGACTCGCCTTCACGTCGACTTTGTTCCCGCAAAGAACTATTGGGATATTCTCGCAGACGCGCTCGAGATCACGGTGCCAGTTAGGCACGTTCTTGTACGTGATTCTCGACGTAACGTCAAACATGATGATACCGCATTGTCCTTGGATGTAGTAACCGTCACGGAGACCACCGAATTTCTCTTGACCGGCGGTATCCCAGACATTGAAACAGATGGTGCCAAAGTTAGTCGTGAATTTCAGGGGGTGAACCTCGACACCAAGAGTAGCTGGGGCACATCAAGATGAATATCGCGACTATAAAGAAGATGGGCATACCGATATATTTCTTCTCGAATTCACCAGTCAAGTGGCGCTACGGGGGGTGGCGGAAAATCAGCACGCGATCGGGATGAAAGGATGATGTTGTGGCAAGGATTACCTTGACGAAAGTGGTTTTCCCAGTACCACCGTCACCAACTGAGGGATGCCAAGTTGAACGGAAAGACGTTGGCAGGTCGTGTAATGACAGGATGCGGCGGGAGAGGGGAAGTAGGGGATCGATCAAGGGTTGGAGAGCAGATCAGCGTTTGAACGAAGCACCCGGCGGGTTGTGGGCGAATGGACATACCAAGGACGAGTTTGAAAGCGGGGATGTTCTCTTGGCTCATTTTGAGAAATTACGGTGTTCTATGTAGGTGAAAGAGAAGACGAACTGGACGAAGTCAAGAGCAGAAATCAAGCAGCAGATAAGGTTTTTTGCCACTGGGGCCTGTTGCCATATTTGGCCATGTCGTTGGTCACTGCACGGCCCAAGCAAAGTCACCTTGCTGGAATGGCCCCATGATGAAATCCTCAAGCTCAAGGCACTGGTAGAACTAAATGGGACTACAACAGCTCACCCAAGGGAAGCGACTCAGATGCAGATGAGCCGACAGTTGGAATGGCTCTCGACCAATTACTCAAGCTTGCCAGCCAATCAACAATTAACAGCCTCAAGTGGCTCGCGTACCGAAATATTACATGGATCGTAGGATGCCGGATGGTATGATTACCTCGTACTCACTATCGCAAGCCTCTGTTCACAAGCATCTATGTTAGCCAACCGAAGGTACGTATCGAAGACGGCATTGACACGCCATTGAATCGTGCTAGACTGCCATCAGTCATGATTCAAGATCCAGTCCGCACCAGATCACCAGCTGAGGTAGTCTCCCCTATAGGCAGACCGAAGATTGAAGGAAGACATTCCTCCTCTGTACAGCCTCGGAGGGCAATGTGACCTGTCCGGCAGAACTTATAACAGCAGGCCTGATTGGCTCTTCATGCAAATCATTGGCAAAACATTGTTAATGACTGCACCCGGCGGCGTGAGGTTGTATTTTGGGTCGTCGTCGACCAGTCCATTTCTGCTGCTCACTACACACAAAGGGTCATGCTAATGAACATCCCGGACTTTGGTGAGTATGGCACTGAACAATGGACAACATTTGACCGAGCTCTGATCTCAACGTATTCAGTGATGGCGATGAGTCATGTGGTGCTTTATCTGGCACATGACGCCATTAACGTCGGCCGGTCGGCATGACCAGCCATCCGCGAATCCGCGATGCGTTCACCCAACCCAGCAGGCGTCCGTTCAGAAATAGTATGCCACTGGGAAGACTCGCGATGTCGTTTACTCATCAACGTACACCCGCTGACCACCAACAGGGCACATCTTACTTATTCCCTGCCATCTTCCCCCTTCACTGGACTTCCCTCCCTTTCCTCTCTGACACATGTCGAAATCATCACCCTCCAGTGATGGCACGAATGATCCTGCAGTCAAGGAAAAACCAGGTGCCTCCTGGAAGGAGAACGAGCACCATATCGTTCCCAAAAATCGTCTAGGCATCGTCTTCTTCGGTCTCATGTGTTCTACCTTTCTCGCCGCCCTCGATCAGGTATCTATCAAACCACCCTAAGTCCTACGCCGATCTGACTCTTGTTATAGACAATTGTTGCAACTGCTTTGCCTACTATCGTAGCCGAACTCGGAGGCGGCAGCAATTACAGTTGGGTTGGAAGGTGAGCTCGACACTTACTTGACAAGCTTGACGTCTCTCATCCCGTGTATCACCACCAGTGCATACATGCTAGCATCAGCTGCTCTTGGACCGCTTTACGGGAAGATGTCCAACATTCTAGGTTTGTGTTTCAAGTTCACGTCCCCATTTTTATACCCATTCATCGGAATCATAGGCCGAAAGCCGGTCTTATACAGTTGCATCATCATATTTCTGGTGAGTAATTAACGTGAACGGCCTCGCCGTCCAGTGTGACAGTGCGCCTCCAGGTTGGATCAGCACTGTGCGGTGCCGCAAAGACGATGACATGGTTGATAGTCTGTCGTGCCGTACAAGGAATAGGTGGGGGCGGTATCATCCAGCTGGTCCAAATTACCATATCAGATATTGTGTCCTTAGAGGAGTGAGTTCGGATTCTGCCTTTCTATTGGCAGCCGTTTAAATCATCTAGCCGAGGGAAGTATGGTGGAGCCATTGGTGCTACTTGGGGTATCGCCAGGTTAGTGTGTTATCTTGGTGTCGACTGAGCGATGTTTGAGACTTTCGCAGTGTCGTGGGACCATTGCTCGGCGGTGTAGGTCTTCCTTGCCTACGAACCGTATATCTCCTGATCTCACATTGTAGGCATTAACCGACCATGTTTCGTGGAGATGGTATGTTGCCTGAAAATGATATTGCGTTCGTGTCTGACTGATACCAAGGTGTTTCTGGATCAATTTGTGAGTCGCTCTTCTTTGATTCTATGGTGTTTATATTTGACTTCAGAAAAGACCAACCGGTGGCCTATCGGGGGCTCTCCTGTTTTTCTTCCTTAACCTCAATCCTCATCAGGGGAGACCATTCCGTGACCATCTCCGAGAATTTGATTTTGTGGGACTGGTCACCGCAGTTGCTGGCGTCGTCTGCCTCCTGCTAGGATTTAACTCAAGTGAAACTAGATGTATGCATAATTCGGAGCAAACGGGTGACCGAAGAGACTCATTGTTACGCAGGGAACAGTGCAGAAACCATTTCGCTCCTCGTCGTTGGAGGGGTTCTACTTATCGTTTTCGCAATCAACGAAATGTATACTACGCGGTCAGCTATTATTCCGCCGCGATTGTTCAAGGCATGTGTGATTATGTCTATTCTGGCGCCCTTTAACTTTATTTTTCTGTAGACTCGTACGACAGGCTTGATTCTAGTCTCTGTGTTCTTGCATGCCCTCACATTCTTTACCGGTATGTTCGCTAATTGACACCTTATCGACCCGCTACTCAATCGAAATAGGTTCATAGTACGTTTCTCCAACTTGTGTGTTGACCTGCCTAAATGTTCCCCAGTTATTTGCCCATGTACTACCAAGGTATGTCTGTACCTCCGTTCTCTCCAACTACGACTAACTCCCGGTATAGTGCTTGGCGCGTCTGCCACGAGTTCTGGGATCAAGTTCGTCTTCAAGTTCTCTCGGTTTGCCCCGTTGCTCATTCTCAATATGTCGTTACAGGATGCTTCCCTATTCCCTAGGGGGTTCTGTGCAATCTATCACCTCGGGTTGGCTTGTGACTCGGCTTGGGTCTTATCGCGGGATTATGTGGGCTAGTTGGATCGTGATGACCATCGGATGGGGTCTTATGATTATGCTGGACAGTACATCTAGCGTGTAAGTATCAACGCTCTTCAGAGGTTGTGCCACAGCTTACATTCGTTCGCATAGTGCTACTCAGGAAATATACCCTCTTATTGCCTCACTCGGAATCGGTTGTTTGTTCCAGGTATACCACGCGCCGCTTTATACGTGCGTTTCTCTTAGATTTTTCATAGGTGCCACTTATTGCAGTCCAAGCTGCCATGCCCATAAAGGATATGGCCACGAGTACAGGAGCATTCATGCTCATACGGTATGTATCGAGATCTGCATCAGAATAGTGACGAGGGTTTACATGTACTCTTTAGCACTCTTGGTGGTACCATCGGCATCACAATCGGAGAAGCGATCGTCTCGGGTACACTCCAACAGAAACTCAAAGGCATCTCGGGCATCACTTTCAGTACTTCCGCTGCATCGCTCAATGACAGCGTTAGACAAATAGCGTCGATCCCTGTACGTGATGACTGCCTCGATTACGAGCATGTTCTAACCTCGAATCTCTACGGAGCGTAGGACCTTACGTTGAGGGCTGAAGTGATGCACGCGTATGCTCGCTCCATCAGTACCATCTGGATGGTGAACACACCCTTGGCAGGTTTCGGAATGATCCTCGTGTTGTTCATACGTGCATATTCTCTGAAACGGACCATTATTCGCGGGGGCGATGGAAAGCCTAACGATCCTGAAAAGGCTGAAGCTGTGAATGGAGCTAGTACTAGTGGTGAAGCGGGGTCTGTTGAGTCTGCAGAGAACGAGAAGCCAGTCATTCGAGACGATGCTACCGAGCGGACACGGACGAGTCTCGAAGGTGAAACTGCTGGAGAGGATGAAAGCAAAAAAATCTAACGTTTAGGGCCACACGGCACTCATATGCATCTCCAATGGTCCCGCGCTGAGCGCTGAGCCGTCGATTGATTACATATTTCATAGCAGGTATCTTGCGACTAGATTGGGTCTGTACTAGTATGCTGATTGATGTAGACTTTGGGTATGCTCGATTTTCGTGGACAATAGACTTGCAAGTCCACCCTCCTAATGTACGATGCACAAAGATATCATTGCAGAACATTGACAATCACACACATGATACCATTGTACAGAAAACGCGTCAATGATCTTGGCCCAACCTATCAAAAACACATTCCAACCGATCATGCTTCTCAAAGTCGTTTTCGTCTGTGTTGACAGTTAGCATGAAATCTCTGTCAAAACTCGGTAAGGTTTACCCCATGCCATCACTGAGCACCGGCTTCCTGGAGGCGCCATTGCACGATAGAGGGCAAAGCACAAGTCGTCGTGGTCCCCGACGACCATTCGTTAGGAAGCGCCGCGCATGTCCAGTCAGAAGGACAGGAGAACGTCAGATACCGGCCCTGGTGGCAAGTAGCAAACTGCCCCTGAACGCAAGCCACTTCGTCTTCCGTGCAGGTAGAGTCCGCGGTGAGCGTCGCGTATTGCTGGTTCAGGGCCTTGGCAGCAGGGCCATTCGCCTGGAGTTGGGCAATCGATCGACTGAAGATAGTTATCGATGAACATCCTGTGTAAAACAACGTAGATGGTTTACTTACGCCTCAGGCTCTGATCGCTTGGTTTCGGAGATCCCAGCTTGAGCGAATCTGTACGCGATGTTGTCGTTCGTGTCGCAGGTGGTAGAGGTACCCGCTTTAAACTCGTTGGGAATGGCAGCGCACGACCAGTTCTGGGGGCAATTGTGCGTGAAGTAGTGGCCCTCGTAGCAGTGCGCGAACTGGCCGCCAATGCAGGCAAAGTCGCCGTTGTTACAGGACGAGTCGGCAGTGAGGGTAAGGTACTGGTCATTCAGAGCTTTGGCAGCGGGACCGTTCTGCTGAAGCCAGCTGCCGCGTCTCGAGATAGAGGCAGCGGAGGCAAGGAGAGCGGAGGCAACAGTAACGGTAATAGCGCGGAAGGAAACCATTTTGCAAGAGCGACTTTAGAAAACTTTGAAAGACTAGTCGGAAAAAAAGGTGAACGGTGAACGAAGATAAGCAAGGAAGGCAAAAATGACGGTGAGTGAATGGGGTGAGCAACCAGGCTGAGGAATTGACCTGTTTTGCGCGACGTTATATACGTGCGCCAAGACACACCGCTGATCGGTACCAATGAACAGCCTCGTCGTTGCAGGGGTGCTGCTGATGGCATCAGTCCAAAGACTCCAACCTTAGGCGGATCATGATGCCAGTGTGGAAACAATCCTTGGCAATCTTTGACGTCAAGGTTGCATCAATGATGCCGCACATCCAGCTCGTCAAGCGCTGTCAAGCGCCAGGCTTGTGGCCTTCATGTACGCTTGTACGCTGACCTTTCGAGTGCGCTGGCAGCGACACAGTTCCATGGGCGCGTAAGAATAATAGTCTGATGTTGCTTCAAGTTGTTAGTTTCCGGCTGTCTCAGTGGCTATTCTGACAGCAACACATAACTTACTAACCTTGAATATAACTTTAAGTAAGTATGTACTTACAGGTGAAGGCAAGTTCAAGGATTCATTAGTAGCCGAATGTGGCTGTTTCCCATACGTCACGTGATCGATTTCCCTGTGGAATCACCAAAAGTTTCGAATCTTTGCGAGAGAGTAGTGATCAATGGTAGGTCTTACAGAGCCCAGCGTTGTCGAGGATCGACCGCGAAAGAGGGTCAGGACCTCCACAAAAACCAAGACAGCGAAAACCACCAAAAAGTCTTTGAATGACACCCACCTCTTCGCCCCCTTCCGTGCACTCGGACTCGTAACAAATCACATACCGTTTTACTTGCAAACTCGATCCCATAAAGGCGCCACAGACGGTCCACGGATACACATACTGACATGCCTTGGCAGATCATGGGCAATCTGGGAAGGTGGAAAAATGAATCTTTTGTTTGTTGGTGAGTACGTGCCATGTTTAAGTATGTGCTACCCACTGACACCTTTCGCGTATAGGGCCTGAGGTGGAACATCCGATCTCATGCTTAATCATGGAATATGATGCCGTCTGGGCTGCATCAGGTGTTCATGTCATCAAATACCTCCGAGGAAAAGAGGTACATATGCTCATTTCGACCCGTTCCCTTGATCGACAGAACCATGCAGGTCGGACGGGTCACCAATCCACTTGAAACCCCCTTGGCCTCGATACTTATCTTTGGCTCTCTACTATTTGCCTTGACCGAGGATGGTGGTCGGATGCTTGTTTGGGACGTTTCGCGCGACGGTGAGCATAGCCCTGTGATGCCACTCCGCTGCCTTAACGTTATCTTAGATCCTTCGTTCTCTTGTACAATCCAATTCGACATCGGTTTCACCGCTGTCATGTTGCTACACCCTGCGACTTACTTGAATAAAGTGCTGGTGGCCAGCAGCGAAGGTGACTTGCAGCTCTGGAATATACGAACTCAGTGAGTATTCTTCTTTGCGTGTCTGCTCCTCTCATGTGTATACAGGTCATGCATACACAAGTTTCCGAGTTCAAAACTGCTAACCGCGTTGGGCACTACGAATATCGCATCCTCCGCTATTACAGCACTGGTCCAGTCACCCGCAATCGATGTCGTGGGCATTGGGTTCACGTCCGGCGAAATATCCGTATATGACGTACGCGCAGACGAGAGGTTGATGAGGATGTACATGGAAGGCGGCGGAATTCGAGCAATGTCGTTCCGGAGTGGTCAGTTCCTGTTGTCGGCACATCTTCAGACTCTCCTGACACGCTTCACATAAGACGGGCACCAAACCCTCGCCAGCGTTTCATCTCATGGGCACTTAGCTATCTGGGACTTGAATTCCGGCGGTCGTCTTCTTCACCTTATCAGAGGGGCTCACGATGGTGCCATCAGTGCCGTAGAATGGGTACCTGGCCAACCAGTTTTGATAACTTCTGGCGAAGACAACTGTGTCAAGGTACGTATTGCTCATCATCCCCCTAGCGCTTATTAACCGCGAGGCAGCAATGGCTGTTTGACTCGCCGACCGCTGCCCCTCGCTTGCTCAAATTTCGATCGGGACACCACCTTCCACCGCATCTGATAAGGTACTATGGCCAAGATGGAAAACAACTTTTAACTGCCTCAGCCGACCGGAGCTTGCGTTATACCTCTGTTGTCCGGGACTCCAGGTCGTTTGAGATGTCTCAAGGTAATTATCTACAACCGGCAAATAGAGTACACTGATCCAATCCGCGACAGGCTCCCTCGTTAAGAAAGCCGCGACTTTATCAAAATCATTGTCCTCACTAAAGTTTCCGTCGATAACCTCCATTGCCCATTCGACAATGCGATCGAAAGACTGGGATGATGTGCTCACAGCACACACAGATGAGCCCTTTGTGCGGTCCTGGACAGTATTGAACAAGCGTCTAGGCAAATATACGTGGAATTTAGCTGAGGGAAGCAAACGGAAGTCTGCAGCGGCTTCAGTGAAGGTTTGATCACGCGCCGCCCGTTGCATGAACTTAACTGACGATGAGCTTCGTCAATTTGTCAGTGTGTCTGCGTTTCTGCGTGTGGAAATTTTGGGTTCGCAGGCTCGTCGACTGGCGAAATCCATGCATGGAATATGCAATCTGGGATAAAGCGGAAAACGTTTAATGTCGGGCTTTGTCCCCAATCTGTTGCAGAGCGGTTAGGTGAAGCCTCAAAATTGAAACGTAATGAGCGGGGTATCACAGGGCTGGTGTCCGATGCCCTAAATCGTCTTGTGATTGCGCTTACGTCGGATGGAACTATTAATGTGGGTCTTCGTTTCTGTCAGTGCATCCAGACATCGCTCATTCAGCCGCGCCAGTTTTTCGATTTCCATACGACCAAGCTAGATTATGCATTAGTGTTATCTGCGTCTGCGCATTCGATGGTTCTTCATCAAGATTCTGGATTACTGGCTGTCGCCTGCGACGATATGACAGTGCGTGTCGTGGACATCGAAACAAGACGAATAGTCAGAGAATTGCCATGCGGTTCGGAAGGCCGAATCCTCGACATCGTAGGCTCAGTGAATTAATTGGACGTCCGCTATTTACTGACAACATTCAGGCCTTCTCACCGGACTCGCGCTGGATAGTATCGACCTCCCTTGATTCAATAATACGGACATTCGACATACCAACTGGCCGTCTGATAGATGCATTCCGGACGCCAAGTATTGCTACTAGCATCGCTTTCTCCCCCACGAATGACTTTTTGGCCACTGCACATGTGGACAGCGTGGGGGTGTTTTTGTGGGCCAATAGAGCTCAATTCACGGAAGTCGCTTTTCGGACGGTGGCTGAGGAGGACATCACGGAGGTCTCGATGCCATCTATGCAAGGTGATATCGAGGATGAAGGTATCTCTCAGCATTGTTGTTTCTTCTCGAAGTCACTCACTCATCTATCTTAGCACTGGAGGGATTGACCGAGTTGACGATGGCGGACAGGGCAGCGGACGTGTTTTCTACCCCTCCTCAGTTAGACGGGGACCTTGTCACTCTAACTCTCCTTCCTCGGTCACGCTGGCAAACATTGTTGAATCTCGATGTCATTCAGGTGAGTGTGATAGTATCGCAAGTCCATCCGGTAAACCGAACACATTTGCAGCAACGGAACCGACCGAAGGAACCTCCCAAAAAGCCTGAACAGGTCCCATTCTTTCTTCCTACCTTGGGTGGCGTCGAGCATCGCTTCGCCACCGAAGAAAAAGAGGACGAAAAGTCTCAGAAGAAGACACGTTTGGATAAGAATATGGCCAAGTCGAAGAGCATATTCCAAACCAAGTTGGCTGAACTTGAGAAGGGCAAGGGTGAGTATATGGCACTCACACGCATCAGAAGTTACTTACTTTTTCATCAAAGCCGACGACGATCTTTTCGACTACATCAAAAGCTTATCTCCTGCCGCAATCGACGTCGAGCTGCGATCATTGGTTACCATACCTCACCTCCGGCAATTCGTGCACGCGCTCAAGCGACGCCTACAATCCCACAAAGACTTTGAGGCCGTTCAAACGTTGCAGAATGTATTGCTTCGGACGCATGGCGACGTCCTCATTGACAACGATGAACTCCGATCTGAAATGGAGGAGTTATTGGAAATACAAAAAAAAGAGAGCGAACGGGTCTTGGAACTTCTTGCCTCTTCCCTTGGTACTCTGGGCTTTGTACGAGACACGATATGATCGTCTTGTCTGTACTTCCCGTGAGGCCGTTGTTACATAAGCTACCTTGATGCTCGATGGGCGCTTGATTCTGTTGAATGCGACCCTCATGTCAACGGACCCTCCTACGATGCAATCGATTGACACTACGGGTTTTGGTGTAGTACGTTGCAAGCATGGAGAACCAGCTGGAAAGCACAAATCGAACACGCCCCAAAACCTAAATCGGTGCGATCTGCAATTGTGCTACTAGTTTGGTTCCCTCATTGACTGTCTGGCTTTCGACATCGGCGGAACAGTGAATTCTATTGTTGCATGAGGCCAAGAGGAGATTCAACTAAATGCGATTTCTGGCGTGAGATGCGTTTCATTCGTCAGGCATGCACATGCTCTGACTAGTAGGGAATATTTCCGATAGACTGGGCGGACGACCCTGTTTTGAAAGCAAAGCCGTCGCCCCAAACCTCGACTTTGGTCGCATCGTTATCGCGGCCCTCCGAAATAAAAGGGACGGCACTTGGGCCAAGTACGCCGCAAACGTCTCCACAGAAACAAACTCCACAAAGCTCCCAGCGCCGGTTAGACATCGAAGCCGGACTAAGGCAGCGGCGGGATCTGGATGAGAGTCCCACTCGGAAACTCGGTCCTTCCAGGCTCCCAAGCCTGCTCATCGATTCCGCGTCTGCAGT
This sequence comes from Chalciporus piperatus, assembly GCA_038093975.1. Lineage (NCBI taxonomy): Eukaryota > Fungi > Basidiomycota > Agaricomycetes > Boletales > Boletaceae > Chalciporus > Chalciporus piperatus. Next base: position 847,733 of record JBBPTG010000002.1, read on the forward strand.
CCCGCCCGAATCGACTTCCATTGCTAGAGATGCCCCCCCTCAGCCTCCTTCACCCGTACTCACAGAGGTTGACGAGACTGAGGAGCGGCCTCGTAAAACGTATAATAGTTTTCTAGGTTTAGATGAAAGTCCGGAGCCGCGCACTTCGACGATTGACGAGTTACCTTCGACGCCGCTGAAGAAACGTCGGTTAACACCTCCAGGAGCAGCTATGGAAGGTGCCGTGAAAGCACTGGCAGCTGGCGGGCCGTCTCTCATGGGGCCACTGCCTACACCTCCCAAAACCACGCAACGGGCCGTTCAGCCTGCCGAGCCCACTGTTTTTGCCACGAATTCATTGAAGGGGAAAGGACGCGAAGACATACCTATACCATCAGCACGTATCATCGGCGATCTACATTGTCCGCAATAGAGAGTCTGATTAGCATTATTTTGACCGTGTAGGACGATCATGCATACCCCAGCGCGTATGACACCGAAGACAATGCTCTGCCACTCTTCACCGACCAACGTGATCGGGGAGGCACATCTTCATCTACGAGCTCTGGGGAATCCCCGACGATCGCTGAAACTGCACTTGATTATATCAATGGGGCGAGGGGGAAAGTGCAAGAGCTCTCCACATACATGGATTCTTTCGATATCGCGCGATCAATGCAAGAGTTGCGAAGGGTGGAGCGGCAGAAATTTCAGTACGAGTGCAGGGATCGGAGTCAGAAGGCGAAGATTCGGGAGTTGACCGCTGAGCGGGATAGACTTCGTGCCACGGTCACAAGACTGGAGGAAGATTTGTTACGGTGAGCAGTCCACTTCACTGATATGACATGAATGATAGACTTGGGGCGTCGTCCTTAGCTCAGAAGAGAGAAATCGTATCAAGGATGCTTTGAGGGCTGGGAGACGGGCGACCTGATTGTTTGGATTTTGATTTCAGTACATTAGAGTTTTTTCACCGTGGTTTCTTTCTGATTTTTTCTCTGATCAATGAAGAAGCTAAGGAGGTTTGTTTAACTTTGTGGAGGGGCTATTTTGATTAGCTAAGGAGAGTGTGCACGTGCAGTCTTGTATGTCGCGTCGCGTAAAGGTACAGCACGTTACAGCGCGTTCGTGATCGTTGTGTTCCTCCTCCTCCGTCGCGTGAGAGGGTGAGTGTGTATGTTCCATACCATCGTACATTGACTCGTCCATGCCCGGGTTCAGGCCTACCAACACATCGTCCCCAGCCAAGTCCCTGCTGCCCACTCCATCTCACACGACCATCTCCGATGCCTCACGCACCTCGGCCGCCTCACGCTCGGAGCTTCAGAGCCTCTCCTCCACAGAGGTCGAGTTTCTCGACGCGGTGATAAGACGGATAGCTCCGAACGCAACATCATTCCTCTCGGGCTTGAAAGCGTACAACGATGAATTACACGAGCGAGGCCTGGACAGTCAGACGGAGACAGTTCACTACGGGAGGTTGTTGGAAATTTGCAAGCTAAGGGGTCCAAGCTGGCAGGCTAAATGGGATGCCATCAAAAAGCAATATGGCTATCGTACGCCCATCACTGCGCTGCAGACCATCGCGCCCCGTCCCAAAACACCTCCACAACCACTCGCTCGCCAACCCTCATTTCCGAGACCCACACGCTCACCAGCGTATCTTGTAACCCCTGTACGTGACGACGACGACGACGTATTCACTCTCCATTCCCACCAAGATCGCGACGAAGCTGAGACAACTCAGGAAACCACCGATACAGAAGAAGATCAACAAGAACACTCAGAACACTCATCCGACACGGAACGAGACGATGAACCTGCACGTTATGGCGTTCCCAGACTCAGGGACCTTCAGGGTACGACAATACAAGCAGGACCAACGAATATCCCTGCTTCCCGCGTTGCAAACCCCGTTTTACCCCCAAGCCTCACTCGTCAGGCCACTCCTCGACCCCAAAATGCCTACCAGGAAGCAATCCGGCGTGTTCCTACCTGGGAGGATACCTCCGATACAACGGATGGCGTGATACCCTCTCCCTCGACCACTCCGCCTTCATACCGAGCAGCAGTCCGCATACCACCCACTTCCAAGCCAACGGCTGTTGACATTCGAAGTCAACCATTTCCTCGTGCGCCCTCGCCAATCAAATTACCCAAAGACCCTTACGGTCAGGCCACACAACCTCGCGAACGCAGAAATAGTACAATCAATGAAGAAGACGCGTGGAGGAAAATCAAAATCGCTCGAGATGAAGAAGATGCGGATAAGTTCCGTGACAACAAACTTCTGGAACGCTGTTGGGAGATATGGCTTCTCGGTTACCAGTGGTTGATTGTGCGGGCCTTTTTTTGTTTTAAAGTTATCTATCATGTAACATGAGCTTTTCTAGGCGACAGATCAACAAGTAACTGAAGCTCGAGACAATGTCATCCTTGGGTCAGCACTCAGGCGGTGGCGCCATGCCACAGCCTCGCTGTTTGAGAAACAGAAGCATGCTTCTGCTATTGCCAATACCCGTTGTTTGCGTGCGGCACTGACCGTATGGAAAGCGAAGCTGACGGAGAAGCGCCAAATAGCCTGGCGGAACGACATGCGCACAAAAATGAAGACTGTTCGCGAGAAGCGCGGACTCAAAATTCAGAAGGATGCTTGGGCAAAGTGGCGGCAATCCTTCCGTTCCCATCTATCCGAGCTGCAGTATAACGAACGGGTTGTCATGCGATTCTTCCAGCGTTGGAAGTCTAGTCTGTCAAAACTTGATCGCCTAGAAGCCACTGCAGATCAGTTCTACTGTAGAACAGCCTGCAGCGCTGGAGTATTAGCATGGAGACGTTGGAGAAGAGCACTTGTCGTCCGTGATGCGGAAAAGGCGGTCACATCCAAGAGTGGTACCCGAGTCAAACGCGAAGTGATGCAGGTCTGGAAGAAACATACGTGCGTCAATTTCCCAAAAATCTGTCCAGGGTCCTGAACTAACCCACTTGCCTAGCCGTGACCGTCAAACAGCGGCCGGTTTCTATGATGTTTATATTATGAAGCAGGCCATCAGGTCGTGGAAGACCGCTCAAGATCGGATACGCGTAGGTCCATTGGCTCCATTGGGGAACACTTCCATTTATCATGCCTGCAGGCAATGGAAAAGAGGGCGGATAAGCACCTCGCCAGGCAAGATGACGTGCTCGTCCGAGCTGTCACTCGAGTCTGGAAAGCCCGCGAACGTGGAAAACTGCTCGAGAGAGTTAGATCCTTGCGCCTCATCAAAACCACCTGGTCAGCATGGAGGGAACATATGCAAAAATATCGCCAGTTGGAAGGTGAGGTGCAATACATGGACGATCGGCCTAGCACTGATCATGGTCTAGATTATGCGCTCGCCTTTAGCATGCGGTCCAATTCTTACACGGTGTCATCAGCCTTGAAAACATGGCACGAAGTGTACACCATCTATCAGAACCGGCGGGCATTTGCGGTTCAACGTCACCTCGCGCGTGTACAGTACGATTCGCTCACGAAGTGGCGAACTCAATTGCGCGCGAGACTGAGGTTACTGAAGCATGCAAAAATTGTCGAGAAATTCGTCATTCAACGGCGGACATTAAATGTCTGGAAGTCCAAGCTCGCCGAGAAGAAGCGGCAGGACAAACTCAGGGCTCTAGAAACCAATAAACTCGGAGAGTATATGAAAAGTATGTCGTGTGATGGGCTTTATTGCTAATTCTGATGTAATTCGTACAGTTTGGCAGACGAAGGCGAACAGAAGACGATGGCTTCGCGTGGCTGAACAGCAGATCATTGCCCGTGAGCATACGGTATGTCTGGAGGGGTTCACGAGCAGTTGTTGAAATCCTGACTTCCCCAACAGCGGATTGTAGCCGACGCATTGAGGCGCTGGACAAACCGCGTCATTGACATCAAACTTCGCGAGCTTGAAGTTCGCCAGAAGTGCTCTCAGGCGGTATTGAAGTAAGGAATATCATTATACCATCTAGATCGTGGCTCACCTATCACACGCAGGTTCGCGTTTAGAAAATGGAAGAATATATGCCTGAGGCATGTCGAAGACCTCAGTCTGATGGAAAGTCACCTTGACATCAAGCGGGCCGGTAGGTTCCCCCTCTCAGCAGTGAACTTGGTAGATAACGTCTGATTTTAATTTTTCTCGTTTAGAAAACATGCGTCGGATGTTTCATAAATGGCTTGCTGCAGCTCGTGCTCGGAGGCATAAACGGGCGCTTTTGCATGAGAGACTGGCCGAGTTCGACCGAGCGTCAATGCGGGTTGCATGGGACAGATGGAGGGAGAAATTTGTGGAGGAAAAGCTCCTCCCGATTGTGAGCTCTACTCGCATGACGATTGATTAACCCTCTGAGCGCCACGACCATAGGCCCATCAAGTCGCGTTACAGAGTCAGAAGAATCTACTTTTCCGCGCTTTCGGGATCTGGCATGCGAAAACAAGAGTGAGTGGCTGAGCTCCAGGTGGAAACCGCACTCGTCGCTGACACGAGGTGTGCTAAGTCTTTGCCGGCCATACGATTCCGTGCCTCTCGTACTAAGACAAAGTTCTGGGAGATATGGCGTGCCGCAATGCCGCAAGCCCTCCAAGTCAAGAAAGCACGTGAGATGCATACCGCAGCTGTTCTTTGTACGTTTCAAAGTCGTAAAACCGCGTTCTGCTCACGAACGTTTTTTCAGCACGAGCGTTAGATAAGTGGAGTCAGGCCTACAAAACAAAGCGTCACTTGAAAGAGATAGCGTAAGTGATTTAAATGAAACATCGAGGAGGACGATCATTAATTTTGTTTTTTCTAGTCGTGCCCGGTACTTGCGCTTGCCAACTATATCCAATGGTCAAGCTGTGGCCACACCAAAGGCTACGGGTCCGTTGATACCACATTCTCTGAGGAACGCCTATCCTCGGCGAAACGTGGTTGCTGAAACCGAAACTGAGGACTCGGACGCAGGTCCGAGCAGACTTGGCAACCGCTCGAGTGCGGTAACTCCCAGGTCTGGAATAGCTAGCCTGCTCTCTAGCCGGCCGCGTGCAGACCCCGTCACTCGCCCTCGTCCAAAATTATCTACCCGCGGACGAGGGTCGAGTCCTGCCCGATCAAAATTGTCGGCGCCGGCGACTGACGAGCCACCACCGCCATCACCACGGCCACGGTTCGCTGCGCGACGTCCCAGCCCAGCACGCTCAAAGTCATCTTACGCTCGTGACCCAAGTCCCGCGAGGTCTATCGCTCCGAGTCAAGCCGAGCCCGAACGGAGTCGGTTGTGGCATGAGCTGAGACAGGTACGGATGCGGTCTCGACCTCCCACTGAGAAGTCACGATCACCTGAGCCACCACCCTAATTCCCAACATGGAACGTTTGGTCCTGTGGCGTGCTGAATGGATGATTGGAAGTTGCGATGTTGCGAAGATAAATCACCCCTGAATCTATGGGACCGTATTTATTAATTACAATAGTATCGCGTTGTAGGACGTTTTTTTTTAGATCTATGATACCGCTCCTTGCCTGCCAATCAGCAACTGGCTCTTGCAAAGTCATCGATTAATATTCATCTTCCATGCATCCATACGATGTGACACACCTGACAACACATGGCGAGCACATGTACAGTAATCATTGCAGGAAGCCTGTAGTCGCCTCCCTCATTGAAATGATCGACGATCGCATGGAAAGACATAACAGCACACACGGGGCATTCTGAATTGCATTGACACTCGCTAGGGAATGAATGTATGCGCGCCACGGTATTGTTGTAGGCGCGTGGCGCGTGTACAGGGATCAGGTTCAGTCACGAGTTTTGGTAGTACTGCCAGCCGACCCAGTTCGCGATGACAAAGTACGAGCTGGTGGGTACTATTAGCAGCACAAAGTACTTGTAGTGCGTATCCTGGGCCAGGACGTCAAGGAGCTGGCCGCGATCATACGTCAGTTGAGAGCTAAGCGCGAATGGAGTTGTCTGAACGCACAGGGATACCCGACAGTGGGAGGAACGCGCTAAAGAACACGGCATAGCTTGCCAACAGGAAGAAAAGGGCGGTGAGAGCAACGATGAGGTGGCCTGCATTGAAGAACATGTGTTTGGTTGGTCGGAGGGGCGTGTATGTGTACTGAGGTCGTAATCCCGGTGAAAACGTGGTGATCCTGCCAATATTACATGTCCACACCGCAGATCCTGCCGTTAAATTCGCGGAGACTTGATCGTGATTCAAATAGAGATTCTAATAGTACATGTGGATACAAACCAAGAACGCAGAAATCGGTATACATAACATAGCCAAGCGGTGTTAACAAGTTAAAACTAGTTGTATTGAACGGGGTCGATGTAGATGTGATGGTACAAAGATTAGACATTGGAGGCGAAAGCATATGGAGGGATACTAGGATTTTGAGACGTGGGGGAGTGCATGCATGGTACAGGTTGAGACATTGAGAGGGGCATCATCCGTGGAAATCAAAAAGGAACGGCTCATGTGAAAGCGTAGCGTCAAGGGTAGCAAAGATGAGAGAAAATTTCCTACAAGTGCGAAGAGGAAAGAAAGAAAAAATCGAGTCGACAAAGAAAAACCCACAGGGCTCAAGCACTCAGCTTGGGGCGTTTTTCGTAACTCCTCTCTGTTAATCCACGGTATCTCTTCCGTGGGTAAATTTCCGAATCTGAATTCTCGAAATCTGACCGTGAGTTGGAAACCGGGAAATACTCTGGACGACCGTTATCCGCGATATGCATCCCGTGGGATGAAAGTTCATACGGGCCGAGTCCGTTGTCGTCAACATGCGGCTGGTCAAAGAGCTGCGGAAGAGTTATGGCAGAGGGCGGTGATATGGGCTGCATATCCGAGGACGATACACTCTCTTGATCAGGGGTCAACCGAGGATTGTCGGTCAAAAGCAAGCTGAAACGACTTGTCGGCTCGTCGGAGAGATCGACTCTTTCCAAAGCCAAGGCATTGGAACTGCCATAGGACGATACGGAGTCTGCGATGCTTATCCTCCTCTTCTTCTTTGGCCGGCGACCAATCGGTGATTCGGCGGTCGCGGGGATTGCGGGGGCATGTGAGTATTCCATGGCCTGGAAAGTTGGCATGTAAATGGGCGCTGTAGAGACACCCTGGGGAGGACCAGGGCCCGTGTCCTTATCGCCGTTTGTAGAACCAAACGGGTCTAGACTGGAATGCTTGCCGCGGAGAAAGGGGCTGAGTCCAGTGCGTTTCTTGACTTCTTCGATAATGATGTCCAGGCCCTTACCAGTGACACTTGGACAACCCTCGGTGAGGTTGCTATAAGCTTCGGTTTCCTCAAGAGTATCCAAGAGAACTCCGCCGGCGTCGATTCGCTTCTGTAGGGCGACCGCGACTGCGCGGAGACGCTCATCGTGCGCAGCGAGAACGGAGATACCCTCAGCTCGCCGTGCCCAATACGAAAACTGAGTGTTAGACCACCCGGAAAGCACGAGGATAGTAGAGCGGGTAAGGGTGACGGAGCCCAACGGAGAATGCGGATACGGATGGGACAATGACTTGAGGGGATTGTACGGGTGACTGCGGAATTATACGGTAAGTGTGATCCAATCGCGCGCAAACGGAATTTGATTAGACAGGGGCGAAGACACGTACGGGACATAAGTTCGCAATACCTCTTTGACAACCTCGACCTTTACGAGAAAATCGATTGCTGTGGCGCCAGGGGGAGGACTTGGATCATCACTAGAATTTTTGCCTCTGAGGCGGAGTTTTGATTTTATCGGACCCAGGCGTCGCTCAAACAGCCGTGCGGAAAAGGTATTCCATTTTGCGTCACCAAGTTGATCGCGAAGAAATGCAGCCGCGTAAGGGTCTACTTGGGAGGGTGAACCGGCGATTGAGCGTTTTGTAGCAGTACGGTTCTAGGAACGAGAATGAGTCAAGGAAGGAAATAGCGGCAACAAAGCTCGCCTCGATTTCAGCTTTAGCAACGTCAGCGGGGTTTGACTGAACGATAGGCGGTAGCATGGTATGAGCAAGCGCTGGCTGTTTGGGGGGCGAGGAGGATATTGCAAACTGAGCGGTCTGTTGATTCATTGAGCAGGGAATATCATGGAGAGTCTGAAGATATGAGAGAGGAGGGGGGGATTGGGCAGAATGAAAGCGAGGTTCGTGGAGGGGAGGGCCACGGAGACCGAGGTCGTGAGGAAAGTGTTTTGGCTGTACGTGTGGGCTGTGGTGGAGGAAGGTGTTTGGGTCGTCTGGGAGTATGTAGTGGAGGTCGGGATGGGGCAGACGAGTGTCCTGGATGGAGTAAGGATATGCGGAGAGAGATTGCGAGTACGGTGAGCAATTGACGTTGTCGTGAAAGGAGTTGTAATACATGGAGTCGCTAATAGATACAGAGATTGAGTCGGACACGGAGCTGTGGAAGTGAGGGGCGTGAATGTCGATGTCATGAGGGTCGGTGTCGTTGGTGTTATCTGGGATGAGGGATTGTATAATAGGGTTGGTGTCGTTGAGGAGGTCTCTGCCGTCGTTGAGATCGACGGTGGACATGTCGACGATGGAGGGGAGGAAGGAGGAGGGGGAAGAGTACGAGGATGAGGATGAGGAGGGGATTGGAGTCTCAAGGAACTGTCATAAATAAGGGCCGATCGAATGTTAATTGTGGGAATAATATACCATTTTAGAAATTGGGATACCTGGTCGTGTCGTCGGGGCAGCCTCGTGCTCGTCGTCAACGTCGACATGGATGAGCGATCCAACAGCCAAATGTACGATCTCTCCCTCGTCGTGTTCGACCTCTTGCTCACTCAATACACGTTCACAGGCTTAAAGATGGCCTGGTGCCATCCCGCACCCCATCTCCGTCTCTCCCCGAGATCCCTCCCCCAGACCTCGACCTGATTTTCTCGTTCGACTCCATCATGGGCAACCACTCACAACCAGAGCCCCAGTAAGTCGATTCGCATTCAGTCCTGTCCCAGCACTGGCACGATCAGTCACCGTACCTCGCAGTGCTGAGAGAGTGCAGAAGCGGGCGAGTAACGTGCTAAAACTCGCACAGGAGAACGAGAAGTTGAAGGAGGAACTCCGAGCGATGACTGCGCGGCTCGAGGCTGCAGAACACCGTCGCCGAGAATTGGCCAGTCGTCAGCAGCAACAGTCCCCACAGCAGTCCTCTATTCTCGCCGACTCTGCTCGATCTCAGGGTGACTCTTGATATCCGTTTAATAACGACCTTTCATTTTTCATACATTTTGCCACTCGATACCCTAACACGTTCATTCCGTCCACTTGTTCTTCGCACTTTCCGATGCTATTGCTTCCTGCTCTCTGTTCCCGCTCTATCGTACGAGTGTGTTGATTGATATACGCGTGAACGTATCCAAAAAACCTGCCATTGATTACCAGATGGCTAGCTGAGCGCTGATGTTTGCAGCATTACTAGCCTGATCATCGATAGTCCGGAAGTATCAGACTACCCCACATAAACCTTATCCTCCAGATATTAAATACCTTCCACTCCACCTCCACCTCTTGTCTCTCACCACCATCTTCAAATCAGATAGCGTACTCCATGACTACCCCACGCAGGCTCTCCTCATCCCTAGAAATGACCTCCACAAGGCAGCCCCCCTCTCGCAGGGGCTCCGACCGTCGCTTGCCTGACAGGCGAGGCTCGGGCTACTCCTCTGGTTTCTCCTCTCGGAGGCCATCCATCGATCCATCGAGGCTGGTCCCGATGGACAAGTTCAGTCCTTATCTCTCTGATCATCTTGTGATTCACAGCTTTCTCTCAGGACCACCCACGTTGGCGGCACGGACGACTTCAACGTCGTTTTCATCGGCGCCGGGAACATCATGTTTGGTGAGCTTACCGCCTCTCGGATCAGCTTCTGGGTCCTGTTTACTCTGGTCCCCCAGGCTCGGATGAGGGTCCGTGGAACCACTCTTTCCGCTTCGAACAGTAAGTCTCCCTTCTGCACTCCCCCCTTCCCGCTGCTCACCGCGTCACAGCAAGCTCGGACTGCGGTTGAAAGTTGTTGCCCTCATTGACCCCGCGACTGAGCGTGCCACGGCTGTTCTCCAGAAGAAATGCGACTCTTTCGTCGTGTCTGCGTATCAGAATACACGCGTTTACAAAACACTTGATGATTTCAGCAGGAACATGACTCCCAGGGAGCGCCCCCGCGCCTTCGTCATTGGTTCGCCCCCCATGTTCCGTGGGACCCTCCAGTCGGGCCGTGACATCGAGATGCAGATCCAGAAGCATTTCCCCGGTGTTGCCATGTTCATCGAGAAGCCGATTGCAACAGGCGAGAAGAGCGAGATCGAAGAGGCTTTCAAGGTCGCCAAGTTCATTTCCGACAGTGGCGCGATTTGCTCTGTTGGGTGAGACCTATTTCTGTTTTTGCAAGGCATCCGGCTGATTAGCCCTTCCCCGCCCTTCCCCCCGTGCAGGTACATGCTGAGGTATCTCAAAGCTACCCAGAAGATGAAGCAAATCATCGAGGAGAACAACCTCGTCGTTATGGCTACGATCGCTCGTTATGCTTGCGCTTACGAGTCGATCGCTAAGCCAGACTGGTGGGACAAATCGAAGAGGTACGTCGTAAGCTTCAACCTTTTCTGCACCGGCTGATGGTCATTTAGTGCCGGTCCTATCATCGAACAAGGCACTCACTTCTGTGATCTGTCCCGCTACTTCGGAGGTGAAGTCGACATCTCCTCCGTAGTCGCCCACTCGCTTGATTGGGATGAGAACGCTGGCCACCTGTCCAAGATAGCCATCGACGAAAGCAAGATTGCCCCCGAAAACAGGATCCCGCGTGTCACCTCTGCCACCTGGTAGGATTCTTCCAATCTCCGGATCCATGAGGTCAATTGTACTCAATCCGCCTCGTTCATGACACAGGAAATATGATTCGGGAGCAGTCGGCTCCTTCACACACGTCGCTACGCTCCAGGGCCACAACTACAGTTGCGAGCTGGAAGTCCATGCTGATGGGTACTGCCTCAAGTAAGTCGAGATCTCCGCGATATCCTCGCGGAAATATGAGATCGGATCGTTTACATTATCTTAGACTCGTCAACCCATATGTTCAGCCTGTGCTGTATGTCCGCAAGCCAGGAGACGACCACGATCAGGTGTTTAACTTCCGTGACGATGACCCGTTCTTCTCTGAGGCACGTAGTTTGCTTGAGCATAATGGATGTCGACGCTTGCGGAGATCTGATCTCGTCCTCCTAGGTTTCTAACTGGATTGACATCATTGAGGATATCGAAGAGGACCCCGAGGCTGCTCAAATTCTCAGTTCTTACGAAGGCATGCGGTCTCACCCGACTCGGCTCTCTTTGGACTAACAACCCCCCCTAGATGCCTGCAAGACCTATGAACTCACTTGGGCCATCCGTGAAGCCAGCGAACGTTCCCGTGCTCAGAGACTTGCTGCCAGCAAGGTTACTGCGCCAGTGATTGAGGGGGCTATCGCCGAAGAGGAGTGAGCGATACCCACCATACATTCCGCACAAACGATAGGCATAGAGCTCTCTCCAACAGTGTATCAGTACATCGGCATTGCATGTTCCACCAGAGTGGTGATATCTTGTACAGTATAGATGAATGCAGCAGATTCTGCATAGAGTTGATCCTTCATTGCACTTTTTCAATACCATCAGGGAGCTTGTATCCTCCTTGGCGTCGGACCTGTGAGGATGATCAGCCTCTACCAGCGAAACGGAATGAAATCGTGTGTACCTCGTCAAAGACTTCCATTTCCAAGATACTTTTATCATGGCTCCACAACTCGCTTTCAATCTTACCATCGCGGATACAGCGCGCCATATCGTCTGCCTGGAAATGCCAGCCCACGCCGACATACTCGTACTTGAAAGTCTCCTCACGCACAATCTTGCGGTCGAGATTGCCGGGCTGAGGCTCATTGAAGTACTGAACAACAAAGGAGCGGGGCGCAGGTATGGGTGCAGCGACGACGATCGTTCCCTTCTGGAAGCGGATGACAACACCTGGGTTGTGAGAGGTGACGTTCATGCTGGTGCTCAAGACGGCCTGCGCGGCGAGCGTGGAACCAGTGGTGGTGTTGGGCTCGAACGTGAGCGTGAAAGAGGTGTTGCAGTCAACGCCGGTGAGGGGCGTCTTGTACATCGTGGCAGTGACATTCGCAGGCTTGGTGTTTTTGTTCGCGGGGTGCTCGTAGAGAGCGAGGATCGTCTGTTAGTATGAAAGGTGTCAGTCGTGACCAAAAGGGGAGGGATTTTCATTACCCAGATCATTGGATAAGGACCACTGTCACGAATTAGTGTTATCAGCGGAAGGACGAGTCTGGGACGGAGAGGCACGTACAGGTCCAGAACAGCACCACCTCCGAGCTTGGGGTCCAACATACGGTGAGTCAAGGGGCAGTCTAGGCGCGACCCATCAGTCATCGATATCATCTCTTCGACGATAAAACCAACATACTCTCGATGTCAAAATCATTCGAGAAATCAGCATGGACGACGACAGGCAAACCAAGAACGCCAGAGTCTATGATCTCCTTCACCTTCTTGGTGAGAGGTTGGAAACGCGTCCACAATGCCTCGATGAAGAAGACGTTGTTCTCCTTTGCGACTGCAATCAAGGAGCGGAGCTCCGCAGCGTTGCACGTCACTGGCTTTTCACAGAGAACGTGTTTCTTTGCCTTCAATGCGTCCAACGCGTTCGTGTAGTGGTAGGCGTGGGGGGTACCTGTAGCATGCTACTTGTGAGGGAACGATCAAGGTGTGGAAGATCGTGGACTATACCGATGTAAATGGCATCGACGTCCTTTGAGTCCGGTCAGCACAAGGAACGACGGATGTGGATGACTAGACACACTTTGTCGGCATACACTTCCTCGTAGGTACCGCATGCCTTCACGGTCTTGTCACCCTTGACATACTCGTTGATGAACTTTTGGGCCTTTTCAACGCTGCGAGACCCAACAGCCACAATCTTGTGGGCAACGTCGGTCGCATCACGGCTAATGTGGAAACCCTGAGAAACACGTCGGGATATAGAGACGGAACACATACGTGCTAGGATCTTCCAACAAGTCCTACATCATCCAGGGTCAGAAGCAAAGGTCATGTGAATAGGGGTAATCACCCACCGACACAACGCGCTCGGCAATCCAGCCTGTGGAGATGATACCCCAACGAAGAGTGAAAGGTGCCATGGATGGTGATACTCGGGGAAGTTTGCTTGTGCGGGAGACCACATCAGTTTATATAGTCCGGATCCGTTCTCATGACAGCTGAAGACAGACGTCGGTCCGGAGTGAACTCCGCAAGAATAGATACCTGGTGACTTTGCCAGATGATAATGCGACGCAGGTTTCTAGATTAGCAGAGATCCATTGACGAGGCGTTATAGAATACATGGTGCAGATGGGTACACGAGAGGGTCATAATGTCCGTCGGCGAGAAGGGTAAACGTAGGAGAACGTAGGTCGTGTCGCAAGTCTTTGATCGATGGCATCATCTTGACGTATGCATATTTCAAGTTCAAGGGCAAACCTTCTGACATTCGAATCAAGCCGGCGAGGGTCTCTTCGGCCGTGGTTCCTGGTCGTCCGCCGCAGCGGATTCAGATGTCTTCAAAGACGGGATTTCACGCTTGCGTTTCCGCGAGAGCCTGTCCTTTTCCTTCCGAGCTTCTTCGTCCCACTCCACCTGGAGATGAGCTTTCAACGTAGGCATGTTCTTCATGTCTCGTTCGCATCGCCAGCAACAAAGGTCCTCTTTGAGAAGTGGTTCGTATGTGCTCTTCTTAAGATTGGCCATCTGGGGTACGCGAGAAATGAACGGTGGGTCCATGTTCAGAGCCGAGACAAAGAACAAAGAGAATATACCTTCTGGAAATAAGACGGTTCCTCGTCAAACCACGAGAGAACATCATGGAGATCCAAGAAAAACCCAAGCTTGGGATGAAACGAATTGTAATGCTTCTTATGCTTCATCCTTTCCGAACATAGATCGTTCGACAGAACATGTAAGTGTAAATGTCTGTGGGTCCTCGTGAATACATGCTTGCCGAACGAAATCGAAACGTGAACGTACGCCATGCTCGGGACTGCATGAAACCCCGTCCAGATCTCCCATTGGAAACCGTACCGGCTTTGCATTTCCTCACGAATCATCTTCTTCACGCTCTCGGCCTCATCCTTGAGATCAATGAGCACTTGCTTGGCGTGTATCTTGTCGGCCTTGAGCAAGGTGGCGAGATTGGTAAGTTCAGGAACGGTGGGTGTCTGTTTGACGCGTGGCAGAACGAGGAAGTGGAAAATAGACTTGGGATACGTATCGAACACCGTCAAACACTTGTCATTGTGCGCAAAGAGGACTGATGGCGGCAGAGTCTCTGGCTTCGCCAGTTTTGCGTATCCTCGCAACACGGTCAGGTTCGACATGGATCAAACGAAAGACAAACCACCGCGCTGGCAACCCTTGATATACATTCGACTATCTCACAATCCATACAAAATCTCATAATGCATTGAGTAATTTTCCTCCACTTTGTCACGACCATTAGGTTTTCGTAGTAATCTCGTAATGCATAATAGTTGAGATAGTCTACTGTACTACAGTCTAGGATTTGTCTAGGATACAGGTGTACTATATGTACTGTACTACATATACAAAATCTCAAAGCACCCAGCTCCTACTACCTCCCGGTCTTCAACAACTCCCTCATGTTCTCGCTGAGCGTTGGAAGTGCAACATTCACCTTTCCCGTATGCTTTCCGTCATTCGCATCCTTGTTGGGTGTGGACCGCTGACGTATCAAGTTACCGTTCGTCGAAGTGTTCTCTTCTGCACGCCGTCTGTCGACGTCCGCGACTAGCTGAGCGTACGAGAGGAAGAGCACTTCAGCTTGCGCAAGAGTCGAGTCAAGTTCGATGGTCATGCTGAGTTCATTGCAGTACTAGGCAAAGTTAGTTTGTGTATATCAGAACACAGATCATGAAGTCTCACCTTCAAAACCTCGTCAAACTAGCGGAGAAACGCGATGAAAATAGTCTCGGGGTCGATGAACCGAACAAACATACCTCGACAAGGTAACGAAGAATCATGTCTCGATGCGATTCGAGGATGGCGAGAGCTACGAAGAGGACAAAGTTGTTGCTGTAGTAGTCCGTCCAAAGCACTTCCCATAGTCGAAGCACGTCTTCGAAGGAGAACTCGCGTTTGAATGAGATTAATACCCAGCTAGTGGCCAAGTCAGACAAGACAAGACATCAAGAAAGAGTGATAGGACACACCGGAAACAGAAAAACAGATTCAAAGCATCGATTTTCTCTGTCGAGGGAAGATCGGTAAGATGGCCCCAGTCGTGGCATAGCAAAATTACAAACCAAAATGCCGGTAGAGCTCGGGATCCGTGACGCTGATCAACTCTTGCAGGGTAGACAGCTGCTTCTTCATACCGCTCTGGTCACGGAGGAAATTCTGGCTCTGCAAGAAATTAGAGATCATCTCAGACAGCTGTATCGAAATAGGACATGCCATCCGGTTCATGACTTCCACGAAGCACCAGAATATCAGATCCTCCTCAGCTTCCATCACCACGTACAACGGCGCGCAAAGATCAGACATGCCCTGTACATATCCTTGGTTTCCATTGGTGTCAGCACCATGCGTGATTAGAGATAACTGCGTGTCGAGACTCACCAAGATCCTTGTCGTAAAAGTTGTACGTCAGGAGAATACCACCCATGCGGTCAATATGTTCGTTGCTGGGTGACTGTGCGCCAATATCAGCCAGCTGAGGAGAAATCGTAGAATATCGTCGGTGGATGCGATCCGACTCAGTATCATTAGGCGAATCTTCATAAGGATAGGAAAAGAGTGGATGGGTGCGATCCGTGCGACGACAGTCCACATCTATGCGATGCCGCTCCTCGAGAACATCCTGCCGGTCAAAGACCTCCGGTACTCCACACCATTCGTTCTTGATTTCTTGATATCGTCTCCTGTGAGAATCCTTGAATATCACGCATATACTCGGGAGTCCGTACAAACCTCTTCTCTTCCCACCTCCTATCTCGCTCCTTGGCGTCAATGTCCCATGCGTGTACTCCTAGAAGGAAAGGCAAGACCTTCTTCCTCAGAGTCCCGTCGGGCGTGATACCCCTCCTGAATATCTCCCGCTTCATCTCCTCGATCCTCACCTTGGGCTTCCCGTCAGCTGCGAACCACTGTTGCCATGTCTTCTCATCAACGGGATTGCGAGGATCCCTCGAAGTCTTGGGTGTTGGCAAATTGACTGTCGAATGTAACAACTCGAACACCCCAAGTGAGGACGTCTCCTCTGCCAAATCTGGGGATGAGGAAGAAGCAGGCAACGCTTGTGACTCTCTCCTTCTCGCCCTATCACCTTCCTCTGCGACAATTCGTGCCCAACGAGCCAGATAGACGCGCGCACTCTCAAATTCCCCTACACCACCCTTCTCGACCCAACTGCCCCATTCCCATTCACCATTCGCACTCACAAGGGACTTGATCGGATCAGGGAGGTGTGGCACAATGGGCTTTGCAAGCGGATGGGAGAGGACGTTTTGTGCGGCATGGCGGGTCGCGCGAGTGATGTTCGAGAAGGACTGAAGGAGTGCAAGACGTGCTTGGGAAGCATTCTGCGTCGTCGACACGGAAGGTGGGTATAGCGAGCGATGCAATACCGACGAACGGTTCGAGTATGGATTGGTCGTGCCAGACGGCTGACTCGAAAGAGGCCTGGGACGACGGTGGGCTGGAATAGGTGAGTGAGAATTTGCATACGACGACTGTGCAAGGATATCGTCTACTGCATCGTCATCGAATATTTGTGTAGAATGTGCTTCTATGTCTGCCTTTGAAGGATCAACTATGAACAAGGATGGCTGAAGAGATGAACGCAGGAGATGTGCGTAATTTCGTAAACGGGAGATTAGGTCTTCTCCACCCCACGACACTGTAGGCCGTGCAGAGGAACCAGACGTGGGCGAAGATGCGGTTGGAGGATAAGCATTGGACGAGTTTCGCCGGTTGTGTGTACGCGGTGAGAAGGTCATGGGTAATGACTCGTCGTCGTGAAAGTTCAAGGTTGGTAATGTGGAGCCATTGATGAGGTTGATACCGACGGTGCCGTCTGTTAGGGCGTAGGAAAGGGATGAGCATTCTGCGCATGGGTTATAACGGCAGGTCACTCACACCACGATGAAAGGGTTGGAGGGTGAACGAGCAAGGAATATATAGATGTCAAAGGGACAGAGAAAGCGTACGACTCTGGTCGCTGAGTTGGCAAGTCGATCAATACTGCGTCTGTGGGCAAAGAATAGGAATGCGGTAGACGGTCCAGCGGCATGAGAAGCTCGTACCTTGGTCCTCTTCGTCATCAGTAGTTGCCCTCTCCTCGATCTTGATAAACTTGCCCCATTCTTCGGTGCCCTTTTCGCTCAACAACGTCTCCGGAATCCACGCCAGAAGATATGTCGGATTCACTCCCTCCTAGAATGCATGAGAAAGGACCCTTGACACAAATGATAAGGACATACACGTTTCACGAGCGCCACGAATCCAGGGATGTTGTCTCTTGCGTAGGCCGTCGGGTTGACATACACCTTGGACTTGCTGAAGAGAAGTCTGTACTTGCTCTCCTCTACTGCAGATGCGGACAGTGCGCCATCTTCGTTTGATATTGTACGCTTTATTTCGACCATGGAGTCTGACTGGATCAAGAGAGGGGTTGAGTGTGCTCGGACTTGACGCCCGGAACTGTTCGGGTGACGAATAGTGGTAGACTCACGGATATGACAGAAAGGGCGCCGTCGGAGAGAGAAGGGCGGTGAGTTTCGCCACCACGCATTGACCGAGTCGCTTTCTCGACGTCTTTGTATGCTTGTTGTTCTACTGCGGGGCTGCGGCTGTCACTGTCCGACCTTGATGAACGCAGACATCCGTTTGCGGCATACGCCTCTCACGTTTACACCTCATCATAAATCTTGTCGTGCTTATTGTCTGGAAATCGTGGGCAAGCGAGGTAGTGCTCACTAGTACTAGGCAGCTGGAAAGTTCGGTTGTATTTATTGTTTGATTCACGCGGTCTAGTTCACTCGGTCGTCGTACAATGCGAAAGCAGTGATGATTACAATGAAACAAACGTGCAAAAGGAGGACGCTGTTACTTTTGGTATGACCACACATTCCGGAGCACTAAACCGATACGGAACCCCACAAAAATCAATGCAAAGCGTCAGCACTCTATTCCGAATACCAGCAATCCGAATCAGAAGGAAACCAAGGTGTAGAATGCAACAGGGGGTTGAAAAGGGAAAAAAGGCACTACACTCACATCCTGCTTTGGTTGCTAGCCGGTTGAGAGAGTCATCACTCTCGCCTTGTGAGCGGACCTGTCCGCAGAGTGCGAACGAGGTGTAGGTGTTCAACGCAGTGCCGTTGGCATCGACATCAACGACGTTGATCTGGACCGATGCGTGGTCCTTGGAGGTAATCAGGCGGTCTGTGATCACACACACATCGCGCGCAGATATCAATGAGTCTCCTGGTATTCATCTGGATGACTTTGCAAACACATACTGGTGGCCGCACACTTGCGGGGAACGTAGAGATCGACAAGAACACCCTACCAGGCGGTGTGAGCGGTTCAAAGCGTCTGAAAGTGTCGCAGCGAGGACTTACCTGGTCGTTTTCCATTGCGAGATCGTGAAATTGCGATGATGAGCAGGGGAGCAGCTGGTGTGGGATGCGTGGGAGAAGATTTGGTCAGAACTGTACAGTCGCGTAATTACGAGTATTGTTAAGTCCGAAGCCCGCTCCGAGGCCACGATCCCGGCTCTTTCCGGTTCGCCCCCCTGTTGACGGTACTTCCCTCAGCCTAACTTTCTCATGGATGAGTGGTCCGAGATGGAAACAACTTGACTTGCATCGTAGGCAAAACCTATGCATGAGAAAACAAACTATGGTGCGAGCACTGCTAGTATCGACATCGATACGGTAATAAAGATTTGGGGAAATGAAAAGACGATATATGCAGCGTAATGAAACAGGTTCAGTGAGAATATACGAACAACATGGTGGTAGATGCGAAACATATAAACTGATGCAATGTGCAAAGATGGGACAAGAATGCAGGCATGGAGATACCAGAAACAAATGCAATGTATGACCTTGACACAGATATTACTGATCCAGGTCCGTATGAAGCGATAGAGGAAAACATGGTCGTTGCAAGTGGGAAAATGATGAAGCAGATCTCGGTAGTAATACATCGCATGGCGGAAATGATGTTATTTGGCGGCGTAGATGGCGAGCGGAAGTGACTCGCGATTAACTGCAAAGGACATGTGATTATATGTCGAATAAGATGGAAATTGACTAGCGTGGACGATAGTCTCAGGGGAATCAAGGCACGGAAGAGAATACTCAGAATGGAGTGCTTGGAATGTTCCCGTGTGGGAAGACGGGCATGAGATTGCGAAAAGTGACTTGACTCGGATCGAATTGGACGCGAGGCGGTGGAGTCTTTGGGCAATTTGGGATGACATCGGTGAATTTGTGATGTGGGTGATGTTGCCTGTGATGTAGTTCGTCATCAGGAGTTTCATGTCCGATCCCGATGGGATTCGAGCGGAGAGACGTTTTTCTTCGCCGTATGGGACCTGAAGCGGGAATACTGTCGATGAATGTGGCAGGATCCTCGTTTAGAGGTATTTGCGAAAGGTCTGCGATGTCGCAGTCAATGGGTCGGGGAATCTCGAGGGAGGAAATCCAAGGAAGTTGGTCGAAGACGGAGGCGCGTGCAAATCCATCAAAAGGGCAATCGACTCGTTGTGGGTGGCGACGACGTCTGGTGCAGCGAGAAACACGGGATGGGGCGCGCCTCTTGTGAGATGGACCGCATGGTGTGGGTGACTTGGAGCTCTGTGGTATGTCACGTCAGACTTGGGGGAGTGAACGATGTATGACACGACATACGAGTGCGGTGTAAGGTGGTTCGTTCAATCTGATTGGAGACAGCAGGCGTGGTGGAGACAAGAAATTTCGTGAAGGCGTTGTCTGCTGTGAGTGGTTTCAGGGTAAAAATCAGGACATGATGCACAGAGACCAACTGGGGAAGAGAACAGTTGCAAAGAGGTTCGCTGAGCGTGGGATGGCTCCTGAGAAAGCAGTTCGGAGTGGAATGGGGAGAGCTGGGCTGGTGAACGCGGGGAAGGTGCGTGGATGGCAGGCATGATGTCTGATTGTGCCAGTGTGGACAATGGGGAGGGAAGAAAGGGGGATTGAAAGGAGTGATGCAACGAGTATTATATGGTTTATGTTTGTCGAGCTAAGGTGAGAGATTAGACATAATTACCTGCTCTGCGCAGGCATCCGAAAGGGGAGGACTCGACGGACAATGGAAAATCGCGCCAGGTGGATTCAGCGAGGACACCTGCATGCTACCGCCCCCCTCTTGCCATTTTGGGAAGCCTGACTCGCCTGCATGTCCATCTGCAACAAAGAAGACTCGCAGATCTCCAGGAACCGGCCGACCTTCGTGTCACTCGATGGCGCGTAGACAATCCAACAATTTTTGTCCGCCCTCTCCCGCCCTTACCCTGACCGTCCGTCGCGTACAACAATGCAATGCCACAACGCGCCACACTCGTTACCGCCGGGTGATTTGTGAAGAGCTACCAAGTTGGGCGCATCGCTGAGCTACGTCGAAGTCCTCTGTCGTTCCATTTCCGAGCTGTTTGTTGTCCATCATGGGCGAACAATGCGGAATGTCAATTTCGTCTGCCGCATCGAGAAAAAAGTTCGTCATGGGTCATCTGATTGTGCGAGGCACTTGATGCATGATGTCCAGCAATCCCCCGTCAGAGTGACTCGTCGTATGATGGGAGATGGGACAAGTGTGCAATAAAGAGTCTCAGATAGTTGGTTTTGATCGCGAGAACAACTCAGACGCTCATACGTACGACCCATTTTTGCTGTACCGTCATCGATTATCGCTCATATCACCCTCGGTACCAGTATGTTATCGTACATCTTGTTCCCTTGTAGAAGGGAGATCACACCCTGATCTTATGAGAACGAACTTGTATTCGTATGATACCAGTAAGTAGGATTTTGGTAGCCACTGCTCGTAAAATGCAACCGGGATGGAAAAGAAAATGTGCGACAAGGATGATGCAAGTAAGGTGAGGATACAGATACAGGTCATACAATTCTACTTCACGGCGTCTAGTCAATGTCCTCCATGGCAGAGGTGGAAGAAGGCTCGGCAGCTGGTGCTTCTTCGGGGGATGCCTCAGCCATGGGCTCGTCGTCATCGACATCAAGACCCAAGCTGATCATGCGGTTGATGCGCTTGGCGAATGACGTAGGGTCGTCAAGCGAAAACCCAGAGGTGAGCAGAGCGGTCTCGAAGAGGAGGTAAGTCAAGTCCCGAACAGACTTGTCAGCCTTGTCCTCCGCAACCTTGCGCTTGAGCTCCTTGATGATGGCGTTGTGAGGGTTGAGTTCGAGGGTCTTCTTCGATGCCATGTAGGAAGACATCGACGAGTCACGGAGAGCCTGAGCCTTCATGATACGCTCCTATATATGCCTGTAAGCGATGCTCAGACGCGCAAGACAAACACAAACGTACCATGTTTGATGACCAGCCGAATTGACCAGTAACGAGGACGCAAGGCGAGTCAATGATACGGTTGGAAACGACGACCTTCTCGACCTTGTCGCCAAGAGCCTCCTTGATCGTCGTGCAGAGGTCGCCGTATTGAGCAGCTTCCTCCTCGCGGACCTTCTTCTCCTCATCGGTCTCCTCCAGCTCAAGACCCTCCTTCGACACACAGACAAGCTTCTTGCCCTCGAACTCCTTGAGTTGAGTGATAGCGTACTCGTCAATGGGGTCAACCAAGAGGAGGACCTCAAAGCCCTTCTTCTTGAGGACCTCAAGGAATGGCGATTCCTTGACAGCAGCGAGGGATTCACCGGTCAGGTAGTAGATCGACTTCTGGATCTCAGGCATGCGGGTGATGTAGTCTGAACCGTCGTTGACAAGAATGACGCGGTATAGAAACAGAAGTTACTAACCTTTGAGCGAGGTCTGCTCCTCGGTGGACTTGGTCGTGAAGAAGCGCAAGAACTCAGCAAGTTTGCTGCGGTTCTGAGCATCCTCGTGGATACCCAGCTTCAAGTTCTTGCCGAAGGCCTCGTAGAACTTGGCGAAGTTGTCCTTGTCCTCGGCGATCTCGGTAAAAACGTCCATACACTTCTTGACGATGTTCTTGCGGATGACCTTGAGAATCTTGTTCTGTTGGAGGGTCTCACGAGAGATGTTGAGAGGAAGGTCCTCAGAGTCGACGATACCCTTGACGAAGTTGAGGTACTCGGGAATGAGGTCCTCACAGTCGTCCATGATGAAGACACGGCGGACGTAGAGCTTGATGTTGTTGCGCTTCTTCTTAGATTCGAAAAGATCGAAGGGAGCACTGGGAAGAATATCAGTACACCGCAAATGCATCGACTCGTTAACTTACCGCTTGGGAACGAAGAGGATAGCCTTGAACTCGAGCTGACCCTCAACAGAGAAGTGCTTGACGGCGAGGTGGTCCTCCCAATCGTTGGTGAGCGATTTGTAGAAGGAGGAGTACTCCTCGGGGGTGATATCCTGGGGGTTGCGCGTCCAGATGGGCTTCGTCTTGTTGAGCTCCTCGTTGACAGTCTCCTTCTCCTTGATCTTCTTGGTCTTCTTTTCCTTAGGCTGGTCGTCCTCGTCCTCGACTTCCTCGATCTTGGACTCCGTTTGTTCCTCCTTAGCCTCCTCCTCTTCATCCTCAACTTCCTAAAGATACGCGTCAACAAGGGGCGAGGGGGAAGCGTGGATAAAACAAACCTTTTCGACCTCCTTGGTCACAGCAAGCTGGATGGGGTATGAGATAAACTCAGAGTGCTTCTTAACGATATCCTTGATCTTCTTCTCCTCAAGGTACTCGGTCTGGTCCTCCTTCAAGTAGAGGCGGAGCTCAGTACCACGACCGAGAGGGGGGTTGACGGTATCAGGGGTAATCGTGAAAGTGCCACCAGCAGCAGACTCCCAGATGTACTGCTCGTCATCGTTGTGCTTGGAAATGACCTGTACGCGTTCCGAGACGAGGTATGCGGAGTAGAAGCCGACACCGAATTGACCGATCATGGAAATGTCAGCGCCGGAGCTGAGGGCCTCCATGAACCCCTAGACAAGAAAGATTAGCTGTTAATACGCGCTCTATCAAACGTGGCGAAAGCAGACGTACCTTGGTACCGGACTTGGCGATGGTACCAAGGTTGTTGACGAGGTCAGCCTTGGTCATACCGATACCGGTATCGCGGATGGAGAGGATCTTGTTTTCCTTGTCGGGGACGATGCGGATGTAGAGCTCTTTACTCGTATCAAGGACAGAAGGATCGGTCAAGGATGCATAACGGATTTTGTCGAGAGCATCAGAGCCGTTAGAAATCAACTCTCGAAGGAAGATTTCCTTGTTCGAGTAGAAGGTGTCTGGTGATCAAAAACAGAGATTAACCGACAAGCAACGTGTTGACAGAGTTGAACTTACTGATGATCAGGTCGAGGAGTTGGCTGATCTCGGCCTGGAAGCCAAAGCTCTCGGTTGCCATTTTGAACTGTACAAGGGGTCAGATACGCGTGAGTGATGGGCACGATATGTGGCTCACTGATCAAGGGGATGAGGGGCGATGAAGGTTGTGAGGGAGAGAAAGAGACTTGTACAGCAAAGGACGGGTTTGCCCCGGTCTTTATGTAGTCTAATTTTTTGTTCGTTCGAGAAGATTCGACGACTATCAGTCCAGTTCCCCTGTCCCTTCGAGAACATTCCAAGACCATTGCCTATTCAGGACGCGTACATGTTTGCAATATAGTACAGCTTGTAGTACAGTACTCGTATTACAGGGTAAACTGATCAGATCGCCGTCCTCTGTCGCGTCTCGTAAATCAACCCCCTCTGCCCGCTCAGCTGTGCCTTCAGTCCCTCAAGTGCCGCCCGCATCTCATCCATATCGTCCTTCAGCTCTGCGTTCTCCTCCCGAAGCTTAGCATTAGCAATCGCAAGCTCAGACTTTTCGCTGACAATGGCAGCAATCTCTGCTTCGGGTATACGGCGCGAAGCTTCAGATTTCTTGTGCAGCATTGCGAGCTTCGCTTCGAGCGCCTGATTCTGACGACGGTATGCCCTACATAGCGAGTGAGCTCAACCAATGCGACGCAGAGCATCAAGTGCCCTACCGAATCTCGTCCTCCATCTTGGCTTGCGTTTTATCATAGCTGACAAGGAGCATCTCCATCTGTTTGTACTTGCTCTTTATGATCTCGATCTCTTCACCTCGCACGTTGAATTTCTCGAAATCCGCGTCCCTGTCGTACATCAACGTCACTTTCGTCGTCACCAGCAGCCCATGGAACAACTCATACCAAAGTCTCTGCATCCGGACATGCTGTTCAACCTGCCGCTCATAGTCATGAAGTCGATCGATCTTGTGTTGGTTCTCCTTCTGCTGAGTCTGTAACTCAAAGACCGCTTTCGCTGCATCAGCCAGAAGCTTCCCTTGAGCGGCGAAAAGTGCCTGTGTGTCTTTCAGCATATATCGTCAAGAAATTTGAGGGAATTTCTTGCCCTGGCTTCCTTCTCCGCAGTCCGCAACGCCGCCGCCTCGGATACCCAAGACCTTTTCTCCTCTCGAAACTCGCGAAGCTTCTTCTGAAGTTCAGTGTTCCAATCAGCGTACTTGTTCTTCTGCGAAGAAGACTGTTCCTTGTGGTCCCTCAGCTCCCGCTCAAGACCTTGAACCTGGGCTTTGTATTGACGCAACTTGTTATACTGTGCAAAATCAACACATCACCCACGACAGAGCAAAACGGTGATTTCTTACAAGTGCTTGCCGATCGGCCTCTGCGTTCTTCGAAAGGATATGACTTTGATAAAGCCTCCCGATATGCCGTACGTTTTCTCTCGACAGCCAAAGCTCAAAGTTGAGCTCGCTCCTCAGCAAAAGCACCTCTCGCTGCAAACTCGAGATCGCCTCCGCCACATACGATGGCAATGGCGCACTTTGATCACCTCCGGCGGACTCGGGAGGTAAACTGATCATGGGCTTCGTTGGGGAACCAGCAGGTGGGAACAACGCTACTGGCCATGGCATGCTCGGGCCTTCAACCTCGACGTCAAGATTCGACCTCAGAGTAACAGAGGTATTGATCATGTCCTGAAGCGAAACCCGAGTTTTGGCGGGTGGGAGGTCGATGTGGCCTGGATGGGGTGTCGGTGAGCCCGACATGTCTTCTGGTGTCATGATGATGGTCGGAAGGACCTCCATCCGAGCAT
The DNA here is from genome assembly GCA_038093975.1 of Chalciporus piperatus. NCBI lineage: Eukaryota > Fungi > Basidiomycota > Agaricomycetes > Boletales > Boletaceae > Chalciporus > Chalciporus piperatus. The sequence goes on from JBBPTG010000002.1 coordinate 873,099, forward strand.
CGGGGGTGGTGTCGAACCCTCGAGTAATGGATCTCTGGGATCCAAGTGTGGTATTGCGTACGCTGAGCATCATGCATTCGCTAGTTATTTGAGAAATGCTAAAGTTGGCCCACGTATCCGGTTCGGTCAATTCCTTGAGCCAGTCTCGCCATATGACACGTGGGTTGACAATACGGGACCGCAGGAAAGGCTAGAAGACATGATCAGTCTCGGCTACGAGAAACCGACGAAACTGAGCATTGCAGCTTGACGTACATACCTCTGATTTACTTCGTATGTTGTCCTCATCGAGAGCGTCTTCCCAACTTACAGAGTAGGGAGTCCCGTAATCCCTTTCCGTTAGGTAGGCAGCGGGACCGCGGAGAAAGCGGAGAAGGTTGCAGGGGAAGAGATAATAAAGAGACGAAAAGTACGCGTCCGCTGGAGGGGCGGACGACGTGTTGAATGCCAACTCGAGCCTCTCCCAACCCAGCTCAGGACGCAGCTCAAGGGCAACCGTCACTTCATCTTCCTCGGCTTGTTTCGCAGCAGCATCTTGCTCGTCATCCTCGTCTGCCGAAGCAGGGGATGGTAAGACAGAACTGGACCGCGCTTTCCAGCATATGATTCTGGCTAGGATCACAAATAACCGGGGAAGCATCATTTTGAGGTCCTCGCACGCCTTCACAGCGAGTATAGGGAGCAGTCTGACGAGCATCGTGAGGCCGATCGTGCAAATAGTCGAGGAATTATCCAGAAAGAGGGAATTCAAGAGACTGGTCACTAGCGAATGTCTCGCGAAGTCTGCTGCGAGAGACTGGAAGTCCGAATCTGAGGTGAAACAGTCGAGTAAGATCAAAAGTTGGAGGCGAGATGCAGGGGTTGCAAAGGCAGCATCGACTTGTGTCATGAAGTCCTAGAGATTGCATTGAGCAAGTCAGAGGAGATCAACAACATGAGTCCTACCTCGGAGCACTTCAGGCCAAATTTGACGAGTATATCCTCGAGGTTACTCTTCCATAGTGACCTCTTGTCCCGTTGCTTGTGATCAAGCCTCGCCCACTCTAAGAGATCATCTCCGGAACCTTCATTGTAGGCGTCCAAGAGGTAAAGATCCAACAGGCGTCTGCGGAAATCGCGCACTTTCTCCGGATACCGTCCGTCCACGTTCTCAGCGGCAAAGATGACGAGCTCCTTGGCGTGTTGAACAGAGGTTGATTGTAAGCCTGGCTCTCTTAAAGCAGGACGTAGCACGAGATCGAACCAAGTGGATATAATGGAGGTTGATTGGAGAAGTGGACGTAGGCTGTAGAGGACTCCAAGAAAGATTTCCGTGTGTCCAAGGGATGTATGGTCTACGACATTGTCGTGAACGATTTGGAGCTCTTCCTCGAGTTGGAAGAGTTGGACCTCGGGCTCTGCAGAAGACGCGCAACTGGTGACAAAGTCCTCGACAGCGCTAAGCGCTTGTTCTCGACTAGACTTGTCCGCAGGATCATCGAGAGCAAGTCGTAATTGATTCGAGAGCGCGGCGATGGACATGAGGATGACCAGTGTCACCACGAAACCGGTGGGCACCACATAGCTCTCCGCCCAGAGCACACGAGACTAGTAATCGACAAACTCGGCGTTCACATTGCAGAGATTATACAGATGATACGAGCACAACGCTCTTTGAATAGGCTACATATTTATAATTTAATGCAAAGCTAGATTTACTTCCTTCGCCTCGAAAGAAATCCCAATCCCCGACTTCTCCCACTGATCTGCCCTGTCGTCCTTTTCGTATTCAGGCAAGTACCCCTGCCGATGTTTCTTCTTGTCTGTAGTAGAGATACCCAACCTCGTGTCGCGCTTCTTGACAAGCCCTTCATTCGCCTGACCATCTGCCGTATAAGCCATCATGAGATGGGGTGGTCCGAGAGGGAGATCTGGATCTCTGTCGAAGGCCCAAGTATGGATAGTCTTTCCATAACTTTTCTGGAGGTCCCGCATAGCAGGTTGTTCGACGAAGTCATTCAAGATCTCTGACGATCCTATGAGATGTTGTAGACCATGGATAAACGATAGAACTTACTCGGCACGAACCCCTTCGTCTAGGTGGTATGAGCACGAATGATGTCAAGGAACGTCGATAGGGCTTAGTACTTACCTCGAGCTGGAGGATACCGTTCTCGACCTCGTATTTGTGAGAGTGCCAGTACTTTTTCTCTTCGTCAGGAAGTGATTTGAATACCTGGCTGTTGTAAGTTGATCTGGAATGAGACTAGCGGAAGACGTACATTCTCGCCGACGACATACTCGATGCCAATCAGTCTGGCATCCTTTTCATTGGAGTCGTAGATAACACACTGAACGAGAATGTAAGCAGTTAGCAAGGCCATGGAATATGCTGACCTGATAGAAATCCTGTCGCTTATGATTGCAGAGGTGATGAGCCTCTACATGACGTGTATGATCCTCCCTGTATCGCTGTCGAGAACAGGAGGGTTATGCAGGCACTGCATGCACTCACGCGTAGACATGGAAACCACAAAGCTGCTGGTGGATGTTTCCGAGTGGTTCCAAGGATGCACACACTTTCGCGGCAGCATCGTAGGTGGAAGAGCCTTCGTGCTTTGGTTCCATTGTCTCTGGGTTCATGGCGATGGTTAGAACAACGACTGCAGAGCAGGGGGCCAAGCTCGAGGGGACGAGTTCATGACGTCCCTCCCTCCTATCGACCGAGGTGGTCTCCTATGCACGTCGCCGAGTAATCGGCATAGCGTCACCATAGTCCCCTGAGAAAGACGATCAGTATGCGCGTTAGTAGACGGTTAGTAGACGTTAGTCCAGAGTCACCTCGTCGTCGTGGTTGCGAATCCCCTAATCAGCGCTAGTTCGGAATTTCCCGAATCAGGCAATCGAGCTTGGTCCTCACCGTCGTCGACAACGAGCAACGACCCCATCCCCCGTCCAAGTCCCCATAAAATCAAAGGTAAATCGTCGTCCTCATGTCCACCATCCTCATGGAATCAGTCCTATTCGTTTTCGTGGCCCTCCCTTGATGGATGCGCAACTTAAGTCTCGGATGTCAAACACGTCGCTGACGCGCGTCCCAGATGTCCGCCATCGAGCACGACCACTCTGACCACGAGGAAGACCCAACTTCCCAGACCGCCCTTGACAAAATCCAGTCCCGATCAGAACGTAAAGCACGCAAGGCTCTGCTCAGCCTCGGTTTGAATAAGGTCCCCAACATCACCCGTGTCACTCTCCGCAGACCCAAAAACGTCCTCTTCGTTCTCTCCGCACCTGATGTTTACAAGTCACCTAACAGTGATTGCTACATAGTCTTTGGTGAAGCAAAGGTAACGTTCACCCTATACCCACTTCAGATTAGTTGACCGATGGCGCGTCAGATCGAGGACATGAACGCCCAGGCTCAACTGTCTGCCGCACAGCAACTGGCATCGAGTGGTGCCGCTGCTGGTCTTGCAAACCTCGAGAATTCGGGCCTTGCTGGAGAGGGTGACGAGGAGGACGATATCCCTGAGCTCGAGGCACCAGAAGACGAGGGACCAGTGGATGAGACTGGCGTTGACCCTAAAGACATCGAACTTGTTATGGCTCAGGTTGGCTGCTCACGAGCAAAGGCTGTACGGGTACTGAAAGAGAGTGGAGGAGATCTGATCAACGCCAGTGAGTCGCTTTTGTTGGTCCCGTTGTGGAGAACAGCTCTGACGCTGCATTTCAGTCATGGCTGCGAGCGATTGAAAATACCTTCTGTACTCCCGGTTTTCGTCGCTGTATCACTAGCACCACCTTGCCTACGCAATCCACACTGGCTGCATCTTGAAACTTCTGTCATTATTCCACCTTGATGAGCAGGCTCAAGCCACCAACTGAGCCGTCGTCATCATGTTTTCCAGCATCTTAGCTCGACATAGTAATTCGAACGTTCCCAGCCGTTCTGCACTATCTCAATCCCTTGCCGACCTTCCACCGGTGGCCCGACAACCAAACCCATCGCTTGAGCCGCCTCACAAGTCAGCCTGGTGAGCTCTCCTTTCGCGAACATGTGATAATATCGATTGTATACGGGGCCAGAAGTTTCGCACGTCATTCCCGGGCTCGCCACCGTGTCCTTCCCTGGCTGATTCCCCCTCGTCCGATTTGACGTGGCTGTTTGCTGGGTCATTGCCCAAGGCACGAACACATCCTTGCCCAACGGTTGTTCTTCATTGTCGCCCAACGGAATCACCCGCTTCGACAGCTCATCTTGTTCTATGGCCCAGACGTAGATAAGGATGCGTCCGTGCGTAGGCGAAACGCACTGAAGCAGTCGCTGCAAATGCCTTGATCAGTAACATGAGATATGTCTGTTGAACTGGTAGCCGCACCTGCACAGCTAGTTTCCGTCTGTCGTACGATGCTAGGTGATGTACCGTAGCTATCGAGATAGCATAGTCCTATCACCGGATCCTCGCTTCAGCTCAAAACTCTCATAAGAAGCATGTCTCGTAACTCACAAATGCCCCAGCTCTCCATCCGTTACCCAGCACATCACCCCAGACGACCTCACGAATGATCGGGGCAGTCGGTTCACTACCAGCATGCTTGGCGATCTCTAAAAGATTCCTGCTGCGATCGAGGCCGACCGTCAGGATGCTTCCAGGCCGATCAGCAGGTAGAGGGAGGTATTTCCCATTGCCTGTCCCAGAGTCAAGGCCTATCCAACCTGTAGGTAGATCAGAAATAAATTTGGCGATGATCGGCCAAGGCTAAGGCGAAGAAATTAACTGCAATCTTCCTGAATATGGGGAGCAACACACCTTGTAGCGCGTAGATGAGAAATGACTTGCTATCTGATCGTAGACTGCGTGAACATGTTGATCTTCGTATGCCTGGAGGTCGTCAGCGACAGACACTGCTGTCACGCTCTTCATCGAGTCTCTGCCAAGGCTCGGTGGTGGTTGGAGTTTAACGAAGGAAATGTTCAAAAGTGACAACCGGACACATCATCGCGAACAAAATCAAGAGGGTATCCTATCAATTCAGTCAAATAAACCCCATCGTCTCATCCACCAGTCGACGAAATTTGCTCCCATCGAATGCCGGGAATGAGACTAACGCACTCCGATCAAACGCAGCAATAGTCGCTGGAAGGTCACTAAACCGCGATGTGAGCAAACGGCGACGCAAAGGGACACTAGTGCGACTCACTTTACGGTCGTGGCCTTGAGATGGCCAAGACGGTCGAGTTCGGAGGCGAGCTCTTCTTGATGGTTATCCAACAAAGTTGGGTTTGGAACGACGATCAAAGGTTTTCCTGCCCTCAGAACATCGAGAATGGTCCCCGACCCTTGATCCAAGTCAAGGCCGAGTTGTCACCCAAAGGGGGTGCTCACCTGCATGACTGATGACCAGATCTGCGCGTTCGATATCTTCTTGGATCGTCGGCTTGAAGTTCCAGATCTCCACCCCAACACCCTGCTTCTGTATCGTTACCGAGCCCTGTGTGGAAACCTCCACGCCGAGATCAGAGCTTCCTCTCTGCACAACTACCCGCGTGAATCCTTTGTTGCGCAGCGCGACGAGGACTGGTTCTGAGATCGTAGCTTGTACGAGTGCATCAAACTTGGTAGACCCGACGGTGACGAAGACGAGCATCTTAGACCCGTGCTACATCAATACAAGCTTGAGATTGAGCTTGATGTCCCCACGGTGCAGCCAACAGTGCGAGCCTATCAGACCTCCTCGTCGATAAATGTGACTCGATCAAAATATTTCCGTGCACGACATCAACAAGTCTCTCTCGCTGCTTCTTGCTGATCAACATGGGATACACACTCTGCGTGCTAGGTATACATTTACCGGCACCGACTGCATCAACGCTGACAACCAATTTTCTAGGATGCGGGACGATGGGCATTGCTATCATCTCTGGTGTCATCGCCAGTCTACAGTCCAGGGAAAACATTCTGATCATCCCCAAGTGGGAGTCTCATACACCTGGCACATCCACCCCGACCATAGATTCTCCCGATCCATCCGTACCCTCGTGTTTCATTGCGAGCGTCACGAGGCCGGAGAGTGCAAAGAAACTCCAGAACACGTTTGGCCTCCTTGGAGGACTCGGCGCGTCCGTTCAGGTAGTCGTCGGCGAAAACCTTGCCGCTGCTCAGAGGGCAAATGTTGTCATCCTATGGTACGCGCACTCCCTGCACCCTCCCTCGCGATACTCGTGTGATGGATTCGGTCAATAGTTGTAAACCCCACCAGGCGCAAACCATCCTCGGTCAGGAGGGAATGAAGGAAGCTCTCGCCGGGAAACTACTCATCAGCATCCTTGCGGGTGTGACCATCTCCCAACTGACCGCCTGGGTGCTTCCGACCACCAAAGTCGTCCGTGCCATGCCCAACACTCCCTGTCGGGTACGCGTTCCATTCGTCATTCCGCTCGACCGCGAGCTAACAAGACCCACAGATCCGCGAGGGTATGACGGTTGTCAGCCCGCTCCCAACACTCTCTGATAACGAAGAAACTGAGCTCGACCGCGCCATCATTCTTAAAATCTTCTCGTCCATCGGTCGATGCCGGTTCCTTGAAGAAAAACATTTCGATGCATGCACAGCTCTGTCTGGCTCCGGCCCTGCTTTTGCATGTATCTTCCTTGAGGCAATGGCAGATGGGGGTGTCATGATGGGTTTGCCAAGGGCGGAGGCATTGGAGTTGGCTGCCCAGAGTAAGTTGCCAACTGTAAGATACTCAGGCTAGAGGAATTCACTACCAACTCTCGATAGCTTTGCAAGGGGCGGCACGCATGACTCTCCAAGCCGGTGCTCATCCAGCTCAGATCAAAGATTCAGTCACTAGTAAGTGCTTATCTGCCATCAAATTCTGAAGTTAATATTTTGCATAGCCCCTGGCGGATGCACGATCGCAGGGCTGTTGGCCATGGAGGATGGTAAAGTTCGTTCAACAATTGCTCGCGCAATCCAGGTTGCCACGGAGCGAGCTAGCGAGCTGGGTCAACCGACGAAAAAGTAGTTGTCATACTCGTTCACTCTACGTTGTATGGGGGCAAAAATGGATTCTATTCCAGCAACTAGAAACTTGTACAGTATGTATCCCATCTTGCTTTCGAACCTGCGTATCATCAACAGCGAGGCACGACATATGTCGTGGGTGCGACTATACAATCGCCTTAGTTCTCTTGCTCCCATAAAATGAGGGCGGTCGTGTGGGTTATACAACGCCGCCCAGAGTGTTGGAGAGCGACAAATGGCACAAATAAGCTGACACGCAAGTGGACGAGAATGCATTAGAATCAACAAATCTGCATGTGGGGTGAGATGAAACCAAACGCAAAAAAAGAACATCCACCTAACTATACAGTGTGACAGGAAGTCAATTTACAGACAGTATTTAGAGGAGGAATGTCTCCTGCATGTGAACCTCACTGCTTTGAAGCACGAAGGCTGTCCAACAAGGGCAAGCAAGCGGGGCAAAAAATAAGCACAGGAACGATATTGCTCAGAAGAATGAGCGCCACTCCGTGTGATGGATGCGGTGAGGCGCTAAAGTGAAGAGCGATTTGCCAAAGATGACACAAGTTACAGTGGGTGATAATAGGATTGCAGAGGATAATGTACAATGCCAAGCCTGCGAAGCCAACATGAGTGGATGGACTGGGTAATAATCACAAAGACTTACAGAACAACGTATCACCGATCTGTAAAGAAATAAAAGCGTGTAAGCAAATGGTGAACGTTGGTTAAATTGGAAGCGCGCACAAAATTCGTGAGTGTCGTCTGCTCGTTTGACCGTTTGCTGGTGATGAAAGAAAAGATGTGAATTTAAGGTTTTTATGGTCAAGTCTCAAGGACCAAACAAAGGACAAACAACGCACTTTCCACGCCTCTTCAAAGTCGACGGGGAGGATAACATAGCGGTTCTTGCGGACGGCTGTTGCGTGTTAGACGGTGGGCCGCACAGCTAGATGACAAACATACCTTGTAGACCAGCTGCTTGTACAATGGAAGCTATCTCTGCCGAAGATAATCGGTCAGGTCTTGACACGTCTGAAACACTCGTCAGTTCAGAGGCATTGCACCATGGGGTAATGACGAACAATCTTCGAGGTCAACATCAGGTCCAAGGTTCATCTTGCTTGTAACAGTTTGGAAAATTAGACGTTTTTCACGTCGTGAAGGGAGTGGGAACTCGATCTTTCGGTCAAGACGACCTGGGCGGAGGAGGGCGGGATCAAGGGTATCTGCACGATTCGTGGCCATGATGACCTGCAATACACAAAGCATCAACATCGCGTTATTTCGAGTTCCCGAAACGAGACCATACCTTGACGTTGCTGCCTTGGTCGAAACCGTCCATTTGGTTAAGAAGTTCAAGCAAGATACGCTGAACCTCTCGATCGGCACCAGTCTGTGCATCAAACCGCTTGGTGGCGATGGCGTCAATCTCGTCGATGAAGATGATAGCGGGCGCATTTTCGCGCGCTAGTCTGAAGACGTCGCGGACCATACGGGGACCTTCACCGAGGTACTTTTGTACGAATTCACTGCCGACTACGCGAATGAAGGAAGCGGTGGTATGGTGGGCCACAGCTTTAACAAGCATCGTCTTCCCAGTACCTACAAGGCTGGTGAATACAGAACAGCAAGTGAGCACGTGCAAGCATACCTGGCGGACCGTATAGCAATACACCACGAGGAGGGTCGATACCGATCTTCTTGTATAGGTCAAAGTGGGTAAGAGGGAGCTCGACGGCCTCTCTAATCTCCTGCTTCTGCGTATCCATACCACCGACGTCAGTGTACCCGACATCCGGTTTCTCCTCCTTTGTGAGCATAGAGATGGATGAGTCGGCTTCCGGGGGCAAGATATCCACAAGAGCATTGGAGTGTCGGTGAAGCGCGACGGAAGACGAGGGTTTTAAGAGCTCTCTGTCCAGCGTGGACAAGATCCTCACGACATAGTTTGAACCCGTTGTTGAGCCAACGATACCAGTCTGTTGATCGATGGCTTCTAGGAACTGACCGATGACGAGTGGTACGGACTTGATGCGCTTGACCTCCTCTTGTGCACGAATAAGCTCGCGCTTGAGGTTAGCCTGCTCATCTTTGATATAGCTTTCCTGAATGTCGAGGAGATCTAGATGGCGAGAGAGCTTCTTGTACTTGGTATAGAGGTCCTCTTCCTGGAGCTCTTTGTAGAGGGCAGACTTTTCGGTCACGACGGACTCGAAAGTTGGTTCCTAGACAGAGATATGGGTCGTGAATGCAAGACATGTATGCTGGACACTCACTTCTTTTTGGATTTCCTTTCCTATGTCCTCCATGTTGAACGCGAGTGTAACTTGCAGTGGTCAGAGTCCAAGTTATGCGCCCATTACGCGTTCATCTGAGTGATGGGAAATAGTTGCCATTTTCGTTGCGTACACCATGTGCAAGGTTAGACCTAGTAAGTTCAGAGTAAGTTACCAGCCGCCATGGCCAACGTCGTTCAGCCCCTCGACCAGCCTTCAAATTACAAGGATTCGCAAATCAGACTCGACAGGTCCAAGCAACAGGAACTCCTCGTCAAGTCGACAACCTTATACGTGCGTCACATACCTCAATGTTCCTACTCATCATGTCCACATACCACTTAGATCGGTAATTTGAGTTTCTATACAACCGAAGAACAGATATATGAGTTGTTCACTAAATGTGCCAGTCCGGAGGATGGTGGTGGTATCAAGCGAATCATCATGGGTCTCGACCGAAATACCAGGTGCGGTTTTCCTTCACTCGAGACATTCTCGTCGCTCACATCACGCTGCTTATGAAGAACCCCGTGTGGATTTTGCTTTGTGGAATACTACACACATGCAGAAGCTCTCGCCAGCATGAAGTATATCAGCGGCACGAAACTGGATGAACGTATCATCCGTTGCGACCTCGACCTGGGTTACAAGGAAGGACGTCAATTTGGGCGAGGAAAGAGTGGTGGTCAGGTTCGCGACGAGCACAGGCAAGATTACGACCCGGGCCGTGGTGGATGGGGTGCACAGGCTCAATTAGAGAGGAGAAGGGAGGTCGAAGAACGCTATGCAGATGCACAGGACGGACCAGGTGCTGTTGCTGGTGGTGGTGGAGAATGGAAAGAAGTGGTGGAGACCAAACCGACTCTCAAACGCGGCCGTTCGCCAGAAGATGAAGGAGACATTTCAAGATTGGTTCGTGGATTGATTCTCATCTCTTTCCATATACTAATTTGGTGATAGGCTCGACCACGGATCGACGACCCCGAGGCTGAGAGGATGTAACACCCCAAGCTTTAACCTGTCCAATAATCGGCATCGACTCATTAGAAGATATGTTGTGATTATACGTATAATATTAACATCCATCCTTGGTCTATGGTATATGTGGTGGTCATCGAACTACGCAAGCTCGCACCTGGAACTTTGTGCCATAGACGTCAGGGCGAAAGTAGGTCATGTGTACGCGGCGTGCTATGTGATACGAGTTTGATATCGACGGTGTCCGAACCAAATATCTCGAGTAAAGGGAAAACTCGTTTGCTTGTCTTCCCAACGCTGAGCACGAAGTCAAAGTTGTGGATGAGGAGAACCACTCACAGGTCAACTTGGTAAATCTCTGGTTTGACCCCCAAGGTATCAATCCTGTTTTCTTCAAGAAAGCCTTTCACGTTCTCCGCTAATGCTCTCGGTGGAAGGCCCCATATCAAGACCTGCCTGCCATTACTCATGGCACCCGAGGCAACTAGGCCAGACAAGGATCCACGCGTGATAGCTGCCTTCCGTCCCTTTGTCCCCCTCAAATCACTAATGATTGGAGGCTCATGACATGGGCGAGCACTGACGGTCAGTCCACCAACTGAGAAATTCTCGAGCTTCGATAGGTTCTGGCGTAGAAAGTCTGGGTGTGAGAGCGTAATATAGGCCCGGCGATTCGGCATGAAGCGGAAAAGTTCTAGGTGGACTGGCAAGGTATAAGAAACGCAAATGATGAGGTTGACGTTCTCACCGTCTTCAACACCGACGAGCTTCTCATGTCTCAAAGCTCTCTTAATGTCTGCGGGAAGCGAAGTCCGGGGAAGGTTTTCCAAGAGGATGTGCCGGTTGGGCTGGGCTGAAACGTCCATCCATCCTTGTCCTACACGAGAGAGAATTAGACTCACTGCTGAGCTTTTCACCTGCTGCTCGAGCTGCTCGACGGACTGCAATCACTGTGGACATCTTCAGCAAGTCTGATCAGCGCGTCGCTTGAATTTAACAATGACATTGACACTGACACTATCGGTCATGTGACCACAATTGCTTGACTGCTACCACGACCATGTCCTCGAGGACTGACCACAGAAGACGAGAACGGAGCTGGGAACGAGAAGACAGGGACCGCGACAGAGGTGGGGACAGGGAAAGAGACAAAGATCGCTACGCAAGAGGTGGCAGAACAGGTGGACACCGAGATGCTGGGCGAAGGTCCCGAAGTCCAAGACGAGGTGCTGCTTCATTAAGCTCTGGACATCCTGCCCAACGCCTTCCCAACGTTGAGCTGACTCTATTTATTATAGACAGACGGGATTTCGACAGAGACGGTGACTACAAGGGCACACGAAGAGATGACAGACGTGATTATGACCGCGACCGCGATCGTGACGACCGGAGACCCGACAGGGCAGACGACAGGAGGACAGAGGGAAAACCGGATAGAAAGGATGAAAGGCGTGACCAATACATGCCAGATCGAGGCACTCCCAGAGACAAGGACATTCGCGACAAGGAGCCAGCCCGTTCTGGCGAAGCGCAACGACGTCCAGAAGGACGTGCTGATGGCCAGCCGGCAGAACGGCCGCCTAAACGTAAGCTACTTATCACTCCCATCTTTGTCGTGTGTGTTGACGAGAGTTGGAAGCCGTCTCCGCACCTTCTAAACCAATTCCAGATCCGGACACCTTGGTTGAAGAAGGTGAGGAGATGGACGCCACCCCTGCTGAGGATGAGGCTATGATGGCCTCGATGGGTCTCACGGGCTTTGGTTCCACCAAAGTACGAGGATATCTCTGCTTACATCCTCTCCTTTAACAAGGTTGTTTTCTTAGGGCAAGCGCGTCGAGGGTAACCAAGAAGGTACATCGAACATCAAGAAAACGAGGACGTGGCGTCAGTATATGAACCGGTAAGCCCAGTGCTCTTCAGCCAGTTTCGCGTAGCTGATCCACTTTCATAACAGACGTGGTGGATTCAACAGGTATTTGCACTTGCTCAGTCTGTTTTTCCCTCCCCTGATACCTCTGCCAGACCGCTGGACAAGATCAAGTAACGCATCAGGGTAAAGACGACCCTATATATCACTGTTTTTCGCAGAAGATAAGTCATGCCCTTTGCTGTGCATGAGAGTTTCATGCTTTCCCTGCCATAGAAAGGTAGACAGACATGCTCTCGGCGAGTTACTGCGAGTTTGACTGATGATGCAATGACAAGTCATATTTGTTGGAACACAACAGAGGCTGATGAAACAAAAATATCTACTCGGAACGTTCGTATCAACAACTACCCCCTGGTGTTAATACACTGCTCGTGTGAGACACTCAAAACTGAACTACATGAAAGATGAAAACACATGAACTGTGCGGATGACGAGGGCGAACAAGATGCTCTTGTCCACCGCTTTGATGCCATACTTAGAACCCGTGCAGCTTAATGGTGTTCCTGGGGATGCCCTCTTCGACGAGGAAGTTGGCTATCTTGACCCTTTGATCACCCTGAAGCTGGATGACTTGACCCATTTCCTCGTCGTCAACGAGGTTGCCGTTGCAAGCAAACTCCTGTGTGAAACGAGTCGGTGAGTCTCCCACTGACCTCCAACTGAACAGAGCAGCGGACCTTCTTGAAGGCTTTCAGAAGCTTCTTCGGATCGTACTCTGTCGAGGGTTGAGAAACTGCATCGCCACTGTGAATGTGGTTCACTCACCCTTGGGGAGTCCCTGCAACGTGGTCAAAGTCTTTCTTCCGTTCCTCTGCTGAATGCGGATGTGGAGATAGTTCTGCGTAGAGCCAACATCCTGGGTGGTTGCGAGCGGATCACCCTCATCAGCGAAAGGATCTAAGGAGTCAGAGTGAGCGCCGTGGGGCGTAGGAGTCAACAGGATGTTCCGGAGAGTGAGAGGATCGTTGACTGACCGAAAGAGTTCAGGTTCTGCACGTTCATGCGCTGATGAAGAATAGATAGATCTGATGATTGAGTGGTGGTTCGAGACACGATGAAAGTTGGAGACAAGTGTGAAATGACTAGTCTTGCGAGCGGAACCGCGAATTTATATCTAATTTACCACAAATGGATATTTCACTTGTTAGTAACACAATTAACTTAGCAGCGTAGCAACACTTGGTAGAGAGGACGAGAATGACCATCACGGAGAGAAAGACAAAGAAACCACCGACGTTTCCCTACCATCCAAAGAATCGCGGTGAGCACGTTCACACACCAGTATTCTCATGGCAATGCTGATGGTGATGCAGCTAAACAACTCAAGAAATCTTGGGTCGAGAATCAAAAGATAAAAAGCAAATGGAAAGCCCAGAAGAGGAGGGACGGTTCAGCAAAACAGCCCCCTGCACCAGCTGAGGAAGAAGGTGGCCAAACTCGTGACGATACCAAGGCCGACTCAGACTCGGATTCCCAAAGTCAGGATGTCCGATCACCTCCCCCGGAATCCCTCCCCACCACGATCACGCCATCCCATGACAAAAATTCTCTGCGCGACCTCAGAAAGCTTGCCTACACTTCGAATTCAGCTCGCACTCAGAAAGCAGATCCCCTTCAACGAAGGGGGGTTTCTGGAAACTCCCGGGGTGGTTGCGGTGGTCGCGGTGGGGCCAGGGATACTTCACGTCAAGGTTGTGACAAGGGTCAGCCAAACATGAAGCTGCGCATGAATGTGCTGCTTGAAAAGATCAAGCGCGAGTTTCCATAGATCCACCATTTGGCCATCTCGGTGAGTCTTTTTTCTATGTCCAGTGAAACTGGGTCGTTGACGATGTCTACTAAACAGAGAAGTTTACCCTTTATTTTCTTTATCCTCTGCTTCGTCAATCGACATCTCTTGCCCTTCATTTGCTTCCGCCTGATCCTCGGCTCCTCTCACAAATCTGGTCTCCAAGGTCTCCAGGAATGGACGTGATCCAACAGTGGTCACAGAGGAGATCGCCGTTGGATGATCGCTCATATGTCCTGGGCTTGGATCATCAAGTTCGTCTACAAGGCCGATCACTCGCTGTGGCTTCGTCGCGCCAAGGGGCTCTACGCTGCTGTTCACTTCCATTGCCGCGAGCGCCAATGGTGATGGTGGAGGGCTTCGTGAATTGGAACGTCTCGCATCGTCGTGTAGGAATGGAATAGGTGAAAACATAGGTGTAGCTGGTGCGGATTGCGTGAACGATGCGACCGGGAACGTACCCATCGAGAATCCATTTTGGGGTTGCTCTACGGGGAACGCGTCCCATGTCGACGTAACAAGTAATGATTTCTCCACTGCACGAAGATATTTTCCGATGAACTTGTAGTGTTGTTTCGGAAATATACAAAGTTCGCATACGCGTTGCATGGTGAACGGGGGATTGCTGAATGATTTTGCGTTAGTGAGTAATTAGAACAGCGTTGCTTCACACACTCTTCAAATTCATGCAGTTGACGAAAGATGTTATCCTTCATATCGTTCGCCTCCTCTTGGTTCAAACGAACCTTTGGTGTTTCATGAGGGTTCAACTCGTTGGGCTTTCGAGGAGGAAATGGTGGTAGCCTCAAGTTTCCTGAGCTATCTGGCACTCCTGTCGCAGGTTTTGAAGGCTCCTCTGGTTGACTGTCGGCAAGGAATTGTTCGATGTTCTAGCGAGCGCACGAACTGAATATCCGAGGTTTACGAATCTGTGATGTATGACAGACCTGGGTGATCTTGTACTTGATTATTTCTCGGAGTGATGGCCATTCAGTGCTGCTTCACGGTCAGAATGGACTACCAGGACGTTCTCGGAAACCCACCTTGGCTCCAAAGTGTCAGTGGAAGCAATATGCTCTAGGACCGACTGATGCTCTGATGATGGCTATTGAGTCGTACGCCACTCCCAGGTGGTGCACTTTACCTGGACGCCATTCAAAGTCCTTGGGTGGGTCGTAGGCGCTTTCAGCTGCGGATGCCATGCTCGATTGACCAGCAGTTTAGCAGTACAATATGTATTGTCTGTTGAGTGTCACGAACTTGACGGTACTGGAAGTAATCTGCAGTAATGAATTAGGAACGCATGTGGATGTGCAAATCAGCGACTACTAGTAACAACTACGGAATAACTACGCGTCCATCGTGCACTGGCTCAACCATTCAACAGCGAACCTCGCTATGTATTGAACCCGGAAACGTGCCATCAGAATAGCGACCAGCCTCCTGCCAGTGTGAGGCTGTGAGAATCTTGGCGTAATTAGTGTGTTTCAATTGGAGGTGACTGGCCGCAGTCGAGTTCCACAACCGAACCATTGCCGAATTATGTTTTATACCGAGGGTCTTGTCCGTGGGGCACGAGGTCACTCCTTCTCTTAACCACTCTGTCTAGCACGAATTGACTTGACTAGACGAGCACATCATGATGTCGTCTTTGGGCAAATTCATGGGGAACACACAATCGCCAAGCACTGGCACGAGAAAGACAACTGACAGAAAGCGGCGCCTCAAGCTCCTCAAGTCCTACGCTCCAGATTGGTGAGTAAGGTCGCGGTGGGTTCGGCGGGTTCGTTTTCTGATGCTGATCGTTCTCCAGGATTATCACGATACTTTTGGCGTATGTGTCCCAAGCGTTCATGCAACAGCCTGACCTGACATTGGGGTCGACTGCAGAATCATGTTCTTTGGTATGGATCCTATTCATGGATTCAGACGAGAATTTTCCGTAAACGATGAAACGTACGTTCGTATGAAAAGCGGCGATCCGCACCTTTTTTGACCTTTATCCCTCCACAGGATTCGTTTCCCGTAAGCATCGCCATGTCGCCGTTCGTTGTGATACTGATATTTGTCAGCTATGCCGTTCATGAGCGGGTTCCGGTGAGTACTGCCCCAGCTCAATATTATGTTTTCTCACATCCGTTGGTATGGGGTAGAACGTTGCTCTGTACTTGATCGCGATCGTCGCTCCTCTGGTCATCCAGTTGGCCGTCAACTTAATTACTTTGCGGTCTTTCTGGGATTACCACAACAGTGCACTCGGATGTTCGTCATCACACCTTGTTTCCGATATCAGCGGCCAAATCTATGTTTACAGTGATCCTTGGTCTGGCTATCACTGGCGCTATTACCCAATTCTCTAAGCTCACGGTCGGTCGTCCTCGTCCAGGTTCGTCTTGTTATCATATTGTGCCAAGTATCGAACATTAAGGGATGCACACGACTCCTAGATCTCCTGTCCCGTTGTATGCCTATCCTTGGCACTCAAGATCCGACCTATGGACTGTCGAGTGATGCCATCTGCACTCAGACCGACCAGGCAATTATGCTTGATGGATGGCGTAGCTTCCCCAGTGGTCACTCGAGCTGTAAGTCTATCCGCGTACGTATGTACTATGAAATTCGAACCAATCCATGCAGTGTCCTTTGCTGGTTTGGGGTTCTTGTCTTTCTATCTCGCCGGCAAAATGCACCTATTCGATACCAGAGGTCATGCGGTAAGTGCAACCAATTCCCTACTATCTGTCGCCCGCTTATCACAACATATCACTCTGATAGCATAAGGCTTGGATATCTGCGGCACCCTTGTTCGGTGCCACCCTCGTTGCCATTTCACGTACCATGGACTACAGACGTAAGCTTCTCTCAGATATCTAATCCTTTGTTATCATCAAGGTTGACATGCTCCAGATAACTGGCAAGATGTCGTCGCTGGTTCCATTCTTGGGTTCGTTGTCGCCTACTTCGCCTATCGGCAATACTTCCCTTCTCTTGCGTCTCCCATGTCACATCGGCCCTACTCTCCGCGGGTTCCTCGCGATGAATCTACCCTACCTTCGACCACTCAAGACGCCCAGGGTTTGCTTGAGAGTCATGAACAGGTTGAGCTCGACGGCACTGTGCCTAGACCTCAGTCGTTGTCTCCCATCAAGGACCTCTGGAGAGATGGCGAGAGTGAAGCAAGGAATGCAGGTGGTGTTTGACGCACTGACCCTCTGTGGACTGTGCGGATTCTAGTGTATGTCGGACTATAGTAATTTCCCCGAGTTTCTTTACCTTTTCGATTTCCGATTGGACATTTGGCCATACATACCACAGAATTTCAGATCGATTTATTCGGACGCTGGTTCGCAGATCCTTATTATTGGCTCCGATTTGAGTAAGTTGTCGCGCGTCTCATTGTCGGCCCGAGTCATTTATCTGATACCAACACCACACCTACGGCCTCATTCAGCTCCCATCATGTCTGATCGAGTAACCAACTTTGGCGCGGGGCCCTCTGCGCTACCAGAAGAAGTCCTCATAGAAGCCGGCAAGGGCCTTCTCAACTTCCAGAACACTGGCATCGGTATCGCAGAGATTTCGCATCGTTCAGCCGATTTTGACAGATTCCTTCGGGAGGTCGAGGAGAATACGAGGACGCTTCTCCAGCTCCCTCAGGACTACAAGGTGCTCTTCACACAGGGAGGAGGAACAGCCCAGTTTTCTGCGGTCGTGCTGAATATGCTTGCAAGATATCGAAGTCGCGGTGGCGCGGCTGAGAAGCCAGTGATGGACTACATTGTCACGGGCTCCTGGAGCGAGAAGGCGATGAAAGAGGCAAAAAGGCTTGGGCTCGGGGCCGTCAACGTCGTTGCCAATGCCCAAGCCATCTCCGAGGACGGGAAGAAGACGTTCACCCGTATCCCCGATCACAACAGCTACAAAGACAAGTTCTCCCAAGATCCAGCCCTTATCTACTATTGTGCCAACGAGACCGTCGACGGTGTCGAATTCGATGATAACATGGAGAGCCCCACTTCCTTCCCATTCCACGCCCTCCCTGATGGAACCCCCCTCGTCGCAGATTACTCTTCCTCATTCATGTCGCGTCCCATCCCTTGCATCGAAAAACATGCAGTCATTTACGCTGGCGCACAGAAAAACGTCGGACCTGCCGGTTTGACCATCATCATCGTCAGAGACGAGTGGGCAAACGTACTGGATGACAGCATTCCCCTGTGCTTGTCGTACAAGAATCTCGTTGACAGCCGCAGCTTGTACAACACACCACCAGTCCTATCCATCTATGTCATGGGGTTGGTGCTTCGGCGGATGTTGGAAGTTGCAGTACAAAACGGGAAACCCAAGGAGAAAGCGCTCGAATATTATGGGGAGTGGACCTTCAAAAAGGCCTCAAAACTCTATGCTGCCCTGAAGGAAGGGGAGGCCCGAGGGGTTTTCAAAGGCAAAGTGCTTGAAGGATCGGGTAGCAAGATGAACGTCGTGTTTGACGTGGTTGGCGGAGAGGCGAAGCTGAAAGAGTTCGTATCTGGTGCAGAGCAGAGGGGCATGAAAGGGATCAAGGGACATCGGTAAGTTTTCCCTACGATAAAACAACAATCTACTCAATGATCTCGCACCTGTAGGTCGGTTGGAGGTACGCTGCGCCGGCGATCTTGGAAACGAAATATACTAACAGCGAACTAGGTATCCGCGTTTCCCTTTACAATGCAGTCACGGAAGATCAGGTAGATAAACTGATTGGATATATGAACGAATTCGCACAGAATGTGGTGTAGATATAAACGCAAATGTCCTTCGAGATCGAGGTCACCAACAACCTGGTAAGTATATACCACTCAACTTAACTGAGTGGCAAGTCACTTTGCCGGAGTGGTTAACGGGATCGCCTGCTATTAGCTAGCACAGCGGTTGGGCTTTGCCCGCGAGTGTTCGAATCGCTCAGGTGACGATTTTTTGCCCCATTTTACAAGGTTACCTCCGAAGTAAATTGATCTTTCACGATTGATCTTTCACGATATTATTTGGCTTGTCTGTTCCGCGAAGAGACTTTTCAGATTGGTAGAACCCGGAGTCCCGGACCAACTATCTTCATGATTGCATCATTCTTCCCGTTTTCTAATGAGCTGGCTCCTGGCTTCGGGCGTCGGCCTCGCGAAGATCACGCTGAGAACGATCTAAGCAGGTTTGCTGCTCGCATGTTCGAAAATGACTCGCCGTTCGACAGCCAATGCCCTATGCTGCGCGAGCGACTTGTCATCGTGCACATTCCAGATCATCCCAAGATCGTCACCATCTCGATGGTATTTCTCAAAAGGGATATCACATGCCCCATGGCTGAGTTGGTTACAGCGTCCGACTGTTATTCTCCTGACATCGGAAGGTCGTGAGTTCGAGCCTCACTGGGGCAGTAGATGTGTTTTGGGTTGCTCCTACCATCATTTCTTTTTTTTTTTGTCCTTTTGCGTAACACACGTGCAGAGTTGTACAGATTTTGTGTCATCGACAATACATGACGTCAATCGTGCGTCACCGTGTAACATTAGCTGAAGTTCGCCTCTACATGGCCGTTAGTGTAGATGGCATATCTGCTTTGGTCGGAAGACAGCTTGGAGGAAACCAATAAATGATGCAGCCAAGCGTCTAGGGACCCCCTGGGGAGAAACCAAAAAGAAACTGCCCCAGTGAGGCTCGAACTCACGACCTTCCGATGTCAGGAGAATAACAGTCGGACGCTGTAACCAACTCAGCCATGGGGCACATACTCGCAAGCTCACTTTGAACATTACGGGCTAGCTATTTCCCGACTTACATTTTCGAGTCAAATGGCACACAGGAGGACTATCTACGACCCTTAGATTTTTTCGTTGTCGGCATGCCATGCTCGACTACATCATCATCCCGATCTTTGTCATCTCTGCCTCTACCTTCATCTCGCCTGCGTTTCTTACCCCCAGTAGCCTTCGCTTCCTCTTTCAGCTCGTTCACAGCCAGCCGAGCGGCTTCATCCACGCGCTCCTTAAGAAGCATGACCTCTTCCTTGCTCGTGGGGAACAATTCGAGCTTTTTGTCGATTACTTTTTCTATGCGTTGCAGTAGTTCGACGTCATATTGCGTGACAATTGTTATCGATTTCCCTGCGCGTCCTGCACGGGCTGTTCGTCCGACGCGATGGATATAATCTTTTGAATGTGTCGGGATATCAAAGTTGATTACCACGTCCACGGAAGGTAGATCAAGACCTCTGCCTCAGACGTTCAGCTCGTCCTGGAAAAATCAAAACCGCGGGCAACGTACCGACTGGCAACGTCGGTTGCGACTAGAATCTTTCGACCTCCGGTTTTAAACTTATTGAGAGCGCCCAACCGCTGGCTTTGACTAAGTTGCCCATGAAGAGGAACTGCCGGAAACCCGAGGGTACGAAGCATGATAGACAGCCTGCAGTCACCCGTGAGTGACAGTTGATGCTTTTGATGCTGAATACGAACCTTTGAGCATCGTGCACTGTTCGAGTGAATATAATGATCGAATTCGATGCCAACTCGTTTGCGAGATATATCAAGTGGACATCTTTGTGTATTAATGGGACAAAAAGATAATACTGCAGTAGGGTTGATACGGTTTGATACCTAGAAGTCGGGGGAGGTTGATGGATGAGAAGAGGTGAAGGCGAGAGGCACTCACTTTGACGATACCTCGATTCGCATGGGATTCGATAAACTAGCTCTTTGAAGTTTTGCGACTTTCGTCGTCATTGTTGCGGAGAAGAGGTAAGTGGTCCGCTCATTTGGTATCACCTTGAGGATTTGATCGATATCAGTACCGAAGTCCATATCCAACAAGCGATCCGCTTCGTCCATGACCTTGGCGCTATGATCAGCGGATGTGCATTTCTTGGGGATAGTGGTACACACCAGAAATTTGAGGTTTCTTAGACTGAAACCTTTTGTGCTCTGGAGATGGTCATTCAGACGGCCCGGTGTTGCTACGATGATGTGAGGCCGCTTCGCGAGGGCAACTGCCTGGGGCATTTTATCCACTCCTCCTATCAATACCAGGCACCGAACTCCCATAGCTGCTCCGAGGGACTCGAATTGTTGCGATATCTGGTATGCGAGTTCACGTGTTGGGGCAAGAACGCAAGCAAAGAGGCCTTTTGGTTCTTCCCATAGCTTTTGTAGGATAGGGAGGGCAAAAGCGGCGGTTTTACCTGATCCCGTTTCTGCAACGCCAATGATATCGCGACCCTCCAGAGCCCAGGGGAGGACCTGTTGTTGGATTTCAGTGGGTGTCTTGAAGTTAATCTGGTCAAGTGCCTGGAGGAGAGGGTCGATCAGGCCAAGGTCTCTAAATGTCTTTGTTGTGGACGTGATGGACGTGCTGGCCTCTTCTGGGGTCGGCATCTGGGAGGTATGTGTCTACCGAGATGATGTTTGAGATTGAAGAGTGAAATTGGCGTTTAGTATTGGATTTTTCCACGACAAAAGAGGATCGCCGGTCACGTCAACTTCGTGCGATCAACCTCAGTGCCAACAGCCTTCACGTATGTGCTGACGCCCTTATTCATCTGTTATCTAGCCAACGACCTCGACTCGCCACACAGCGGAAACAGAGCTCGACACGTCCGTTCGTCGGTGCGACTTCCATTCGGATGTCAAGACAACAAGTTCTCGTGACGTTTGCTGCACCCCCTTCGTCCCAGTCTCCAGATGGTTGCAAACAAGTGATCGCAGCACTCCGTTCACAGTTGCCCCTGCGTAACATTCATTGGAAGTCTGCATCTTGCCGCAGCATACGCACCATCCAAGAGCTCGAGGTGACATTTGTTGCACTCGAGTCCCTTCGAGACGAGCTTACCTCTCAAGTCCCCGTTACCCTCCTTGAGAAACCTCTCCTGCATCTCTACGTGGTTACATGCGAGGTTCGCGCACATGCATTTTACATGAGATTCATTATCTTCACCGCCGCATAGGATAATGAAGCCTATAGAACAACTGTTAAGAAACAGATCAAAGACTGGCAGACGTCCGTTCTGTCAAGAAAAAATCAAGAATGGCTCATTGTACATGTCGTGCGCCCGGACACGAAGGCAACAGCTGACCGCAAGTTCTTCATGAAAGGTTCCGTGTTAGACAAGATCAAGGCAGATTTCAACGTCGAGAAACGAGATAGGTACTCTCATGCTTTAAATCAGATCCTGGATGTTTGTCCATAGAGTCTCATAGGTGCGTGCAGCTTGCTTGGTCCACTGGCGAGCAAAATCCTGCTATCTGGGCCGACTTCATCAGCAAGATCAAGGACGGACTACTTTCTGCTCTCGAATGTGCTGTATCATCAAGAGAGGAGGAAGTGAAACGATCTGAAGGGCAACGTCACATGCCAGGTTGGAATTTTTGCACATATTTTATATTAAAGGTAAGCCTCGAATAGTGACCCACTGCCACCTATGAAGAAATATCCCGCCAGGAAAGTCTGGCGACTTCTTATGAAGGAGTCAACCTCTTCGAGGATGCCTTGCACCAGTATAACGAGCTTGAAGCCGCTTTCATGCAGGTTCTGAGGGAGAAGAACATGTCGTGGTTTGGAAGTCTCATCCATCCGGTCCCCCATGACGACTCCTTGCCACTGCTATCCACCTCAAAGAAACATTATCGTGACCTCATCCTCGCTAACACAATCTCGGTTTTTGACTTGCGGGTATACCTGCTCTCGAGACAAGCGGCGCTGTTAAGCAAGATGCATCAGCCGTCAGCAATTTGCCGAAAGGCCATCACCTTTTTGACCACATTTGGAAGACACTTGAGGGAGGTCGAGGTTAGAAAGGATATCAATGTAACTTACGCTAAGACGCTGATTAGATTTTGTAGCCCTCTCTCCCTGAATATTTCATCGAGTCTTGGACATACTCCTCCGCGCTTAGTGTTCTTGACCAGTGCGATGCCTGGGCGCCTTCATGGTCAGAGATGCAGGGCACTCCGCTTGCGCATTACTACGCAAAGAAAGGAGAGTTGACCGACCTTGCAAAAAGTCAGGTATGTAATCGCCCCCACGGTAAAGTACCGTGTCGCTGATGAAACATTAGCTTGATATACTTGGTGTCAGGGCAGGATATCTTCCCTCGAACCCGCCTTTCTCTCTAGCAATCCCAGCCCCGGTCGACAGTTTAGATTCCCCCATCATATTCGACCGGAGGCCGGAAGGGATCAGTAAACGAGAGATTATATCTGCTATAGAAGACAAAGAAACGTTTTACGACTTGTACACCACCACTTGCAATCGTGCCATCGACATGTACGTGAGGGCTGGGAGAAGAAAATTCGCCCTCAAAATACATGCCAGTCTTGCTACCTTGGATATGTAGGTATATGACCCTCTTTATCTTTCGTCAAACTAATATTCCGAATTCACAGCTACCGCGGAAGACTCTCCAACGCGCTCACTATATTTGCATCCTTGCCAGCTCACTATGCTCCTCACATGTGGACATCCCTTGAGTCGCTAATGCTTTCACGTGCGATCGATACGCATGCTGCACTGGAGAAAACACGCGACCGCGAGTGGGTCCACATTATTCTCGCTTTTCTCAAGACATACGCGAATTGCGAGAGTACGGAGTTGGTGATGCCCGACGAAGACATCCAGGAATATGTGACTGGACTCGCAGCCGCTCTTAGAGAGACCTCCGAGCAGCTGGATTCGGGTAATTGTCTTGAAACAAGATTACACGGATGTCTCCCACTGATATGACACACTTATAGATCTTAGTCACACAGATCATCCGGCCCTATCCATCAGTGTCGTGGGCGATGCAAGTTGCAATGAGGACGAAGACCTTCTTTCCCTAGATGTGATCGTTCAAAATCGCTTACCATGCGTAAGGCTTTCATCGGGTCTCCGAGTTGATTGCTGACGTACATCTCAGGATGTCCTGATCGACGAAGTTAGCGTCATACTCACAGGGCAAGATGCACATCGCTTGAAATTTGCGGCGCCGCTCGCCAAACTCTCTCCTGGTCGTAATAGATTGACATTGGGGTGTGCGGTACGTCACTCAGTAGATGGTTAGCTGCAATCCTTGAGCTACTGCCTCCGTAGACATCGTGCTCCGGGGCTTATGTCCTTGACGGTAGCGAAATCCAAATGTCGAGACTTCGGCTTCAGTGGGGCCATAAGCCCACAGCAGCCAAAACCCGCGTGAAAGGAACGGTCGTAATACAACTCCCACACGATCCCCGAGGGGTGAATGTCCAGCTCCAGCAACCACATCAAAGTAAGAACACGCCCACTTCTTTACTCATCGGACCTGATGAAGCCACGTTGTGCACAGTTGAACTCGGGGCGACCTCTCGGATGTTGTTGGTCCTCTCCACGGGTCGTAATGACATTTCCATAGCAACTATAAAGTTGTCGGCTCCTGCTGGAGTTAACTTTGACTACGCCAGCGCCCAGATGCAGGCTCCAGGTTGGTCGCCAGTATCTCCGTTTTTGCTCGGCATCTGATGAGCATATGGATGGTATGACAGAGGCAGGGGTACTCGACCCTTCGGACAATTGCGTGAATATTGCAAATGCTCCGAAACAATCTGAGGTGGCCATCTTGATCCCACATAGAGATGTATCGAGATTCAGCGCCATCGTATGTCAGGTGTACTTCATTCCTTGGGCTTGCTGAACGCCCCGTCCCTTAGAAAATCGATGTCAAGGTGACCTACAGCACCACTGCTCAACCCACAATTACTCGGACATTGCGAACATCAAGGATTGTCACGGTCTCGCTTCCCATTGCTGTTAATGTCGAGGATTTCTTCCGTGAGACAAGGTCGGTATTGTCAACTTCCTCCACTCCATTGCGATAACCTCTTTTCGCAGGCTGTTCTCAAAATTCACTATTTCTGCAACCACCCGTCAACATGTTCGGATACATTCGGCAGAATTACGAGGCCCATCCCAAGGTCTCGACGGCGTCAAAATATCTGGTTGCCGTCCAAGCCATGGTATGATGGTGAGATCGTTCTTTGATTGTTGTAGATGACAGTTCCAACTTTCCGGTAGACCATTGCCCCGGAGCATCCTGTCAATTACCTGTTCTCCATCGAGTCTGAGTATGGTCCAGGTACACGATAGTTATCATTGATTTTTTTCCCAAGCTGATCGTGCTCAGTGCTAGAGCCCCTTAACTTGGTTATCATGTACCGCATGCTCCGCGAAGGTACGATTCTATATTTAATAGGTTTCGCCGGACTAATATGGTATACACAGAGGCTGTCGCGCTGGTGCAAAGAACAGTTGACGATGTCATTGCCGAGGAGTCACAAAAGATCTCACAGGGCCAGGAACTTGCAAAAGATATCGCCCAGTACCTGGAAAACGACACAACATGGGTTGAGCTGTATGCCGCCACCGGCGAACTCGTGATACCTCCTACTCCGGAGATCGACGAAGGACTTCGAGACCTGTTCGTCTCCTTACAGCAGGTGCGTTACGTCCACTCGGTATAACTCGTCCATTTTTTCAAAAGAATGTTTTCTTGTTAGCGACTAGCAGAAAGCAGACCATCATCGGAATCCCCATCTCCATGGAGGGAGATCAGAATCCCGGTCGATGTCCCACGGATGAATGTCAGTCGAGGTCCTCTGATCGTGACAGTGGCTGAATAGATGCTTGATTTCAGATTACCGCTGCCGCGCGGATCAGGATTGATTCTAGCCCGTTCGGAGGCGAGACTGACAAGCTCATTCCCATCTATGCAGGCCAACCGATCTCTGCACGACTGTCCATCAGAACGTCCTTGCATTGGTCAGCACTAGAAAGCAAGCGACAGAAATATATTCTGCGGTATGACGTCGAAGAACAAGTCAAAGACTGGCTCATTTGTGGTCGTAAGCGAGGGGAATTCATTGCGCAGGTACGTTTGACGAACGTGTCACTTTTAATAATGCCACAAGAGTCATCGATGCGAACATAGGACGGCGAGGCCCTCAGTGTCCCCTTGACATTAATTGCACTACATCACGGCGAATTGAAACTGCCCAAGATTGATGTCAAGCCATTACCGCTAGAGGGGGACGACAACATCACTTCGAGGGTGTTGCCTAGCGCAGACACCCACCAAGCTCATGGCGCGGAAACGATCCTCGTACTGCCAAGAGGGGGGAGGAGCACGTTTGTGGTTGGGATGGGATCGGAGAGCGAATGACACAGATATTCTTGTCTCGGTTTTTCACTCGACATATTGCTGTAGTGTGGCGGGAAACGCCGATGTATATTCCATTGCATTTTTCTTTTAGGATACCACAAGGCTGTCAAACACTCGGTTTTCCTTCCGCGTGCCCGAACCATATGCCAAGAACAAGTGAGGCATTTGCCACGAGAAGGACGCCGGAAGACAACGACGTAGAGGGGAAAGTGTTCCACGCGTATTCGATTGCAGCAAGAGTGGCAAGCCTGTTTCGAAAATCAGGAACGACACCAAGCTATATAGTGGAGCACTCACTGGAGGGGGAGTGGGTATTTCGTCCTTTGAGCCATTAACGGGAGTTGATGGAAATACCAAGAATAAAATTGATAGTGCAATGAGCGAGCAAAGAGGACTCCGATCAGATTCGAAGTCATGAGCACTGTGGCAACATCTAGACCACCAATCAACGATCAACGCTTAGGAAGCAGATAGATAACCATACAATCGGCTGACACGGGCGAGAATGCAGCAGGAGCCCTCGGATGGCGGAAGCCCCTGTGAAGAACAGTAGCAACCCCGCCGTCAGATCGACACCACCTGAATAGGCCAAACGCAATTAGCACGGTGACATGGCCGACGAGTAGACCTTTTGCCCAAGATGGGCCCAGGAATGTTTTTTCATCCAAGAATCGCCAGTTCACTGTCCATTCGTATAGGAACACGCGTGACAGGTCGAAGGCGTTTCGTAGATATACTCGTGCGTCTTCAACCAAAAAGGGACGTGCGAACACAACTTGCGAGCAGACTAGCACCATTAAATGGCGCATGGTGGTCATTAAACCGTGGCGCCTGAAAAGAATGACAAGTAGCCCTGGAAGGTACAACAATGCTGACATCTTCACAGATAACGCCAGGCTATTTGTTTCGTGAGTTCGGTTCAAATTAAGTGTTATTGAACGTTAATCTGACCTGAAAAGTAACATTCCAATGCCATCTGAAGAACTCTGGAATGCCAGTATGGCAGCCTGGACGAAGAGCGTAGACCAACAGTCGTTGAAAAGTCGCAAAACGAATATGGAATGCAGCCTTTTGCTGAGAGGTAAGAGCATAACGGTCCAATTAGGCACACCTGCTTGTCTGTAGATGCAGCACACGAGAACCAAAGATGCGATGTAAAGCGCTCCGTAAATCTGTTGCGCCAATGCGACGTTTCGACCAGCGTCGGTTAAGTGGTGCAAGAATTGATGGATGTAAACGTGCCCGGCTGGGTAGCTTGTTGCTAGCTGTGAGTTTCATAGAGCAGGGACAGGTCCAGACTCACACAAGGGGTCCTGTGGGACCAGTTATTGCGGCATAATTCCGCTCGCCCTTCAAGTACAGGTCGATATGCACCATATACGTCTCCCAATCGATCTCTGTGTCTGTTTATCCCTGGTCATGGGAATGTAGCAATGAACGAGTCCTTGACTTACATGGGATGAAACGTATGATGAGTTGGGTGAGGACTGCATCCCCGAGGATGACAAGGCCGCTCAGAGCCCAGAAATAGCGTTTGTCCAGGAGCAGCGACTGGAACAGCCGACATACCAACTGAAACGGGGACATCTGGAAGTTTTTGCCAAACATCGACCACGGCGAGTGTTGCTCGAAGTCCTCGGTGTAGTCTCGCCGACCTAAGACCTGCGGTGTCGTTGTCCTGGAGAGAGTTGACGTGTTACACACGGTGACTGCACTCAGCACGAACTGTCGATCTTCTTCGGCTGCAATACATTTGCCGACTCCAGCGACAAGGACGATCGCATTGTGATCGCATGTCATTGTCACGAATTGGTTCGAGTACATTTTTTGATCTATGCGAATGCGAACACTAACATTGGGGACAATACATAGACTGCAACGAGTATCGAGAGTGCAACCAAGAAAAACAAATAGCTGGACGTGAGATGCAAGAGTAAACAGGAGACAGTAATGGAACAAGTACGATAGAGCCAAAAATTACAACCAGGAAGAACAGCTCAAACCTTGCGTTGCATCAAGGCGGACCCGAGGTTTTGTTGAGTGTAGTCCATACCGGATGAGTGAGGATCACGAGAGGGAGTGTTTGGTCCAGATGGAAGTGGAGAAGCTAACCAACCGGGAGTGATGAGACCACTGCCTCCCGCGCCAAACACGAAGCCACCACTCAATCCTTCCATGGTGTCCGAATACCCTGGTTATAACCGTCAGTCAGCTCTAGTTTGAAAGGACGGATGGCGACTCACCAGGTATAAGGACATTGTCCCAGAATCCGTTGCTGAAGATATTTTCCATGGACAGCATTCCCACCCCCCCGTCCGGTGGCGCTACAGTACCCATGGTTGGAGGGAATGTGGACATATCCACTACAGGACCCATCTCGCTTCTGAACTGTGTATCGTTCATGCTGGTCAAAGCCAACGTGGATCCAAATAATGCTGAGTTATCAATAGGGCCCAGGCCACTTGCTCCAATTGTGTCGTCGCCGACCATGGCGTCTGTTTGATGACGTTGATGATGTTGCTGTTGCTGTTGCTCCTGTTGTTGCTGTTGCGGGCCATCGGTCCTTGCGGAGATAAGGGCTCGGAGGAATGTACTGTAGAGGGCAGGCGTATGATGGGAGTCGATCGCAATGTCGCCGAGAACCGTCGCAATATCTTTCACAAGATCGATGATTTTTTGTTCATCGTCTATGAACGGTTGGAATTCTGGGCGGAGAAGCTGCAAACACTGTTTAATGAACAGGTATGGTGGCTTGAGAGGATCATTTACCTTGAGCAAACTTAGTACCGCGTACGACAGAAACACGAAATGCGCATCGGTGGAGTAACGCAGATAGCCCCGAGGGGCAAGCTCGTCTCGTGCAATTACGGCAACGGCTGTTGCTGAGATATGGCACTTGGAGAAGAAGTAGGGAATGTCGACGGGGGAGCGTTCGATGGCATTTTGGAGTCCGAACGAGTGTATGACAAGCGAATAGTAATGGAAGTAAAACATCATAATCGTCGACGTGTAGTCCTTGAGAACCTCATCGTCTGTTGGTGTGATCAAATGATGAGATCAGCGAATCAGTCTCTCAAAGATACGCACTTGTTATCACGGGGCGGACGGCCGTCCAATCATGCTGCCACGCAACTATTTGTTGTTCAAAAGTCTTGATCACCAGGAGGTAATCACATTCGGTTTGTAGACCGGACGGTGTGTTGGTCCCAGAGTATAAGATATCCAGGCTACGAGACACAATGCGTTGCAGCTCCTGTTGACGCAAGTTCAATACGCTGGCGAGACAAGGAGGGAAACAGAAAACTCACCACATAGGCAGCAAGAGCTAGGTCCCCAGGTGTCCCCACGGGGGACTTGATCCATTGAAGGACATTGCGTATGACAAAGCTATGTGAGATGAGGTCAAGTCAGATAAATCACAGTGAATGCCAAAAACACCTACTCCTCTCTGATCGAATGAGGTTTACCCATTTGTGCACTTACACTTCTGTCAAGCGCGAAACACAAGAGCCACGTGCGTTCACGATTGTGGACGTCCTTGTCCCGTGCACGACCCTCGGAGGTATCATGGCTTGTAACCGCTGTCTTGCGGTGCAAATTCAGATCCGTAGCCATTCTTGAAACCTCGGCGTCAGGAAGGAGCATCTAGTATAATAGAGGATTACTCACCGGATGGCCATCCCCAGTAGCAACCATGTTTTATCGTATTCGTACCGCTCAACGGCACCACAGCCCCAAAGCGTGAGCAAGAGATAAGCCTGTACAATCTCCAAGGATTTGTAGCCCCGAGCAGGTACACTGAAAGCGAGTTTTTGAGCAAGCTCTGTTAGCTGCGAGTGAAGTTCCGGACGGTGCGTGTAAAACCTGGATGCAATTGCGCAGACTGCGTTGTCGGGTGAGACTCATCGAGGCATAAACAAGTAGGAGATAAGCGACTTACTTGACGTAAGCAAGAACGGAGATCTCGAGCAGACAAGGGATGGTGTGTGGAATTCTTGATCCAAAAGATGGCAGTGCATCTGTCGGGATATCAGCTGCAATGAAATTTAATAGTTTTACGAAAGACCGACATCCATATGGTTGAAGTAGCTGATGAGGTTTTAAGTTGAGTTTTAGCAAACGAATACGAGAGACTACAGGGTACGAACATATTGAATAAAGCGACTACTTCTTCGGTGCTCACGAAACTGAGCATTTCGGGTTGAACTTGTCTCTCAATGTACAGCCGACGGAGGGGCAGGATCGATATCGGGCCTGAGCAGGAATGAGCGGTGAACGATACCCTCCAAAAACATGGTCGAACCTGGTCTGAAAAAGTGTTCACTGGCAACTCCGAGCCGACGCTCTGGATCAGAATCACTTTGGCGCGCAGTAAAGGAAGTCGTAATCCCATTAGCCCTGCGGTTCGCCAAACTTGCTTCCGCAAGCAATCCTAAGGGGTTCAGTGCGTTGTCAGGAAGGGAGTGTAATTTAGGAGAGCTTGAAGAAATGTTGGAAGACTGAGCGGGATAGGTCGGTTGTGGAGGGGGGGAGGGTGATTGTTCCAAAAGTGCTTGAGTTTGAGCTGTTTGATCGACTGGAGATGGTGAACGGGAAATCATCCCATTGTTCATGCTCGGATTCCCGATGGACCGAAGGACGGTGTCAAGAGTCCGCTCCATTTTCCGGAGCGACCTCGTCAACAATTCATGTTTTCTTGGGCTTGAGGTTGAGTGATGAATATTTCACGAGTAATGAACAGCTGATGAACTTACTTTGATGGGCGTTTTCCACGGTTTGATTCCTCGAATATACACTCGTGACCACTCGTCTGGCACCGTTTGCAAGGCGGGCCCTGTTCGGCGCCGACACATTTCATTTTGAGACGCCGGCAGACTGTGCAAGCGCTGCAAAAGGGGAGATGAGAATGGGAATGATTGAAGTGAAGAATCGACTTGCCGAGCACCTCTTGTTGTCTTTGGTTTGGGTTCATCCTTTTCGGTGGTAGGGCTGGGACCGTCTGTAGAATCGTCGGTGCGAGCCTTCTTTCTGTTGGTGTCGCCGAGACCTCCGACGAGGGATGAGGAAGGCCTCTTTCCGTTGGAGTTGGAAGGGGGGAAAGACATGCTCTCGGCGGGAGGGGTGCCGATGGTATCGGATCCCTGTGAGGATGGGGATGAAAGGTTGTGTGGTAGAGAGAGGTGATGAGGCATGCTTTGCTGTTGGGGGTGCTGTGAGTGCTGATACGAGTAGTAGGTGGGATAGAGGGAGAGGGCAGGATCGATCTGAGGGGAACGCGGCGGGGGCATGTTTGGCTGTGGAATGCCGTGGTCCTGATGATGCATGGGCATGATGAAGTCAAGCCTGTGAGCGGGATCGAGGTAATACTGCGGATAAGAGGGGGTGGGAGACAAAGGCGTGAGGATCATTTGGGAGGAGAGGATGCGATAAGGGGGGGACATACCTGTTTGTGGAATGAGGATATAAGGGAAAGGAGGAGGAGAGGCAGGGGTGTGCACCACGTGCGATTTGAAGATTGAGATGAGAAACGAAGCTGACCCCTCCACGGGATCAAACGGGGGTCGCGCAGAGAGAGCAAAGTTCAGGGAACGGACAAGACCAGTTGACGACAGCTGGCGACGGCGAGCTTGTCCAAGTTGGGCGTCGATTCCACCTGGATACCCCCCAAGACGGCAGGCTCGACTGGAAACAACCGAATTGTTACACGCTCGTTTTTTCTCTCAATACACCAAAGGCGACCAAACCAGGACTGGATCCCGTTTGCGAGGAGAAGAAGGGCTGTCCGGTGAGAGATTCACTCTCCCCACTCAATTCTACGGTATGGCGGAGTTCAAATTAAAAGGAAGGCAGGCAACATCTTCTAATTATTCTTTTTTTACTTCTCGTCTGCACTCAATCACCGCAGGTAATACAACCATCGATCCTCGGCCACCCTCGACCTTGGGCTTGACCTCTGGCGGTGAGTTGGATACCATCGACAACACACTCCTGCAGCTTCGTGGAGGTACTTTGTCTATCCTCGTACTCTGAATCTGTTTCCGTGTCCAATCGCAATGTTCCGTACTCCATCTCGGCTTACCTCCGCTCACGCCGTCCTTCCCTAGCTTCCGATTATCTTTGCTTATGTTGATAACTCCAAATTAGGACCGGCTCTTGAGGGCGAGGAGCACATCCAATACCTCCTGTACCTATTTTCGCTTCAACCACCCCTGGGTGCTCTTGACTGACATGGGAGCGTTCTCTCAGCGCTTCGCAGGCCTTCTTCCATCCTGATTCCTCTTCATGTTGCCGCATACTTATCTACAGACATTGCACAGCTGGTACCTCCTGATACCCGAACTGCATACCATGCTCGGTCCGTATCCCTGATGTCATCACGCCAAGATGTTAGCCCACTGGATCGATCCTCGATCTTACGGCATCACAGTTTACCTAGAGTGAACTTCCTGCAAAACAGCATGCCGCACATCAATCAAAACCGTCTACAGTCGCTTTGTCACGGTACCATTATCGTTGAATGGTCCGTGTAGAACGTGGTATGAGATAAGAATAGATCCCGAGAAGTGATCGTTCATGAAGACATAGACATCTTCGTCCTACATCTCCAGAGGGTGGGACAATTCAATTTCGTTATTCTCTCAAGCAAAAGATAACCTGACGACCGCCCAACGTGGTGCCGCCTAGCTCCTAACGCAGATCTGGGCACTGTAGCGTGAGACCCACTCGATCAGGCCGATCCTTTCAAGGGTAGCGACTCCACGCTCGCTCGTGTCGTCCTTGGATCCCTTCCGTTGGATCCCGTTGACATCGGCTCATTTCCATCTTGAGTCGCTTGTCTGCGCAGCATTAAATCCTTGCCCTGAAAACCTGTGCTCTGTGTGAAGGGATGCACCAAGACTGATAACATTTCAAGGGCATTTCAAGGGCCCATTGATTATGCATCATTCAAAAGTGCGGGATTGGAACGGAAAGCCGCGTTTTGTAGAAGGTAGCAGAGGCCCAATCTCCGTGGAGTATTTCCCCCTCTTATCTACTTTGAAGCGCCAACAATAACATTCCATTTCTCATATCGTCGAGCTCTGGGGACTTCAAACGCACCCCGACGCACTTGGTGTCTGACATGCAATTCCTAAGTTTGAATATCTCGCCGCTTCTAGTTACACCTACGTGCCAGATGGCGCAGATCCAAGACAACCCTCCTTTTGTTGCATGCGCAGTGTGGGGACATTCCTGATCTTGGCTCCATCTTACATGTGGGTGCGACCAAGCAATCAATCACAGAACATTTTTGGTTCCTTTCTACCTCGGCTGGTCAGTCGCCGAACTTGTCTGCTTTTGTACGTTGCTCTGTAACTGTAATGGGGCAGGGGCGTTGAGTGCGATTTGACCAGCGAGCGGCGGACTTATTCCTGCGGTGAGTAGAAGCCTACGAGCTCCACGATAATGTCTGCATCACTGTGCTGAACGTTTTCGCCGTGAATAAGGACATATGGCATGGTCTATCTTGATGAAACACCCACTCAGTCATAATGTTGCGCTAATCATCCGGCAACAGGACCTTTATTAAGTCTATGCAAGCTCTAATCCATGTTATGTGGAATAGTTCATACACATTCAATCGGACAGGGGTTGTGAATGAACATGGGAGTTAGTAGTTGCAACCCCTTGCTACCACCTTGTCCGGGATTCTTAGGACTCAACGGACATTACTCTCGGTCGGAAAACTGGAGGCGACCACCAAACAATATATCAATTGCGGTGAGCTGGAGATGTCCGTCACTATTCAATCACCAACATAATGCTGGAGATGACTCATTTCGGACGCATTTCCCCCGTGCCACTTTGAAGGCTTTCCCATTGCCAACTGAAACACAATGTTTCTGCGGAGAACACGCTCAGAGTCACATTTTATTCAGACGGTGAAGGTGATGATCAAGCCATGACATACATCCATTATCCTCACGAGTACCCCGCGTTTTGCTGTGCCCCACTGCGGGGCATAAAGCCCAAATTAATGTCGCGGTAAATGCGCTCGTCCGGTAATCGCGCAAAAAGCAGACACAAAAAGGTTCTTAGTTTTGTCAAACCGAAGACTGAAGCCCTCGTCGCGCCGGCCCGGGCCCTCTGACGCGAAATTCTGTCCTCTCTTGTTAACTCTTGGAGGAGGCAGAGAAACTGCAGGAGACAGTTCCCCGGCCAGTAACTTGTCGCCCATAGACGTGCTCTAAAAATGCATGGGCAGAAATTAGAAGGATGTGCCACGCTAGCGCGAGACGACTTCTTGAAATTAAGTACCTGCTTTATCCCAACATGGATACTTTTTCGTTAGTAACTCCCCACGGAGGACGACCTACGCTTTATCTGATTACACAGTCTGATCCCACAGAGACTTGACTGGGACATTTTCAATCATCTGGAACTCAAGAAAATGCAGGAATTAGAGTAGTAGGCAGGCAGTACCGCTGTCACGACACAAACGGTCTGCGTCAATCACGCGACCCGACGCGGAAGTATCCGAGTCCTTGTGGTGGTCATTTTTTGTGTCTTGTATTGTGAATGCTGACATCAATAGTCCGCGGTTCCGGATTCAAGGAAGTGGGGAATCCCCCTATTCCATCACGGAGTCGTAACCCGCTGCTCCTTCCTACAAAGTACACTTCGCTCAGGAGTTATTGATCTGCAACGGGGCCTGACTTTCAGAGTTCTTGACGACTCCCAAGTGATTTCTGAGCATAAATTTACTCAGAATGTCTAAGAAGTCAGGACGTCAGTCAGCCATGGTCAAGTGCGCAGATTTGTTTACGTGAATGCATGCCTTGATCCGTGTAACGCACAGACACCCATAGGTTCCTCATAAAATTCATGGAGTTGATGCTCCCGAGCTGCCCAAAGCTATCACCAAATTTCAAAGAAAGCAAATGTAACAGATACAGCGGGACCCATTCAGGGTCGCAGGTAACGTTGGTTTCTAGCCCTCAGTCGTGGCTACCCACCCGTTGTCAGCATCGTGATCATGCGGCGTCCGACGTCAAAAGAACCATACCTTTCAAGGAGGGTACCGGCGCTCAGTTACTCCGAAACACGGCGGCAGGAGAGCAAATAGACCTACAAAGTTCGGAGGACGCCACAGAAGGGCAGAGAAATAAATAGGTTCTACTAGTACGTGTCGCGGCTCCGACGAGTTTCATTTGGGATATCTCTACGTCCGTCGGGTAGGGACTCAGATCTTTGCGAGGAAGCACCCCACCGCCTAGTACATTACCTTCCGAGATGGAGATGCCGCATGCGCCAAAGGATGCATGCCAAGCACTGATTCCAAACACGAGAGAGAACCGTATCTTGAGATCGAGCGATAGGTTATTGAAGTTCAAAGTCTAAATGAATCCATAGCATGGGCGTTGCTCGTGTAACAGTGAAACTCAACCAGTCCAGGGGCCTATCGGAACGGGAACAAGGGGGCGGTCGGCATCTTCGGCAGCCAGCAATCTCCCCTGTGGAGATTGAAACGGGGTTTGAAACCGGCCATGCAGAGTGGCTCTGATGCGCGTTTACGGATACTCTCCTCCTCCCCTACCACCTCCCGAACGCGGCCATGAGCCATCAACCACGCCCATCGTTGGTGCTGGCACCATCAGTGAACACTACTACGTATGTTCTCAGGACTTTAATAACTTGTCCGCATACTGACGCGTACCTTGTCGGACCAGTGTTGTGACCACCACGACCACCACGACCACCTATCCACCTATACAGCTTCCACCCTTGCCTCCGCCAGTAGAGCCAAAGAATTTGAAGGACTATCCTTTGCTACACGCCACCTTGCCACCCTCTCTCAGACTTTTTCCACTCCTCTTCCCAGGGGGTACTCGTGCTACATTTCGTGACGGTGAAGATGGAGAGGAGGAAATGCAGGAAGAGGAATCGGTTGCAAGTGGAGTTGGCTGGAGGATGCTCAAACCCGAGGAAACTGCGGAACACAACAAGGTAGTCGGTCTCGTCGAGGCGGTGGAACGCTTCGGTAGGAAGCGGTCACACGGAGTGGACAACATGATGGAGGGCGTGGAACCGACTATGGAGCTAGAGACGCTAACTCCTCCGAGAAAGAAAGCGAGACCAGCGCACATACCCCCAATCACGACAATGAACGCAGCGGCCCCTCCCTCACCTTTGCCATCACCTCACGGTTCACCACCACCGCAGACAATCTGGCCATCTGCACCTCCAAGTGGAGCCTCCTCACCACATCCGCAGCCTCCATTTCAACCAGATCTCGCGGTTACAACGCTTCTAACGCTCCCATCATTAGTGTCTCATTTTACGAATTTACCCCAGCCTCTACAATCGCATTTTCTCCTTACTCTCCTACGGCATTCTCCATTACCGGTGCTGCGGACTCTGCATTCTGTCTTAACGCCAACTCTAGCGCGCGATTTCTTGACGCTCCTTCCACCAGAAC
Organism: Chalciporus piperatus; assembly: GCA_038093975.1. NCBI lineage: Eukaryota > Fungi > Basidiomycota > Agaricomycetes > Boletales > Boletaceae > Chalciporus > Chalciporus piperatus. The sequence goes on from JBBPTG010000002.1 coordinate 909,741, forward strand.
TTGTATCACATATCCTCAGTTTCCTCCCATACTCAACGCTTGCGCGAGCTTCTCGGGTCTCAAGATCCTGGCGTGCCATCATTGATTCAGATCCTGTGCTCTGGAAAGACCTCCTCAAGAGCACGAAGATTTGGTTTGGAGGTGCTAGTGAGCGAGCCTTCGCACGCTCAATCTACGCGCGGCGCCAGCTTGAGGTCCGGAAGATTCCCTCGACTCTCCCCCTCCCTCATCCCTACAAGCTACTCTTCAAATCCCGCCACCTCACTCGAACGCGTTGGGTGACCAACGATATGCCAAAGCATCATACATTCCCCGCCCATGGGTCTTCTGTCGTGACCTGTCTACTGCTTTCGCACGGTCGTATCATATCGGCGTCAGATGACCACTCAATACATGTTTATTCGCCAGTGACGGGCGAGCTATTACAATCCCTGGATGGTCACGATGGTGGTGTTTGGGCTCTAGCAGCAAACAAAGATACCCTCGTCAGCGGCTCTACTGATCGCACTGTCCGTATCTGGAATCTGGCCACCGGACGATGCACGCATGTATTCGCCGGTCATAGAAGCACCGTTCGTTGCCTTTCTATCGTCAAGCCCGAATGGATTGATGTTGAAGGCGAAGGTGGTATTATCACCAGGGAGAAATGGCCCAAACGATCTCTGATTGTCACCGGCAGTCGTGATCACTCTCTTCGGGTATGGACTCTACCTCGTCCCGCTGATCCTGAATATCGTTGGCTTGGTGCGAATGTTCCGGACGTCGGATTGTCGGAGGTGTGTTGTTTCTACCGATGGTTACGAGCTATCATCTCATTCGATTCCTTAGGATGATGTGGATGACAACCCGTACCACAAACTGCATCTCCAGGGTCATGATCACGCGGTCCGTGCTCTAGCTGCACGGGGTCGCACTTTGGTATCCGGCAGTTATGATTGTACGGTGCGAATATGGGACATCATCACTGGCGAATGCAAGTCGATCTTGGCTGGCCACACTCAAAAAGGTATGCCGTTTCGTGTCCAACGTTTCGTGAAATTCGGGATTTATGCTCCTGGCAGTGTACAGTGTCGTGTTGGACCTCAATCGCAACATTGCTTGCTCCGGGTCTATGGATGGAACTGTGCGCATATGGAATTTGCGCACTGGGCAATGTCAACACACATTGACAGGACACACCTCGCTTGTTGGGTTGCTTGGACTTTCGCCTTCCTCCCTTGTTTCTGCTGCCGCCGATTCTACCTTGCGTGTCTGGGATCCAGACACTGGCGACCTGCGCCACACGCTGGCTGCTCATGCCGGCGCCATCACATGTTTCCAGCACGACGAATTCAAGGTCCTCAGTGGATCGGATGGAACGTTGAAGATGTGGAATATCCGTGATGGAACGGTTGTGCGAGACCTTCTCACCGGGATCAATGGTGTTTGGCAAGTCGTCTTTGAAGGCAGATGTTGCGTGGCGGCCAGCAACCGTAACACGACCACGATGCTTGATGTTTGGGACTTTGGGACAGAAGGGGATGACGACTGGATTGGAGAACCGCCTGGTGGCATATACGATGATGATACGGAGGATGAGAATGAGGCGGAGGAGCAGGCAGATGTCGATGCGATGGATCAAGATCTCGAGGTTGCGTCGGAACACTTGGAGCAGATAGGCCCACTTGCTCGTGATATTGTCGACGACAATGACTCCTCGCGTATGCCGTCTGATACCGAAGACGAGTCAATGGAGCGGGGAGATGGCGCTGGTACCTCCAAGTGGGGGAGAAGATTATCCTCGCGGCCGATAAGTCATCACCGCAGAGCGCCGGCGGGCGGGAGCTCGTTGAGGCGCAACAATCCTCTCCCTCTGGATGGTATACCTGCACGGTTACCAACGAACGAGACACCGACGCGACCGAGGATACGGCCGAGAAATGGTCGACGATAGCTCGCATCTTGGGCAACTTGCACCTTTGGACATGGATTGGACTCGCGACACAGTACACCCACTTGACACGCACTCGCTACCACACTGTACACCAGCACTTCACTATCACATTGACGATCCCAGGTCAGGGTACATAGCATTTGTTCCGTTATTTTGTGGGAGGAGATTACTGGGACGTTTTGTATCTTTTACTTTTAATTGTTGGGAATTACAAAGTACCGTGGGAAAATAGATTACTGGCTTATCATGTTCGGCGGCCGCGGGTCTCAGTGGAACGACATCGATGGACTCATTCGACAACTTTCAGTACGACTCTGCCTCGTCCTACGGCGGCGCCCACAGCGTCGTCGACGACAACTCCTCAGTCTATACAGCCACTACAAACGCACCAGTCGATCTCACCAACCTTTCTATCATCGACGATCGCTCCTCAGACGGCAACGGTCATCACCACAGCTCTCGCTCAACCATAGACGAAGATTTCGATGCCGTACTTGATGACCTGAAGGACGAAGGAACCGTTGATCTACCTCCCCATGCCTGCAGGTGCGTAATGCATCTCCTTACTCACTCTCGTAGTAATCCTCTCCATCCAGCTACTGTGGCATTCATTCCCCGGCATCCGTAGTCAAGTGTCTTATATGCTCCAAGTGGTTCTGCAACTCTCGTGGAAATACCTCTGCATCGCACATTGTCAATCATCTCGTTAGGGCCAAACACAAGGAAGTTATCTTGCATGCCGAGAGCCCCCTCGGTGAAACAACTCCAGAATGTTACAATTGTGGTAGCAAAAATGTTTTCATGTTGGGTTTCATACCTGCGAAGAGCGATACCGTCGTCGTCTTGTTATGCCGGTGAGCTTGCTCCCTGTAAGCGACGTTTATTCTTGCTGAGCTGCGTCTTCAGTCAACCTTGCGCAGCAACTACAAAGGACATGTCGTGGAATGCTGCCCTTTGGGCCCCGTTGATTGACGATCGCTCTTTCCTTTCCTGGCTTGTCAAACCTCCTAGCGAGACCGAACAGCTTCGCTCTCGTCAGATATCCTTCAACCAAATCAATCGCTTAGAGGACCTGTGGCGCGAAAATGCCAACGCCACACTCGAGGATCTCGAGAAACCCGGGGTGGATGATGAACCGCAACCGATTCTGATGCGTTATGAGGACGCTTACCAATATCAGAACATCTTTGGGCCATTGGTCAAGATAGAAGCCGATTACGATAAACGACTCAAGGAGAGCCAGACTCAGACGGATCTTACTGTGCGTTGGGATCTCGGTTTGAACCAGAAGCGGGTGGCATGGTTCGTTTTGCCCAAACTCGAGAGTGGTGAAGTGCGACTTGCCGTTGGGGACGAGTTGAGAATGAGGTATCAGGGTGAATTACACAAGGCTTGGGATGGCGTGGGGCACGTCATCAAAATACCCAACAGTATGGAATCTTCTCATGATTGTTTCACTTTCCACTGATCGTCTTCCAAGATGTATCTGATGAAATCGGTCTGGAGCTCCGTAGAACGGAAGGGGTTCCAACCGACGTTACCCATGGTTTCTCTGCTGATTTCGTCTGGAAGTCTACAAGCTTCGATCGAATGCAATTGGCCATGAAGACTTTTGCGGTCGACGAGAAGAGTGTCAACGGATACATTGTGAGTTCATCCACCATGATGTTGAGTCACGCTAACGCTAGGGGCAGTATCATAAGCTTTTGGGTCACGAGGTGGAACCCCAGGTTCTCCGCACTCAGATGCCCAAACGGTTCTCTGCGCCTGGGCTCCCGGAGCTGAATCACTCACAGATGTATGCGGTCAAGAGTGTTCTCCAGAAGCCACTTAGTCTTATTCAAGGCCCTCCTGGAACCGGCAAGACTGTTACCTCTGCCTCAATCGTTTATCATCTCGCAAAGATGAACCCTGGTCAAGTGCTCGTCTGTGCACCCTCGAACGTCGCCGTCGACCAGTTGACAGAGAAGATACATGCCACCGGCCTGAAGGTCGTTCGTCTTACCGCCAAGTCTCGCGAGGCTTTAGATTCCAGTGTTTCGTTCTTGACTTTGCATCAGCAAGTCGCGAACAGTACAACCCACGTCGAGCTTCAAAAGCTCATCCAATTGAAGAATGAGCAAGGAGAGCTTAGCTCCAACGATGAGCGCAAGTATAAGACGCTCATCCGCCAGTGCGAGAAGGAGATTCTAGGTGCAGCAGATGTCATTTGTTGCACGTGCGTTGGCGCTGGTGACCCCAGGTTGAGTAAGTTCAAGTTCCGGACGGTCCTCATTGACGAAGCGACCCAAGCTGCTGAGCCAGGTATGTATACCACCACCCTCTTGCAACCAGTAGCTCAAATGCCGATTTAGAGTGCATGATCCCTCTCGTCCTCGGTTGCAAACAGGTTGTTCTGGTTGGTGATCACCAACAACTCGGACCAGTTATCATGAACAAGAAAGCTGCTCGTGCCGGCCTCACGCAGTCTCTCTTCGAACGCCTCGTTGTCCTCGGAAATCGTCCTATCCGGCTCCAAGTTCAGTATCGCATGCACCCATGCTGCTCCGAGTTCCCTTCGAACATGTTCTATGAAGGCACGTTGCAGAATGGAGTTACTGCCCCTGAACGCCTCCGCAAGAACGTCGACTTCCCCTGGCCTATTCCTGATACCCCCATGTTCTTCTATCAGAACTTGGGCCAGGAAGAGATTTCGTCCAGTGGGACATCGTTCCTTAACAGGTACGCAATGTCGGAAATTCCACTATGTGATATGATATGCTGACCCATGGTCTGCAGGACGGAAGCTTCCAACGTGGAGAAAATCGTCACCAAGTTCTTCAAGTCCGGCGTTGTTCCTGGCCAGATCGGTATCGTCACACCTTACGAAGGACAACGCTCGTATATCGTCAACTACATGCAGTTTAATGGCTCGCTCAAGAAGGACTTATACAAAGAGATTGAAGTTGCCAGTGTAGACGCATTCCAAGGCAGAGAGAAGGATTATATCATCCTTAGCTGCGTCAGGAGTAACGAACATCAAGGCATCGGTTTCCTGAACGACCCTCGTCGATTAAACGTCGCTCTTACTCGCGCAAAGTACGGTATCGTCATTCTTGGTAACCCCAAAGTTCTGAGCAAGGTAAGATCCTGACACGTGGCCTGTGTATTTCAGGTTACTCATGGTTTCGTTCATAGCACCCCATGTGGCACTACTTGCTTACCCATTACAAGGAGAAGAACTGTTTGGTGGAAGGGCCACTCAACAATCTTCAGCCAAGCATGATCCAGTTCAGCAAGCCCCGCCGCGGTCTCAAGATGGACTCATTCCGACGTCATGAAACGAATGCCCGCGAGTACTTGCCAAGCAGTGGGATTGGACGCTCTGGTACCCCCAGCCGGTTCGATGCCAGCTTCTATCGGACCCACGACGCTCTCGCATACATTCCTTCCGACGCGCAGTCCTTGCGCTCACAGGCGACGTATTCGTCCGGCCTTCCCATGTTTGCTGCCACAGGAGGCATCCCCCCTGGCGTGCCTCGCGGACCTGGCGGCGCGGGAAAGCGCAGCGCTTATGGGAGCTACGCCAGCTCTATCATCTCTCAGGATGCTGGTCCACCTAGCAGCGCCAGCATTGGTGGGGGTAGCGTGGGTGGCTCGTTGGCCTACTCTCAGTCAGATCGTCTCCGTAGGCGCGGTTCGTTCTCCTCCGCCGCCGGGACTGATATGGGTAGCATGAGCGGGTATGACTACAAGAGTCAGGACGGAACGACGGATGCGGACGATATGAAGAGCCAATACACCGGAACGCAATCTGGCGTCACCGTGTTCTAGCATTGCGGTCATCTCCTGACGACAACCCATCGCATCTGGCTTGCTCGTAGTTTGAGCAATATGCACGGCCCGTTTCCACCGTGGCCGAGCACCCGTATGCGCTTCCTCGAGGAGTGCATTTGGTGGTCCATCGCACAAACCACCCTCGTCACACTTGGCCGCCTTGATCGGTTTTACCTTCCGTCCCGTCCTTGCACTGTCTGCTTTCTTGATAGTCAGATGGTCTATCTACAGACAACTCCTTCTGGAGATGAATACTCTCGCGTCTTTGGTCGCGATTTGTCGTCACGCACGTTATGCTCCCATTATATGTGACTTATGATTCCAAGTCTAGTGTAAATAGCACACGTTTCCTATAATGATTATGATGCCATTACCAGCCACCTATGCAATGTGATGATCGAGAGTAGACATAAAACACAGAAGGCTATACTGAGGTCCCCTTTTATACAAGCTCCCTACTATCGATCCAGAGAAACAAATATGCGAGTAGAAAACGGCGTCATGCTTTGCCACGCTTGGGAGCTGCAGATGGATCGTCGGAAATTGCTCTTCGATACGACGTGGGAGGTGCCGACTGAGCAGTATGTTGTTGTAATGCAAGGTCATCGGCCGGCATCATGCGAGCTTGAGTGAAGAATAGTTTCGCATCTCGCTCAGCGATGTTTTCGATATAGTACGTGTTTCCTGCGTTCAACTTGAGTCAAGGAAACCATCCGAGAGACGGCGATGCACGACATACCTCGGGGAACGAGAAACATCCCACCGGTAGTGATGATAAAGTTGGTTTCGTGGATGAAGACCGACACGGCACCTTGAATCACATAGAACACCTACATTCAAGTTGAAAATGTCACGAGAACCGACGCAGGAAAAGGTGTTGCACGTACATATGTATTATCCTTAGTAGACTTGCTTGGCTTTTGGCCCTTTGGGGGTATGTGCATTTGGCCAGCTGCGATGAACTCGCCTTCACCAAAAATCTTTTGGAAGAACCAACTACTGTTGGCAGCTGGTTTTGGATCGATCATCCCCGCCAAGAAGGCAACCCCTAAAGAGTTGGGACAAGTCAGCGTTCCTTCAGGAACGTAATTTCGACGCGGTACATACGTCGCGAGACCTCCTCTTTCGTGTCATAATCGACGACAGTCGCATTAGTCAAGGTTTCGTCGTCCCACCCTTCCTCCGGGTTGAATGGCGTATCTCTTGCTTTGCTCTTGGCTCGGGCTGATTCTCCACGCTTGCGCTTACCCGCTTTGCCAAGTGGTCTCGGTGGCTCCTGTGGTATGCGAATGATTTCTTTGATTTGAGGAACGAGTGTCAGACCAGATTCACGCCTTCCATAGACCACTTTCTCTTGTCGCCACCAATCCAGAGGACTGAAACGAACTCGTCGCCCGCGGCGCAGCCCCTCTGGGGTAGGGGAGCCTGCAAATGATTGAGCTAATGATTCAGATACTTGTCTGCTGATACGCACGTTCGACGGGAGGTTTGACAACGCGTTTCTGTTTCTGGGGTCGGGGCTCTTTGGGTTTTGGAACGTCTTGTTTAGACTTCCTCAGTGGGGGAGCCTCCTCCTCTTCATCCTGAGCGTCCTCAACCTCTCCCATCTCTTGATCAGCTACTACGTCCTCCACCTCCATGGCTTCCCCATCATCCGTATCCGCAACTGCTTGTGATGGGCTAGGATCACGAGATGGTGACCTAGGCGGGCTGTCGTACGGCTGTGGAGGTTCGTAGTCGTCATACGGTGCTGGATCTGGTTCGTCCAGTGCAAATGACCTCGGTGGGCTCTCGTCCTGCTGAGGTGGCACAAAACTATCGAACGTTCGGGAAAGCGTTGTTCGCCGTGAGCTATTAGGAGCGAACGCTTGGTGTGTGTTTGTAAAGTACGCCAGCGGACTCCCTTGATTGCCTTTAAGACGAGGGATGATTGGGTATAAGTTAGACGTGGCTCAGTTACTGCTCACTTTCAGCGAGATCCATGGACATTTCTCCGTCCTCGTCTATTTCTTCTCGGACAGGCGCGATGAAGGACAGACCCTTCCGCTTGGCTGCCCTTATACGTGGAGGTGTTCGATTGTCGGCTTGCTTGATGACCTGCTCGAAAGGCTCGAACTCATCCGAGTTACGGTCGACGTACATGACTGCCATCCCTGTTTTCTTACCGCGCGCGAGATCATCGGCACGGAAGGGAATGTGTTGTCGTGGAGGACCTCGTCGTGTCCCCAGAGAGGACTTTCTGCGATCTGTGGATTCTCGAGGCATTGGTTAGCAGCGTCGACGTCGTCCGTGGCAGCGAGCTCGACCGTAGTATCGGACAGACAACAGGCGTGAGAAAATACACAACGCGCTATATCATTATGTCACGCAGAGGTCAAGTGAAGCGAACGTATATAGTGTAGTGTAGGACAAGTGTAGGATTAGAAAATGTAGCAAAAGACAGAACAAACGATCGCAAGTCTAGCTCTCTCTTGGTTTGTGCATGGCCGACTTCAACAACGAGAGCGTCGTGCCCGTGTACGATCTCTTCTTCCCCTTTCCTCTGCCCCACACAGCTCTCGTCGTCAGCTCCTGAATCGTCTTCGGTGGTTCCGCCGCGATATATTCCCGTGACCCAGGTAGATGTGGGTTGCTCCGGTGGTGCGACTGCCCATCCCAAACCCTCAAGTCCATAACCACCCTTGCTGCCTTCAACCCCTGCCTAGCACCCACCACGGAAGGCCAACGTTCAAGGGTGGCCCTCTGCGGCCGTAGCATGACTGCTCCAGTGTTGTTGGGATCATCCCAAACCATGGGCCGTTGCAACCCTACATTCTTCTTGTGCACACGACCTGTCACTCCTGCAAACGACGCCAGATAGTACATCATGTTTCTGTCCCTGCCTTTGTACTCGTCCGTCAAGCGACCCTTACGCTCCTTCGTCATCAGGAACGTCTGTAGCGATGAATTTTGGGCGTAGTTCAAGCCACGATAGGCGTGGGGCATGTGCTCGATAGCTTTGCTGCGTGGGTTGGCGCGTCGCTCTTGGGATATTTGACCGGCGATGGCGTCGTGCCATGGAGTAATCTTCTGCGAGTTGCTGAGTTGGTAGGAAGTCATGTCTGCTTGTTCGCCAGAGAGATGCTTCGAGAGGAAGTGATCTCGGCGTTGGCGTACTTGTTCAAGATACTTCTTGAACTCGTCGCGCGTCATGACTTCGAGGTTGGGGAGATAGGTCTGACGCAAATGCTTTGGATCGTCCTTTTTGGGGACAAAGTCCGAGTCCTCCACTTTCGATTCCTCTGTTAGGGAAGAAGTGTAGGGAGTTATTTTGAGCTCGTCCCAGTTCTTCATCCATAATCCTTGTCGTTCTGCAGAGTTCCACTCTGTCTGATACTCTGGGGTATCGACGTTCTTGACGGTGATGTAGGCACCACGACGACGGATAGGGAGAGGGCGTTTGAAACCCCAGTGACCACGGTGGGCATCACCACCATGTGCGGTGTAGACTTGGCTGATGGCGGGGTCGAAAGACGAGAATTTGGATTGTTTGAATAGCCTTGCAAAGGTGGAAGTCGTTGGAGCTGTGAGAGACGCCATTGCCGCCAACGACGACTCAGTCACTCGGGCGAGCGGGACGAGCGAGTTAGTCGCGTCTCGATCATTTTTCAGAGAAGGTCCGTCCGGCAATTCCCGGGAGGATAAAAGAGCGCGTCTTTGGCAACTCTCGACTTTCAACCCACCGACGTCCAAAATTACTATTTATCCTCCTGCTCACGCAACGTCAAGGATGGATGGTCCAGACAAACGTCGAAGACGAACCCTCGAGAGTCGTCTCAAAAACAATCTTTGCTGATGTTCCTCCCACTGGTCGAGGGATCAGGACGCAGGATCACCTGGAGATGCCCACAGCTTCAGCTCTTTTTTAAAATTTTTTTTTTACTTGCAGTACGATATTGCCTCGACGTGTATACTAGCAATACAATCATGATCATAGTGAGTCTCACTCCAACGTGTGGACTGTGTCAGACGCTGAGGCCGTGTATGCGAGATCATTCTCAAGGTTTGTTCTTCCCGCGCTCTGTCGCAAAAGTCGTCTTGCAGTGGATGTGAGTGATCTTTTGTTCATGAGGGTTTCGCTCGGACGCCAAGGATGAACATCCTGGTAAAAGAACACATCCCGCCCGCAAGGGTCCCTCTATTGTCGAGGGTGTCGTTTTTGGTTCTAACGGAGCCAACGACAGATGGATGTGGATGGGGAGTTAAAGGCGAGGCTGAGGTGTTCCGGGCTTCTCTGCTCTGCTCAGTTTGACGTCGTGCTCATGCTCATTGTGCTTGCAGGTCGTTCAAGTATGTATACAGTAGTAGTAGTGGTTGACAAAGTCCAGGAGAGAGTAGTGGTGTTTCCGTAGATACATAAGTGATTTAATAGGAATTAATGAACATGATCACGAGAGTCTCTGAACCGAGTGGCTTCTCTTTTTCGTCGACTGTTTGTTTCTTTTTCGCGCGCGTTCTGGTACGCCATCCTCTCCCAAACTCATACCCGTACAGTCAGTCCGACCGAGTCTTTCGCGACCGAGTCTTTCGTTACCAACGTCGAGCCGATTTCTGCTCTCGTGCCCACTCTCGGCCAACGAATCAGACACGTCGTTTATTTCTGTCTCAACATTTCTCAGAGTCGCTGTTCTCCGTGATTTCTCCTCTTTCCTCCTCCACTGCGCACTCTTTCCTTCCGGTCGGACCTGAACACGCCAGTAAACCCTACAGTCTCCCCACTGGCCAACTTTATTCGCAGAAAGTGAACCATCCAACTTTTCACCCTTGATTTTATATTGAAATTCGATTCCGCAGTGCTTTCTCCCTCAAATGAAATGTATCACCGCACTTACCCTTCGATCCGTTCGGTCCCACCATCTTCAAACGTTTCCGCCATGCCAACACCTAGTCCTCGTCTAGCCCCCCTTCTACCTTCCGCCGCTCTCGACAGTCTCTCGAGTAAATCGTCGGGTCTTCTGCTCAACCAGTCTCCCACCGACGTGGTACCCGAAGTTCGCGTGGCTTCTAAAGACCCAACAATTTGCGGACTGCCCTTGAAATACGTCTCGTGAGTATCGCGGCTATCATCTCGCCGACTAAACTCAACTCATCCAATCATTAAAGGCTTGTCACCCTTGCTGTGCAGAATGCGTCACTGTCCATAGTGATGCACTATTCACGAGTCTCGACCCCTGCACATCTCTCATATTCCCCGGCTACAGTCGTCTTGTTGGGGGAGGTATTGAAGGGTTCAATATCCTTTTTGATCGCGTTGTGGAGGGCAAAGGACGCCGATCTGCATTCGTCGTCTCGCAGGTCGGTGAGCGCATTCCTCTGCGCCTTGGCCCCATGGTCCACCCCATTCCGTCAAGTATGCAACGAGGTCTTCAGCGCCGATTGTTGGAAATTGTCCATTCCTGCACTGCTCTATGTCGTGCAGAACTCCCTTCAGTTCGTGGCAATTAGTAACTTGCCTGTTGCCTCCTTCCAGGTCGCGTACCAGATGAAGATATTGACGACTGCTGCATTCTCTGTCGCGCTTCTCCGAAAAAAGCTCTCATCAACCAAATGGCTCTCCTTATTATTTTTGGCGATTGGTGTGGGCATTGTCCAAGTCCAAACGTCCGCCTCGAACTCTGGACCAAAAGACATTCGTGTAGGCAGTGCCCATGATGCAGCTCCGCTATATATCCACATCATGAGCCCGCTCAAAGGGTTTGGCGCGGTTACGGCTGCTTGCTTCACATCGGGTCTTGCTGGCGTTTACTTTGAGATGGTGTTGAAGAATTCCAAGGCCGATCTGTGGGTGCGGAACGTCCAGCTGGCAATCTTCTCCCTTCTGCCGGCCCTCGCACCCATTCTCTACGGCCCTCATTACCCTACCCCCGACGGCTTCATCAGCTACATCTTCCGCAACTTTGGTGGCTGGGCATGGGCAACCGTGGCTATTCAGGTCTTTGGTGGGCTGGTCACGGCCGTCGTCATCAAATACTCGGACAATATCCTCAAGGGCTTCGCCACATCCATCTCTATCATTATTTCCTTCCTTGCGTCGGTCGTGCTCTTCGACTTCGATGTCACACCCTCGTTCATCATCGGAGCCTCGACCGTGCTTGCTGCCACGGCCATGTACAACCAGCCAGCATCGAAGGAACCTCATATCACCACCTCTTCCGGCAAAATACCCTTTTCGGATTTGTCGCTGGGTAAAAAGGACCCCATCATCGGGGAATTCCCTACCAAGAAGTCGTCGCCATTTGGTAGCCCTCGTGCCATTGCGTCTGCCCTTGGGTTAGGAGATACGTCAGGGTCTCTGGTCGAGAACGAGTACTTTTCAGAGATGGAATCTACATCTCGATACCTCAACGCACCTTACGGCTCGCCCTTCCCATCACGCACCCCAACCCCGCAACCGAAAGAGCGACAATGATCCGGCATGGACACCAACAATCGAATCTTTACCATACGACTTCTAACGTGATGACCACATATACCCCGTCCTACTAGACGTTTGCAGACCTATCTACAGCTATTGCTCGGCAACTACCTCTGCGTTGCAGCCGTCAAGCCAGCGAAATTATTTCATCTATATAACGTTGTTTATGTCCCCTACGGTTTCCAGTCGCTTCGCATCGAATCTTTTCTTCTCGTACCTGCGGGGTATCGTCGTGCGTCCTTCTGTTACTGTTTGTGTGTGCATTCGCTACGTTCTTTTCTTGGTTTTTATTCACTTCTCTGGCCGATTGCCATTCACTTTCTACTTCTCTGCTGCCCACGTCGCAGAGAGTTATTCCCGTTTATTCTGACGCACAACGACCCGTAGGTAGCTTCCTAGAGTAAACATATTCGCTGGCATATTAGTCCGGTGTTGGCTGTAATATCCTGATCTGGACGAGAAAACATACATCAAACCCAATCCTTTTGTGTGATTTGGCCGAGTCCCTTCCAAGAAGCACCGCCACAGCTGACCTTGATATCAACCTTGCTCACTGCGATGGGAACCGTTAACACTGCGCAACCTGGCGAAGTCCTCTTTCATGTATGTTGCTACCTCACCGCTCAGTCGGGTTCACTAAATTCGCCCCAGACAAAGGATGGGAGTTCTTTCTCCCAAACCAAACTAGAGGCCAGTTTGAAGACGTTTCCGACAGATCGCAAGTCGATCAAGTCAACGAAAGGCCGAAGCGGCGTGAAGGAAGAACACACGAATTCTATCGTGCGTGTATTTAACACCATGTGCATCCTGCGTACTCACGTCTATCTTACCGTGTCTCGTTGACTGACAGGTGGAGGAGTTTGACATCTCCAAAGCACTAGCAGAGAAGGTGCTCTCTGAAAATGGGGGTGATCTAGACAAGGCGCTGCGTGCTTTGGTTGCCAGCTAGTTGCGTTGGTTCGATCTGTTGTAATTTACGCTCACTGTATGCTATTGTACGTCATTCTGCGAGGTTGGGGCGTTACAACGAGTGTCGACTTTCAGCATGATAGAGTGCTGCCAGGTAATACCCATGTTCTACAGACGAGTTGACATCGTTGAGAGACTCGGGAGTCGACATCCATTGTAGTCGTATGCTTGCCAGATGAGCTTGCAACTTTGACACCATCAACCAAGTGGTACTAAGAATGTCAATCGACTTGGAATGGCACAAACTTGACTCTTCTCTCGCAAAAATCCTGGTAGACATCCTCAACCGCCAGCTCTCCAACACCCAACGTCCATCCTTCATCGGACCTGTCGAAATAACAGGCTTCGACTTTGGAACAAACCCACCCGACGTCGAACTCGTAGACCTCCGAGACATTCATCCCGACTTCCTCGAAGACTCCTCCGACACCGAATCCGAACAAGATAACGTCAAAGTCACAGAAGGTGCAGAGGAAGACGAAGATGGATTCGAATGGGTGTCGAGGAAAGCTTCACGACGTGGATTAGCAGAGGACGCACTCGCATATCATCATCTCCCCCCACACGTTCGGTACGGCCGCGGTCCTGCCGTCGACCTCTTCGCATCGACACCTGGGCTTTACCGTGGTCCTGGTCTAGGATCACCGAGGGACATCTGGGGTGCTGGCGCGATGCATATGAGTCTGCCTAGCCTGGGTGACTTTAGACCTGCAGTCGCACCTGCTCGTCCATCCCCTGGGTTTCACAACGGTCCACTCTCGCCATCCCCAAGGACAGGATCTGCATCGTCCTTGGCAGTCTGTCATCCATCAACGAGACCTGAGTCGCCCTCGCGGGATCCCGGTGCATCGGGGACTCTCCCTGACCCATCACCAGATCAACAGCAGGCACGGCCTGACCTCCAACTACATCTTCACCTCAATTGGCATTCTAATCTTCGCCTGACGTTGACGACTTCACTTCTCATTAACTATCCTTCTCCATCATTCATGTCCCTCCCCATCAAACTCTCTGTCATCGGCCTCGTGTTTAATGGTGAAGTGGCAGTCGCGTACGAGGGTAGTCGTGGACGCATTCATCTTTGCGTACTGGACGAACTTGACCCGTACGGCCCTGCATGCCGACGAGAACGAAGTCAGTCAAGTACCCCATCAGACATGGATGACGATGCGGGGGGAAAACGAGAGGGCAAACCTCTACCAGTCGGTCAACGTCTCTTGCCGTCCATATTGATCGAGAGCGAAATTGGTCAGGCGGACAAACATATACTGAAAAACGTGACACGGGTCGAGAGGTTCATTCAGGATGTCATACGGAAAACTGTTGAGGAGGAGCTGGTATTTCCGAACTTTCATACACTCGTCATGGGTGACTAGCCTCAATAGGACGAATAGAATACAACACCGGTGTATAATAGGTACAACATATCATACGAGTGACTTGCTCATGTATGGACCGTCGAGCTCGTACCCGAGTTTTCGATAGTAATCTCGTGTGCCGACACCTTGAAGCATCGTGTGTGAGCAGTGGCCGAGATGATATGCAAGATGTGACCCACCTGAAATTACCGCGAGTTTTACACTTTCATGCTCTTCCCTTGCTATCCGTTCTGCCTCTTCCATCAACAACGTACCAAAGCCCTGGTGCTGGAACTTCGTAGGGTCGCGACCATGCACTGGCACTGCCGTCCCGTATACGTGGAGTTCCCTCACTATGCTGGATCCGCCTTCCGCACCCTCCTTTCGAACTAGCTCCGGTCTGAACGTCCCCTCATCCGAACACTTGCGGAGACGTAGTAGCCCGACAAGAATGTCCCGCTCTGGATCCTCGTAGGACAGGAATGTTTCCCATCCACCGTTGGCTGTATAGTCCCGACGAATGAGTTCGACCGACTCGGGCCGAACCTTGTGGTGGATCTCATGGATCTGCCAGCGAATAAGTTCATCTACCTCGCGACGCGATCAAGAGAACTTACGCCGACTTCCCGGAACCGCACATCCCGACACTCTGCACCAAAGTCTTTCATACGATTTAGAGCGAGTTCTCGCAAGTTGCCCGAGTTTTCACAACCACTCGTAACGAGGGGAAGTGGTATATCTCTGCAAACGGTAGGTCAAGTGCTCTGTAAATAGCATGATGCGATTATACCTTTGGACACGATAGACTCTCGTCCAGGGTGGGACAAGTGCGAGGATTCGAGCAACGACATCGACCAGAACGTTCGGTGTGTAATTCTTGTATCGACCAGTACGCCATAGCTCGTATAGACCTGTTCCACGGATCACGAGCGTCGGATATATCTTGAGACCATCACTTCTAAATGCTGGGTTCTCAAAGTACTCCTTGAATTGCTCGAGGTCTCTCTCGAGTCCAACGTTGGGGAGGTCTGGCATCATATGTGCCACGACCTTGAAACCAGCATCTTTGGCGAGGTGGAAGGACTCTGATACTGCGCGAACGGTGTGACCACGGTTGGTATCCCTTGCCACGTCCTCGTAAACCGACTGCACCCCAATCTCTAGACGAGTGCAACCATAACGAAGCATCTGACTGCGAATAGGAATGTTCAGATCTCGTTAACGATGAGCTAGATACTGGGAGCTTGCCTCAGGTGTGGGCGAAGGCAGTAGTCCGGTCGCGTTTCAATGGTAATACCAATGGCTTTTGACTTGCTCTGCTCCGAGTACCGAACTGCTTCATCAACATCCAACCCTGTGAACCCTGATAGCGCATTGTGTAGTTGAGCGACGAAGTTTGCACGATAATCCTCTGCCATGCTCATGAATGTACCGCCCATGATAATGAATTCGACCTGCGCAAATATTGCTTGACTGGATATCCACGAAGACAATCAATGGCTAAGCGGACCTTGTCGACGCTGTGACCCAGCGCTTTCAACTGCTCGACCCGACCTCGCGTTTGTTCGTATGGGTCGTACCGAGCCCGGATGGCACGCATACTTGTTGGCTCGTATCCAGTATAACTTTGCGTGCTGTAGTCGAAATCTGAATCAGGTCCACCTGGACAATATCTGTGCAGCAAATCAGCAACAGCTTTCGTTTTGGAAGATCACACACTTACACACAGATGTTCCCTGTCATGGCGATGTGTGGACATCGATGCGGCTTGCACATTACTGCAACGACCGCGATCTAAGCAAGGGAGGATGAGCAACACCGGATCGGGGGTTTAGTTGAACAAGCCTACCCCACTTGCTGTTCGTATGGGTCTTGCACGAAGCTTTGGGAGAAGTGCCTTCTTGTAATCATCTGGAATAGCACTTATGATATCGACCAGCCTCGGTACGCCTCCGAATCCAAATTTCTTGGACAGCTTCGCGCGAAGCTCGTTCAAAGAGACGGTCTCATTTGCGTCGTGCGATTTGATCAACTCTGCAGCTATTGCAGAGGTGACTCGTAGCAGGATTTCTGCCTGCGATGGGCCTTGTGGTTCTGTTAATCGGGGTCGTTGAGAGGGTGACAGATGTAATGCTTGCCATCAGTCTTGGTTCCGACGACCATTCCTGGGTAACTTGACGAGTTCTGTGGTGGTCGATAAAGCTCGGCTATGTTGGATGTCGGCTAGTTCGGAGTCACAGTAGTCTCCCCGAGGAGTCACAGACAGACTCTGTTCCGGTTGTCACACCTCGTACTACTAATTATTGACATGCTCTCTCTCTTCCGACGCTGTGCGGCACATCGTAGAAAGCTCCAGATTAGAAATTATTATGCAGATTTCAAAACAAGCCCTTCGAAAGGTGACAAAGGTGCGTGGGCGGTTCGACGTAGCCAACATCGTACCAACGTTCCATCCAGTCGTAGTAGCAATGTCCGGAGGGGTCGACTCCTCCGTGACTGCAAAGCTCCTAGCTGACCAGGTCAGTTTAACTATTTCTTGTTTGGTTCAGGTCTCCGTGATATCACTCAGGGATATGATCTCTCCGCCATCTTCATGCGAAATTGGGATACACGCGACGAGTCAGGTTCTGATGAGGGATGCGAGTGGAAGGAAGACTGGCGAGACGTGCAAAAGGTCTGTCGGATGCTCGACATACCTGTCAAGATGGTGCGCACGAGCCTCTCCTCTCCATGGATGTTATTTCATCCACGATAGATCGACCTCAGTCGAGAATACTGGCTCAGAGTGTTTGAGCCATCCATAAAATTCTGGAGCGCAGGGCTAACGCCCAACCCCGACATCTGGTGTAACAAGTAATGTAGCCCTTTTCTGCCCGTTTTACTTGCTTATTCCATATTGTAGGGAAGTCAAGTTTGGTGCCCTCGTTGACAGTCTTACGAAAACCCTTGGATTCTCGGAGGTCCCATGGCTTGCTACAGGTATCTGCTTCCTTCCACTCACCATACAGAGAATGCTGATCCAGGCTGTGATAGGACACTACGCTCACAAAGATTGGATAACAGACGGTTACCAAAGACCTCGTCCCAGGCTCCTGAAACCCATCGACGACAACAAAGATCAAACATACTACCTGTCCTCTATCTCTGAGGAGAGTCTTTCCCGCGCTCTGTTCCCTCTTTCGGGATTGAAGAAGACAGAAGTAAGAGAGCTTGCTGCGAGATGGGGGCTTCCGACGGCAACGAGGGACGAGAGCATGGGTATTTGCTTCGTAGGGGAGAGGAAGAAGTTTAGTGACTTCATCTGTGAGTTCCATCTATTCGTCATTATTGGCAGCTCACACCGTTTCAGCGCGCTATGTCGAACCCAAACCTGGGCCAGTTGTGGAGATGACTACCGGGATGAAATTAGGCGACCATCAAGGCTTATGGAGTTACACCATTGGTCAAGGCGCCAAGATGAGTGGCATGCCATGTAAGATGTTTGTAGCCAAAAAGGATATCAACACGAACACGATCTTTGTAGTGCCTGGATCGTAAGCCGTGCTATTCGTCTCCTTGCCAGCCCTGCTTATAGTTGTCTCCACAGCGACCATCCTGCGTTATATGTCAAGAGCTTCCGTGTTCCTGACTTCAGTTGGATATGGGCAAATAGTCCAGAAGAGCTGTCACAGCCGTCCGGCCTTAGAGCAAGTTTGAAGTATCGACATTGCATGACTGATGCGCCATGTACTATTCACCGGTAAGCTATCTATGGATCGTCATTCCGCACGATCGTTCACGCGAAGCAGGGATACCCAAGGACTGATCATCAGCTTTGATGAACCTCAGAGGGGAGTTGCACCTGGCCAGTTCGCGACGATTTACCTTGGAGATTGGTGCTTGGGTAGTGGTGTTATCCAAGTTGTGGGGGATGTTCGGACCTAACTTTGTGCCGAGTCTTTTCTCCTGAGCCAGCGACGATAATTACTTTACCGTATTTGATACGTCTGTGTCATTTAGTAGACCGCCCACCTCTCTTTCTACTCCCGTATATACCGCTGTCCATGAGACAGTCGCCCTTGTCACTCCCTGACATTGAGTCGACGACCGGCTCCGGGTGAGCAAAATGCAGCACAATTGAAAGTCACTCGGATCGCATCTGACACCTTGAACAACACCACGGCATGAGAGCGGTCATTCAGCGTGTCGCATCGGCATCCGTCACCGGTAAGCATTCTTGGCTGACCAGACTCTACATCTTACCCTTCACTCACGACCGACAGTCGATGGCAAAGTGATCTCCAGTATATCACGAGGGCTGATGGTCCTAGTCGGCATTGGTACTGGTACGCGCCTCCGACCTCTCCACCACCACGCCCACCACTAAAGCACACCCTCGGTAAGATAGATGACACGCCCGCCGACGTCGACAGTCTCTGCAACAAAATGTAATCGCCAAATCATCTGTTCACAGTCCGAAGGAACCTCGTCGTTGACGTTGCTTTCACAGATTGAACCTACGCGTGTTCGACGACGCGAACGGCGCGATGTGGAAGACGAGCGTGAAGGATATCGCAGGCGAAGTCCTCTGCGTCTCTCAATTCACCCTCATGGCCAACACGACCAAGGGTAACAAGCCAGATTTCCACCGCGCGATGGTACGCTGCCGCTTCCCCCCATTATATTTCTAGACCGCCAGTATAACGATATTCGTGCCGTTCGCCCATTCGCGTCGTATGATCATGACGAGGACAGACCACGGAATTGTCCCGCCAGATGTACGGCGTCTTTTTGGACAAGATGAAACAGGTTTACGTTCCAGATCGTATCAAAGGTGAGGGCTTTTTTGTTGTGGATCTCGCACGGCGCCACGAACTTGAACTCTGATCTCGTACGTATGTCGCATATAGACGGACAGTTTGGTGCCATGATGAACGTGAGCTTGACAAACGAGGTACGACGGGTTGGCTAGCGCATCATATCGCAGCAAACACAGACTAACCTGGTAACACGCCACCCGTCATGATAGGGCCCTGTCACGCTCACTCTCGATACCAGGAAGTTCGAGTACGTCACGCCTCCCAATCAGAGCAATGGGAAAGGGGAAAAGAAGAAAGTGGAACGCGATTCTCCTAGACCTGCAGAGCCCGGGTCGCAGTGATGATGTTAATGGTTACTGTATTCTGGACGCCACCCGCTCGAAGTGATGTTCGGGTACTTACATGAATTCAAGCTGTCCATTGACATATCATAAATACGTACGTCGGCTTCTGTTTTCAGAAAGGCGAGAAATGTGATGAGATGGGATTAGCAGTAATAAAGTATGTAGCATTGAATTATAACATTCCACCGACTAGACCAACGATAGCCTTGGTTCTCCAACGAACCTTGCGATCGGCTCCTCTCCATGGAACCGCCCATTGTCGCAAATTGTTCACCTCGTCATGTAGACTTTGTTGCAGACTCTTTGATGATGTGACCATCATGAATGAAAGTTCCGTGTCCAAGTTTGCAGAACGCGAGTTCAGATTCGTCGAGCCCAACAACGTGAGTGCTGGGGGACTCTCTTTCGATGGGGATAGCCAAATGCCTGAGAAATAGAAATGTAAGTGTTTCTGATCGTGAAGCCAAAGAATGATGCAGACTACCTTTGGCATGGTATGTCCAGCCCCCTCTTCCCCATTCAGAGAGAGTGACAGCATTCTCGCCGGTACCAGGTTGTCGACCGGCAGTGCGAACGGCCCGCATGAATCTCTGTTCCAATAAGGTGTAGCCTTCGGGTATAAGTCCAGACAGTCCTCGCGATCCGTAGAAACCATTTGCCTAGAAATCCAACGGCACCGAATCAGCGTAATTGAGGTTGGGAAGGGGATATATTCGTACCTTGGGGCTGGCAATAATGACATCGCACCCAGCAGGAGACTTCAGGATCAGGTCTTGATATGGTTTATAAAGTCCGAAATAACCGCTCGTCAATGTCATGGCAGGAGTAGGATCTCCCCGAGACTGTTGAGAGGCCAAATTGTCGAAGAGCATAGACAAAGCTCGTTCCTCCTCCCGGATATTGAACTGTCCGCCTTGTATGATAGGAAATAGGAAAGTGTCCTCGGTAGCCGAAGCTTTGTTAAGATTCGAAGATATGGACGCCTGCAGACGAGAAGCCTGGAAGTGTGTCAATG
Organism: Chalciporus piperatus; assembly: GCA_038093975.1. Taxonomy (NCBI): domain Eukaryota; kingdom Fungi; phylum Basidiomycota; class Agaricomycetes; order Boletales; family Boletaceae; genus Chalciporus; species Chalciporus piperatus. Next base: position 930,429 of record JBBPTG010000002.1, read on the forward strand.
CTTGTCCCACTTTTGATTGTACTTTCCAAGGCTGAGTGGATGGGTCTGGCCAGGTTATTAGAGGAGCACTTGTGCCCGATGATAAGTCGTAGGAAAACGACGATATTATCTGTAGGAAGTCGAAGCAATAATCCGCGAGTTGGGGTTGGCCCGAAAAATGAAGGTATCGGTCTTGTCTGTTTGTAAAATATGACTTATTAAGGTTAGCACTGTAGAGATGGAACGAAGCTTAGCTCGATAGGACAGACAATGGTGAAGTCGAAGCACTCACCCGCTAATGATAACTTGGTCGTCTGAGCCATATATTTTTGCGTGCCAAGTTCCCCAACCTTCGTTGAAACGAGGGGGGACGACTCTCGTCATTGTGCCGCTGAGTTTGGGGCTTCGAAACAAAGCTACGTGAACCCTGCTGCCATGATTACGAAGAAGCGGGAGAAGAGCAAGGACGGGAGACGATGGGCCGGGACGCGTCGAGCGATTGTAGTCAAGGGTGAGGTAGACGTGAAGGTCTCTATTTTGGCGTAACGCGGTGTCGAGGGCAGCTAACTGGACTGGGTAAGAGCAAGTGAACGCGTCCGACGGGTGAACGCACTAGTTCGTGTTCGGATGAGCCGATGTAGAGTGAAGAGAGGAATATTCTTTTACGAGCCCGACGAATGATTTCCTGTTCCGAGTGAGAGAATGCTGAGCAGGACAAGAGCGTGTACTCGCGAGTAGCTTTGAGTAGAACACAGGGGGTCCTCGGAGTACGGATACGCTGCTAGATGGTATAGGCAGACAAGGCTGTTTGGATGCCAGTGAGCCAGTAAAGTCACTGAGTGCAGGATGGATGTGTGTAGTGCAGATGTATCTCGTACATGACCTGTTCAACAACTTGAAGGACCTGAACGCGAACATGATCAAGCTCAGTGCAGTCAAAAGACTTGTGTATTAGTGCTGACTAATGTTCTGACAGTGATTGGCCTCCCTCCTAGCGATATGAGTTCATCCAGTTCATGGCAGACTGACAGTCACTGACCGAGCCTCGTTCCTCCAGCTTGGCCATGTCCTCGATGCTCACAAATCCGACAAAAATACTCGGATATCCTTCTCGTCTCCTTGCTCGCATTCGCAGGTTCAACGAGTTCCTCGACAAGAACACTGCACCCGCATTCAACGACAGTGTCCTCGTCGCTCGCTCTCCTCCTCCAAATTTCACCCCTCTTCCGGGGCCATGGGGTTTCCTGACTTCTGGGTACATCGCAGGTCTCATCATCATGGTAAAGTCCTCTTGATCTCTCCCGTTCCAATCTCTCACACGCAATCTCAGGCCGTTCTCATGCATCGTATCCAGAACATCGTAGTTCCACCCCGCCACAGGATATATCGCTTCTCTAGGGCACCTCAGAGACACAGATCTCTCCTGCAGGCAATCTACCGCACCATATTTCCACTGGACTTCTCTTCTTCGCTCGTCCGTCTCACCGTTCGGCTCCCGTCCCTATATTTCCTATCGAAATCACTCCTCCTATGGACTACCACACTCGCACAGACTGCAAACAAGTTCCCCGTTTCCTATTTACCTTGGTTGCAGTCTCTAGGCACGTGGGTAGCCGAACAAGAAACGGCCTCGCTCTGCTGGTTCACATTTTGCTCCGTATGCGGTGCTCTCTGTGTCGAAGCCCTTACCCGTGGTTTGGAAGGCTCAAATAACAGCGCTTCACCGTTTAACTTGGTGTGTCATCATGACACATGTTATCCATATCCCCAGCGCTAACGTTCCATCTCTCAGTTTGGTTACGCATTTCTATTGCACATATACTCATCCCCGATGGTTCATGGCACCAAACTGGAAGGTACCCCATCCCGGCCCGATAAGCACGTCGTCTTTATTATCATTCTACCTCTGTTGCAGGTCGGTTTTCACTCCTCGCCCCTGACCCGCGAAAAGCTAAAGTGCTTATACCAGCTTACTATTGTACACTTTCTTGGCATCAAACAAACATGGTCCAACTATCGTCTCATCCCATCCGCAATTGTATCCATAATAGCTCTCGTCCATTTTCACTCGGTCCTCTGGTTCTCCGACTCCACCTACCCACTTCTCAATTACTTGCCCTGTCTCTTCGAATCGGTCCTCCTTTCCGTAACGTTCCTCGCTATTTTCCTCAATGTCCTGACCCAGATCGTCGCAGAAGGATCTGTGACACGCCCACTGTTCGGTCACCACGCCGCTCTATTACCAAGGCTCGATGAAGACTTCTCTATCGCTCTTCTTCGCATGGGAACGGCGAGTCTCGAAACGTCTAGCGTCGCTGGTTTCGGCAACGAAGTTGGCGGCGTGGCAGCCATGCCACCCTCTCTTGGAAAGACGGAAGTCACCACAGTGGAACTCAGCCGCTTTGGTGTTTCATCCGTCTCACATCCGTACGAACCCTACGGAAAGAAACGCAAAGCGAGAAAAGGATTCGCAAACGAAATCAAGAACGTTAAAGCCACCTCTAATGACGGCGACCTTTGGTTAGACTTGGCTTGGTATCAAGAATTCGTCAGGTTTAGTGTCGGCGTGGCCCGTTTTCTCAAAGGAGTTTACATGCTTTCCCGGGATTTTGTAAGAAGAAAACCTCGCGCACACCCTACATCTCCTGTGGATTCTCAGGACGCAACGTCTTCGGATAACCAGTCGCAAAGCCTCCAAGAGGACGATCAAGACATATACGATAAATTCATTCGCGGGGAGCAACTCAGCGATGATGAATACGATGAATATGAACCAACCCCTCGATCCCGCTCCAATTCATGTAGTTCCCTTTCATCCAGTTCGGACGATGGGGAGAATACTGTTTACGACAATCAAATTGAAGCTGTCGGTCTGTACGCAGACCTCACCTCCACTGTCTCGACAGCCACGTCTCCTTCTCATTTATTGGCCCATCTGGCCGACAATTCTTCGTCTCCCCTCACGCGGCGACGTTTCGACCAATTAGTGTCGAGTTCATCATCCAGTTCCTCGCGTCATAATAATAGAGACGAGTGGACGGAGGTGATTCAAACACGACGACCAGCATCTACCGTCTCGCAAACAGGAAACTCGCTGGATGATGCCAGACGAAACTGTGTCATCTGCACAGTCGAACCCCGACAAATCATTTGCTGGCCATGTCGGTGCGTGTCTGTTGGAACTGTACACTTGTGTCTCTCAGCCGACGTATGTTGATAGATGCCTTTCGCTTTGCGACGACTGTCGAGAGAACTTGGCTTCTCGCTCGTCTGCTTTGAAGCACATGTGTCCTTGTTGTCGAACAAGGTAAATGACTGTTGAATGCATGCTTTCGGGACACTCGTCTGACGACCGCTATAGCGTGGAAGGATACTCCAAGATCTATATTCCTTGATGCAGCAACAACACGCATCATGTACTGTTCACCAATGTATCAATGCAGGTCTTCTTTTTTAAAGGATCATTAGGAAACAATACCCTCGTTGTGTCTCGTATTGTCATTCAACTGTACCTCTTGCTACATGCTCACCACAAAGGCCTTATGTATACATCATCCCGTGAGCGTTGATAAATGAGTTTAACTGAACGTCCCAATAAAGACCAAAATACCTAGAGAGAAGCCAGGATCGATGTTATTTTAAATCGTGCCTTCATGATTTCAATTGAACTCCTCTACAAAGAACGATGGAACCGCGTGAACGGGGAATTCAACCTATCGAACACGGCTATGCGGCTTTCGCCCGGGTCGCGTTCTACAGTAGTAACCGAGTCCTGCAAGTCCGTTCACCCCGAATCAATTTGGGATTGATTGAGCGCGGCCAAGGACCCACTGAGTTCCACCCTTTTTTTTCGCGTCCGAGAAGAATCTGAATCCATCAGTGAAATGAGAACGGGAATAGAGTGTTTACCTCCCTACCGTACTACGCCGACCTCGAGAAGCCCGAAAAGACTAATTGAACGCCGTATGAAACGGTACGAAAGTTGAAGAGATGATTAATGATACTTTGACAGATGCAGTATACGACCGACGTTTCGTACGAAATGAAAGGCCGGTGCCGATATGAGACCAAGTAAGTAATCCAAGAGAGATGTCGAGGCACTGATGCGGAGCAGAACAGGCGTCAAGGCCGCCGCCCAAGCAGCTCAAGGCACGAGGAACGGGCCGGGCGGCGGACGCAGTCAAATCATTAAAGGTTGACCAGGTCGAGTACCTTTCGAGCGCTGTCAAGACCCATAACTTGACGTGACCTGGTACCTGAGGGGACGCCTGCCAGTGGCGGCCCCAGATTGGATCCGGAGGAGTGATCATAAGTACTTGTACATTATCGTTCAAGCACCATCCAAGTTGGTTCAAAGTGGACCGTCGGGCGTTGCAAGTCCCCGAAAGGTTCTTATACCCTTCGAGGCTCGGAAACCGAACTGAGCGGGACGTTCTGTCTCCACCAAGGTACGATGCGGACTTTTTTTGCATATGATCATGATGTCTGGGGACGCACGTAGGACGGTCGACCGACTTCGGGAGATCGTGGTCGCCGGGTTTGATTGGGCGGTCGGTGGGACCGAAAGTGAAACTCGGACGATCTCGGATATCTGCAACGCGGGGTTAGTTAGGGGTGGGAGTCCTCGCAGGCCGGTCCCAGAAGTGCTGGTGTTCCTGATGCCTAATGCCAGCCAGATTCTTCAAGCGGTTGGGGGATCTACTCTGATCTACTGTGCACAGGGAGACTCTACAGCCCGTAGCACTTGTGACGTCGGTTGACGATGTTCATTTGAGAAATCTGGTGTCGAACTGACGCAGCACGGCCATGAGTTCGGCTAGCAGAATACTGCGGGGCGTAGAGGAAATGTTCTGATGAACAGCAAGAGTGTAAGTAGTTATACAAAACATTATTGGTGTCGGATCGTGTGCTTGACAGGGGGGTTCGCAGCTCAGATGCAGAGCAACGAACCATGTGATGCTGCGCTTTCGACACGCGACGCAGCATGCTGCGAACGTATAGAAGGAACCAAGAAGGCGCAGCATCCTACTCTGAGAACATCATACGCTTGTTCTATTGTCCGTCGGTTGAAAGAGAACGCTCGCTGTACCGATAACAGGTACGAATACGGGATGATTTGAGAACCAATGGCAATTAGCATTAGCAAGCTGTGCGACAATATGGGCGTCGTTTCATGGATTGATCCAAGTCATCCGATATAATCCATCCCGTCGGTGAGCTAAAATTGCGGTGCAGTTGCGCTGGGATTGGCCTGCAGAGTGAAGTCGGCAGGGTCGTACGCCCGACATCATCCTCCAGTCATCCTCCCGACCCTTGCACGGGTCTCCGACTTGGCAGGTTTCCATCAAGCAGGTTGATTCCAAAGACGGCGCGTGATTGGGGAATATTAACCGGTGTGCTGACATGGGAATGAGTCAGCACAGGTCATCATCCTTGCTTTTCGCCGGCCTGCGACGTGACACCGGCCGATGAGTCAGGCTGCCTGTTTCCGTTCACCACGTCATCGAGGAACATGTACTCGCGTGTACATACTGCCAACAATCCACAAGGGTGCTGCCTTCCATCCACACAGGAATTTGCTCTGGAGCGGGGGTGGTATTATTATGCACGTAGTGTTACAGACAGATACAGAATGCGAAAGGATGTGGTATATGTGTCAAAAAATATAGCGACACCACAATAGTTATGATAATTACCAGAGTGACAAGAAGAGGAAAAGGAGACAGCTATGCGCTTAGATGTGCCGTTCGATAATAAGGAAGATGTGAAGAACGATGGTGTGACTTGTGCGATGTCGCAGAAGGTTGTGAATATGAAACGGTCGACTGAGAAACGGGAAGAGGGAATACTCGAAGTAAATCCATCGTAGATGGCACTCGTTGAGATGGTTTTGGTACCGCCTGAGTGGTAGAGTAGTCTACCTTCTCATGGTAGTGTTTGGGAACAGATGGATAAGACGGGTGCACGAGAGATTCTGGTGTGAGTGGTTCTGGGGAGCTCCCAGAGGAAGCCGATTTGGGACTGGAAGGATCCAGGTCTGGGCAGATAGCGTGGCTTGTGACGCGATAATGGTTGCGGGTGTGGGGAATCGCGTGTCGGCGGTGGTTGTGAGAAGGAAGAGAAATGGCAGAGAGGGAATCATGGTGGCTGAGAATGTCGTCTTCGGTGATAGAAAGCTCGAAGTCGAGCACGTCGAGGAACTCCCGCTCAATCCTGCCCACATCACGTTTGCCGAAAACACCGGTGCAAAGTGCCCAATGGACGTTTTTAAGAGTTGAATCATTTAGATACTAGAAGAAAGTCAGGACGCTGATGGCATGGGAAGGGAAAAAGGTAGATGTACCTTGCTCGCAACCATTACAGCGCCAAGAAAAACGCGCTCGCACGCCCAATCTTCGAGGGCGATTTGTAGATGAGGCTTGGCTCGGTCGATGTATACAAGCGACACGAGGATGGAGGGTATAGTGACTTCAGCGCGAGTGAGTACGTCGTTGACGAAGGTGGCGAAGGCGCTGTGTTCTGAGCGACGGGAGAGAGCACGGCCACGACGAGATGAGGATGGGCGCCCCATGGCGTAATCGACTGTTTCGATGACAGAGTCGACGACATATTCTGAAAGGGGGTTAACTGGTTGTTGAGGTAGTGAATGGTGGCCACATACCAATGATGGGTCTTGATAGTTTGATCTCGAGGAGGCCGAGCAGAGCAGGGGAGTGTAGAGCAGGGTCTACGAGACTTGCGTGGTGTACAGGAGATGCACCCATGGTTGGCTTGGATGGTTGGTGGACTTGGAGGGGGAGGCATGACTGGACCGGTTTATATAAAGGGGAGTCGAGTGGAAGTGCCCGAAGGGGTGAATCTGGCTGGATCTGAAAAGGAAAGGAGTGACGAGGGAAAGATGATTAGCAATGATTCCGATTCCGAGTCAGTCAAAGGAAGCCGGTCCACTCGCTTACCGAATTCGGAACACAATCGGCATCCGCATCGGCACTTCATTCGGCACAGGTTCTCCGTCGGCTCGTCACGATGACCTTGCTGTGACGTAGCCCTTTGTAGTCCTCAATGATTATATAATCCTTTCCCAACTGCGATTCGACCCACCCGTAGGGCTTCTATACTTGCTTCTATAATATCGATTCTCGCCAGCATACGCGCTCAGAGTCTTCCTGCTCGAAGTTGCTTACTGAGCCGGCTTGGGATTTCGTATCCATCTTGGGGAAGACATGTCTGTACTCGGCTTATTGAGCTTGACGCGATGACTCTTACAAAGTCCTTCCGCACTATTACTAAACACGGCCGTCGCTATCATCACAGGACCATCCTACGGCATCGCTTCCGAGTCGGTGTTTGCTGACTGTCAGACCGTACCGTGCGCGTGAAGGACTGCATCAATCAGACTCACTGCGTATTACGCCGTCTGGCGTGATCATCTCAATGCTTTACGAGGTTGGGCCCTGGTCGTCTGGCCCGACTCCTACGGCAGTCCTGATTATCTGATCATTGAGATCTTGAGAACTGAGACATGAGGCGGTCGATGCGTTCTCATGTGGCGCTCAAGCGGGCCACTTCCTTATCGCACGTAACTGTCATTTAGCAATGGACGTGCGATGAAACATGTTACATTTGGCCAACTTCCACCTACAAACACAACAACGCTCTAGTGTACATTCTAGCTAACCCTCTCTACAAATGGCCGAGGCACACGTGCAATCTAACCGAGTCTTATCAATCGTGATAAATGAGCATCGCTCGTTCTTACTTACATGCGATAATCATGGATTCACATGAGGGTATCATTCCGAATTCACCATGCTCAAGAACCAGTCGGCGTCCCCGTACCTCCGGGTGCATTTCCACCTGACTTGCTTGCACGGTTCTTACTCCCCTTTGGCCGTCCTCTGGGACGTTTAGTGACGCCGGCCGGTGCCTCCTGCGCGACGTCGCTGGCAGCACGTTTCTCACCGTTCGCTCGGCGATTGCGCAAGTACCTAAAACGACAAGTTTCAGACACGAAGTCAATGTGACCACACGTTAGGTAACAAAATGGAGATGAAAGGCAAGACGGGAATAGCAGAGATGCCCTGAACCAGGCAAATCGACCATCTATGGCTCGTGTCCGGATAGAGTTCGCACACCAAGCGAACCGTGTCAAAACCACAAAGTCACCAATACGGTACCAACAAAAACCGGCGCCACAAGAGTTTATAGCGGACTCACAGAGATGTCTTCTCGTCTAAAGTTGCCTGTAAAGGCGGTAAAGGCGGTTGGCCAAGTTCTTGACGCAGTCGGTCAACTTCTGCCTTGGCTGCCGAATATTCTCCATCTTGTAACGCAGCGATCTGCTGACGGAGGTCCGAGCATCTGGAACGCAGCCTGTAGCATCCCAATGACCGAACATGGAATGGTGGCTTACTCTCGTGAAATGGATGCTTCAAGCAGGTCAGCCTAGGTAATGACAAGGTCACGTTTGGACGTTCATTCATGTGACTCGAGCATACCGACTTTATCACGATCTGCATTTATCTGATGGACAGATAGACATCTTGATTAATAGACATACTCCTTGCAAGCGAAGGAGCTCGAACCTCTGCGAGCGCATTAAGTAGTCGTGTTCTCTCGCTGTCAAGCCTGCAGAAGGGCAGGAGAATGGTTAGAACACCGTCTGAATGAAACCGCTATGTGACAAAGTGACAAAGAAGGAAATAGGTAAGAAGAGGTGGTGGTGATGGAGGATGATGTGGGCCCGATTGGTAGTGTGGATGAACGTACTTGTTTTTCTGTTCTCTGATATCTTGTATGGCTTTGTCCTTCTGTTCGAGACTTGCATGTGCTGATACAATATGTGCGGTATGGAGCTGAAGGGTGAGGGAATGCTTTCTACACGCGAGTGAAGACGGTTAGCCAAGGAACGACGTGACTTAAAGCTAGAAGACAACGCAGGACGCTCATATGCACCCACAGGGGAGAGAATTCTGGCCAACCCAACAACTCACTTTAATTCAGCCGTTTTGGCCAGTTGAACCAGTTCATTCGCCCAATCGCCGGTCGCGACTAACGGAGGTGGTTTTTGATGTGAAGTAGGCGTCGGCGTTGTGGTTGCATGAGGCGCGACTGTGCTAGGGCCCGCGGTGAGGGACCCCATCAGCGAGTTATGTCCATAGTCAGGGGGTGGATGAGCAGGAAACTGCTGATACATTGATACAGAGAAGCAGACGAGAAAATAGGCAGACGGTGAATACGGGTCCAGGGGTCTCGGAAGCTGTATAGAAACCTGGTTGGTCGAAACGTGTGAGACTCCGTGCACCTTTGCGAAAACGGTGTTTGTTGATGTTAGGATCAAAGGGTGAGTATCTAGATCTACCCAATCAATGATCTACCTGTATGACCTAGTACAGGATTTTAATTCTTGGCCAACTGTGCTGTATAAATGCCTTGACATGTTGCAGAGTACGCGTATTACGGTCCACATGTTTGGTCATAACTTTGCGATGAGAACGGGTGACTTGTGACGTCGCACGGCATGTACAGCAGGTAAGTATAAGCAAGCAGACCGAACCCTGCCGCACTGCTGCAGATGGCAGTCTCGGAATGAAATACTGACAGAGTCAGACAGATAGTCTCGTTTTGATTGCCGTACCGTGTCGTTGTGGTGCAAAGCTTATCACAGCATCGCTTCTTTAGGAAACACAACTCTTTCAATCCATCTGTCTCCTGCCAATTCAGACACCAACCGGCAATTCCACATCCCTGCAACTGTCAACGACGGCGACAAAAAATGAGCGTACTGAGACCCTTCATGGCGACTGACATGTTCAAGTTTAACAACATGTAAGTCCCGGTCCCAGTCCTCCCTTAACGTGTCTAAACGCTCCCAAAAAGTAATTTGGACATATGGACGGAGACAGTAGGTCACCATCGCAGGTTCGATAATACTCCCCTGACAGTCCTGACCCCCGTCTCTACAGTACGGCATTAGCTTCTATCTCTCATATCTCTCCCGATGGCCTGATCTGTGTTGTGTGCAAGAAGCACCAAGCGGCCGTATGATGGGCTACAGTACGCCTTCCCCTGATTCTCTCATCGATCTATCACAAACGGATCTCCTGCAGTACTAGGAAAGGCCGAAGGTGCATCGACGGAATGGCACGGCCATATAACAGCACTGACAGTCGCGCCCGAGTATCGTCGTCTCTCACTCGCACGCAGCTTGGTCAAGCGTTTAGAACTCGTCTCGGACGAACATTACAAGGGATACTTCGTCGATCTTTACGTGCGGTGTAACAACGCACTCGCGATAGACATGTACGAAAGCTTTGGGTACAGCGTCTACCGTAGAGTGAGAGAGTATTATGGCTCACTTGGGGTTGGGAAGGGCGGGAAGGACGAGGAGGATGCCTTTGGTGAGTTCATATGCGTGTCTTCAGTCTGTTCCAAGCCACTGACCTCATACAGACATGCGGAAACCCCTGTCGAGGGACCCACTCAGACGTTCAGTGCGTAATAACGGCCGCGAGACAATAGTCAGTGCGAGCTCTGTATCGTAGCCTCCACCTTTTGACAGCATGATGTACACGTATGGATCATTCAACACTCATATCCCGCGTTGCCACGTTTACTTCATCCGAACAGAATTATATTTCAAAACCTATATGCTCAAGGGAGGCGGATCATCAGGACCGAGTGCAGCAAGCTCCTCGTCATAGAATTTCATCAATGCCACCTCATCAGAACAAAGCTCGTGAAGCTTAATCCGGATCTCATCGGCGGCTGCAGCGGGCCTGTTATCCCTGCTCTTTATCGTTGTTCCCATCCGTCCGGGGCCCATGAGCCGGTTCGTCAGGAAGAGGAATCCCTGAGAACCCCCCAATACCTGCACGAACGCAGCTCCGGACCGGTGAACGAACTGGGAGTATTTGAAAGGAGCTCGACGATAGGAGTAAGCAACGTCTATGTCCTTGGGATACATATTGATCGCTTCGATATCGATGCTGAACCCAAATCGCCTGAGGAGTGCGTATTCGAAGTAGTGCGTCGATTGCGAATACTCCGGTATCCTCTTCTCCAGGTCTGGGACGATCGGAGGGGGAACGGCGAGGCGTAACGGGAAGCAGGATTGGAAGGCGTTGCGATCTTGCACGTCACCTATTTCGGTCACATACGCCTCCACCAGTTTCAATCCATATCGCTCAATCGCTCTGCTCCACTGACGTAGCGTATCCTCGATACAGCGAGCAGTGGATCCGATCCACTGTAACTCGAAATGAAAGACTGTCCCGGGATTCTGTATGATATCGTGGTGGAGGACAACAGATTCCGCCTGGTCACTTTTCTGTAGAGCGGAATTAGAGTCAACATTCGACGTGAGGTGGCCAAAAGCAGTCGACGCTCACTTTGCCTGGGTCCACATCGATAATCATACTCTGTGTGAGAATCAAGCGTTTTCTGGTTCGCTTTGGACTAACTCCGCTTGGTTTGCCCTGACTGGAAGGGTAATACCCTCGTCCAATCAAGGTATCCTCGTTCGTTGTATGACGAGCTGCCTTGAACCAGCCCCCTCTGGAAGGCGTGCTCACTGTAACGTACTCGCCGCATAGTTGATAAAAGTAGTGTCTAGCAATGAATTAATGTTCGCCTTCAAACCCCCAAACGAATCAACTCACCCGTCCAAGAAACCGTGGCGCCCAGTGCAATGGGTGAAGAGCCCTTGCTCAAGCAACTTCGCTCCCCATTCCGTCGCCTGTTCTCTCGAAGAAATGTCTCTGAATTCCCGGACGAGCCAAGAGACGAGATCGAATCCAGTGAACGAGTCAGGATATCTCCGTCGATGCCATCGGTGGAGCTTGATAGGAACACCATCCTCATCGCGCATCGCCTTCGCAATGGCAGAAAGAGACATATCCGTAACTTCTCGCTCGCTCTTCATCTTCTTCTTGAGTGGACCGGCAGCATGTATGTCGTCCAGCTGTGACATGAGCGATTCGTCCAGGACGCAATAGGCAGGGCTCAATGTGGTAGGTAGGAACCTGACTGCAGGTAGTTGTTGCCCTCGTTCATCCGGAGGTTGCCAGCGAGCCTTTGTGAATATCTCTGCCAACTTGTCGATGCCCATCAAACGAGTCTCATCTTCGTTCATTTTCTCTCCGCTGGGTCCGGTGGTGATCTCGGGTGGCTCAGCCGAGGGAATAACGACGAATCGCGTGCGCCAATAACGCAAGGATTCGTTGAACTGGTGTTCGTAACCCGCAACCAGCATATCCAACCTATCAAATCTTCAGCCGAGCGCAACGCTCTGGGTCACGAATCGCTCACCTATTCCACCCATAGTTCTCTAATCCATGCGATACGAACTTGGTCTTTAACTCCGTGTACCCAACCCCCAACTTCGGCCAGATCAAACACTCGTAGTCAAACGGCTGTGTTGGAGGCATCCTCCTGACATATCGACGAACTTGAATCGCCTCTCCGGTGTAGAAAATCATGTGTATCTCGTTGCTCATACTGAGATACACGGGCTGAGTCGTGGACGTGAGAACCTCCGCGGCACCCGTTTGCTTGGGAGTGGTATCTTCCTCGCCCATGAACGACTTGGGCCGGTGAACAGTCGACTTTTCGTCCGCCGAGTTCTTGGAGCGGAGGACGAATTGGAATCCCTGGGCAAGCCTGACGGCGACCATGCCTCGCATCACAACCAGTGCCCAAGCGCGACGTACTTCATCGACTGTGCCCTGAACACTTGGGGGTTTGACCAGGAACGAACGCATTTCTGAAGGATCCACGACGAAGTCGTACGAAAAGACGTCGTAAGAGGATTCTAGTTCCGCAGTACTTGGGAAGTACTCTACAGTAAGCGGAAGGCAGGCTGGCGTCACCATCGATTTCCATTTGACTTGGTGTTTGTATACCGGGACGGGGAAGTTATGTTCCCAGCGGCGAGCGAGCGAGGATTGGGTGTATGAAACTGCGAACTGGGGACGAGATGGATTTGTGCGCGAACTTGGCATCGAGGAGGAAGATGAGATTGGCAAACTGAAGGACGATGTGAGTGTGACACTGCGACGTTTTCCCAATGTTGGGTCGTCACGCGGTGGTGTATTCATAGGTGAGTAGCGCGACATAGAACCTCGATGGGGAATCGGAAATGATGGTTCCTCCTCATATGTGCGACTGAGTGTCGTCCTACCCGAGGCAGTCTGTAAAATAGCCATTGGTTGGGGTGAACGCGAGATAGATGGGGATGGTGTGACGGGTCTATTGGGAGCAATGGGGACTCGGACAGCTGGGGTGGGTGTTGACGGGGATGGGGTGAGATTATATGCCGGTGTGTTCGGCGATTCACCAGCTTGGTTACCACGGAAGGGATTGTAGAGCCAAGAAGTAGTGAGCTTGGCAAGCCGAGATGTGGCAGAAGGTGGGGTAACGTTTTCCGATACGAGCCCAGTGGAAACTGTCGTAGAAACGGAGCGAGATGACCTCAGGGAGGACTGGGAGGGAGAGGTACTTAGACCGGTCACAGAAGGTATTGGACCGTCCTCATCGCCTTCAGGGGGAAGCTCCAGGATGATCTGGCGAGGAGGGCTCTCTTCAATTGGCGCGATGCGTGTGGAAGCAACAGAAGCACGGTGAGAAGTTAAAGCTCGCCAGTCGCTGGTTGTCGACGGGCGATGAGATGAAGGGACCGCCGTGCTAGTTGAGCTTGACGCATATGAAGTACGAGTGCTATTCGGGGGCCTTTCCTTCTTCGATGCAAAAATATCGAGGTCTGCCTGATCTGTTTCAGCTGTTGACGGAGCCCTGTCCTCAGTGAATGAATCTCGAGGAGTCACTATCGTGTCTCGGAACTCGGGCATGAAAGGAACCTCGATAGTCGAAAGAACATCGTGCTCCAGCAATCCGAGCATCTGTATTTCATGCATTTTCGCCCTTGCCACGAACCTAACACAAGTGAGACGTCATTTGGGAAGGGAAATCATTAGCACCAAAGCTGACCTATCTCTGCGGAAAGGGAGATCCATCTGCTTGTCCCAGAATGACACGCCAATCCAGAATGGCTCCCACCAGAACGTTACTTTCTCCCGTTCCTTAGCATCATTGGGTAACTCGTCACCACCCCACAGTGGATCTAAGTCACGGGAACCATGTTTCCCATCTCTATCAAGTCTAGGTTCGTATCCCTGAAAGCTGAAAATAGGACTCTGATGCAACGGGGCTTTGGCAAGAGAGACTAGGTCGAGTCCGAAACCTTGATCTAGCATTCGGGTTGTGGTCAAGCGAAGTAGTTGTTTGGACACGCGAAAGTACCCTGTCCCCGGTGTTATGAGGATAGTCGAGACTCCTGTCGACGACAAAGAGCGGTCAACGTAGTGTGTCTCGTTCGGATTTAGACCCAGGTTAAGTGCTTCGAGAATGGGACCATCATGAGCGTATGATATTTGCCCAACCAGACGTGCTTGATGGGGTTTTGTCTCCATGGAAGCTTGGTGGTAATGGTGCGTTAGGAGAATGTCCCGCTGGAAAGCCCAGAACGAGTCCTTGAGGAGAAATAGGGTAGGTTTCCAGTCGGTTATGGTTTCCAAGTCTGTGATAACCTTGAAGAAATCTTTATACCATCTCCCGTCCTCATCCCAACGCAGGGGACCGGCGGCGTACTCCAGCTCCGTTGCATCATAGTGAACTCGGGAGATTAGCACAATGGTGACAGTGTGATTGGTGCCAGCTTCCCGCCATTTTGAAAACAAGGTGGGTAGGAATGAGTGGACAATCTTTTCATTGAAACGCTCGCCGTCCCCAGCAAATTGCCAGAGCTCACGACAAACTTGGATGAATATCGTCACCTTGGCTGACAGAGACCTGTAGATTGCTTTCGTCCTTGGCGTCACGTAGCCAGAAGACACCTGAACGGGTGAGCATCAGAAGGAAGGGGCAGGCGCGAAGGCGACGTTGATCCCACCTGTTTGCCCTTGACATAGATGTTTTGAACCTTTGCAATCACGCCGATGAAAGAGATTTCTTGATCAACGAAGATGCATTGACCGGCGAGGTGTTTACCGAGCCTCCACATCTCGTTGCGGCCCAGGTACTGGTCAGCAAAAGTGAATTCGACGTGGTCGATCGAATGGTTGTCCTTGTCCACCTGACAATCTGTGTGAGCAACTGATGCAAACGCACAGCGCAGCCTCGAATACTTTAGTCAGGGTAACCTCGGTGTGGATTTTCCACCCAAATGCATCAGCGACATTTCTGGGCAAAGATATCTGAGGTAGCGAGATGAGCCGGGTCCTGGGCCGTGAAGCGAAGAGAAAGGACCTGAAGATTCGGCTTGGGGCTACCTTCGTCCTTGGGTACGATGAAGAGGTAGCCTGAGGTGTCGTCGGACTGGGTTACGCGCAATAGATCACCCTCCGTAACTCCTGGCCAACATGACTGATTGAGAACGACTTTTGGAGAATCTTTCGGGTCGTGAACCCAGATAGTGAGAACCTTGCTGTCGCCGACTTTCAGTGGCCCTATGCTAGGAGAGTTCACGGGCAGCAATCTCGCTAGAGACTGGGCTGTATTTGATCTTTTTCGGCCATGCTGCTGGACTTGTTGAGACTGAGAGTCAGGACGAAGTGTGCTCATAGCATGGACCGCTGGCGGTCAAGCCAGATGAGAGTTAGCTACCACTGAGCTAGAGCCTTGCTAGAGCCTGAGTACTTGAGTTATCAAGCGCAAGCGACATCCGACGGATGAGCGGCGCGGAGGCAATTTCAAGTTCCCGATCTTCAATTGGATTTTTTCCACAAGTCCACAAAGTCTACGCCCATCGTCTAGTTCGAGTGCGCTGCGCTGCTTCGCGAGACTGGGTTGATTTCTCGATTTCACGTTGACAACATTCACTCATTTTACGCTCGTTTTTCTGGGTCTCGGTCGCTCTGTGAAGAGTTGCCTGTCATTCAAATATTCACCTGCCATGTTACCAAATAACCCATCCCTCCTCGACGTCCACGAAATTCACGAGATTCCACCCCTCGTAACCAAATCATCCTCTGATGCTCCTTCCCTGAACTCTTCCGCCACAAGCTCACCACCACTGCTCACTCCTGAATCATCACTCCACTCTGTCCATGTCCAGTCATCTGCATGTTCCACAGACACCCCTACCATAAGGTTCGCACCGCTCCCACAGATCGATCCTACCAGGAAACGGTCGCCTATACGTCTTGGTGTATCTGCGCGTACGCGTCGCAAGAGAGGTCTTCCTGGGCTTCCCCAGGAAGGAAGATCACTACTATGGGCGCAAGACGACATCCCAGATGAGAACATGGAGGATCCAATTGTCACGCTCGGGAAGTTTATTAGGAGGACGGGCAAGACGCTGTGGCGGAGGGTGAGGAAGAAGAGCACTGTTGCACCGGAGGAGAACGAGATTTCAGCCGAGCCTGTTCTGGAGATCACATCCAGTGGATGGGCTTCGCTGGCACTCGGGGAGAAGCTTCAAGATGCGAGCGGAGGGAAGCAGCATCGTCGAGCGTCTTGGTCGACGACGACGACTGAGCACAGGATGCTCAGCCGACTCGAAGAGATCAAACGACAGATGCGAAAGAGCACGAGCGATTTGCCACCGCTGTCAGTGGTGCCATAATGGCACCGTATCTTTGTCGCTTAGGCTTGGTCTTGGATGAATTTTCTCTTCCTAGGATTATTTTTTTCGTCTCAGTGGATCTACTTACATGTGCTGGATTAATCGTTGGGCTACGCTGTGATGCACGTCGTGCTTTGTATGTAGTTACACGAGCGGCGATATATCTGCACTCCCGGTCGTTGACTATCCTTTTGAGCCGATAGAAGACCGGTGGTAAATAAAAACACCCTTCTGCACGACCAACTTGCTTTTCTTCTTGCTCTTTCAGTTCCTTCTACTCTCTTTCTTCTGCTTCCTTTCTTGCTTCACATTCAACTTATCTTTTCATTCTTGCCTCAGGTCGCAGCGCGATTCCAACCCCCTCCTCACTCACTGAGCGTCTGCGGGATACGAGGTCTGTCTAAGAATGTCCTGCACCCCAACTCCTACATCAACCCAATATGAAACGATCACTACCTACACCCCGTCGACGTCGTACTTTCAGAGCGGACCAAACAGCCAGCCTGGGGCAACTGTCGTGCAGTCGTGTGTTGCTTCAGGTACAATCAGTGGCAACGCTCAGTGCGTCTCGAGCACACCCGTCACCCAAGCGAACACGTTAGGAGGTGAGCAGCCCTCTCTATCCTATCAATTTAGATGGTGTCGTTCTGCGATGCCAGTGGTCCTCCCGGCATGTACAGGCCATGACGCGTTTTGCTCGCTCTCGCGATCTTAAAATAGATCGTGGACTAGCGCTGATCGCATTTGCTAGGTGGCCAGCCTGCCCAAGTGCCGATTGTGGTCACAGTACCAGTTACAGAAACTCTGCCTACCAACACCTTGTATGCCCCGTGCAATACTTCAGGGGGGAACTCTTCGCCCCCAACGACTACCCCGACCCCATCAAATTCCCAACTGACCACCTCCGTTATGGTGCAAAGCACTCCTTCTCCTTCTACAGTGGTTGAGGCAACTTCCACGACGCTTGCAGATGGCTCTGTTGTGCAGACTGTCGTCACGATCATTTCGACATTACCCGCCACAGCCGTTTATGAACCCACTTCAATTCCCAACCCCAGCTTGCAAAGCGATACGTCTGGGGGGTCAGGAACGGATGTCGCACCTATCGTGGGTGGTGTCCTCGGGGGGTTCCTTGGACTGATAGTCGTTGTAGGATCCCTCTGGTGGCTTTGGTGAGAACACAATGTGTTTGAATTTCGATTTTCATTAACCCTACTTCATAGTCGGAGGCGGGCGTCATGGAATGACATTTTCGAGAAAGAAGAGTTGGAGGGTGATGACCATTGGGCACCAGGAATACCTGTCCTGGGACGTGACCGCCGCAGGCTTAGCGTGGGTGCTGAGCCCAAGCCGTACGAATATGGGCTTGTTGGGCACGTTGTCCCCCCTACCGTATCGGGTTCGCCGCGTCTTGGATCAGTCACTGGAATGTCGGACAGACACAGCCGCCATACCTCGTTTTCGGCGACGCCGCTGCTGCAACCCCACCACACGGGGTCGTCAAGGCCTTCCACGTCTGGATCCGTGCGGACTGTTCAGACTCATCCTGCACAGAGAGGCACGAGTCCTATTGGCAGCATCGAGATGGGACCACGTTCGTTGTCTATGATCTCAGATTCAACGAGTAGTAGCGCCCCCCTCCTAGATGGACGAATGACTCCCGCGTTACTCAATGCCTGGACCTCCAATACCGATGACCTAGCGGTGCTCGAACCACTGAATCGTGGCGGGAGCCCTGTTTCCTCTTCGGAGCGCCGTGTGTTGCAAATCGTCAACGATGTACCTCCTTCCCCCACTGATACGGTTGTGCCGAGTATTCGCTTTAACCCCAATCCACCTGGTGTCATACTCCACACGGACGGTGGTCGGGCTCCCGATAACCTCCAGGGAGGGCTATCCCCCACAGCACCACCCCCGTATTCACGCTGAACAACGGCAACACGCTTGTTGTGGATTTTGATCCACATTACGATTTACCACGATTGTGCATATTATGACAAGGACCTCTTTTTTTCATGTGGACCAAGGTTTCTTGCTCTCGAGCGTTGATGATTTCCCTCACATTCGCAAGAACAATATCGCAATATTTGTACTTACCCTATGGACGATAGATGCATAATTTCCTGATGGGCTTTCGGCTGCAGCTGGCAGTAATTTTGGGTCACTCGTTAGTGGGCTTTCCTTGGTTTTCGAAGTTATTGATATATACGCGTTGAACCGTCGCTTGGATCAAGAATGGGCTGAGAATTTTCATAGTAGTTGTAGTATTTTCATTGTCCCATGCGGGCCGATTGACAACGCGGACAATGGGTGTTGTTTGTTACGTAATCGACGCGCTGAACGAGTTTCTGAAGAGAACAATAGAAAGAGAATTGTAACTTCGCAACTGGGTCTTTCATTGAACATTCCTGGGTATATAATCCTCATGCACTTCCTCCATTCCCCATTCCTACCATTCTCTCATATCGGTGCTGGGCCACCTCGTCTTCCCTTACATTCTCTATCAACTCTCTCTCATTCACCCCCTGTCTAACCAGTCATGGCACCAGTACGAACTTGTATGTATAGCCCTACGCCTCATGGACCGTCTACTCACGCTTTCTAGACATTTTCTTTGCCCTCAATGCTGTCCGAGTGCTCAGCATCGTGTCTCTCCTTCTCGTCTTTGCAAGCAGCATATTCGTCATGGTCAAGGATATCGAGGCCGTGAACGAGTGGGATTCCGCGAAACAATCCGGAAATTTCACTGCACAAGATTTTGCAGACTGCGACTACATAGAGTATGCGTCATTCTTCATGATACGGATCAGACTCTCACATGCCACCGCAGAAACAGCACTGTGCCCAATCAAATCGGTGGTGTTTTCTGGGCAGTCATAAATCGCCTCTTCATCATATTCCAAGTCATCACGCTCATTCTCTCCGAAATTGGCTGGCCTGCTTCTTTCTTCGATCGTTTCTTCCCTGTCCTTGGAACGCAATTCGGTCTTGGCGCGCTGGGCATATTCCAGGGATTGTGCGTTCATTTTCATTGCTCACTTTTTCTACTACATATTCACACTTGGCTTAGAATCGGGGCTTCAGTCCTTTCTCAACACGTGGATGACTTTACGCTCGTTGCGGCCTTTTTCCTCTTCGTTGTCGGTTGCATCAACATGCTCCTCGGCCTCATCTTCCGCGAGTCGGCAAAAGCGAGACGCTCCATCACAAGATGGCGCGCTGGGCCTCAGGACGCTCTTCCTACTCACCTTCCCCCTGCCGCCAACCTCAACCGTTCTGGGACTTCCACATCTGGCGAGTCATTTACCTCCTCGACTGTGTACGAGGAGAAGGGCCGCGACACTGCCGAGTTCGGTGCCACGAGAAACCCCAGCCGTGCTGGTTACGGTTTCGGTCGCCAAGGTGAAAAGGCAGCCGGAATGAAAGGTTGGTTCTCTAGCATGGGTGTTGTTCATCTCTTCTCATTAATCATTTCTCTAGGCTTCCTCATCTCCAAGCCACTTGAGACGCTGCCTCGTTACGCCTCTCGCCCCGCTAGTACACCCTCGGTTTCCTCTCGTTCAGCATCGCCAGAACCTGAGCCACAGCCGCGATTCCAGTCAAGCAAGATTGCCCTATGATTCCACCCCCGAATCATTGATTGATTTACGGACGCTAACGATCAACGATGACCACGCTCAGACCCTGTAGATTGCAAATGGACGAGTATTCCGGAAGGACTTTGTTTGACACCACCTAACACATTATATCACTAATTGCTTGTGTTAATGTTTGTATCGTTCAGCTGGCATGATGTAGCTTTTAGCGTTGGCAGCAATAAACTTATCAATCATATTTGTTCACATCTCGAGCGTTTCGTTTCGTTTCGTTTCGACCGCGTTCACATTCGTAACTCATCACAAATGGGCAGTAAAATGATAGGCGAAGCAATGTCATTCAGAATCATCAGATGTATCCATGTCGATGACTGAACCGTCGTCGACAACATCTGCAGGTGTCATACGCTCGGAAGGGAAGGAGTGAACAAGGTCCCTGTCTGAGATGGAAGATTTCTGAGCTGCCGAGGAATTTAGAGGCGAATCGGGTATAGGAGGGAGTGGTGGGGGTGTGCTTGATGGTGGAGGGGGAACGAATTCCTGCGCAGCAGCTTCTCCATCAGTACGGCCAGAACCCCCGAATGCACCTTGTAATCTCCACGGTGGCGTGGATGTGGGGTTCTGATGGCTCGAGCCACCAGAAAGTATACGCTCCCAAAGTGCCCTTCTGTCGGCGGTGAATGTGGCACTCACTCGGGCAGGTGACTCGGACGGAGCGTTCGCACCCAGAGGGAGACCAGTATACACAGAGAGAGCCGTGGAAGAGAAGTACGTATTTGGATATGTCGCCCAGCGTTGTTGAGCGGTATCTTCGGAGGGCATAGAGATAGCTGACGAGCTCTCTGTGGGGGAGGCACTCCGATCCCTGACGAAGAGACATTCTGAATTGAACATCCTCAGATCTATTTCCTCCTCGTCATCCGCACCGCTGAAGATTGCAAAGGGATCAGATTCTCTTGCATCGTCGTCACCATCCACCTCGGCCGTGACTAGGATGCGCGAACGAACTAGTTGCTTCGGGTCTTGGGAGCGAAACCAACCTGGAGGATAACCCCAGTACGCCATGTTACGCAGCCATTCGACCATGCTGCCTGGATTCCCATCTTCTAGTCCGAGCGCGTCTCGCAGGAGCGGACTGCGAATCTCACCTGGCTCGAATTCCTCGAGCCATTGAAGCCGCTGCTGTTTCCAACCTTCGGCTATGTAGAAACGGGAGACCTCCTGTCCGACAGAACCGGGATGAAGGAAGTTGAAGAGTTGGCGGGACAGCGCTACCACCTGACGATCGATGGGCTCTGGACACGATGCGACGGAGTGATCAGGAGAGCCACAATTGAAGCACAGTCTGAGGTCTTGCGAGTCAGATGAGTCATTTGTCTGACCCAAGGCAACACTAGAAATTCTGTCGTACAAGCAGGGATAGTCGAGAATCAGGGTGGATGAATTTACAGAAGGGGTAGTGTCGACGATGAAACAGTAGGATGCGGGATCTTGGACTACTTCGTCGACTGGTCGGATTCCAAGTTGGCTTCCCGTTCCTTCAGCGCCTGCAGTACTGTGGAGGCATCCCAACGACCCTTGGCTATCTCCTTCCCGTCGAGGTGAAGCGCGGGTATCCAGTAGACGTATTTCCTCTTCCACCTTTCCTGGCCTTTGTCCTGGATGTTGATGGTTTCCAAGTCGAACTCCCGCTAGGCACATACTTGTGAGCGTTCGATCGGGATGGTTATGAGAACAAGTCACACCAGTTTCTTGACTTTGGCAAGTTCAGCCTTGGCAACCTATGAATTCGAGTTCAATGATAATAAACACCTCGGCGTGCTGCTTGGCACGTACCTCACACAGAGAGCACTGAGGACCTGAGAACAATGTCAGACGTGCCAGTCTGGTTGCCATCTGCTTGGCTGTCGAGCTTTGAATTCACTGACTCGCCGGAGCGTGGACGGTGGCTGTGGATCTATGTAAAGACAAACCGTAAGCGCCAGCCAGTACTTGGCGAAACTGACTTGCCGGGTTTGAAACCTTCGTGACTACTACAACGAGCTTCAACGACTTAGTAGATGCTCTGCAGCTCGTCCGCGCCAGTATACGCTCCATGATCAGCTGGAATGTCAATTCAAGAACCAGCCTGGCTGAAGAGAAGTAATATCTTTCTCTCTACCTCTATCCTTCATCCCGTTGACGCGTTTCGCCAGCGCGGCCATGTCCGTTTTTCTCTCAAGGACGATGTCTCTTTGCAGACTCTTGCAATTTTCTTCACGATGTCAAAGTGAGGAATGCTGTTGACCAGTCGGTGCGCAACACCGTACTGGCCAAACAGTCGCCTGTCATTAAACCGGTCTTTAATCCACCTTCCGTCGTCGTCAACTCTGCTAGTCCCCGTCCCGTTAATCTCTCAAGTCCCGAAAGCTCAGCGAGTCCCATTCAGGACTCGTCTCGCTATTCAGGACTCTTGTCTGCCCTGTCGGACCTCATTGGCCCTTCTCCCGATTCTTCGGTCAGCGGGGATGTGATCTCCGAGTCCCCAGCGTCGTCCAGATCGTCTAGAAGGACGTCATACCTCCAGACCACAGCAACCCTCGACCAATCACATGACACAGACTCGCCCGTTGCGTCAGGCTCCTCCTTAGCTCGGTTCAAGTTTCCTGATACAGTTGCTGGTTCGGCGAGGACATTCCTGCATCCTATCGACGAAGACGTTTCGGACGCTACCTCTTTGTCCCAGGAGGGAGCACTCGTCCAGGAAGAGGACGGAGCACCCGTCACTGAGTTCATGCCCGTTCCAGACCATGACGAGGGGTTCCCCGACGAGGCTACTTTATCGTATCTCGTGGAGGGTAATGGATCGTACGTAATTGGGTCTGACGATGAGGAAGAAGACGAGGGTGACGACAACGAGGACGTGGATGACCGCTCGGAAGAGGACCCCGCCGTGACGATTTCGAATAGGCAATCTATCCTCTCTTCGTTCACAGGTGCATCGTTATTGGAGTCCCCCCCTGGCAACGTTTTTGGAGAGCCTTCGGTGGCTAGTCCCGTTGATGATGGTTCCTCTGACCTTCTCTCTCCTGTGACCATGTCCGCGAAGCTGCGCCCTTTTCCCATCTCATTTGATTCCGTGGCCAAGAGGGGAGATTCGATCGACTCAGGTTATGCAGACAGTTGGACAAGTCCGCTTCTCTTCCCGCGCACCCCTCCTCGACGTTTTCGGTCTTCGGTTGGTTTCTTTCCGCCTCATTCACGGCGAGCGTCACCTGTCTCTCCGACGACCCTCCAGGATAGGAGGGTATCATATGACGTTCGTGCTGTACGACCGTCCCCTCAGGCACCCATACAGGCCATCGAGGAAGCCGAATCGGAATCGGACGAGAGCTCGGAGGACAACGAGGACACTGCATTTGCTATCCTGAGTGCCTACGATTCATCTCTTTCCGAAGAGCAGGAGGAAGATGAGGTTCAGGACAGTCGGCGAGTCGATGTCGCTGCCGTAGCGGAACGAAGCGTCGCGGAAAGCGATAAACTCTCAGTGCCCCCCTCACTCTCCCGTCGATCGCGACACTCCTCACCTGAACACCTCCGTTCAACTTCAACGACATCCGATCTAGAAGTATGCAGCCAACCTTCATTCATTTCTGACGACAAAGAATCCTTCTTCACGGCCCTTTCGACCCAGCCTTCCTTTGACAATTTGAGCGATGCCTCTACGAGAGTATCACCTGTCAAGCAGGACTCTCTTCTTTCCTGCATCTCGCGCACTTCGACTCCTGATACCTCGTTGCTCGACCATTCTCACGAGCTCTTGGACCGACATACCATTGATTTGCCCGTCGAAAGGTCTTCGACCTCTCGTTTGATCGAAGTTACCGGTTCGACGGCGCACCCGTGCACTCTGGAAGTCGGCCAGGATGAAACCTTGTCTTCACCCACTCGTGAAGTCTCTGCCGAGCCGAGTCCTACTGCTGACATGGATCGTCCTCGGGAGGTTTTTTCACAGAGCGCTGCCGCTGCAAAGAAACGTTTTTCGCAAGTGGAGGTTCTTCGCATTCCGCCCTTGGCTGGTAAGGCTCCCAGACACGCCGTTCCAGACGCACGAGGAGAGGATACCAGGGTTCTCCGTCCCGATACGAATACCCCGGTAGCGAGTGTTTCAATGGGACGCGCGCTCGAACCGCCTCTGGCCAGTGCAACCGTTGGACACAGTACCTCATCTCCCGTCGAAGATACCAGGGTTCTCCCTTCTGATAGACATTCGGTTGAATTATGGATTCCAGCGCAGTCCATTGTCAGACCTCCGACTGGTGACACGCACACATTTGCTGCTCCAGGTGCTGCTGTCGAGGGTGCTGATAGCCAGTCCCTCGAGTCGCGCTATTCAGCGGAACTCTCCGATAGCGTGTCTTACGATGGTCATGGTATCGGAAATATTGCTACAGTTGCCGACGGCGAAGATAGCGGGTTTTCTGGATTATCGCCTTCTGTTGCT
Source organism: Chalciporus piperatus (assembly GCA_038093975.1). NCBI lineage: Eukaryota > Fungi > Basidiomycota > Agaricomycetes > Boletales > Boletaceae > Chalciporus > Chalciporus piperatus. The sequence goes on from JBBPTG010000002.1 coordinate 955,108, forward strand.
TATGCAGGCCTCGACGACATCCCCCCAGTTACTGCGGACGACAGCTGTGTCTCCGAGGATCTTACTGAATCCTCCAGTTCGGAATCCTCCAGTTTCACACAATCCCATCGGTTGACGTTTCCTCTTCCTCCCCCTTTCCTGCCCGCCGAGTTTGTCGAACACTCCACACTGTCGTATGAAGAAACATCCATTTCGTCCGTCGTGGAATCCATCGACATTGCGGAGGACGAAACGGCTGTATTGTCGACTGAGGCGTTTGCTGAAGAGATGCAACGACTACGCTCTAGTTGCGATCTAACGGAGAGAGCAGGACCAAGCGAGGTTCAAGTAGTTCGTTCTCCTGATTCTGGTCCGGATTTCTTCTCGCGGTGGAGTCGTGCAGCAGAAGACCAGATACCCGCTTCGTCCACCGGAGGACCCGTGGATGTTGCAGAGGATGTCAAGGGCATGCTCTCGACATTGTTGGCCGAGACGCATCCAGAAGAGGTGCAACGATTGCGTTCTGGTTCTGATCTGACGGAAAAAGCAGTACAAAGCCAGGTTCAAGCATTCCGGTCCCTTGATTCCGATACGGGCTTCTTCTCGCGACGGAGTCGTGCTGCGTCAGATATCACTGTGAAAGCCAAGTCATCGCCTGTGGTCTTTCCCGAGGATGCTTCCCCAATCCCGGGATCGCTGTCAGTAGCCGTCGAGGACCCCTCTCAATCTGATTCGATCAAGTCGCTTTATGACCATTATTTTGATGACGATACTTCTGGCGAAACTGACGGGCACATGGCTGACGGGCACATTCACTCTTCGAGTCCTATCCGTGAGGACCATGAACCTCCTGATCTTTTAGGTCTTGTGGAAACACGTCCCCCAGAAACATCCCTCCATGTCCCGGCTTCATCACCCCACGCGTTCCCTCTGAAATCCGTTTTGTGTTCCGAGGTCAGCCTCACCCAGTCTAGCGCAGATTCTCCGCCGTCCGAACCTGTTTTCCGTCCACTCCTGACCGGACGGAGATCACTGTTGAACTCGTCTCTTGGAGAGCTCATTTCGAAGGCGAATGCTACTGATGCAAGAGAGCCCTCTTCCATGCCCACACCTCCGCCTAAGCGACTTCAAACCAGAGAGCCAGGGAATACCATGGTCCCGCTGGGATTTCGGCGCTTTAAACCTCAGGTTCGTGAGTAGCTTGATGAAAGTTCGTCACTGATTTATGACCTAGCCTGCGGCACAACTGTCTTTGCGAAGTGTATCGGAACCTTTGCATAGTGCGCTTCCTGTGGCGGAGCTTCGGGAAGTATTACGCATACGAACCGATATCTCAGAAGGTGACCTACCCCTTGGTTGTTCGTCTGCGCGTGACGCTTCTCCGACTTGGTCCCCTTTGCCTACACCATCACTATCTGCTCCTCCCACCGGCGGGTTGAAACCACTCCGACTGGTTAGGTCTTCACCAATCTTGCGCTTTGCTGACTGACGTTCCTCCTCTCAGTCTACCATCATTAATAATAGCAAGAGATCGTCCATATTGTCGTCACATTCGTCCAGCATCGCATCCAGCATCGTGTCCTGTGAGAATCCGTTGAACCGTTGGTCACCTTCCAACACTGACAAGTCCCGTAGTAGACCATATATCCCAGTCATCTTCATTGCATTCACCCACTGTATCATCTGTTACTTCGCTTTCACCTAATTCATTGGTATGTCACCCCATTCTCGCATAGAACTGACTAGTGACTATCCAAAAGCTGTCGTCTTCATGTCCCCCAATACCCGAGCACATCCAACATACCCGAGCACGTTCTACTTGCAGTTCCCCCGTTCTCCAACCCCCCATTCACGCCGAATCTTCGCACTTCTCATCATCTCGCCGTGATTCACGTTCTGTCTCTGCACCGCTGCAACAAACGAAAAATTGGCGTTTATCCCACTATCGAGCAGGTTCTCGTAATGCCTCGGCTGCTGTTACCCGTCGTTTGTCCAGGAGGACCTCGACATTGAGTCTTGCTTATGTGCCAGAACAAGAGGGGGAGGACGATGAGGATCCTACAATCGCATGTCACATCCAGTCAGCGCCCGCAGTTGACTGGATGCCGCCCGCAGTCGACTGGATGCGCCCCGCTTCTGCTCTCGCGGCGCCCGTTCACGCTATTGCTACCCCCAAGCCGACCCTACTTTTTGCTATCGCAAGTGACAATGTGGAGCAAGTGCGCCAAGTGTTGGAAAGCGGCGAGGCAGGTCCAAACGACCCCGTTGGGCCTCAATCAGCTCTTGCGTTCACACTTACCAATGACAAGCTATCACACAAACAAGAGATTGTCAAAGCGCTTCTGGCATATGGTGCAAACCCTGCGGCACTGCGGAATCCGGCTATGAACCCATCGACACGCTTGGAGCGAGGTGATGAACCGAGTGGTCCGCCACCTGAAACCACATTGGAGGGGATGGATCCAGCTACTAGGTAGGTTCCACCGTTCGATCCGTTCCTTGGCCTCATCCCATCGAATTCCGCAGATACTTCATTGCGCGAGCTGACGCAGCACATACTCGCCAAACATCACAGCTGATTTACCGTTCGTTTTTCCGGCCTCTGACGCGGGTTCGGTACGATGTCATTGGACAAGATTGGGCTTTGGAACAATTGTTCCGCGTCCTCAGCATCCATTCCCAGAAGTTGGCTGTCGCCCCTATTGTAGTGTTGCTGTGTGGTACGTTGCCAGATTTGCTTCAGGTGAAGTTGGTATAAATTCTCGCACAGGTCCAAGTGGTCACGGGAAGAGTTTGTTAGCACGAAAGTGTACGTACGCTTGCAAATATGCATGCTCTTGTTGCTCATATCCCCCGAACAGTCGGATCCCTGCTTGACGTCCCGACTCACACTGTAAATATGACTACTCTCCGATCTACCCATGATATTTGGCAGTCGTTTTCTATGAGTCCGTATGAGGTTAGTTGATCATATACCCCATCCGAAACAACTGGTGACAATGCACGTTCCAGGAACCTTCCTCGTGTACCCTCGCCGAGTTCTTGATGGAAAATGAGGGGAAGAGATGTGTAGTTGTGCTGGATGTAAGCCTTTTAGGCAGTCGACGTGACCAGCGCTCATGAAAATTTCCTAGGAAATCGAGAAGGCCGAGGACCAGAAGGCGTTATGGTCTCTGCTCATGCCATGGGAACTTGGTTAGTTTCCATCTTGCGTTTACGCCGAGTTGTACTAAGCTCACTGCTCTCCAGGTCGATGTTCCTTGGAAGCTGGGAAGCGTCATGTCGATGCGCGCAACGTCATTTGGCTTGGCACATCCAACGTTGGTCATGAATTAGTTTTTGAACACCATCAGAATCGCGCAGAACCGGAGAAACAGATGACTCGCGAGGAGTACCTAGAGCTAACGGAGATGCTGCGACCTCGCGTCTCCCACCACCTCGGGGTAAGTCAGACGTGAATCGCTGGTTGTGACATGTACCTGAGTTCTTTCGATATTCCAGGCCTCTTTGGTTTCTCGGGTTACCACGGTCCTCCCCTTTGTTCCCTTTACACTAGATGAGAGGAAAGCTATCGCCGCGGAAGCGGTCTACGCGCTCGCAGGTGAAGCAGCCAGGGAAATTTCTCCCCAGGATGTAGAGTCTTTGGTCACGAAGGCTCTACCGAGCTATCATCCCAGCGAAGGAGCACGCTCGCTGCATAGGGCTATATCGAATCTACTTATTGACAGCATTTAGAACGTGGCCGTGCAGTTGCAGTGTTCTAGTACTACGGGCCCAGTCATGTACTTATTACTACACCTAAGCCTTTTGCTATATATATGCAGCACATGCATAACGATCCCACGTCGCGAATTCCGTGTTTCTCCCGTGCGATCACGCGACTGAGAGATCCACATGTGAAGCTCAGTTGCGATTGAGTCGCTCCAGACTCATCATGAGTCTGGTTGTTTCTCCCGTTCGATCACGCGACTGAGACGTCCATGGATCCACATGTGAAGCTCAGTTGCGATTGAGTCGCTCCAGACTCACTGGATGACACTGGTGGTCGCCGGCCACCGAGTATAGAGCATCATGCCATCAGCTTTGTTGCTAGGGGCAATCCCAGGGCTCAGGCCCAATTTTTCTCCCTCAAGTTCATTAAGCTCTCCCGGACCGAGCTAAGTATCGTCTAATCTTTCCCTTTCCTCTTCGTCCTCCTTCAAGTTGGACATGTTATTCGTTTACCGACGTTACGCTCAGACTCTCGAGCCGTCATCTTACCCCATTGTGAATCCCTCTTTGTTGGCGGGCCCAGAAGCCGCACCGACCTTGGTACAAAGTGCCGCCTCACCGACACTCACCTCTGAATCAACCTTAAGTATCGGAGGGTTGTCTACCGCCTCTGCCGCCTACTTGGCGGCTCTCCTGTCGTGCATTGGATTGTTACTTGCCGGTAAGTTTGCTTGAGATGCACTCCTCCTCAGATGGGAGTAGAATTATTGACGACAGTCTCAGCGCTTGTGATTTGGAAAGTTCGGCGGCGGCGGAGCAAATCAGACGCGTCGGATAAGTCATTTGCTGAAAAGAATGATGAAGAGGCTCAACCCCCCACTCGTCCTGTTATCACCGTCACCCCCCAAGCCAGCGTGCGTTGGCAGCCTCAGATCCGCTCTATCAGCGGACCAGGGCCAAAGGAGACAGAGAAAAGGGTGCTCCCTCCTCTCAGGCGTACCCGTTCGCCACCTCCGACGCGTACCTACAACGCCAAGAATCGGGACCCATTCGCGGATCCCTGTCCTCGATCTGCGCCGGCGTCCGCGGTGTCGTTTTCAGAGGACTCGTTGCGGTCCCCACGCTGGCCGAAGGGATTTAGAGAGAAAACAACATCTCCTCCGGTGTCACCACACGCGCTCGCAGTGAGCGGTATGCAAACCAGGTCGTTGGCAAGACCCAGTCAACTATCGAATAATGTGGATGGATAATGGATAATGGGGGGGGATATCTAACGTCATCGAGGCGCGTTTGAGGGAAGCGCTGGACGCGCTCGTAGGGGTTTTAGTTGGTGTTCAGCGCAGGTGCGTAGCACAAGCTACCCAGAACCAGCTGAGCAGGATGTCGCTGGGTCCGCTTTTCCTTGTTTATCGTGTGTTTGTTCTAGTCTCCCTAGGCAGGCCCAAGGTGTGGTTAAAATGTCATTTATATCGCAGAGTGTCATGAGTAACTATTATAGGTGATGGAGTATCGAGGGTCATCTTGTTTCTAATCCTCCGTGAACTGTGATTTCCGCCTGAATTTTGCTTGATCTCGCAGCCACTAGGAAAATTTTGTCAGGGGGAGAGGTGAACGAGGATACAGGACGTACTTGGCGGTATTGGTGCAGTGAACCTATTTTCTCGCCTAGTCAAGACACCGTTAGCACGCGTTTCCAGGAGGGAGAGGAGGCTCAATACCATAAAAGTCTGGTACGGGGTTGTTGGCACTTTGTGCAGTGGGGTCGACGCGATTTCTGACGACGTGTCTGTAAAACTCGCGGTCTTTTGCTTCTATGAGGTTGAGTGTACTACGGTGCGTCATTCGCCAGCACGCTGAACCGATTGCTGGGCCCAGAAGATAGCCAAGACCTTGGAGGGTTTTGAATAAGAGTGTGCCATGAAAAGTTAGGTCAACAAACCGATGCACGCCATTGTACATCCGCCGTAGAAGAACATAGGGTCAATGCCCTAGCACACTTACGGTTAGTAAATTGTCGATAGGACACTTGAGGGCTTACCATGATGGGTTTGGTCGCGTCAGTCTCGAGAGATCCAAAGTACGAGACTCCACCCACGAGGCCAAGAAGTGACGAGGGAATGGTAACCGCCTAAAGGCAATGTGGCATTAGGTATGGGGAAAGAGCAGAGCGAGGAGCTGTCTTTACCGTCTCCCATTTGCGCTTGCTCCGCCGTATTTCAAGGTATTCTGGCCATGTAATCTGGTGGTTGGATTGGGAAGTTTTGGGGGTAGTGTTGGATTTATGTCTAATAGAACCTGTATTCTGTAGTCTGAGTCTCGGTGTGATTGAAACGCGTATTCCGACGCCATGTGAACGTTTGAGCAAACACGACATGGAGGAGTGGTCGAAGTTGTGTTAGTAGAGTTGGCCCGAGTACTGTGAAGCCAGAAAAGGAAGGACATTCTCATTCTCAAGTATCTTGGCCGACTGAACCTCCTCCCCTGGGAGTCGATCGACATCCTTTAGTATGAACGGAGCACAGCGCTCATTGCCATCCGTCAACTGTCCGTTCTGTGCCAACCACTTGTCCGTCGTAAACGAGCACCCCGATGACCTGGACCCGTTCGCGTTGGTCAAACTCCTCCCCGCCGGCACCATACCCATCAGAGTCCATGCAGGAGAATTGCCCTGCCCTCTCGCGTCCAACATCTCCGACTGGCACTCTATCCAATTTAATCGTCTGAAGGAACCCCCTTCTCAAGATATAGCTTTCTTAACTAAACATTTTTTTCTACGAGCGACTTGTAGACCCAGTGCCAACGGTCGCGTCGTATTCATTCGAGTGTACCTCATCCCTAACGACCTCCCTAATGCTCGTGGTCGACTAGATTGTCTCCCTGACAATCTGCTCAAAAAAGCCAGACGGTGCTTGCAGAGTATCATTCCGCTCATCGAGCGAACCCCGGCCCTGTGGGATGCAGACGAGACTCATCTGACCACTTCGCCAACTTTCTTCCTCCCTATCCGTACTGTCCGTGTCCTCAAAATTCTCTCATATGACTGCATTAACAGTTGTCAACAGGATAATCGCACTATGGCTGAAATATATAGCGACTTACCCTCACCCGTTCTAGCCTCCCAACGCAGTCATAACCAGACGCTCGCGCATCGGATTGCCTCAGGGAGCAAGATATGGGGTCTGCGAAGTAGTTTGTATGGATATCAACGACACTCAGTCGCTGTCATGGTCGAGAAGGAAACCAGCACCGCTCCTGTTCCCGATCCGTTGTACATCCCCGTACCATGCATATCTGGTGTCAACTGTTATGTTCAACCTTCGACCATGACAGTTCTCCGAGAACGTCCTTTGGTTGCACCATCTCGAGCCGGTATGCTTTGCGAAGAGTTAGGTATGCTTGGAACCAGTACATCAATGTATCGCTTATCCATATTGTCAGGAACGGGAAAAACCGTCATGATTCTTTCCCTCATCCTAGCTACAGTTGACCAGCTTCCAGACCCAGAGGAGTCGTTGTATCGCGAGCGACCTGTCATGACCCCACTGGCTTACCGCCACTTCCCATCTCAGAAGCACGCAGATGCAAGGGCTCGATCTGGTTTTAGTGTCACGCAGCCAGTGCCATCCCTTGTTGAACTTCTTATACACCACATGCGTGTAGCAGAGGTGACTCTGCGGCAAGAATATGCTGATGAACTTGAAGGCAGCCATCTCTGGTCACTTATCCGGGCAAATGTTCCATTTTATCATCACTTTGATGAAGCTCCAGCTGTTGCACAGCTTCTCAAACGATCGTCCCGCCTGACTATGGCGGAATTACCCCCTAGGACTATATACCTCACCTCTGCAACCCTTATTGTTGTCCCCTTGATGCTGCTGGGTCAGTGGAAGAGCGAGATCCAAAAACATTGCCGCGACCACGTCAGGTATCTCATTGTCCGGTCTTCCACGGAGCTTCCTAATGCCAGAACACTGGCATCTGAGTATGATGTATGTCATAATCTGAATGGTGAATGCCCAACTGATAACAAACCCCAGCTAATTGTCATGAGCAATACCCGTGTGTACTTGCATTGTATCTGGAACCTCTGCGACTTATGTCTACCAGGTTTTGGCATGGAGGCCAAGAAGAACAAAATTCAAAATCTCCATTACATCAAGCCCTGCGCTTGTCCTGGCTTGGCAGGATCCCGTATTCCAGACTGTCGCTGTCCTGGAGATCCTGAAGTTACCCCTCTCTTGCAGATTCGCTGGAAGAGGCTCGTCATCGACGAGGGACACAACTCTGCCAATACCGCCACGTCGTTGAATTGTTTGGTTCAACAACTCAGCATTGAGCGCAAGTGGATTGTCACTGGGACACCGACATCCAATATCCTCGGGCTTAGTTTGGGTCGCACGGTTGACGACTCGTGGCAGGACGAGTCGAGCTTGCACGACAGCTTAACAGAGCTTCTCCCTACTGACAATCTAAATTCCCCGGTGTCGTCGAGTGGCGTGGACGACGACACCAACTACATACGCATCTGGGGCAGCTACGACAACGACAACCTCCACAAGTTGGGTAACATGATTGGGGGCTTCCTTGGATTCCCACAATTCCAAGTCGACCCGAAGGTTTTTACGCTTCATGTCTCAACGCCACTTTGCGACCGACGTGGGCCTCGTCCCGGTGCTATCGACGTTCTCAGTCAGGTGATGCAAACAGTCATGGTTCGACATAGGTATGTCGAAGAAAAATCACTCTCCATGTATGTTCATTCCTTGCGACAGGATCGATGATGTCGAGCATGACATCAGCCTGCCTCATATGAAACAAGAGACCATCTATCTGGATCTGGATGAGTATGGTCTGAAGTCCTACAATGCTCTGCAAGCTGGTATAGTGATCAATGCCATCGATTCGGAACGCACAGGCCCTGTAAGCATTATTCGATTCTATGTGGCTTTTTACTGACTCCTCTTCTTAGGATTATATCTTTCACCCGAGCGTATGTGCCAAAGTATTTCCTCTGATGAATCACCATCTGATCAAAAATTCTCTGACGAATTCAGAAAGCCAAGGAATTACAAACAACGCTGAACAATTCATTTCAGTGAGCTATTTCCGTGGTGATGCCCTTCCTATCAAGTTCTGAGCGATTGATCCTCTAGATGTCTCTTTTGGTCGTCTTCGGAGTACTTATACAATGTTGAGGAGATATGTAAGCACGCGGAAGAATATCTCGCCCGTGCAATTGAGCGGCAAGTACCACCAGAAGACCTGGAGTTGCTCCAGCAGGCTTTAAGACATGCGTATGTCACCTATTTCTGTTTCAGTGATGGATAACCACCATCATGAGGTAGAGCGGTGGCCGCCAACGACAATCTTTGGGGAGGTATGCAGGCTTACGTGGAGATTCCCTTCGAGGTATCCGGACTACGTCAAGATATATTTCAAGCTTGGACGCGAGTTGGGCTCGATTGTAGCAGTCGAAGTGCAGACTTCATGCACGCACCCAGGCTGAGCAGCCTGCGCTCGATCATCCGCGAGCGACCCTTGATAACCACTGAACAACTCGTCCACGAAGGGTGCCGTGTTAAAAAGGAAGAGTACGAGAGGGTGACAGCAAGATCATCCCGATCTCGCAACGCCCAAGCTTTGCACAGCTCAGACCAGGCGAAAGATATGGCCCACGGGGTTCAAGGGGTGATAGAAGTTCTCCTGAAGAGAGCCGAGGGCTTGGGTGTATCCGACGACTTGGACGAAATGGAGGTTGGGAATGAGACTGTGACAAGCCGAGGTGATAGCACTGCCGCGACCTTTTCGTCCACAAACTCGGCACTTCTATCACAATCGGTCTTGCAGGAAGCAAAAATTGGGCGTTCGTTGTCAACGAAGATGAATTATATTCTTTCCGAGGTGTGTGTGTTTGTACCTGCGTTTAGATTCACCATCTGCATGCTCCATAGATTCTGCGATATTCCCCACAGGAGAAGTTCCTTGTTTTTTCGAGCTCCTTGCTTACCCTTGTACAAATCTATGACGGATTGGCGTTATATGACATCAAGTGTCTCCGCTATACCAACGAAGACGAACACCTCCTAAGGGAGCAATTTGTCACCACATTCGAGAGCTCAGATCTCTATAGGGTTTTGTTGATAGATCTCAAACTCGGTGCCCGTGGTTTGTAAGACCTTTTCCTTGTTACTCCTCGTCCAGGTCTTAATCCTTTGTAGGAACCTGATATCTGCCTCTCGTGTTATTTTCTGCGAGCCTGTCTGGCATCCTGATGTCGAGTCACAGGCCATCAAGGTTCAAATGTTTCTAATTACTCCGTATTCACAGTTCTCACTTGTCTCACTAGCGAGTACACCGTATAGGACAGACGAGACCTGTCACTGGTTTGTTTTCTCGCTCTTCGAATTACTCGTTATTCAGTTCCCATATAGTGAAGACACTCGTGATACGCTCGACGGCTGAAGAGGCCATGATCAATCGGAGACAGTACCTTCGAAACAGTGACAAGGTACCAGACATGACAACGGAAAGTGGTATGCGACAATATTTAGAGGTATGGCACTTTACTTCCTCCAGCTGCCGAATACTCAGACAATGAATAGCATCCCCTTTTTCTGAACACCTCCTCGACTGATCCGTCCAATCTAAGCCTATCCCTCGTAGTTACTCCTGCTGCCCACACGGATAACCCCGTGGCTGGAGGAAGTTCGAGCGGGGTTGACATTGACTTACCTCTGGAAGCCGTTCATAATTCTGGCGAACATGTGGAGGCCCCGGTGCGCAAAAGAGTCAGGTTTGAGTAATATACAGCGCTCCCTCATTGTATTATATATGTCCATGTACATCCGACGAAGTTCTTACAACATGATTGGTTCTGATACGGTCACATGACTGGCGCGTCGCTGAGGACGTGGTTGATAATTCACAACTATCTCTTCCTTGGACTCATCGGACACCAAATCCCAGCTCACCGATGCTTGCAATTGTCACACAAGGCGGAACCAGTCTCATCGACCCATCCAAATTCAAGAATTCATCGAGCCCTGGACCGTTTCCCGTCTCCAGCTCCTTGGAGTGCGCTACAACTGCCTGGTCACCCGACAACTCCCAACTATACCTTGCCAGCTCGTCGTCTATCAAGAGATATACACCCTCAGAAGGCCTTCTGGAGGAGATCTACGATGGATTCGATACCATATCTTGTTTGGCGGTGAAGGACAAGAACAACACGCTCTACTTTGCGGCCGCTAACAAGGTGTGGTCACTAGACTGTATGCATTCTTCCGGGAAGGCACCTTCCCCTCTAGAACCCCACAAGAGCTCTGTCACGATACTCTCGATATCTAATGATGGTACACTGCTAGCCTCCGTATCAGCGTCTGGAGTGTTTGTGCATAACCCCACACTTTCGTCGCATGTTGCGCTGAGGGGGCTCTCGGACGCCAAGGCAGTTGCTTGTTGCTTGTTCCACCAACATTCTCGGACGAAGCTTTTACTGGGTGTAGGAAGAGATGTCATTGTCTACGACTCGACTCGACCTTCTACGCCAGTCAAGACGGTTCGCATCCCAGGGAGTTCCTCGGGGAATATCGTCGGTTTGGCAGCCAGCCCGTTCAGCAAAACCCTCATCACTGCTGTGACGTCCAATGGCGACGTAGCGCTGGTGGACCTGGAGAAAGAGAGCGGGTATGTCTTTCTTCGATTCTAGTGTGCAACATCGTGAAATTCCCACCCAGGGTGCTGAAGACGGTCAACCTGAAGACTCGTCTCACCACTTGTGCATTCACAGCGGAGGGTGCCGCCTTATATTTGGGCACTGAGAGTGGCAAACTCATGATCCTTGATCTGAGGTCCCTGGAGAAGGTGCCAAAATCGTTCGTCATTGGGGATGGCAACTTCCCCATCACAGAAATCGTTGTCCAGGTGCGTATCTGACATTGCTGAAAACCCCAGTTCGTCATGCATCCCTACCACAGAAGAAGTCCAGTGTCAAGTCATCTTTGACAACAACTACCAAATCATCCCCACAGCGATCCACACGCTCTGTATCCACAGCATCGTCAACCACTGGCCCTGGGATCAAGTCCCCAGTGCGAGCGTCGAAAATTCGTGGGGGAGGTGGGGTTACACCCAAGAAGAAGAGCTTTTCTCCCGTGTCAAGTCCGTTGTCTGAAAGCAAGAACTTGAGGCTGGCAAATGCGCGTTCTCGTATGCAACGTATCCTCTTTTTCGCGACAGAGTGTTTGACCATGGGTTCACAGCAACATTGTCTCGACGTTTCCAAGCATTGAGGGTCCAAAACAGCGAGGAAGGGGGGGAAAACCTTGAAACTCGACTTCGACCGACTTCGCCCAGGCCAGTTGACCAAGGAGCTACCGCACAACGCGCAAAACCTAGCTTGTTCGCTGACAAGAGGGCAATGGAACGCCTTGGTGTTGGCCCCCCTCCTGAATCAATTTCCGGGCATCTGGCCGCAATGCGGATGCGATCAGCGTCCGTGTTGACTGGTGATTCCAAAGATGAACGACCATCCAGTGCGCGTCGGGTTACTTCTGAGTCCCGTGCAAGTGCCTCAACCGAACGGCCGCCCCGTAGGACGTTATCCTTGAAAAAGCCTGAACCCAAGATGGGTACGAACACGCGACAAGCGCACGAACAACGGTCAACTACGCCAGACGGGCCTGACGAGATTCTCGGCCTTTCATCTCCTGAATTACCTCGTGAGCCTGTGACTCCCATCTCGTTGGGAAAGAAAGCGACGAAGGCTCCACCTGCCAGTGCGACCGGTACTGCAGTCGGTGTACTTGGGCTCTCGACTCCAGAAGTTGCAAGATGGGCTAAAAGTAACAGTCGGAAGGGGAAAGAAAAGGCAGTCGAGGGGAAGAAAGCCAGATTCGCGCCGCGTCATGACGACAAGGAGTCTGATCGCGGAAGCGACCACTCTGACAACGAAGGCGTTGCAGAAATCGTGAACGACGACGAACGGGGGACAGATGAAGAAGAGCTCTCCATACAGCTATCGCCTCGTCGTTCTACCGCTCCCCCACCAGCTTGGCTGCAATCACCACACCGCTCCTCACCTGCGAGTTTAAATATGAATGGAGCTGCCCAGGACTTCCTCCGGGGCATTGTTCACGACGTCATGTATGACTTCCAGCGCGAAGCAAAGGCGGAGATGATGGGCCTTCATTTGGACCTCGTCCGTATGGGGCGGGGATGGAGGAGTGAATTGAGGGAGGTCATGGAGGAATGGGGAGGCGAGTTGAAGGAGTTAAGGGAGGAGAACAGGAGGCTGAGAGAGGAGAATGAGAGACTCAGAAGAGGTTACTGATGGGGATCCCGCTGTCTGATGCTGTCCTGTTATGTATTGACTTGTTGCTTTCTACGTTATCTGATACAATGTAGCTTATCACGTGATCGCGTCATGACACGGTTCACACTGATTCACAGCAATCAAGTTAAGGAGCTCGATATCTCTTGCATTCTCAGCTTGCAACTTGCCATGAATACCGACTTTGACTCTCCATCTGCGTTCTCAATCAATGCACTCGTATTCTCTGGAGGCGACATCCGCAGCGAAGAAGAACTGAGCCTGGACGTATTGGACACGGTCACGTCTGGTCTATCCAGTGTGCCAGCTAACGAGGCCAGCTCATCGACCGAGGGCCAAAGGGTCAGTATATACGTGTCAATCTTTGAAGGTACTCTTCGCTCTTACCTCCATGACTTTGATTGACTCACGTACCCTTCAGACATGGTTGGCACAGTTCTCAAGCATGACCATAAACTACTCAGCATGGACGAGCTCGCCCTCCTAGCAACCTTTGCCCATCTCTCCTGTACGTTTCACTTCTTATCCAGTTCATTTTCTCATCCTGACTCGCTCAAGACAATGCTCGGTTCCTGATGGTTAAGCTGCTCCTGAGAAAGCGGGATGCATGGCATCGTCTTGACACTCTGAAGTATGAAGGCGAGCTTGGATCAGTTTCCCAGATTGTAGCCGCTATCGATGAGCTGTGCCAAACTGGCCCCGATTGCATGGATGACGTCAAAGAGGAGGAACAAGAGGAACAGGAGGTCATCGACCTCACAAGGGATGACAGTGCCACGAATATCGAAGAAATACAACCTCCGCCGACGACAAAGGATACAGAAAGTTCGAAACCTGCGTCTGAACGGAAACCTGTTACCTTGGCCTGGTGCGAACAAGAGATGCATCTGAGGGACCTACTCGACTGTTTGAAACTAGAGGAGCTTAAAGCTCTCGCTAAACAGTTTCAACTCAAGTCAAATCAGAAGGTGAGTTTTTCCGTGTCAGATTATACCCAGACTGGAGTGTCGCTCGCAGAAGGAAGACCTCATCAAAGACCTCCTCCGTTCCTCGTCCTCCCAATTGACGTTGGCGAGTTTTGCCCGGAGTGCACACAAGTCCAAGGGATGTTCTCACCATGCCAAGGCACCTGGTAGGCTGAAATCCCAGCAAGATAGGCTCAGGGACCTCGCTCTCGACTCCATAGGTAGGTACACTAACATCGCCGTTTCCCTTACGTCATTCCGCTCTTAGGCAGGTGCATACGAGTCGATGAAGTATTTTTCAGCGTTATATATCGAGTAAATCTTGTGTACTTCCGCGTGTAAGTTGTAATGTTTCCAACTCAGGCAACTAGCTGAGCCGTTTGTTCCAGAACTCAGCACACTCCTGGCATCATCGTCGCGGCTTTGTTATCCCGCTTCAACAAACGGGCTTATGCATCATACGAGTGTGAGCGCACCGAGAACATCTGGCCCGACCGTCAGGCGCTTCTTCATTTTGAGGAGGCACTCATTCTCGAAGGACAAGTAGACTTGCTGCTTGCTGGGAACGTGCCTCCTTTGGCTGGTAGAGCGACCGGAAGTAAAACACCCGCTGCTAGATCTCTGCTGACTCCAATTACCCCTGGGAGTGCCAACAGCAAAAAAGAAGGGGGTGATCCTGAGGATGAGTATCCAGTACCCGATGTCAAACCCGATAGCATTCGCGTACGCGGTGCGCGTATGATCAAAGATATATTCGAACAGGTATATCCTCGATGGCTGGATCTCGTCAAGGTCAAAGGTGAAGAACAGGGTCGGGCATACGGACTAGAACGATTTCATTGCGGTTTGTTCTGTCGGTGGATTTTTACTACATGTGCTGAGCATCGCACACAGGACACGTTCTCACGCGAATTATCGGCAAAGGCTGCAACGCTCTTGCGATCCTTGGGGACCACGAGCGAGAACTAGAAGTTCTGGAAGCCCTTCTAGCACAGAGGAGATGGCGCAGAGGGCGGCGAGGGATGTGGCATGATCGACGAGCACTTATTCTCTGCACCCATTTCCCCAAAGACGAACAGAACTCAGAGCGGGCCCTGGATATCGTCAAGGAGGCTCTTGAAGATCCTTACACTCACATCGGTACGATTCTCGCTGTGGATGGGTCATTTGTACTCAAGACATTTAGTCTACCGGCCGAAGCTTCAACGGCGCCTCAAGAGGCTGGAAAATAAATTAAAGCTTCGCGCTGCAGATCGACATACATGCGATGGGGCACTTGCGGTCGCGGAGGAAGTAGAGTTTGAAGCAACACGCTTGAAGCACCGAGCAGCTAGCCTGATGCTCGATCGGACAGGCAGGACGGTCAAGAACGCTACCCCACAAAATGGCAATCAAGACATCAAACGATTCTATTCTCCTGCGACCACCTCAGTCAAACCTGAGTCCAGCTCGAGTACTGCCCCTCCTTCTGGTCGCAAATCAACAGTAAGGCAGTTACATTGATATTAAAAGTGTTGTTAATTCCGCCATAGTCGGATAAGTCGAATGGGAAGAGTGTGTGGTTAGGTCGGGAAGGCGAGGAACTGACCGTTGAAGGTCTCGCTCTTCAACGGTACGAAGATCAAGGGTTCAAGGGGTTCGCGTCTTTTCCTTGCCAGTTTTGCGTGCGCTTCCTAACTACTCCGCCGCATCCAGTGTACACTGTGAAACGCGAATCATTTCCACGCTGTTTGGCCTCCTTTTTTGGGATGTGATATTTGCACCAATTCCTGGTGCATTTGAGACGCCCTACCAGACTGCCCCTCTTGACATTGGCGAAGACTCGTTTTACATCTCGCGCTTGGATCTCATGGAACAGCGACTCGTAGCCATCGAAGCCGGTCAGGCAGTCGAGCTCATACAAGAGGTCGATGCCAAGCATCGAGCCAACAAGACGTGGTGTGTTGGTATTCAATGGGATTTGTTCACTTATGAAGATCTTGTCGAGATCGTGAAGGTGAAATTTTGTTTTAAAGTGACTGTCACTGTTCTGGCTCACCAACACACACGGGTCAGTGCATCGGCGGGAAAGCTCTGTCAGTCATCTGCCGCGTTCTCTGCGAAGATTACTCGGCAGGACAGTCCGGCGGGCCGGATCTCTTCCTCTGGAATCCTGACAAGGGTGCTTGCAAGTTCGTCGAAGTCAAGGGCCCTGGAGATACTCTGCAAGAAAACCAAAAAGTGAGCATTCGACGCACGTCATGGTTTTATTTACATCGTACTGAACGTTCATGTAAGCTCTGGATCGACATTTTGTTGAGAGCGCCGGTACCTGTGGAAGTCTGTCGCGTAGTGGAGAGCGGGTCCGAGACGGACAAGAAGCCGAAAACTCGTACGCCAAAGACTGCTTGCAAGACGCCAAAGAAGAGGGCTGCTAGAAGCAAGTCTCAGAAAAAGAAAGCGAGTGAGCAGATAGTGGAGTCAGAAGATGAAGACGATGCCCTGCCCACCATCGCACCCGAAGAGCAACGCGATTCAACGGTGCCACGAGTTTCACCTGGAAGAGCCGACCAGCGTCCGGGTGATTCGTCTTCGACTTTACCTGACAATGAGGAAGAGACATCAAGTCCCTTGAAGCGCAAGCGAAGTTGCGTTGAAGTTGTCCTGCCCTCCCCCTCGAAGAGACCGAGAAACTAGGATCCCGTGTCTGTTCTGTATTCCCCCATGGTTATCGCCTTCCTCCTAGATACCAGGTCTTTTGGTGAGATAGCTTTTCTTCCTTCTTGTTCTGTGAAGCTGCCCGCCTTAGCTATACAATCAATCTAGTCAAGGTAGCTCTGAAGTATTTATTTCCCGTACGTCTTGAACTAGTTTAAGGATATCAGCTCAATTATATTCTACTTACATGTATGATTCACATCATTTCTCAAACACGTCTTCAAGCAAATAGATGTTGAAAGAGTAGGTTTGTATTCCAGCATTCCAATGAGACTACATAAGGAAAACAAAGGAAATGGCTACTCCGTTTTTGACCCTTCCCGCCTCGGACAGACGACAAACTAATACGTGCGCTTGAAAGGAGGAACAGCCTTGCACTCGGTCTCGTCGAGGGTGGTGTCAATGACGCGACGGTACTTGATGTCAACGTCTGGCGAGTTGACATCATGTTGCCAGGTAAGAGTGTGCTTCATCCAGGTCTCGTCGTCACGCTAGAAGTGGTGGTAATCAAGGTTTAGAACTTTGTATGCGACAAGGGCGAGGAAGAACTTACATCTGGGAAGTCCTCACGGGCGTGAGCACCACGAGACTCCTTACGAGCAGCCGCGGCAGTGATGGTCTGGACAGCGCACTGGAGGATGTTGCGGAGTTCAAGTGTCTCGACGAGGTCACTAAATGCGCATGAAGGTATGCCCCTCGATGAGATCGAAGAAGATCACGTACGAGTTCCAGATCATACTCCTGTCCTTGATACCAACATCCTCGAAGGAGTCGTAGATAGTGCGGAGTTTCCGAACACCCTCGTCCAAGCTCTGCTGAGTACTGTGATCAGGAAGCAATTCAGTTTCCCATCAAAGCAAACGAGGGAGACCAAGACTGACCGGAAGACAGCGGCATCAGACTGCATAGCCTTTTGCATGTCCAATCGAATGGAAGCAGTTGGCTTGGGACCATCTGCATTGCGGATCTTGTCGAGGAACTCAACGCTGCCAAGACCAGCCTCATCAGGGATCTTCTTGTGGGGCTTTCCGGGGGTAAGATTCTCCTTGATGTGGTTCGCGCAAGCACGACCGAAGACGACGATGTCGAGAAGGGAGTTGGCTCCAAGGCGGTTGGCTCCGTGGACGGACACGCAAGCAGCCTCACCGGCGGCATAGAGACCGGGAACAACCTGGTCATTGCCGTTCTACAACAATGTAAGCAAGCGCCAGAACATGGTGTGCTTGGTCGACATACCCCGTCAACCGTAAGGACCTCACCAGTGTATCTCGTAGGAATACCACCCACTAAAGCTGTGTCAGCTGGAGGTCAGCCACAGCTAAGACAGGTGCTTACTGTTGTAGTGAACGGTGGGCAACACTGGAATAGGCTCCTTGGTAACATCGACACCAGAGAAGATGGCAGCGGTCTCCGAGATACCAGGCAGACGCTCATGGAGGACCTCAGGGGGAAGATGGCTGAGTTGCAAGTAGAGGTGGTCCTTTTCGGGTCCGACACCACGTCCCTCGCGAATTTCAATGGTCATCGAACGGGAGACGACGTCACGAGATGCAAGATCCTTGGCGGTTGGGGCATAACGTTCCATGAAACGCTCACCCTCGGAGTTCAACAAGTATCCACCCTCACCACGGGATCCTATTTGTCAAGCAAGTCAGATCGTAGGAGGAAACATGTGGAAGAACCGTATAAAATACCTTCGGTGATGAGGCATCCGGCACCATAGATACCGGTGGGGTGGAACTGGACGAATTCCAAGTCTTGCAAAGGAAGACCAGCACGAGCAACCATGGCGTTACCATCACCGGAGCACGTATGTGCACTCGTGCAGCTGAAGTAGGCTCGTCCATAACCACCAGTGGCCAAGACAGTTTTGTGAGCCCTGAAGCGGTGCAGAGTACCGTCTTCCATGTTAAGTGCAATGACACCGACACACTCGCCATCCTGCATGATCAAGTCGAGTGCAAAATACTCGATGAAGAAGTTGGTGTTATGGCGGAGGGATTGACCATAGAGGGTGTGGAGCAGGGCGTGGCCGGTACGGTCAGCGGCTGCTGCACAGCGGTATGCCTGACCACCCTTGCCATACTGCAAAGATTGACCACCGAATGCACGCTGGTAGATCTTTCCGTCCTTTGTCCGAGAGAAGGGTACACCATAGTGCTCAAGCTGCAAACCAAAGCTTGATTCACATCCAGGTTTATTTCTTTTATCCGTCCGAACATACCTCGATGACGGATCTTGGTGCCTCACGACACATGTAGTGAATTGCATCCTGGTCACCAAGCCAATCTGAACCTTTGACCTGGAGCGAACAGGTGAGCGGGTGAGTGCAGATAAGCTCCGGTCACCATACCGTGTCGTACATATGCCATCTCCAGTCGTCCTCGGTCATGTTCTACAGACACAGTTAGACACGACACGACACGCAGGAACCTCGATCAACATACGCCTAACGCAGCATTGATACCACCCTGCAAAACATATGTCAGTATCAGACGCGCGTGAATTCGACTGCGATGTGTCCACTGACCTGTGCTGCTACGGTGTGACTCCGAGTGGGGAAGAGTTTGGTGATACAAGCAGTGTTAAGACCCGCCTCTGCGAGACCAAAGGCAGCTCTCAGGCCAGCACCACCAGCACCGCTGTGAAGGCCCAGAGTTAGCTCCGAAAGGAAGTGTGTATCGGAGGTACCTACACAACAATGGCATCGTACTCATGCTCGATGAGTGGGTACTTTCCCGATGACCAGGACTGTAGATGCGTGGGGTTGTTAGGTGGAGCTTTACGAAAGCGTTGCGAGAGGACGTACATCAACCTCCTGGGCTTTTACGGGGTTGGTCGCGACGACCTTCCTAGCGGGTAGTGTTGTAGAAAAAGAGCGCTGGGGGCGGCACAGTGCCCTGGATGGGATTGTCTTTGCCAGGGACTTTCTGAACATGGTTTGTAGGGAGAAAGAGTAGTCGGGAAATAGAGAGTCTTGGACCGCTCAATCACGGCGCGCGTGAAAGTTTCCGCATATGATTTCCCATGCAGGCCGACTGAAAATTGCTCCCATCACAAAGCCGAACGATCAAACTTAAGACTAAGTATCACTACTGTATCCAAGTACAATGTCAAAGTGAATAATGCTACTGTCTACTTGAGCACACCGAGCGGGTCGTGCTGCAGGCTCGGCGTACGTGGCGATGGACTGACCATGACAGTTGGTTGATGCGACGCAGCCGGCCGGTGCGAATGTGAAACATCTCCCCCCTCTGAAACTCGTTGGAAAGGATTGTTGGCAGATACTCGCACGGGAGCCCGTGGTGGTATCGCCGCGCGCGAATTCAACGGGGCACCCGACTGTGAACGACTGAGACTGCCACTGGCAACCATCGTACGAGCTGCATTGCCCGATGTCGTGGATATAAACCCACGCAGACTCTCGTTGACGGATGGCGGGATAGAGGGGTTCGGCGTTTTTCGGCGATTATCGAGAGAGAGTGGTGAACCAGCACCACCACTCGATCTTGCAATCTCCCCGGCACTTGCGGGGGAATGCGGTTGTTCTCTTGTCTCCCATCGCTTCTTGAACTCCTCTTCCCCCCAGAGCCTGCGCTCGTCGACCTCAGTGACCTGTCCGTTGAGAACTTCCCGTACATAGGCAAGAGATTCCATGGATTGCTTCTTTTGATCCCGCCAATGTTCTTCATCCGTTTGCTCATCCACCTCTCGATTGAGTACGTCCAAAATCCAGGTGACAGCCTCTCCGAGATGCTTGTTCTGTTGTCGAAGCTCTGCTAATTCGCGCACGGACTCGAATTCACTTCGGTGGTCCCACGCCGACCTCTCTGTCGGCATTCGTTCATCGAGCAGAGGATATGAAGACATTGAAGACGACCCAAAGGACGGAGGACGAACGAGAGTCGAAGCCAGATCGGGAAGATTGCGCTGTATAAGTACTGGTTTAGCACATCGGAAGCAGTTGATGGAACGATCTCACTTTGAGCTCAGACACAGCATTCATGACAGTCTTGTTGATGCCTAAACTCTCTCCGCGATCCAACAGCCCGCGTGCAATAAGCTCGGGAAGGCCAAGCTGAAACGAAGGCTGCTGGCGAAGACTACCTTCTGGGGGACTTCCTGATATGTGCTCAGAAGAAGACGCGTGGTGCACTCTCTCGATGGGGCGAACTCTTCGTCGGGAGACTGTAGGGGGATCCGGAACCTCGAGGGGAACATTGAGAAGATTGCGATTTTCGACGGCCAGTGATGCACCAGCGGCTGGTGTGTGAAGTATCTCCAGCGCAGTCGCCTGGCGGATGAGAAGCAGGATGTGATGCGGAGCCCCTTCTTCAGGGGTTGGACAAGGTGGATATCGTAGGAGATGCATGAGCTGGGTGCTATCATCTGATGGTATGACTGGACAGGTCGATCAGCACACCAACGATCGGCTCAAGGTCATACACTTACGCTTAGTTCGTATGCGTATCAGCATTGCAACACACGTCCATTGCACGATCTCGGAAATAGGAGACGAGCTAGCAAATAGCCCATCCCACAACAACATCGCTTCGCTCATTGGGAATTCGCGCGTAAACAGCAAGCGGAGCCATCGTCTTCATTAAACCGCACCACATGTCAGCAGGAAGAAAGTAATGCAAATCACTGACATACAATCCATAAATCTGAGGCTCGACACCCGCAGACTGCATCGCGTAGTGCAACACGGGATCGACAGACTTCAGGAGCGTGCCTTGAATATTGTTACATGTCTGGATAATCGGGGATATATAAGGCTTGAGGTTGATTTGTCCGCGGGAGGCTGAGGAAAGGACCGGCTCCCGCCATTCATACCAGTGCGAGATACTGCGCATTAGTGCGGAAAACAATGTCCAAGCATCAGCGGCAACCCATGATCTAGAGCACAACTCGGAGAACAAAGGGTCTGGTTCAGATGTCTCCGAAGATTCCGGTATGGAGTCGAAATCTATAGCCAAAGACGTCATTCAACCTTCAGCTTAGAATAGGGAGGGATGAGCGGACTCGCAAGGCAAAGGGGAGCAAGAACACCTAAGGCGGATTGTCCGAGAAAAACTCACCGATAGCGTAGTACAGAGGCGCAAGCAACTCGTGCATGCCTTGCCGATACCCAACGTCCGGGTGCATCACAGAATAAAGTAACAGAACGTTCGTCAATTGATGTTGCACATCTTCGTTTCGGAAATAACCCATGTCGGGGAATCTACGCACAGATGTGATCGTACACAGCTCGGGCATGCAGACTTGAAGAAAATCCACTCACGTTCTCTCGACGTCCTGCTGGATCGTCTTTCGAAGATCTACTGCAGCAAACCACTCCTTCCAGGGATTCTATCGGTGCTAGACTGTGAACGAGGCCCGACATGGCCGCATGCACAACATACCTCGTCGTGCAAACTCAACGGATTGTTCGTCTCCAAGTCCGTCGCAGGCTGTCTACTCCGTCTCGGGATCGTAAGGCCTGGTACAACAAAACTCTCGTCATAGCTCCCATCTGGCGCCCTCATCTTCTCGAGTAGCAATTCCGAGAACTGTTTCCGGGACTTGCGCAGAAACTTGATGGGCACGTTTGGGACTTCATTGCGCGGACGCTCCAGTGGCTCGTCTCTCAGGAGAAACAGCTGTCCGAATATGATGTGAGAATACTACCCAACAGATGAGATCTCTGCGCGATGGAAGACTCGCCTTCCATGCTAGACTACGCCCTGGTACTCCGATAGCGTCTTCTGAGGGCCGGAGGAGTTGCCCTTGGCCCACAGCATCCCTGAGTTTGGAAAGGCTGAATCCACTATGAAAGAGTTGCAGGTAGATATGGCTGTTGACAGTTGACGTGAACGTCTAATCAATGCTCGACGTGATTGTATGCGGACGCACTGGGTCAACCGCGTCGCAGGTCGCGCAACGCGTTCGGCCATTGCGGATCTCTGCTTGGAACAGACGAGGTATGAGGCAACTACGGCTGGATATCTTAAGGTGGCGATGTAGCGAGTCCAAATTGAGTCTTCCAGACAGGAGCATGGAATTGCGTTGCTTTCGAGACGCTCGAACCGAATTCACTCAGAGTCTCAGACGTACAGAGATGAAAAATGAAAATGAAAGTTCAATCTAAATGCGCTGTATAACGTACAAGCTGCGGCGTAGGATTATTTGATGGAATACAACATACTATCACGATGCAATGAGATCAGAGAATGGGATGCAACCGATGCCGACAAGAAACGAGTCCTTTAGTCAACCTCCTCCACGCTTGGGCCATCCTCAGAAGCACCAGGGAAACCGCCAGGTGCACCACCACCAGGGAAGCCACCGGGTGCACCACCTGGGAAACCACCAGGTGCACCCCCTGCAGCACCGTAGAGTTTCTGCATGATGGGGTTGGCGACACTCTCGAGCTCCTTCTGCTTCAACTCGTACTCCTCCTTGGAAGCTTCTTGCGAGGCCTCAAGCCATGAGATGGCCTCGTCAATTGCAGTTTGGAGCTTAGCCTTGTCGGCAGCTTCGAACTTGTCAGCAAGCTTCTCGTCCGTGATTGAGTTACGGAGGTTGTATGAGTAAGACTCGAGGCCGTTCTTGGCAGCGATACGAGCAGCAGCGGCCTCGTCCTCAGCTAGACGAGACAGTTAGGATCTTGTGTAATCTGAGCAGACTGCAAGAGACTTACCCTTGTATTTCTCGGCTTCGTCGACCATGCGCTCGATCTCCTCCTTCGACAAGCGACCCTTGTCGTTGGTGATGGTGATACGGTTGGACTTGCCGGTGGTCTTGTCCGCAGCGGAGACGTTCAAAATACCGTTGGCATCAATGTCGAAGGTGACCTCGATTTGAGGAACACCACGAGGTGCAGGAGGGATACCAGAGAGCTCGAACTTGCCAAGCAGGTTGTTGTCCTTCGTCCGTGCACGCTCACCCTCGTAGACCTGGATCAACACACCAGGCTGGTTGTCGGAGTAGGTCGAGAAGATCTCGGACTTCTTGGTGGGAACAGTAGTGTTGCGCTTGATGAGGGCGGTCATGACACCACCAGCAGTCTCGATACCGAGGGACAAAGGAGCGACATCAAGAAGGAGAAGGTCTTGGGTCTTCTCGGAGGTGTCACCGGAGAGGATAGCAGCCTGGACGGCAGCACCGTAGGCAACGGCTTCATCGGGGTTGATGCTCTTGTTGGGCTCCTTGCCATTGAAGAAGTCGGAGACGAGCTTCACAATACGGGGAATACGAGTGGAACCACCGACCAAGACGATCTCGTGGACGTTACCCTTGTCGATCTTAGAGTCACGGAGCACCTTCTCGACCGGGTCGAGGGTGCTGCGGAACAAGTCCTGGCACAACTCCTCGAAACGAGCACGGGTGAGAGAAGTGTAGAAGTCGATACCCTCGAAGAGGGAATCGATTTCAATGGAGGTCTGGGTGGCGGACGAGAGAGTGCGCTTGGCACGCTCGCAAGCGGTACGGAGACGACGGAGAGCACGGGGGTTGGAAGAGAGGTCTAAGTGCACGATCAGTACTCTGGTATCAGGTATTGCAGCGGAGTAACTTACCCTTCTTGTTCTTACGCTTGAACTCCTGGACGAAGTGGTTGACAAGGCGGTTGTCGAAGTCCTCACCACCCAAGTGAGTGTCACCAGCGGTGGCCTTGACTTCGAAGATACCCTCCTCGATGGTCAAGAGCGACACATCGAAGGTTCCTCCACCAAGATCGAAAATCAAGACATTGCGCTCGCCGGAGACCTTCTTGTCGAGACCATAAGCGATGGCGGCAGCGGTAGGTTCGTTGATGATACGGAGGACGTTAAGACCGGAGATAACACCGGCGTCCTTGGTAGCCTGACGTTGAGAGTCGTTGAAGTAGGCGGGAACAGTGACGACGGCGTTGGTAACATTGTATCCCAAGTAAGACTCGGCAACCTCCTTCATCTTGAGGAGGACCATGGAGGAAATCTCTTCGGGAGACTAATGGTCGCATTAGAAACTGCTGATTTCAGTCCATCAATAGATCACTTACGAATTCCTTGGTCTCGCCACGGTATTCAACGGAGACGTAGGGCTTGCCAGCCTTGCTGAAGACCTTGAAGGGGAAGTGCTTGATATCGGACTGCACTTCGGCATCGTCGAACTTGCGACCGATGAGACGCTTGGCATCGAAGACACTAAGAGCGTATAAGCCACCGAACAGATAAGATAAAATGAAGAGACATACGTGTTGTGGGGGTTCATGGCGACCTGGTTCTTTGCGGCATCACCGATGAGACGCTCGCTCTCGGAGAAGGAGACATAGGAGGGTGTCGTGCGGTTACCCTGGTCATTGGCGATGATCTCAACTCGATCGTTTTGCCAAACACCGACACAGCTAAAAGAAAAAAAATCAGATCGTCATGTGGGCACAAAACGGACGGTGATACATACGAGTAGGTCGTGCCAAGATCAATACCGATGGCTTTTGACATGTCGGACGTGTGTTATGATAGATGGAGGTGTTTTATGAGGTTGGCGTGAGCTGGTCGTTGTGCGACAGATGAGAAGGAATGAGACAGTGAGGATGAATTGCTAGCGGGTTGGAGATTTATATACGGAGTGATATTCTGTGTCATTCCAGGACCTTCTTTCGACCTTCTAGATGGTTCTTCCCTGACGTATGGGATTAGATAATGAAAACATACCTATTCAGGAAACTCTCTCAGTGTTGCAGAACGTGCTTGCCATCACCCGCCCATTCGGTCCCATTCTACTAATTTCTAGCATCTTCACGCCCACTATCCGTGCAGCTGTGCTGTCCAAATATCTAGCAGGAATGTATGTGTACCGTACGATGCAACAGACGCAACGGGTAAAATGCAGATGCATGCACGATCATCAACATACATGCTCCAGTGGAAAAAAAAGGTGGAAAAAAGAAACAGCACAACCCTGTTTTTCGGTCATGCAAGCGACGTAGAAAGTGGGGGTAGCACACAAAGAAACAAAAGGAAACTAGGCTGGAGTGTCGTAAAAGGTCATGAATCTCGGTAGATGCGGCTTCGAGTATTAAAAACTAGCAGCACACATGTAGAAAGCAGGTGTCCACCGATCCAATTTTCACGCTCCGTTGGTGTGTGGTCCAATACCAATCGTATCCTCTAGGCTACGGTGGGCTTGGAGATCACGAATGACTGATGGATCGACTGACAATCAAGGGTAAGAATTCGCCATTCATTCCCATGTGATGGATGGAATAATTACCTGGCAAAACACTCTTCCTCCGAACATGGGGACTGAGTGAAACGGGTGAATGTTCGCTCCCAACTTGAGGGTACTCGCGCTGTAGTAGATCATAAGTACGCGTTCTACACTTCCATACTGTATGCACGAACATCCAAGCCAGGGTCCGCCATAGGCACCCTCTCGATTCCGCTCTCGTCTAATTCTGCGGGCATTTCACCGTCAATTGACACGGCGTTCAACTCCATCGACAACTCCAAAATGTCAGAGTCATCGCCAACAATCGGCGGCGGAGGCGGCAGGCGCTCGACTTCCCTGAACCCCTTGGGGAGCTTCCCGTTAGCATTTTGCATTGCTTTTTCGCGAACTTTTTGCCACTCCTCATATCGGTCGACCGCATGTTGTTGCTCGCTGTTAGTCGTATGATCAGCACGCTGACATCGACTAGAAACGGTAGAGTGAGAACTGACTCGATTTTACGTTGTTTGTATTGTTGTAATGTCGTGTCAAATAGCTCGGGATTGATTTCCATGAACAATTTGAGAGCATTGTATACCATCCCGTGTATTGTCCTGCGGTGACCGTCGAATCCAATTATCCTTGACAACCAGAGAGCTTACCGATTCCAATGGGACTTTGAGTTAGTGTATAATGCAGGGAAGACAATTGGTAAGAGAATGGCCAAGTTGTCGCTCATGAGATTGACAACATATTCGTTGTTCCAGTACAACAGCGCCCGCTCGGCGACTTGGAAGTGTTGACTGTTGATACACCTCGCGAGTTGCTGGAACAAGGGAATTTGGATCTTCTGGAACTCGGCAGGATCCGTGACGTCCAAGACTTCCTCGACCTCGTTCAAAAACATAACTTCCTTTGGCGAGTTGACCTTTGGCCAATACTTGAGCAACCCAAGCATAACTTCTTCAGCGAGCGACGGGTCCTTTTCCAAGAACTGAACGACACAGTAGGCCAGCTGAGGATGATAGAGTGCTAGACTCTTGACTTTGTGAAGGGGGACGAGGACTCGAGTCAAAAAGGTCTTGTGCTCCTCCTTGAGAGGCAACGCAAAACCGTTGATGATCGAGCCCAAAATCTCGAGGAGCTCTGCAATCCCGTTGTGCCGCTCCGACTCATAGATGAAGTGGTAGAAGACGTTGCTTATCGAACGACGAATGAATGCGCGAAGATTGAGGAATTTGCCATATATACGATGGAGTGTTGTCTTGAGAAAATCGCGTTCCCTTGGGTCTTCCGAGTCAAAGAGTTCAAGAAGATTGATTACGAAAGTCTGATCGATGTATCGTTTTGCGAGATTCGTATTGAAGTCGGGGCTTTCAACAAATCGGAGGAAAAACTCGTAGACAATCTGAAGATGAGGCCAGGCGAGTTCCAAAACGGGTTCGTCTTCTTCCGGGTCAAACGCGTCGCCGGTGGGATTGACCGGAGGGGGTATAGCACGAAAGAGGTTGACAGCGAACTGAAGGGAATAAGCGATGAGAAAGTGGGAAGACGCGTGGGAGGCTTACCATGTTGACAACCTCGGGGTATATGTTATCGGTGATGACACCTCGTTGAGTGGTGATATATTCGAGCATCTCGTGCAAGGTCTGCGCCTTGACTTGTTTACCTTTGAGCTCCGAGCTCGCGTCGTTGAAGTCGAATAATACATGGCATTGGTTGAGTTTCTTGACGAATAGCTGGGACCTTTCCGAGGGAGACACCTCTAATGGAGTCTGGTCAATGGGAGGGTAAGATGAAGGGAAAGAGTACGAACCTGAAAAGGGGGCAAGTCGTTCGATTTCGACCCTTTCCGTGACGACGAAGCGGCTGCTGCGTTGCTTGCGTGGGGGTTTTCCGACAATAGGGATGGTGTCACGAGGGCCTGAGCGCAAACGGTTGAGGGTGTTTGCACGAGGAGGAGTGGCATTTGATCCCGAGATATCTAGGCCCAGAGAAGCGCGCTCAGGAGATCCGAATTGACCTGATCTGGGTGCAGTTTCAGGTGCAGGATCAGAGCTGACAACGACGATTGGAGGGATCGGGGAAGACTGGGAAGCATTGTATCTGCGGTCTGGAGTAGAGGCTGAGGATGATGAGCGGTTGTAGGAGGATTGTGCCTGGGACGCAAGGGAGTGGTTTGTCGTGTTGTTGACGGAAGTGCCTGGTAGAGTTTGTGAGGGCACAGGTTGAGGGAGAGGTTTAGCGGTATTTGGAGGGGGAGGCGGGGGTGCTGGAGCAGGAGCAGGCTGTGATTTTGAGTCTTTCGTCTTTGTGGAAGCAGAGTCCTGAGAAGTCTTCCTGAGCTAAAGACGAAAAGTCAAGAAAGTGAGTGGATTGAGATGGGATGAGAGCACGCACGAAAGATTTCTTGAGACCCTTCATGGCAGATACGACAGCAGAGCGGATGTCTGCAGTTCTTGATGGATCTATGCCAGGGTTTATATTCGCTCAAGAGAAGTTTGTTGTGGGCAGTCTGTTGTCAGATTCAGCTGGTCACTGACGGGATCGATGAACACCACCGGCGGCGTGATCAAACGTCACAAACGGTCACGTCACGCACCACACGACCAGGTCTGTGTCTCTAGTGTTCCACAGTGTTGGCGAGGGACAACGAGGACGATTTCAGCGAGACGAGGATGTATGAGGTGGCAGGTTGGGGTATCTAGAGTGCTATTACTTGGTTTCTTGGTGTTGTGCTGGCAATGGAGTTGTTTCCTTTTTTGATGATCCAGACTGGCTCGCAACCGTTGCAGCCGAGACGTCGCAGCCAAGTTGCGGTCAAGTTGCAGCAATCACTCTGCGGCCACTTGCACTTGCTTCACCTCTTCTCTTTGCTCTCTCTCCATCTCTTGAACGCAGTCCCCTTCCAAACGCCATGGCTGGTAAGTCTCACCCTCGCACCCTCCTCGTCCTCGCTCACAAGTTCTCTAGCCATATATGCCGTATATACCTCTCCAACTCACCCACCCGTGCCAAACCACCTCCCAACACTCGTCGTCACCCCACACGGTACACTGTCATCATATTTGTTAGCCGAGAATCTCTTGACACCAACCCCAACCAGGCCAGCCATCAAACATCCTCTACTCCTACCTGCACACAAACTACGTACGTCTTCCTTATCATTCTGTCCTTCCCCTTCTCACACCCGCACAGAACACCGAGAACTACCTCTTAACACCCTCCCCACAGGGTGACCTCTGCGTCGCCAAGCTCTTCCCACCTCGCCAGAATCCAGCTGCTAAATCCTCCGCTTCTGACCCTGGTCACTCCACCCCATCTGCGTCCCGTGTCGTCCGCTGCGAAGCTTCTCGCAACCTCAAGTGGTCTATGACTAACACTGGTGTCATTTCTCCTATTTACAAGCTCTCCCTCCCTTCCCCTGACTCTCCCGATCTTCCTCTCTTCCAAATCTCAAAGCCAAACCCTAATGCTGCCTTCTGGAGCATGTTCTACTTTGCTTATGCAGGCCATAACATACCCCCAAAGCGCATCGAGTTTGGAAAGATACAGAAGAACCCACCCGGTCCCAACGGTGGCGGAACCAGGATAAGCATCACTGGAAAAACCCCCGAAGAAAAGGCCGTATGGCAGACTCTGGGAGAGGGCAACGAAGACTGCGTCGAATGGGTCGTCCTCTGCGCAGCACTCAATCTACTAGAGTAAGTTCCTCCCCTCTCTTACCGCTGCTCCCATTTTCGATCTCGCTTCGTGACATTCTTATCTCATGACCTACCTTTCGCATCTGCCCATCTCCCCGCTTCCGTTTCTGTAGCGATGAAATTATAAAGGCCGCTGAGAAAAATCCCCCACCACCTGGTCCAATACCAAACGGTACACCTGCCCCAGGTGGGCGCCCAGCGCCTGTTTCACTCCACGACCCCGGCCCAGCCTCCGGTCCCGCCGGTCAGCCACGTCAAGGTCCCCCACCTCAGCAAGGTCCCCCGCGAGGCGCGCCCCCTCCACACGGTCAACCTGGTATGGGTCCAGCGCCTGGTCCAGGTGGCCGTCCAGCTCAGGGATTCCCACCACCGCGAGCTTTTGCGCCAGGTCAGGGTCCTCCACCAAATCCAGCTCTCCCAGGAGGCTACCCTGCGCCTCCGCAAGGCTACGGTCCTGGACCAGGAGCGCGCGGCCCTCCACCAGGACAGCGTCCAGGCATGCCTATGGGTATGCCGCCAGCTGGTCCCCCACAGGGTATGGTCGCTGGTCGCGTGCCTCCCCAACACATGCCCCCTCCTGGCCAACAACCTCTGCCTCAGGCTGCTGTTCCGAGGAGATTCTAGTCGTCCCCTGTTGACGGACTGCTCGTTGATTGGTTTGTATACCATGTTGGAACGCTTGTTTCCTCTTTCACTTGTCTAGTTTCTGCCCCTTTTTACACAGTGTTCAGCTCACATTTATTTGGTCTTTTGGTTTGATGTCAGCCTTATTTTATTTTATTCTTGTGGTCCTGCTTTTCTCAATTATTCAGCAGTGCTGGACAGTCTGGTCACTCGACCCAAGCAGGGTAACCATGGGGTGCCGCCGCTCTCCATGAACGATGCTGTAAGATACTTATCTCGAATTCACGAACGACGCAATCTTGATGCAATCATGTTTTATCAATGTTTCATTATGTTTCGGTTGTAGACTAGGGGGTATACCATCACTGACTTAAGAACTACGTCAATGCCCTCCCAATGATCGATATACGACACGTTACATGTCGTCTCACTCGTCAAATCGTCGTCGACTAGGGGGATCTGACGCGGATTGCACAAAAAATGTCCAGCTCCAATCAGTTTTTGATGAGTTTTTCCAGGGCGTCCATGGAATAAGCTGCGAGCATATCTTTAGCCCACAATCACATGTATCGAACGCCGCAAGCTTACATTTTGGTCTCTCAAGCGGCAGCCCCAAAGCTACACGGCGTGATCACATCAGTCCTTATCGTTCCAATCAAAAGGAAACGGTGTGAAAACTGACCTCGTGCCCACACAAGTTGGGTCAAAGCTCCCAGAGCTGCGGGAGTGTGAGCCTCGATTAGCGGAAGCAACAATCAACCGATCTCACCTCTCGAGACACCGAAGATAACTGTGTAGTACTTGATTGAAGGGAAAAGTCAGAACGATACTAGCGAATCAGGCACACGAGGATACCTTGAACTCGGTCAGACCGTAATGGTACAGCACGCATCCTATCGACCGGACTCAATAAGAGGTGACAGGATTTCACTTGAAATGGACATACCAGACGTGGCATCGACGTTAGGGTAGGGGTTCTTGGTCTATCAGATACTGTAGTTAGGAAACGCACGAAGACTAACTCCATCGAGCCTACCTTGCCGTGTTCCTTCAAGACGTCAGGAGCGACCTCGGCAGTCTAGACCAAGTTAGCAATAGCTTGGAACTCATGACGGGATTATACCTTCTGGACAAGCTGGATAATGGGGCTTGCTTGGAGCTCAGGACGGCTCATGCAGAATTCTTGAAGCGCGATGAATCGAGGATCAGGGTTGCGGAGGACACCATGACCATATCTGGGAGAGCGTACAGCAGTGTTTGATCGGAAGGTTGCCAACACCTACCCTGGGACAACTTGTCCGCTCTTGAGAGTCTTCCAGAGGTAATCTTTGATGTTCTCGTGACTGATGTTGTCGCCAATCTCCTTCTGCATGGCCATCTGCCATCTCAACACCTCCTGGTTGGCAAGGCTAAATGGTGTTTAGTCTAAATGTGTCCCATCAGTGGCGCATATACGCACCCGTGAAGAGGTCCGGCGAGAGCAAAGAGTGCAGCAGAGTAGGAAATGTAGGGGTCGGCGAGTGTAGAGCCAACGAGGTCTAGATTCGAAATGAGATGCACTTCTCCGACCATCACAAGGTTGACACATACGAGACGTGTGCGCCGAGGCATTTCCACCCTCGTGATCACCATGGAGAGCGATATACAGACGGAGGTACTCAGTCAGGTACTCGTTGTGCCCGAATCCGAGCATGTTAGAATAGTTCCCTGCCAAACATTCACATCATAACTATATAAATTGAGTGAGACCTACCGACGAGATCCAAGTTCTTGTCGACGGGGGCCATAGACGTCTCTGGGTGGTACACATTGCGATATATGCGCGCGGCCAAGGCAGGCAACTTGGCGACGAGGTCCAAGCAGTCCTCGAGCGTGGGTTCCCAATACTCGCTCTTCTTAATGCCGCGTTCGTATGCCGCCTGGAACTTACTGTCATGATTCAAAGCGGCAACACCCATACCCAGTTGGGTCATAGGATGGAGAGTCTTCGGCAGCCTATAGGTAGTGGCGTCACAATTTTCCGAGGACGTGCCAGGGGATTAATCACGCACGAATCAATGAGTTTTTCCACGAATACAGGCAGATCACCTTTCTCGGCTAGTTCTGCCGAAAGTTGATTGCTCTGGTCGGGAGACGGGACCCGACCGGTGAGTAAAAGCCAAAGCATACTCTCGGCAGTCATTTCTTTGCCTCCAGCTGCTGGTGGGAGAACCTTTTGGCAGTCAGGAATGGTAAGCCCGTGAAAGCGAATGCCCTATATCACGAGATAGTGAGTACCCAAGTCCGGTCAGACCGGAAGAAATAACTGACCTCGTTGGGATCAAGGACAGAAGCTTCCCAAAGCATCGCCTTGAGGCCTCTCATACCACCGATGATGTTCTCCACCTGAAGACACGTCAAGCTATCATGAAAGTGGCATGGTGCATTGTACTACCTTGACGTCACCGACGACTGTCTGGCTATGCTCGGCTTTCTATTTTCACAACAAAATGGTGTCAGTGGAAGCATATTACTGGTTGGACATAGACTGACAAGCTTCTTGAGCTGATCCTGCTTTGCCGGAATGACCTCCCGAAGAGTCTCTCTGAGAGACTGCATGAACATCCACGTCAGACCAAATAGGTAGGTGGTAGTACAAGCTGAGCATACCTTGGTGGAAGCCCAGCGACGGGATCCGACATTAGCTACGTTTCTGGAGAGAGTCTGTGCGCTGCGTCCGAACATGCTTGAGCAAGTAGGTCTGAGTGAAAAGACGAAAGACGCGTGAAATTGCGAGCGAGCAGGGTTTTTACTCCCGGGTAGAAATCGGTTCGGCCGGCCATGTATATCCGGCGTCGCTTTCGGTGCTTTCGGACGGTGGCCGGAGTCAAACACGGACAAAGGACGGCTTGTAAGAAGACACGTCGCTAACTCTGACTTGTCAGTCTGACACCAACGCACCAATGGCCTCGGTGCTCGTCCCCGTCTTGTACATCGGCATTGTCATATCAAGTCTGCTCATATTCTCTCATTTCTATAGAAAACGGAACGCAGGTATATACATCTTTCTTGCCCATGGCTTGGACACGTTGTGAACTCCCTCACAGGCAAGCTATACGCACCGTACTTTTCCTCACATCCAGACCGTGATGTCTATGTCACGCTGCTCCAGAAGTCGGACCCGCCAGTGCATGAAGCACTCCTCAAGGCTGCGCTCGTCAGGCGCGCCATCTCAGACGTCACCCGCGTCGTAAAACTCCGCGAGGACAAACCGGCACTCCAGAACCTCCTCCAGAAAGGCGCAATCGGCGATGACTTATGGAACAGTCTACTCCAGGCAGAGAAGGAGCTCGAAGCAGAAATCATGGATGTCGTTGCCGAGGCAAACACGTTTGTTGAGGGCTGGGGTACAATCATCTTCCAGACCGCCGGCGAGATGATCGCGAACGAGAAGATGCGTGGCGTTTTCGAGGCAACAGCAGCAACGAGGGCAAGCAAAGGTGAGACCTTCAAAACGTCTTTTTATTCGTCCCTTCTTATACTGGGCTCCAGAACAAAAATACGGCAAGATTGGCCAACACATCGACCTCTCATCAGTGCAACCAATCATGATGGCTGGACCACCACCACCACCAGGGACGCCAGCAGCTGCAATGTTCGCCGCGGCACAAGCACAAGCGGCGCAGGCACAACTCAGGGCACAAGCACAGGCGCAGGTTCAACAATCACCAGCACGTGCAGTTACCCCCATACCAGCAACACCCGGCAAGCCTACGAATGGTCTCGCTCCACCAAACCCCGGTCGCGCAGAAAGCGTTGCGTCTAGCGACGGTGAGGCAGACCCCTCGCAATCTCCGTCAAAATCCGTATGTCCTCAGTCCTCCCCTCTCAATCTCCCCTGACCATTTTCTAGCCAAGAAAGAACAAGAAACGGAAGTAGTTGATAGTTGGTACAGACATTCTTGATACCTATGACATCCTCCATAATACATATTTTGTTCCATTGGACTTGCAATCGCCTGATCTCTCGCAAGCACTGAGAGTGCGAATTGAGCTAGAATTGAGTCGGAAAAAAAGTACAATGCGTAAGATTAAGAAGACCATACGTCGAAACACGATCCAATCGAGCCGGACACGTTTACAACTACACATCAACCTCTGATAACTATAGCTTTCTCTCCTGCGCCAGATCTCGTCTTTCCTGACTTGTCTACGTGGTCAAGACCGAGAACATCATCCGGCGCAAACTTGTGATCATAGATTATGTCCTCTGGAGGCAAGGTCAAACACAGCAAACGAATTACACACTGTGGCGCTACTCACCATCCTCAATATAAGATGGCTGTTTGAATGTGGAAATTTGAATGAGGGCAAATCTGTACTTTGTAATGTCTTTGTCTGAGGCACCTAATCGTGCTTGTAGACGTCTCTTCGTGTCTGCGAACTTTTCGTGCTATGGGAAGGGTCAGCATAAAAGAAAATTATGTATGTTAGTACGCGAAGACACGTACAGGTTTCACAACGAAGCGGAATGGTACACCATGTGTCCGCGCGACCTCTTTCTGGAAGTGGAAGACACTTATGATCTTCTCATGTTCGTCAGCTTCCAGTTCTTCTCGCGGTATTTCCTATGAATAGCTCTGTCTGTGCCTTCAACATGCGGAACAACGATCCCCACATACCTCTGCGTAGAGTTCCACTGGTTCAGGAATATTCCCGATCATCTCCGAACCAGTGAACTCTTTCTGCGTCTTTCCGTCCTTGGACACCTCGAACACACGAATCTTCCCGGTGCCTTCTGGTGTCAGTGTCACTTGTTTGGCGAGATGATCAGCCAAGTCGTGGACCATGCTCGTCTTCGGTAGGAGGAAGGGGAATGACGCCTCTTCCTTGTTGTGAATGCCCGTCCACATGATCTTCAAACTTCGCTTCGTCTCGAGCTCGACGATGCTGACATCCAACTTCTCATACAGAATCACGGTCGTCGTTGGGTTTATGTAGTTGGTGCCCATGATTTCTGCTATGCTCTGGTTAAGAGAGCGCTTGAGAATGGACTTGGGAGCGCCGTTGGTGACGTGCGTCGTCGTAAAACGAAGTTTGATGGGATCATGCCGCAAGTACTCGCCCACTTTTTGAGACATCTTCAGGTGCGTCAGTGTGAAATGGCAAGAGTAGTAGACGGAGAGCACGCACGATATCGTAGTTGTGCTTCTTGCTCAAAATTAGACTGAACTCGGGATGGTCATGATCTGGCTCCTCAAATTTCGGGCGGAAAATGATCATCACGCGGTTCTGCAAGAAGTCGTAGAACTGTATGGGATTCGAGTAGAGGCCCTGGCCCTCGAGATCATGGATTCTAGTAAACAGCAAGCATGAGTTATGGTGTCCGTCGAAATCAAGTGAGAATACAGACTCTTTCTCAGACTGTTCGACCTGGAAACAGATAACATCTCCGTCCTGGATCTCGCTCTGAGCAAATGTCAGCTTCTGCTTCATCTGCTCGATCATGCCAGGTTTGATTTCCTATGCAAAATGTGAGGTCAATTGCTCGCGTGACTCTTGGAGGAGATCGTACCTCATACAACTTCAGAGGTGTTCCAGGTGTCCACCGCATGCGTTCATTGATTGCCGGGTGGAGATCTTGAACTTTGCTGTTTCGAGAGACGTATACCTTTCCAGCACCAAAGAGCGTCTGTTTGGACGTGTCGAAGTGTTTAAGGAAAACCATGATAGAACCTGCAGGGAGCTCAGGCTATAACCATAACATTAGGCACTAAACAAGCATCTTGTGAGGTATGATACAACATACCTTGGTTGGGTCGGGTATCACGTCGAGGTAGAGGCGAAGATCGTTTTGCCGCGCCGCCATGTTGTTACGAATAACTTCAACAGCTGTAGGACAGCATGAGCACACGCAATGAAACATGTGCACGAATATACGCGTACTTAATGTAGGCTCATTCTCAGGGATATGCGTATCAGGTCGAACAGTCTTGTTTTGTCGGTTGACAAGGACCCATAGCCGAACCTTATTGTCTGAAATATTGAAGTGGCTGGCAACGCGCGACTTGAAGAGACTGTACGTCTCCTGTTTGAGGACACGGAAGCTGGGCAAGTCTGAGGGGGGCCAATGCTTCTCGTCAAACGTAGCAAGGTCGAAGCCTTCGTGTTGGGAGAAAGTGTCGTCGGTGATGACCTTGGCAGTTAGGAATAGATGTTGCTCCTCGCGTTCTCTCTTCTTGGCCTCGATCTGGAGACGTTCCTCATCCAGCCTTCGCTCTGAAACCAAGTTAATTGACATGTGGAAGAACAAAAAAACACATACTGAGGTGGGGTGGTGTGTCTTCCTCCTTGAAAGGCGATAGTATCTCGTCGATCGCGGACTCGCGAATGTATACCAACATGTAAGCGTTCGTGAAGCGCTTCATGGCACGGACCTGATTACGCTGCAGTGGCTGTGGAATACCGTTCAATGGTTCGCCGCCATAGTTCTCTTCCAACACCTCGCGATCAGTCACAGGGGTCACACGGTCATCGTCGAACTTGAGCCATCTTGTCTCCCGATCAGGCTTAATCAGGGCAAAGTAGTGACCGCCGTTGACATCGCCGGAATGCACCAGGACACCATGCAGCTTGTAGACCCAGTTCTCGGTCTTGGTCGGACCTTCGTCAATGAATTCTCCAAGGTCGATTTCGAAGGGGAACTCGTGGCGATCGTTGATCTTCAGGGCAAATACATTGAGTGCCAAGCGAAACAACGGTCATTCGCTCTTACCTTGACCATGGCATCACGCTGGATGTCGTACTCGAAGCGCTTCAGTTGAAGATGAAGCACTGGTGGAAAAGACTCGAATACGAAACCCTTCTTAGCGTCCTGAAGGCCATAACCTTCAGCATGGTACTTGTTCTCGCCCTCCATCATCTCCACGGCGACGAAATACTTGAAAGACTCGTAGAGATTCTTCATCCCCTTGACATTCAGTTGGATATCTAAAGGCAGGATAGTATCAATGTACGACATGCATCGAAAGAGGCTGACCCTTGAACTCTTCAATTTTCGAAGATTCGTAGTCGACGTTAACACACTTGATATAGCTCTTCATTTTGCCCACGAAGAGCTTGGCGATTGCACCCTCTGCTTGCGTGCCCTATGCATACTACATTAGATACGCAGACTAGAAGAGGACAATCGAACCTTCATCTTCGACTCCAGGTTATCTTGCAGCACTCGGTTGAATTCTTGTACATCGTGTTGATAAAACGAGTCGTTGGACTTCCATCCGAACGACTTTGTTAGCTCCGTTGTCCCTGTCAAAGTTTGAGCATTCATCCATCATCACACGTACTAAAATACTGACCAACGGGTTGGTCCGAGGTCTGTAGATGGTAAAACACCCGTTGCAATGCAAGGGAGACACTTTCCGTGGGGTGCTCATCCTCAGTAGGGATTTGGTACACAGCCTGTTTGCTGATGTGAGCAAACGTTATTCTTACGCCACCGGAGACCTGCCTTTCTGAAGTATCGTGTGCAATACAATGATTGAAGGAGAGAGTTCATATAACATGTTGCGCCCTGATTTTTCAAGCCAACATATCCTGTCTCCTTCTTGGAATCGTAACTAGATAAATAAGCATGAGCGCCACAAAGTACAAAGGGGGGAAAGTGGCTTACTTGACAAAGTTATGCCATAGCACGCCGGTGGGATCCTCAAGTACTCGAACGTACACGGTGACATCGGCTGACTCATCCTCGATAGTTGGTCGGAGGTGACCTTCTTGAATGTTGAATAACTTTCGCAGTTCACTGAAACGTGTGAAGCCCCAGTCGCACTCCTCGGCAATGAAACGATGGTGGGCATCTGTTAAACTGAGGGTAAGGGGTCGAATGAGAGATGCATGGAAATTGACTCACGGCTGACGGTGTATATGGTAGGGTCATGAATGTTGGATATTACCAGAGCGAATTGAGCACATGCGTGCCAACCTTCGGGCGACTTCTTTGGGTCTGCGTAATCGAGGTACACTGAGACGGTATCATTAGGGGGTGCGTTGGAGTTTCCAAAGGGGAATAAGAGTATGCGCCTGTTGGATAAGGATGTGAATGGGGGTAGTGGAGTAGAGAAAGAGAATGGCTCACCATCGGTGACCGCCACAATCAAACTCTGGGCTTGTTATTCTCTTCTCGAGCTTCTTCCAATTTGACAATCTCCAAGCGAACACCTTGAAATCTTTAACATCATGCCCCAAGTCTGGCATATGCTTTGCAGCGAATGCCTCGTCTGGTGGAGGGACAATGAGATAAGGGGACAATTCAGATTGAGAATGTAAGCATACGCTCGCGGACTGATACTATGTCGTCTACGATTTCCATTGGAGGACCACCGTTCGCTTTTTCGTCGAGGATTTCCATGGTATCACTCTAGAGGGGACGCAAAGGCGATATTATGAGCGGGGTGTTTGGAGGATTTGATGTGGATGTGAGCACACCGTTGTGGTCGATGTGGAACAATGGATAGGGACGAGTGCGTTGTGAGCGTTCGGAGGTTAGACGGGCGGGATATTATCGCAGAGGGTCCAGCTGATGATAGTACACGAGTCGCGCAGTCGATGGGAAATCGTAAGCGACCGACCTCATTGATTGCGTAAGCAACCCCCCCGCCCTGTATAAATTCACTCGTCCGTGGAATGTTCCTTTACCCCTCCAATGTCACTCCCCCATTCATTTTCTCTTTCTGTCAACTTTGTGTGATAGTTTTCACTACACGATCCTTAGATTGTCTCGACAGGGTGACTCAATGTCTCCACCAGCCTTTCCGCTGTCTACTGTCGGTAATGAGTCAAAGTCGTGTAAGATCAGGTCTATCTCTCTCTCCTGCTCTGATCTCGTCTTGGGATTGGGGCAATGAGGGGAGCAGAGTCTTTGACACCGCCTTTTACTCTCTTTTTGATGGCGCGCCTATTCCATTGCGTCGTTATCATGTATCTTGGCAGACATGTCGTTAGTACTTGTAAATAAATATCTTTGCGGTAGACACGAAAATTTGAATCTGGTTGCCGTGGACAGGATTTTCGACATGGGCAGGCTTGTTCGGTTCCCCTGTTCAAATGATCAACGACTCGTGGACCACTCGTGCTTGGAGGGTCCCTTGATCGGCGCAGACGGTATCCGAGCCGATATACACGGGCGGGTTGCCGTCGCAATGGGCGCTGTGATGAGGAAGTTGTCGGAGAGATACCACTTTCGGGTCGCTCAGTCTAGATAGCCCAACTATGCATATGATAGTTCCTCCTCGATGACATTGAGTGTGATCCGAATATACAGAGATGGGATTACTTGCAGTCGAATTGTAGTTGGCTCTGAGTTGGCTACTATCCTGTGTTGTGTTCCCACCAAACCTGCAAGGAAAGGAACGGTCGCCTCGAGAACGTAAGCAGGAGCTTTCATAGTGCCGTACCAATAAACCAAGTTGGGCCTCATGTCGACAGCCCGGCATCTCTCTCTTTCTCCATTCCTTCTGTCTTTCACTTCCATCCTCAAAATCTGGTTTTGTTTCTCCATTTTATCTCTCATACCAGTCATTTTGTATGAATAGTCGAAGGCGCGACGACCGCTCAGCTTCAGCAGTCGATCATTACAAGCAATGGGTCTCGACAGACAAGTATGACTATGATTCCGACCGTCGAAGGAACCATTCCTCTACTCTGCCATCCCACTCATACGACCAAAGAGCTTATCCATCTCAAGATACCCGATACCACGATGCGAGACAGCCTACTCGGTCTCATCGACAAGACCCCCATTATACCTCGGCACATCCGTCTTCCTCCTATCATCAATCGTCCGCGCCCGGTCCGTCAACGAGCAGAACTTATCAACACGCGACGAGACCATCTGCTCAGTATCCTTCATCCGGCCATCACTACCCACAACCCACTACCCATCAACAACACACGCATCCTATGCCTGCGCATCCAGTATCCACTTACCCTGTAGCTAGCTTATCTCGCAGACCGTATCCAGAAGCGCCTGATCCAAGAACTTCGAGACGTCCCGCCCCTGCCCCGATACCCCAATCCTCATACGAGCCGGTATCCAGTGGCGAAGACATTCCGAGGTCTTCAAGGCATCCCTCTCGTGCCGTTCAGTCTTCAACGCAGCCCCCTCAGCCAGCTCCAGCGAACCAATCATACTGGACGCCCGCCCCGGAGATGTCCTCGCGACGCCCCAAAGATCCGCCCAGGGATCGCGAAAGGGATCGCGAAAGGGACAGAGAACGAGAGCGGGAGAGGGCTAGCACCGACGTTGAGAGAGATGGGTACAGGGAGAAGGCGAGGGCTGACCGGTACCGTGAACGTGAACGTGAACGAGAGCGCGAGCGTGCCAGTGAGGTGAAGTATCAAGAGTATACCAGGAGCAAGCATCCGGACAGGCGGAAGGATTCTGATACGGAGGGGTTGATGTATTCTGAACAGAGGAACGCCTCCAAAGCCTCACTCTCTGGGAGAGAAGGGTACGCAACGTCTGTTCGCGAGTCCAGCAGTGGTCATAGACGACATCGGACAGAAGATGGGACGGCTACTACTTCTGTGAGTTGACTGGGCACGCTTTATATCCTTACAAATCTCATTTTGCGTGTCAATAGTCTCGTCGAAACCAGCCTGAAAACACGCAGAATCCGATCACTACCACGTCGGTTCAGTCTACTAGTGGGCCACCGGTAGACGGACAGCAAACAGGTGACCCTCCGCCTGCCCCTCGCGTAATGCCTGTTTACCTTCCACTAAAAGCCAAGTCACATCGCTCACATCGAGAGGGACGTCCATCAACTGCGCAAGGTGCTCAATCTGGCAGTGATACGGAGCGATCCACAGGGAAGGTAATTCATATCAGATCGTCATACTATACTTGCGTGCTCATATTCAGCTTCAGCACCGTATGGAACGCACACCTTCGGGGCCAGCCGTGCAGCGAACCGACGGGTATATATCCAGCTCCACGAGGGATAGAGGCAACAACGAAGCATCGAGTGGACCACGAGATGATCTGAAAAGGCTAGAGGTCAGATTGCTCACTTCATTCACTACGCTCGCTTTCCTACTTGCATGACCATAGGCTAAGTACGGCGTACTCCAAGACACGCGGCAACCTCCGCCCCAAGTCAGCGTGGACATTCCCCTCGTCACACCAGGTTTTCATCCATCATCTTTACCTACGGAGAACCCCCTGGCTTCTGCTGTGCCGCAATTTGTCAGTATCCGCGCGGGCCAGGGCCCTTCTGACCCGCAGGCGTACGCCGCGCATTTTAAGTCATCGGCGATTTCACATTCAGATGCTCCACAGGATATCCTTGTCGAACCTCACGCAACCTCTGCGTCGATCATCAAGTCATCAAGTCATACCCATACCCGATCGCAATCTTCCGAGGTACAAACTAAGCCAGATCGTCTGGTCGCCGTGGAACATTCACGTACTGAGCCTCATGGCGTCGATATACCTCCTGTTCATCGCATGTCTATCCATGAGTCCAGCCGAACGTTGCCGACCCCAATTTCGAGATCACAATCCTACGCTCGTGGGAACCCTGAAACTGGGGTGGATAATCTGAGCTCATCTCGTCCACCTAGCCGACCGCCGTCTCGTTCCGCGCACAGGGCGTCTGTCGTTCCTCCTGCGGTCGTCGGCCCAAGAGCTCCACGTTCGGTACCCCAAGGGTCGCAGGCGAATGAACCTCCAGCCCGTCCACCGTCTGTCGCACAATATGCTCCAGCTGTGTCCGCTGTGCCAAACCAACAACATGTACACTCTGTTCCTCCATCTCCCCCTCAACTTGATGACCATGGATCTCACCTACCTACCCAGGCAAGTCCTCGAGATGCGCAATTTTATGGCACACCGAGCGGCCGTCCCCCGTCTGTCAAACGGACGTCATCAGGTGCTCCTCCCACGTCCGTCACCATGCCTCAGACGCCAACGACATCCTCACGACCTTCTACGCGTCAAGAGACCTATCCAGATGCGCCGAACGCCGTTCAGCAGACAGTAGACAGTCCGTCAACGATGGAGAGTCGTTCGGGACAACGTAAGGCTTCTGGTAGCAGCACAGTGAAAGCAGCCTGGATCGTCCAAACTGCGCCAGCTGCAGCCAAGGATGCTGTGACATCTCGTGAAGAGAAGTATTTGCGAGGGCCACCTCCGAACATGGAAACCCCACATCCTCAGTTGCGACAAGTGCTACAAGACGATGACCATTTCCCTCGTTCCTCATCATCGACGATGAAGGCTAGTCAAGCTCTACATCCCCAGACCGCATCACAGCGGAACTCCCCAGGTGCGAAGCCAAAAGACGCTCCTTTTGGTACTCCTAGAGGCACGTTGGCGAGTAATTCACCCAAGTCTGGACACAGTAGAGAGGTATGATCTACTATCTCTGCTTTCTCCCACTCTCTCATGTTTCTTCTCAGACACCTACCCCAGAACACAGGACGAGGCAAAATCTACCGCCGCACTTGGCTGGTCCACCCCAGATTGCCATTGTCGGGGCAACTCCCATTACACAATCGCGCGACCTGCCACACCAAGGCCGTGTTGACCACACTTTCCTTGTACCTGCTTTCCCTGCTCCGACGCGAGTCACGAGGACGACATCGAGTTCACGGGAGCAGCCACAGCCCACACCTCGAAACATTCCGCCAGTGTATCATCAACCACCGCCAGCACCGGTGCCAGTGGTGCATGCCCCGTCACTGTTCCAGTCGTATCGCCCACCGACCCCGCCATCCCCTGAGGAAAGTGCTCCGCCTTCGCCTCCCCCTTTACCAGTACCGCCGCCGAGAGGGTTTGAGGATTATGATTCGCCCCCACCCCCGCCTTCTATCGAGATGAGGACGAGTGAGATTATTCCAGCACGTTCGCAGAACGAAGATGATACACGAGATTCAGTGGATGATTTCCCTCATGCATTCAGTGAGATCCTTCACAAGCCCTCACAACAACTAGTCCCTGGGCAAACCTCGCCTACATTCCCTATACGTACCCATGAGCTGTTGCAAAGTGGCAAGTTGGATAACGATCTAATCTCAGAGGCAGCACCGAATGGAACTTCCGTTGTACCGCGGGCTGAGGCCGTTAAGCCTGCCCCGGTGCAGCCAGATGGGGTTTATCCAGGATTGGCAAAGACCGTGTATGTACCTCCCCTGCAGACGTCAGCTGCCCCAAGGTTGCGGCCGAAGGTCACGATTGAAAATGTTCCAGAGGATTCACCTGTGGCTATGAGCGCGATTCCCGCGAGCGCACCGCCTGTCATGTCCACAGCACCCCCTGTAGCCCCTCCTTCGAAACCCACTCAGGCGCCACAGCACACCACAGTTGCGAACCCGGACACGTTCTCTCGATCCACATCAGCGGATCAAGGTGTTTCTAGATCTTCTCCCCAATCGAAGAGCAAAGAATCACCTCTGCACCGTGCTACCGAACCGACCCTCGCGCCACTCGTCGCACCTCCGATGCCACCACCACCCGCCACTCATACAGCGATGACCACTCGCATGCCGTCTTCGGCACCTCCGAATCAGCCTTCGTTCTTTCCCCCTCCTCAGCCCCAATCTCATCAACGCTCAGCATCCCATGCCATGACCTCCCGTACTCTTCAGCGCGCTGCAGAAATGATGCAGACAAGTAAATTGTCGGCGGCGCCTGCAGTGACTATCCCTTCCGCGAGCACCAACGCTGCTAGTACTGCTACTGGGCACCAACCATCGGTGAACGTTGCTAGTGCGCATGCCAGCTCCGCGGCAAGGCTTGCAAGTGCTTCTACGACGACTACTCCTCACGTCGGTGCCACAACAGCGACCTACGCGCTCAAGGTCTCCCCGACCACGACCACAACTGTTCCGCCGGTTGGCACGACGGGGCTGGGCCGTGATGCGCCCGTGCCGACGAGCACAACCATCGCTACCGCTACCAACACTACTGGGCAACAACAAGCAGCGAACAGCGTTGGTGT
The DNA here is from genome assembly GCA_038093975.1 of Chalciporus piperatus. Taxonomy (NCBI): domain Eukaryota; kingdom Fungi; phylum Basidiomycota; class Agaricomycetes; order Boletales; family Boletaceae; genus Chalciporus; species Chalciporus piperatus. The sequence goes on from JBBPTG010000002.1 coordinate 999,275, forward strand.
GCAAGCCTTGGCTGCAAGACTTGCAAGTGCCTCCACGACTGCCCCCCACACAGCAGCAACCCATGCGACCAAGGTCGCCGGTACATACCCGACCACGACCACATGCGCTCCGCCGGCTGGCGCGACAGGGCGTGACGCCCCGGTTCCATTGACTACTACTACTACCCAGTCACTCACTGCCGCCGAATTATATAAACAACAGGTCACCCGTGCGGCGGCTCCGCAGATACCCCCACCTCTAGACCCCGTGTCCATGACTTTAACGTCTTCCAATGCTGTTAAGAATTCTCATCACGACCAGGCCATCGTAGATTCTACCCGTTTCCGTGATGGTACGCCCGCCCCAAGTCGCAACCCTCCCTCTTCCTCACATGTATACCCCACCCCTACTCGTCCAGGCACATCCTCTGCAACGACCCAGCAAATGCATCATCCACCCCCAGTCCAATCGTCAAACCACCATCGTGCTGTATCCCTACCGACTACACAAGCATCTTCAACACCTCAAAAGCCACCCTCTCCTCGCAAAGTCTCCCAGCCTATATCTACCACCGCGGTTTCTACTCAGCCATTCCCACCTCGTCCCACCCCTGATCCCCAGCCAGCACCAGCGCCTGTGTCCGGGCACTTGTCCACTCCTGTCCCTGCCCCACCCCGAGCCGCTAGACTGCAGTCTTCTGATCGCGCGAATGATACAGACATATTAAAAACACCCTCGTCCATCGCGCCTTCTCCTATGCTTAATGCGGACTCGGCGGGCCCTATCTCAAAACCCACGGCTCCACCTATGAGGACGAGACAGCCGTCCACGGACTCGAAGGACTCGAAGAAGAAACCTTCAGGGTTGTTTGGTCTTTTCAGGACGCGAACACTTTCTTCGAAGCAGGTTGATCCCCCAGTCGTTTCCACAACAACTAAACCATCGCTCGACAATGCACGGGGTCCTATCGAAGTCCCGATCGCTGCCTCTACCACTGCGCCTACGGCACATAGAGTGATGTTGACTTCGGCACCAAGAGAGTCGAGGGAACGCGTCGCGGCCCCTCCGCCTGTCCCCCCTGCAGTCTTCAAGCCCAAGGTTAGGGGCAGCAGAGTACCCGACCCAATGGCTATTCCACCAATGTCACAGAGGGACACAGTACCCCACATCTTTACCCCGTTCAAGTTCTTGACTATGAACTCTAAGAGGAACCGAACGGTATCTGCAGCATCTCTCGATGTCTGTGATGGTAACACTGCAGTTAGTATCCATTCTCCTCTCTCCGCACGCGTGCTTAATTTTGATTATCCAACAGACGAATACTGTGGTCGGGTCCCCTGATCAATCTGTCGTCAACCAGGCCCCCCCTTTGCCTCCGATCATACCTCCAGAAATACGTGACCCACTGGTTGCGACGACGCAATGGAGGGACAGGGAAGAAGCTGACCGAAGAGAGCGCAGGAAGAACCGTATTCGTCGACCCGGAGTGACGTTTGATCTTGAAGAGGAACCGCCTTCCCCCATACCAGGTGCCACGACCACGACCACTAGCAAGAGGAATAAGCTGGTTCGCCGCCCGTCTGGACGTGCTCCAGGACGTGTCGGTACCCCTGGGCCAGGGCGTACTACTAGCTGATGTTGATGTCGTTCTGATCGAGCTGATTATTTGAAAGTATCTTAAGTATTACGGCCATGTTATGTATGTTATGCCACCCCCTAGTATGTATTTCGCTTGGGTTTCATTGCTATCTATACGGGTTATCTTCGGAATTCTTGTCCTATGTGCTCAACTTGAGTGTCAATTGGAGAAGTACGTGACGAGACGCGTGACGCCACGCGTTTGTGACACCCTGTATGCATCATGCATTGCCTGCGCGTGGATATCCGACTCGAGTTGGCTGCACCGATCATACCCTCTTGAATCTCGAACGACCTTTGATCTTTACGGCGTTATAATGTTCAAGCACAAGGAGAGAAAACCTGGAGGGAAACTAGGTGAAGTAGACAAAGGAAAGAACGTGCTGGTGAATGGATCAGAGTACCCCTTCCGACTGAACTTGTACGCACTCTTCCTCGTCCATCATCCCGAACGTCAACCAAAACCCATTCACCTAGCTACGATAAGTCCCCACTCTACGAAGTCACGCTTGAGGAATTCGAAACATGCGCTCTCGATCGCCTACGTGTGCTCGCTGAGATCGAGTCCTCGTTTGCGCGAAACCGGTCATGGGAAGAACTGAAGACGGTCACGGAGAACCAATGCAAGAAGTATCTTCCACTCAGCAATAATATAGCAACGAGTGTGGACCTGCAGAGTCAACGACGCAACGATCATCTGGGTCATTTCGTGCTTCGGCTCGCGTTTTGCCGCTCGTGAGTTTCTTTTCGACGATTCTGAGCAAGAAGTGAGCGATTGATTGATTGTTCGACATCCGTTCAGAGAAGAACTAAGACACAGGTTCGTCAAAGCGGAGTCCACGCTGTTCAAAGTGCGTTATGAGACAGATTTCTTGAGAGAGCGCTCGGAATTCCTTACGACTCAGAAGTTTGATTGGGTGGAGGTCTGTTGTGCCTCTGTGTTGTTGTCTCAACTAATACCTCCTTAGGTCGATGAGTCGGAAAAGACGCAATTTGAAAAAGAGTTGAAAACCCTTCTGCTCGCGGGGGAAACAACTTCACAGTATGTGAAGGTGCGTACTTCATTGCGTGCAAGAATGGACGCCCGATAATCACCTCGCAATCTAGGTTCACTGGACGAGAGTGCCTGATCTTGTTGCCAAAAGGCGTGTATTCCTACGCGGGGGTTATGCCTACGTGCCTAGTAAAGAAGTATCAAGTTTCGTGTTTAACGAGTTTGAAAGGAAAATGGAGAGAGCGCTCGAGGTGAGTGTCCCATACAGTCTGATGGTGCGTCCCTGAAAGAAGCTTGATAGTACACAGCGAGATCACTTCCCCGCATGGACGAAGACACGAGATTGGTACCCATTCTGAACAATCTGTCGCAAGGTTTCCTTGCAGGTGTTCCATCGGAATGGGTGAACACTTCTGCCTCTGGGGATGAAATACGAGCGGAGATGATCGAGGACCTAGCGAGGAAGCACTTCCCGCTGTGTATGCGAAATTTACACGAATGCTTGGTCCGAGATCGCCATTTGAAACACTATGGAAGATTGCAATATGGCCTTTTCCTCAAGGTAAATAATGATTGGCTCGATTGCCTGATCTCAGGGCTGATGATCGACAGGTGTTGGGTCTCCCGATTGAAGAAGCTATCGTATTCTGGAGGAAATCGTTCAGTGACAAGAGCGACGACCAGTTCAGCAAGGAGTACAAGTACAACATCAGACACTCTTATGGTCTCGAAGGGAAACGGGCAAATTACCCTGCCAAAAGGCAAGTTGCATAATGGTTAGACAGTTTGGCCGGATTGATGAAGGTGTATCATTCGCAAGCTGCCAACAAATCCTCACGACCCATCCACCTGGTGCAGGGGAGTGTCATGGATGCCCATATCGCCACTTTAGCCCAGAAAACCTGCAAAGCAGTCTACTCGCGACATACTCGTCTCAGGGTCTTACCACGATTGATCTACACGAGGTCATGAGGACAGTCAAGGAGGGCCACTATCATGTTGCCTGTACGCGTGTCTTTGAAATGACGCATGTAAGCCAAGGGGTGAAGAAAGGCGAAGGCATAGGTGGTGGAGAAAGTGTTGTACATCCCAACCAATACGCCGCAAGAAGCATAGAGCTCGAGAAGCCACAAGGTGATGGGATGGTGGTAGAACAGACTTGAGTAGAACTGTGTATGCTTTTGCTAGTTCTGTAATGCTAATGTGTATTAGGTGGTGTCTGGAGTCCTTTACAGACCCCGGCGCGGACGTATTGACTTTGGCCGGCGTAGTTGCATCACCCCATTTTGAGTCGTCTGCGCATCCGTCTGTGCTCATTCCCCGGACCACAATGGCTCGTATCAAGTCGCCAAAGCTTAACGGTCTTGCCAAAGTGCTCAATGAGCCCGCTCTTCGACAATACGTTGATTCCGACGGCCACTTCTCCATGGTCAGGTATGGAAGCCCTACCAATTTACTCCCATCATTTCGATGCTGACCCAGCTGTTGTAGGAATTTCAGGTTGGCTGACCTCGTCACGATAATGAATGGCGTCTGTGGCTCTTTTTCGATATTTTCCTCAGCTCATTACCTGATAACGAACGACGACGACTACTTGTGGTGGGCGTTGGCCCTTCCCCTGGCGGGACTCATGTTTGACTTTTTCGACGGGAAAGTTGCGAGGTGGAGAAAGTCTTCTAGTTTACTCGGACAGGAGCTAGACAGTCTAGCTGACTTGGTACGCATGCGCTATCCAGCCGCAGTCATCGTGTCACCTCATGCCTTAATCGCTCCTCCTGTAGATTTCGTTCGGCGTCGCGCCTGCGGTCCTCGCTTTCACCGTCGGTCTTCGAACATACCTCGATACTGTTTGCCTAACAGGTTTCATCTGTTGTGGGCTCGCTCGGCTGGCCCGTTTCAACGCCACGGTCGCGCTAGTTCCAAAAGACTCGGCAGGAAAGGCGCGATACTTTGAGGGCCTTCCCATTCCATCTTCACTTGCGCTCGTCGGCGTATTGTCTTACTGGTTCAATCAAGGTTGGGTCGAGGGCAAAGCTGGCATTCCAGGGGGACTCGTCACATTGTGGGGTCCTCCAGGTGGAAGAGGAGATATCCACCCCGTTAGCATTATCTTTGGCATATGGGCTGCGGCGATGGTCAGCAAAACCCTTCGGGTTCCAAAGCCTTGATGGTGTTTTTTTGGGGGTTTTTCCGTGGGTTCCGAGATGTGGATGGCTTTTTTTTGTCTTCGATGATTCACGCATCTGTCACGACGCACGAGGTACGCTACTACTTTACTTAGCAAGGCAGAGATGCCGCATAGCTTATCGCTCTCATGAATGTATGTGAATATCTCAGATCAGATCACCCTGACCTATTGTGTGGAGTACTGATTCATGATCCTGGCGCCAAAGGGATTCCCGCTGCGTCTTGTGTCGCGTCTCGAGGTTGGTGTTCTTTTGTGAGAGACCGACCCGCGAACGTCAGGATGCCCCTATATATATCAGACAGGCTCGCAGTATACGATGTGAATACACCATCTTGCATTAGACACGTGAAACAGCAAAAATACGATAGGTTAATGTGTGGATCGAAAGTACGACTTTGGCCAACAGTAGCGTGAAGCTGTTTTCGAATAGTTATGAGCCGTCCCAGAGTCCAATTTGTCCCGCCCATTCTAAATGTCATCACCTCGTCCCACTCATTGAACCTTTTCCTTCTCCCTTGCAGCGGCTCTCTCTGCCAAATCCACCCCAACCAAGATTTTACTTGCCTTCCAAAGCTGAACGACGTTGATAATGTTCTTGGCAAGACAAATGGGAGCTGAGAGGGATGCCACGATTTGAGGCCATGTGAAGGAAGCCAGGTAGGCGAGACACTCGGGAATTTCGATGGCGAAAGGGAGAGAATCGGAGATGGGTGTGCGTATCCATTTCATGAGATAAAGTGAGACGAAGAATAATTCGTTACCGGCGCACATGAAGAATAGGGTGCGCTACACGTCGCGTGCGTTAAAAAGTGAATTCGAAGAGGGGAATGGTGGTACGAACCGAGTCGTTGTAGTAATACCATAAAATGCGGCTCACATCGCTCTTTACGATCTTGTGGCTCCTCGAACCGGTGACCAGGGAGCTAGGAAGGGCGTATGTCAGCCCAATACGCAAAAGAGGATAATTAGACGCAAATGATGCAAACGTACCTGTACATGTGCATGTAGTGACTTGAGAAATCGAGAGCGATAAGGAACTGGAAGACGAGTGCATAATTTGGGTATGCGGAAGAGAGATAACAGAGGAGACATGACGTGGTGCATCTGCGAAGCAGGGTTAGAGTCGTCAAGGCCAGTGGCAGACTGAGCACGAACCTATCAGTGACCATATCCAATACTGCACCAAATTTTGATGTCTGCCCGAGCGCTCTGGCAGCTTGACCGTCCACGGCATCAAGAAGGCATGATATGCAGTATGCAAGGGTGCAATACTTTGGATGATAGCTCATAAAGTGAAGCGACAGTCCGGCGAGAATGACCCGGGTGTAACCTATAAGTCACAGATGAGCGAAATGAAACAAGGTCGAAGCCACATGAACGAAGAGGGTGCAAATACGACTTACCGATGAGGTTTGGTACGAAGAGGAAGACATTTTCAGAATAAGTCTGAGCTGTTGCCAAATCCACCGCTACTTTGGCGTCGACGTGTCTGAGAGACTCTCGTCTCTGTGGTTTGCGAGGGGCTGGAGAGGGGTGGGCTGAGCCATTTGTGTGTTTGCTCATGGTGTGTTGAAGGAGTGGTGTTGCTAATGTTTAGTGGACTTGTTGGCTGCGGACGTCTCCGAGATGTTCAAGATGACGCGCTGTCCGCTCGTGTGTAATCATCATCACGTCAGCGGATCGTTACTAGCGACACGGGTATATTCAACCAACTGAAGGAACAAGACAAGAGAATAAATAATAATACTCGTAGTTGCATCTCCAGTCCGTGCATTACATCCCCTGGCACACCTATCAACCAATCAAGAGACAGTCCACTATTTGCCAGAACTGGATGAAGAACTGTGGTGCTGTGAAAAGTACACCCCCACACCAATCCCAACCGCCGCCAGGATGACAATGACCGTAATCCAGAAGCATATCCATCGCTTCCTTCGGGCCGCGCGACCATGTTTGATGGCATCGTCCATCTCGCCAACACTATTTGTTTCGTCATTTCAAAAGGCTCACCGAACAAACCAGCCCACTTACCCCTTGCGAGTATCCTCCTCAACACCGGAGGCCTTGACTTCGATATCATCAATATGTTCATGTTGTTGCTCAATCAAAACGGCCATCTGCGCGAAATAATGAGCTAGTCTTCGCAACGAAGCACCGTGTTCACGTACATCATTGAAAAGCTGGGCAAGTTCCGCTAGTGTGACTTCGATTCGCTGAATGTCCTGGTGACGCTCTTGAACTTCGCGGTACACTTGTCTGGATTCGCCGTAGCGAGTAGAAGACGAAATCTACGGAAGAACCGTCTACGTGTAAACCTGTGGTCGAGGAGGTAGGAGAGGGGCTGCTTACGGCTTGGAGGAAAATTGCGTTACTGTTGCCTGTCGTATCATTTACGACAGCTGAAACTTCGTCTGAAGTTGCCTCGGGCTTGACTGCATGTCCAAATGAAAACGTCAACGGGATTCGCTGCGCGCATGAGAAAGGCAATCACCGATTTTGAATTGTCGTTCAACGCGATCCCTGTACCGCTGTCGATACTGCTGTTCGACGTTCTGGTATCTCTGGAGCGTTTCGACGAATTTTCCGTGTAAAAGCGTGATCTATGAACCAAACCAGAACAATTTTCACAGTCAGTGGCACATCGACTATTGTATTTCGGCAGCAGAGACACACTCTGTTCCTCCGAATTTCGGCGTCTTGTCTGCTAGCACCGGCTGGTTGGACTTGCAGTGCCTTGATACGTTGGGACAGTGAATTGCTGAGTGCGCGTGTTGAGTCTGAGAGGTCCGCAAGTCGAGCGTGGTTCGCCGCGTTGTCCTGATCGGAAAGTGCATTCAAAGAACGTGCATGCAAATCAGCGACGGCAGTGACGTTTGCGTCGAACTGGGTGATGGCTTCTTGAATGGATGTGGCCTATGAGATGAGATAAACGAAAGTCGAGAGGATTGAATTGGGGTAGAAAGAGCGTACCTCTGTATAAAAAGCAGCCATGGAGGACGTATCCGCGCCATTCAAAGTGCCATTGGACGGCTGTGATGCAGGCGAACGAACGGTCTGCAACTCAATCTGGGGTTGAGGTGCATCTGTCTGCCTTTGAGCCTGTTTGCGGTGTGAGCGACGTCAGCTGGTGGATGTGCGACCTACCCTGAGCGCGGCGAGTCTGTCTCTTCCCATGACGAGGACCGTGAAGCGCTGATGGGATGTTTTGATAGAACTAGAGAGCCGCGCCGCAGTCCCGGGGGGAGGAGCTGGCCGTGAGAAAGTTTCACCGAAAAAAAACAAAGGGAGTGAGCAAAGTGGGCCCGACGCTGGCACGAACGACGAGCTCGTCGTAGCATACATCCACCACAGCAGTCACGTCAGTTTTCATGCGTCGGACCTCCCAGCTCATCGCAAGGACCGTTCTCAAGACATCACGGTCATCCAGCACTAGACTCCGCCCACCCAGTCTTGCACGCACAAAGTCTCCGAAAGAGAACAACGTGAGCAGCTCACAACCTGACAGATCCTCCTCAAGAGTACACAAGCGACTCGTGTCGTCCCAGCCAGTCATCGAAGACCAGCAACTCGAACCTGTCCTGGCTACCTCAGACTCACCCCCAGAGTCAATCCCACCCTCGGATCAACCGCCGGAGAAACCACCACGCAGACAGAGAACATCTGCTACTCCATCTTCTCCTCCTCCTCCACCCAAAGACTCTGACGAGCGTCCTCAGCTTCCACCTGGTCTTGACATCCTATGGCTTCCAGACGCACCAACAAAGTCGAATGCGTTACCCCCTCCGGAGCTCTTTGAAGAGGCTCTCACCAACCTACATATCGTTCTCCATCCCCAGACACAACACCGTGCCGCCTATTCTTCTCCTGCTGGTCCTCCAGTAGAGCCAACCCTCGCTCTGTACTGTCCCGTAGAGGGTGGTGAATATGTTCTCGATGACACCGTCCGCGAGTTGGCACGGAGAACCGGTGCAGAAGTTCTCGTGATCGATGCCGTCCATATTGCTGCAGGTGAATGGGGGCACTTTGGAAAAGGTACAGTTCCTCAACATCATCTTTGCGTCGTATCCGCTCATCCCCATATCTTGCGGTAGCTGCCAGTGCGATCAAGCTCCCCAGAAACCCTCTTCACTATCATCCTATCCCTCCTCCCCCTGCCCTTCCTCGTGCTGTCGCTGAAGAGGAGGACGACTCTGACCAAGCAACCTTTGTTCCAGCTGGAATTTCTCAAATGACTCTCCACGTCCTTGCTCCTGTCGCAGCATCTCGTGGGCGGCCTTCCTCAGTCTTCACACCCTCCCGTTCGACCCCCACACCAAGTCGAATCAAGGCGTTCTTCGATGAACTCATCAACATGCCTTCCCCATCGCTCTCATCAGACCCATCTATCCCTCAGCGCATCCGTCCGCGTCTAATTTACATCCGTGACTTCCCCACTATCGCGTCCACAGCGCCAACATGGTACCCCCACCTCCTCAGCGCGGTACGCGCTCGCAGGACAGGACCCATAGCACGCCCTTCGTCCCCTGTAACATGCCCAATGGCCATCGTCTGCGGTGTGACGCCCCCACTTGTCGGGCCATCTTCAGTGTTTGCCTCTGTTCCAGGTTTCTTCCCTATATCAGCTGCAGCACAGATACCACCTAATTCCAACAGCAACGTCCCTGCACCTAGTTCACGCCAGAGACATACCGCTCGCCCAAACCCTGGCGTTTCAAATACTATCCCTCATACTGCCACACCGCATACTCCACCATCATCTGAGTGGGGTGAGGGTGATTTTGCGACACGATCCCGTGAAAAACGTCTTCGTGATCGTCTTCGACGATGGGAGAGGCATGGAGATGCTGCGCTCCTCGAAGATGTTCCCCGACTCTTTGCTTCGTCCCCTGCAGGTTATCCTCCATTCGGCAACGGCGGTGTTTTTGCGGCTCCCCAAGCTCCAGCCCCTGCATTTGGTTCGGCCGACTTTGACACTCCTCGCCCACCAATTCTCTTGTTAGGAGGTTCGTCCCCCTTGTTAGACATGATGGGTAGCGGGCAGGGTGATTCGGAAGACCCTCATGCAACGAATGCATCAGGAAAGTTCTTCCGAGCTTCTGTCATTCTTCCCAGTGCACGGGACCAAGCCGCAGAACTCATGTGTAGGCTGACTCGACGGGGGGAAGTGAATGAATTGGCTATGCGATTGGGTGTTGGAGGGATCGGAGGGGTGTTAGAGACAAAAGGCATTGCTGACGAGGATGCGGTTGATGAGGAAACTGAGCATGTGGAGAAGGCGACGGAGTCGACGTACGGAGAACTTGAATCGGACGCAGAGATCGAAGGATCCTCGGCCGACGTTGAACACGAACTCGAGAGTAAACCCCCCTCGCCGACTGGTACACCATACCCCGAAGAACACGAGATGTGGGAAGACTGGAGTACGCGAATAGAGCCTTGGTCCTCGGTCCGCCAGATTGCAGACCGAGCGGTTGGGAGTGTTGTCTCGTCTATCCTTTCCCCTGTCGCTTCCAGTTCCACGATATCCAAAGTCGACAGTACGAGTCTCGAGCCGACTTCAGTGCCTTGGTCTGCAATACATCGCGCATGGGCGGCACAGCGTTCTTCTCGCGATCTTCGCCGTGTGTGGTCAAAAGACGCACGCGTTCGTGTGCCTCGCGAGAACCAGGCCGACGATGTCACCGAAGACGAACTAGATCCCTTTGACCTCGAGGACGGCGATGAACATGGACCCGTCGACGAAGTGGTAGAAAAGTTAAAGCAGGACCCAGATCTTGACAGCCATGAAAAACGGCTATTAGGCTGTATCGTCGATCCTGGTCAGTGTTTTGTTACATTCGTTGACCTCCTTTGACAAATTTGGTCAGCTGCGCTCTCGACGACGTTCTCGCAGGTCCATCTCCCTCTACATACAATCGACTCCGTGAGGACGATGGTTTCGCTCCCGCTCCTTTACCCTCTAGCTTTCCAAACGGGTATCCTGAAGGAACACGCTATGACGGGATGCCTCCTGTTTGGTCCTCCTGGTACTGGTAAGACACTTTTGGTGCGGGCTCTTGCGAAAGAGGCCGGCTGCAGGATGTTGATGATCTCACCATCCGACGTCATGGACATGGTACGTTTCCATCCTAGCTACATCAGCAACAAATCCATTGACTCCACTTTTACTTAGTACGTCGGTGAAGGCGAGAAACTCGTCAGAGCGGTCTTCAGCCTCGCTCGCCGCCTATCTCCTTGTGTCGTCTTCCTCGACGAAATTGACGCCCTCTTCGGTGCTCGGTCATCTGCTCGCGAGTCCGGTGGTGCCATGGCCCATCGTGGTGTTATCACCGAGTTCATGCAAGAGATGGACGGGCTCAAGAGCCAGACAGGGATGGACGAGCGGGTCATCGTTATTGGGGCTACCAATAGGCCTTTCGATCTCGACGATGCGGTGTTGAGAAGATTGCCACGGAGGTTGTTGGTTGACCTACCCGGGGAAAAGGAAAGAGAGGGTGCGTAATATTTCCGTTTGTGCTTCGACGAGGCTTGCTAACGTCGTGGATCACATCCTAGGCATTCTGAACATTTTGTTGCGGGACGAGACGTTGGCCTCGGATGTCGATGTAAAGGCATTGGCTGGGCGGACCGAAAGCTTCTCTGGGTCAGATTTGAAACGTGCGTTTAGACATCCGGTAGCGGGTGGCATGGTCGTCTAATCCCTTACTTTTGCAGACTTGTGTGTTTCTGCTGCTCTCGATGCAGTCAAAGAGGGGGTCAGCGTACCCTGGAAATCGACATCTGAGGCTTCGCCCGACTCCACGACAAATAGCGCAGAAGCTCCTACTTCGGATTCACCCGAAACTTATATCCGGACAGTCCATCCACGACATTTCGCCAAAGCCCTCAAAGAAATCACGCCCTCCAATTCAGAATCTCTCGGTTCATTGGCAGACTTGCGCAAATGGAACGAGCAGTTTGGTGAGGGACGGAAGGAGAAGAAGCGGATACAAGTGTGGGGCAAGGGCAAGTTTGGGTTCATTGATACCTCGGCTGGCGTAGGGCAGGATGAGGGTCGAGTCGCTGATCCGCGAGCGATGGGGCGGAGAACCAGTTCAATAGACGAGTAATACTACAGTACTTGCTGATTGGTGTAAAGTACGCGTAGCCATAGACAATATTTGGTGATGGATCATGAGGAAGAACTTGAACGCGATCATTAAGATTCAGCTTTAACGTTTCCGTGTTGAGCGACGTGCGTTAGTTTGGGTCCTGCGGGGAGCTTCTTCCTCGTCGTCCTCTCCCTCTTCATCGACATCCATTGCGACAGCCTTCTTTTTGCCGCGTCGTTGAGACTGCTTTGGTTGTGTGGACTGTGAGGGCTCATCTTCGTCCATCCTGGATTCCTCTTCTTCCTCGTCGCTAGCCGTTGTGCCCCTCCCCCGCGTGCGCCTGAAGTCATCTTGACCGTCTTTTACAGCTGCCTCACCTATAGGTCTGAGATCCTTTGCTTCTCTCGGCCACTCCTTTGTGCAGGCAGGACATTGTGAACGATGGGTGCGATGTTTTCCGAAACAATGATGATGCATCCTCGCTTTACAGTTGGGAGTGATGCAAGCAACGCCACGGGTAATGATCTGAAAGACGAGTGCTCGTCAGGCGCTAAATCGGAAAGAAAAAGAAAGACTCACCTCCATGCAAATGGTGCATTCCAGATACTCGTCGGGATAGTTTGACTTGATATATGGAAGGAGTTCGAGAAGCGTGCGCGTCGAGAGAGAGTAGCGCCCACGTCTACAAGAGTGAGACGGTCAGTCATGTACATGTACGACGAAGAGCACGACTAAAAGGGCCACTCAACTTGCTCTTCAGTAACCATCCCTTGGCGACGAGACTACCAAGGACGAGCTCTGCCTGGGTCTTCGTCATGTTTGACTTCAAGGAGCTTACTTCACGTAGAGCAGCGAGCGAAGAGACCGAGTATGACTCTTCCGGTGCGAGCATGATCTGCTCGACCTGATGCGAATTCAATCAGACAAGGAGAACATGTGGTCTTGGGGCAGAATCGCGTACGACTGCTTTGAAGAAAGCGATCTCAAGCGGCGTGTAATCTGTGGCCATCTGTGCAACCTCGTCGTCTTTCCTGTTCACCTGTGCCCAGTCATTCAGGGGTCAGAAAAAACGCGACCGTAGACCAGACACGCACTAGAGCATACATCTCCACCCCGGTTTGCTCGTCTGTCAAATGGCGAAACTCGAGATCAAGACGGTTCAACGAGGCGTTGATCGAGTCAATGAATTCGTCCCATGCTTTTCTGGTGTCTTGGAATCTCACGTCAAGATTGGGATTGGCAGCTTGAGGGGCGTAAGTGGGTCAGTAAAAGGAGAATGCGAGGTGAGCGTTATCACGACCAAACCTTTGACTGCGTCTACACATTTTGCCCAAAGGACTTGCCCGTGAGTGAAAGAGAGAATACCACGAGAAAGTACAGCCTGAAGGAAAAGGCGCTGGACGTCGTTTGTAGATACCATCGCGGTTAAGCTTGACACGCGTTACAAGCAGACGCGTCAATAAATTCGCGTCGCGTCACGCTTCACCGTGAGACTCGTGCTACTTACAATGTTACTTACTGTTCTACGTACACCGATTTGACTCGGACACTTTCGTGCGATATCAACGCTGAACCCGACAGGGGAAGCTGGACCACATCGGTATGTCCGAATGTAGCGCGGAGACACTAGTACGTCGAGGCCATAAGGTCAGAACAAATTGCGATCTCCACGCTTGAAACTGAGTTCCTTGTAGATTCAACCAATCAGTGTTGTGGAGATCGAGATTAGTCCTTTCTCGTATGATCCGGAGGCACGCAAAGGTACAGCGAACTTGTCGCGTTCCCCGAGCATAATCTGATGCCGTTGCCAAGTCATTGATACTGCAAAGGAACTCGGAGTGGTAGTCGCCGCCTATTCGATGTGTCGGAGGATTCGCTATGTTACTCATGCGTCCACTCGGTAGACAGCTTGGTTCCAAGAAGAGGTAAGGTTGTGCAATGTCGAAGATTGACGGCTGTTAACCTTGTCACCAGAACATCAGACACAACTTTGCCATAGTCGATGTTTTGACAAGGATCGCCGAGAAGAAGGATGTTACTGCTGCCCAGCTTTGCATTGCCTGGGTTAGCACCCTCGGGCCGCATGTTATTCCTCTGCCAGGATCTTCGTGCGTATTTGTCCCCATCACTCTCCCCCACTGATCGTGGCCCCCAGACACGTCAAACGCACTCTGGAAAATTGTGCAGCTGGTGGTATTACGCTTACGGGGGTGGAATTGCAGGAGATCAATCAGTTGATCGAGACAGCTGATGTCAAAGGGACTAAATACACCCCGTAATTGTCAAGAATCTCTGGGGGTAAGAACAGTTATACCGGGGAGCTTCGAAATTATTACACGATTTAGACAGTTAGACAGATACACGTATCAGGGACACATCAATAGATTGGCAGGTCTCGGTCGGCTCTAGTCCGAGATAATTGAGATTGTACTTGCATAATCTTATCGCACCTGCCACCAGTCGAGTCAGAAAAAGTTCGAGTCAAAATTGTCGTCCACGTCCAAGGTCTACCTTAACCTGTCAAAACCTTCATATCATGTGTGGAATCGTAGCGGTACATGGGCTTGAACGGCCTGCCGCAGATCGTGCTCGTCTCATCGGATTATCCAAGCGCCTCCGCCACCGTGGCCCTGACTGGACAGGATGTTATGTTGGAAAGGAGGCCATCCTTTGTCACGAACGTCTAGCCGTCGTTGGAGTCGGTTCGTGACATGTCTCTGAGCGAAAGTTGGCATTCTAACAAATCCCCAGACACTGGCGCCCAGCCGCTTCTAAGTGAGGACGGCAAGGTCATCCTCACCGTCAACGGTGAAATCTACAACCACTTCGCACTTCGCGCCAACCTGGGGTCTGACGTGAAGTTCAAGACTCATTCCGATTGCGAGGTCATTTTGCCTCTGGTAAGTATGTCAAGCATCTATAACAATGTTCACTACTTGACGATCTGAACTTTGCTGCCAGTACAAGAAATATGACAAAAACGTTCCTGCATTCCTCGATGGAATGTTCGCGTTCGTACTGTTGGATGAATCTGTGTCGCCATCCAGGATCATCGCTGCCCGTGATCCTGTCGGTATAACCACTCTTTACCAAGGCTGGAACTCCAAACGTCCTGGAACGACCTATTTCGCGTCGGAACTCAAGGGACTCACCGATGAATGTGACAAAATTATTTCCTTCCCTCCTGGTCACGTATACGACAGTCGAGACAACTCTACTACACGCTACTACAAGCCTTCGTGGCTCAACGAAGATGAGGAAAATGCCCCCGTTCCTACCACGTCCGTGGATTACACCCTACTTCGCGAAACACTCGAAGAAGCCGTCCGGAAACGGTTGATGTCTGAAGTCCCTTACGGTGTCCTATTGAGCGGTGGCTTGGACAGTAGCTTGATCGCTTCCATCGCCGCACGGGAGACGGAAAAAGTTGCTCAGGCGCAATTCGAGGCTCGCCAGCGCAAGCTAGTTGAGCTCTCCAGCGGCCCTCCAACACCAAAATGGGATGATCTGACCGACCGAGGTGAGGCCATCTTGTGATACCCTCGATCAGTGTTTGATAACCTGCCGGACAGCGAGGTTGGCTGCCTGGCCCCAGTTACATTCCTTCTCAGTTGGATTGGAAAACTCTCCCGACCTTTTGGCTGCAAAGAAAGCGGCGCATTTCTTGGGCACCATCCACCACGAATTCGTCTTTACAGTCCAAGAGGGACTGGACGCCATTCCGGACGTCATTTACCATCTGGAAACCTACGACGTGACGACCGTTCGTGCAAGTACTCCCATGTACCTTCTTAGCCGAAAGATCAAGGCTATGGGTGTCAAGATGGTGTTGAGTGGAGAAGGAAGTGATGAGATCTTTGGAGGTACGGAACGATCGCTTGGAGTAACCTGATTCCGAGGAGCTGATCTATCATGCACTGATTAAAGGATACCTATACTTCCATGCCGCGCCAGACAGTAAATCGTTCCACCAGGAGTGCGTCCGCCGCGTCAAGAACCTCCACACAGCAGATTGCCTCCGCGCCAACAAGTGAGAGGCCTTCCGTCCCTGAGCTCACCGCTCGTGATATCGATAATTTCACAGATCGACGATGGCGTGGGGACTCGAAGCCCGTGTACCTTTCCTTGACAAAGCATTCCTGGACGTTGCGATGAGCATTGATCCAAAGGAAAAGATGTTTTCCAAGGGTTCTTCGCAAGAATTCGATGAAGATGGACGTCCTATGATGGAGAAGGTCGGTTGACCTTTGAACCCTCCGTGTAAGACCGAGGGCTGACCTTATATCGTTATTCAAGTATATCTTGCGCAGAGCCTTTGACTGTTCCCCAGACGGAAAGGTAAGCATCATCGTCATGGCGGCCGAACCGTTGTTTGTCAATTCGGAAGAAAGTGACAACGAACGATATTTGTAGCCATACCTGCCCAAATCCATTCTTTGGCGCCAGAAAGAACAGTTCTCGGATGGAGTCGGATATTCGTGGATAGATGGGTAGGTTCTAAAATATCGACCGAGTTGTGCAATATATTGAGATCTCTTTGCAGAATCAAAGATCACGCCGCTGCAGTGGTCTCGGACGAGGCGTTCGCTGGCCGAGCCGAGCGTTGGCCCGTGGACACTCCCGACACAAAGGAAGCTTACTTCATTAGGGAGATCTTCGAAGGTACTGGATCACATGCTGACCCTTCTTGGTTTTCCCCGAGGCTCACGTTCCCCAGGTCATTTCCCCTCTGACGCCGCGGCGACGACAGCTGTGCGGTGAGTAGCCGAGAAACTTAAATCCAACCTTGTGTGTTGAGGTCACTGACATCGATCTTCCCAGTTGGATCCCACGGGGAGACTGGGGTTGCTCTTCAGACCCCAGTGGACGTAGCGTCGACATCCACAACGCCGCGTACTCGGCGACAGAATAATTCATGTATGAAGGCATCAATTAGTATACATATTGAAGGGTTATTCGGCGACCGCGTGATCACGCGCCGACACGACTTGTGTTGTGCTGGTATCAAATGTAAAGAATTAAGAATTAGATTGTCAATGGCGTGTTCCGAAAATAGAGAATGTGATAAAAAGGAGGGGAAAAAATGAGAGTGGTAAGGCACCGTCAAACAACTGGGTAGCCGGTAGGACGCGGTAGATGGAAGGAGTGTATCACATGATGCAGGGGAGAGCAAGCAATGAAGTAAGTGAGTGCAGAGCGTCAGTTCAAGAACGCAGTGGATGAATGTAATGTGGAGTTCAAGGATTAAGGAAGGCTGATGAATCTAGGCAGTATGAAAAGAGGGGCGGAACATTATTGAGTCAACGAGGGATCTTGGGCAACAAGCTGACGGTATAGGCCTACTCCCGAGTCTTCCGACGCGACAGGGGAGAGCTGAGGCTTGTTACCGTTCGTTGCTGTCACAGTAGCGCGTGTAGCTGAGCTAGATTGAGAGATTTGGCGAGGTCGTTTTCCAGGGGGGCCGCCAACTTGGGACTGCGTGCTGGCATTCCAAGCCGGACGTGTCACCGTCGCTTTGACTGAGTGACCATCGTCCGAGGGAATGACACGTGTCTTCGTGCTAGGCGCTGTAGGCGTCTTCCTGCTCGCGGGTCGCATCGTGGGTGAAACTTGTTCACCAGAAATCAGCCGTGTGCCAAACTTGGCATTGGCTGAGGACTCCCGAGCGTAAGACGTCCCTCCTGGAGACACGCGTCGAGATGATCCGCCAACAGTGTGTTGTCTGGGCTTGAGAACAGGCTTTTGGAGGGTGATCTTGTCAGCGCCCCAGTAAGAGAAGCTCATCTTGCTCTTCTTATCTGAGTCGTCTGACTCATCCCCATCCTCCTCATCATCATCAGGAAGGGGGATGATCTTTGGTTTATGCATAGAGGAGTGAGCCTGCTCTTTGGAACGGACGACGCTATAAAAAAAGGTGAGATACGGCAGTGATGCAGAACGGTGAACGTACTCTTCCATAGACACGACACCCTCTGTTGGTTGAATGACGTCTCCAATAGCCCATGTTTCTATCTGTTGAGTGATTCATGAGACAATGGGGTATGACCTTCGCAAAAACCTGTCTTACCTTGATAAACTTGTACAAGTTTCGCGGCTTCGTATGCGAGTTCCGACGCCCTGAAGTCGCATACTTCGACTTGCCTTGCATTTCCGGCAGAGAATTCGTGCGCGAGTTCGTGCTGGACACGAGTGGTAATGATGTTGTCCCAGTACGTTGACATCTCAGCACAACATCGTTGAAAACCACCAGCCACAAATCCTTCTTCCCGCCCATACCAGAACCTGTGCCAAGAACCTCGCTCAACCGCCGGAACGACGTCTTTCCCTTGACGTTCTTCGTAGCCATTACCGGTGGTGGACTCGACCCTGATCCTTTGGGCGACATCGAGGTTGACCCCGATGGACCGACAATAAGCTGTCTTTCCTCCACCAGTAACCGAGAGGGTTTTGGGATCGCCAACTGTTTCACCTTGTCGAGTCCCTCGATACGCGCAAAGACGTCTCTCGTCTTATCCCGATCCTCCTTCTGGATCTTCTCATCCTCAATGCTCCGTACGATCGTCTCAACTTCGGCGACCATCTGAAGGGTACTTTCGTATTCGAAAGTACTCGGGTCGGTGTGGAACAGGAGATTCTGGAAAAGAAGCGGATACTTGAGCAGGCGCTGGAATGGTTTCGACAGCGTGATGGCGAGACCGGTCTCTCCCTTGTCTGCGGCGAGCTCTTCAAGCCGTTGCAAGAACTTGCATACCTTGAGCCATTCAGCAGCGTCCTGGTTTTTCGGCTTTTTGGCAGCACTGGCCGTAGATAGGGCATTGTCTACCTGCTCAAGCGCACGTTCGAGGTGAAGAATGTAGGTGGCGTAACCTTGGAAGATGTGCGACTGGGGAAGATCAATGATTGGTTATCCTGCGGTGCTGAAGGAAACTTACGTTTGAGACGAAAACATCTGCAAGCGATCGCACAAGGGGGTATTGTTCCTCGTAACGCTTCTTCAGCCCCTCGCTCAGCGAGACATGGCCATCAAGGACGCCACTCTCGATGACCTCAAGACATATCCGCAAGTCTTCGGGCAGAAGATGTGGGGGAATCGCCGCTTGCAATGGCTCATCCGGCTGCGTCTGAGATCGCTTAATTTTCCGGAGCACACGGCTATGGACCGTCGGCGTCGTCTTGGAGCTGTCTTTCCGCTCTCGATCCCGGTCGCGCTCGCGCTCAGGACCAGTTTGCCGTCCAAGCGAATGCGAAGACGCGTTGACCTGGTTCATGCGCTGAGATGGGGGTAGTGAGGCGTGCGAACGCGACGGGAACGGCACCGACTCCTTCACCTTGCTAATCTTGGCCCTCAAGACTGAACCTGTGCGATACGGCGAACGAGGATGACTGTGTTTGGAAGACTGATTCGCCTGGTTACTTTGCAATCCAGGGAGATGGTCACCCTGGTCATCCACATCGGACTCGGCTGATTCGTCATCGATGTTGGGAGTGGTCGGTGCGAGGGACTTGGTTTCGGGGGTAACGCCGGACGCGCCATCTGACCGAAAGCCTGTCGGAGACATGAAACGGGCAGCGATGGGAAGAACATCTATTGACTCTTGGGGAGAGCCTATTCGGGCAGTTGTGGATACATAGTCTTCATAATCATAGGGCGTTGGCGAGGTAGGTGGCGCATATGGGTGAAGGAGAGGTTCGATGAAGATTTCTTTCATTTGTTGCAGGTCGTTGACGTAGCTGCATGGCGTAATGAGGTCCAATTAGACGGGTCCAGATGACAACGTTTAAATACACGGTGAGAGATCGGGTACATACCGTTCTTCGCTGGCTACAATCTCCCAAAGGACTTCCTGTCGCGTCCGTTCACGCGGACCGAGGTTGCTGACGAGATCGTCCTCTGCACCCTCGCTCCACGAGGTTACGGCGAGAATCCGCGTGCTGTAGTTTGACATTTGTGAATAAGGTGTTCCTGAGCGCACCGAACCAGGATACGGCGACACGGCGGTCCGCGTTGATGTTGCTTTTGTAGTAGTGTTGCTTTGCACAGGAACGAGTGCAAGTGTGGCGGGTGCTGCAGCGGGACTTGTGTTGGTCGTGGTTGGTTTGGACCCTACATCTGTACGTGAGGATGATGCAACAGGAGAGGCAGAACCACGCGTGTCCTTGCCATGTGTCGCCTGAAAACGTGAAAGTGTCGTTTTGAGGGCGACAGACGCAGGTGCTTGACTCGTTGATCCGGAGATAGCAGGGCTCGTGAATGTATCGGGAAGAGGCTGTGAGGTTGAGGGTCCCGACGGAGTTGGGTGAGGGGAGATGAATGCGACTTTTTTATGTATTTCTGTGTTGGTTTCGGCGACCTTGCGAGCGCTGGATTTGGGCTCTAAGCCGTCTGCAGTGTTGGTCACGACAGCAGAGACAGGGAGACCGACGCCACTGTCGTTGTCTGGATCGTTCGGTTCCTCGATTGGAGGAAGTGGACGAGCTGTGAGATCTGGCAAGGGTTTCGTGGATGACAGCGACGAAGGGGTGCCTGCGTTCGTTCCTGTCGTACCGAAACTGGGAGACCGTTGGATCTGACTGGGAGCTAAACTAGGTACATGGGAATTACGGTTCTCTGAACGAGATTGCGAAAGATGGGCAGGGGGCCATCCAGGTAGTGGGGGGAGCTGGATGAGCTCCTTCTTCTCGCGGGAGGGTGGTGTAGTGTTCGGGGAGTGAGCGTTGGAGTTTGTGGACGAGCTGAGGGTATTGGTGTCGCTGCGGTCGCGGGCGATGAGAGAGTCTTTGTCCTTGTCTCTATCCTTTTCCTTCTCCCTGTCCTTGTCCTTGTCCTTTGGCTCCTTGGAGAGGCCTCTGTTGAACCTGCTGAGGAATGCCTTCATGGCCACAAGGCCGTTGTAGCGACTGGGACTGTGTTGGAATGAATGGGTTCGGTTGAGAGAAGGATGTTGGTAGGAACGTGTTGGCAGCGCTTGGGAGGTATGTTTGGCGGGTAATCCGAGAAGACGGGCGAATCAGTTTGGGTCTAACGAAGGACCTGGTCCTCGATAGTTACTGGCTGTGGAGGGAGGCGCTGAGGAGAGTATCACCGCCAGAAGCTCATTTCCGTCGCAACCCCCACTCTCCGAAATCTCTTATTCGCGCGTGGATCTTGAGAAAAAAAAGCAACAAGTAGACGACCACAAAGTTTACGACAACGTCCGTAAAAACATTTGACAGACCGCATAGAATTGTGTCCAGCATGGATACACTCCCTGCTCATCATACAAAACATTTATCCACTCTCCAATATCATATCGGGGGCATTACCTTCCACCTGTGTCAGAGGGATGATGGGATCAGCAATGGGACTGCCCTCTGGCTAGGTGGTCAGATCCTCTCTGCCTACCTATCATCCGACCTCAACCGTCGTGTCCATACTCAACAAACTCGTCCGCGGGCAGTGGAATTGGGCAGCGGAATTGGCCTCACGGCGTGCGTGTCTTTGATTCCAACAACCTGCCAGGCTCGCCTACTCAACTTGTCTTTGTCCGACGTTCGTATTCACATGCCGTGTACCTGCTATCCTGGAATCGACTTGCTTTCTGCCCATGTTGCGCTTCGTGCGTGTGATCAATCGCGGAAATAGCCTCGTGCTTTGCTCGCTCGGATACGATGTCCTTGCCACAGACACCGCCCATGTGTGCGATTCCGTGCTAAGACGCAACATCGCTGCGAATCTGCAGCATCTTCCCAGTACAGCTGGGTCGATTCAAGTTCGCGAACTAGATTGGAACATCGACAGCGATAGGTGGACATGGAACGATTCGATGCGAATTACTCCCAATTCAGAAGGCAACTCTTCTGCATCCCCGCGTGGTAACGGAACTAAAGAAGGGGATCTACTCGGTCCACGGTTTGATTTAATCGTATCGAGCGACACGCTGTATGATGTGTCACTCGTCGAACCATTCTTCCGCACTGTGTGCGCCCTAGCTGCAGCTGGCTCGCCTAGCTATGGGGCGCCGTGCTCAACCCCGCCCAAACCCCCTGTTCTTCTGCTAGCACTTGAACGACGGGACCCGCAACTGATCGAGAGGGCACTCGCAAGTGCGCCGGTACCTCTGACTCAGGTGCCGACGAAGAAAGTTCGCAAAGCACTTGAGAAGGCAGGGGTACGCTGGGACACAGAGGACTGGGAAGGCGTCGAGATCTGGAAGGGTAATCTGGATGTGTAAAGTTTAATCCGGTGTTGAATCAATTTGACTGTGAGCTAAATTTTCGGTGACATGTTGGTGTAGGTGGCAGCAGGTGGGGTGGGGTCTGTCGTCGGTCCGGGACAAGTCCGTTATCGCGGTACCCGGTGGCTGTGTCCTTGTCCAAGTGCTGGCTGACGCGTCGCCGAGCTGTGCCCCAGATTAATAAGACCAGTCTCATTCCATTCCTTTCTCCTCGTCCTCCTCCTCCACTACTTACTCTCTTCCAGTTCACGACACCTTCCCCCTTCACCAGCTGCAACCCCAGTAAGCATCCAAATCTCGTACTTCGACCCACTCTTACCGTTCCTCAATCGCCACTGCAGCGACAACCCATATGGCTCCCAAGAAACGTTGCCAGCTTCAAGCCGAAACTCCCTGCAACTCTGCAGCCCTCCGCCTCGTTGGCCAATGCCCCCATTGTCGAGCCGATTTCTGTGGTGCAGTATGTGCCTGACGCTGACGTCTCTATCATGCGACTCATGCTATCGTACTTTCCCCTAGCACCGTCTTCCAGAGCACCACAACTGCAACAAGCTTGAAGACTGCCGGCAGCAAGCATTTGAGAGAAACAAGGCGAAACTGGAGAGTGAACGGACCGTAGCCTCTAAGATGGCCACAGCATGACATTCTCGCAATGCCGTCTCCGTGTTCCTTAGGCCCACGCATACTTCCGTTCCCGTGCTGCCCCTGCCCCTCTGCCACATTCCTCGCGGTATCAACGTGATCATCGCTCTCTATTGCATTATTTATTGTTTCCTCACCTCACTAGTACATACATACTCATTCCCGTTTATATTGTTGTTCCACCAACTTTTCGTGGCTACACCTTGTTAGATTGGCTCCACACGGACCTCCGGCGATCTCATCTCGTTGCGGTTTGGATATTGGTTAATCTAGCATCCTTCTCCAATTCATGTCGCTATTACTTGTATACCTCAGAGCACGTCAGTGGCGTCGTCGTACCTCCACCACCATCCAAGTGTGCGGAAAGTATGCGGCCTGATCCTGCAGCTATCTGCCATGACGGGGAATGTCGTATGTGCGGTAACTGTTCGAGTGGGAATGATGGACATCTGACTGATCAAATCTGGTCCGTGACTTTGGGCGGTCTCCGGCGACCCCCTTATAGTCCGTTTTCCACCCGTTTTCTCTCCGACCAACCCGTATTTATCTTAGCCCCGCGCACGCTCAGATCGCCCAGCATCTTCCCCTCCCCATTACTACTCGGTGAGTATGGACATCGGACTGCTATACTAAATCACATGCACCTTCATTGCTGGATCGAGAGATGTCTGGCTCTCTATCATGCGCATCGCGACATAATCTAGTGTCCTCGCGCTAAATCAATTCCCATCTTTTCATCCCTTCTCATTGTCTTCCATCCTGAACTTACCCCATGGTGTCCAGACTTGTGCAAGTTTATCATCACCTCTCCGATCAATCTAATATGTCGGACGGTCCGTTGATCCGTTGGCATCTGTAATCTTTTACTCAATCCGACTTGCAGAACTTTGGCAAAGCGTCCCACTCGCCCCACCGGACAGGTGCATCGTGTCTACCGTGCCTTCTACACCTGCTGATCATCGTAAGCCAGCATTTTCAAGCTCTCGGCCGCTTGCAATGCGGATACCCACCCTCAAAAGATCAACCTCGGCGTGGGAGCCTATAGAGACAACAACGGCAGGTCTTGGGTACTTCCTGTCGTTAAAAAGGTGCGTACAATGACGTTTATGAACCCTCGTCCACTCATATACCCTTCATTTGCATCGTGTTTGATGACCAGGCAACTGAAATTCTGCTGGATGACCCTCTGTATAACCATGAATACCTCCCTATCACTGGTCTCCCCGAGTTCACCGCGGCTGCCGCTAAACTCGTCCTTGGCCCGGACTCCCCTGCCATAGCCGAGGGACGCGTGGCGAGCGTGCAGACTATTTCCGGGACGGGAGCGAACCACACAGCTGCACTTTTCCTGAGCAAGTTCTACCATTTCAACGGCGAGAAGCAGATCTTTTTGAGTAACCCTACATGGAGTAAGTAGATCGTCATACCTCCTGTGTGTGGCGCTCATGTTTGCACAGTCATCCATCACGCCATTTTCAATAATGTTGGAATTACTCCAATTGAGTACTCATATTACGATCCTCGCACCATCGGCCTTGACCTTGAAGGGTTTAAATCGACACTGCAAAACGCGCCGGAGCGTTCGGTGATATTGCTGCACGCATGTGCCCACAACCCCACTGGAGTGGATCCCACGAGGGAGCAATGGAAAGAATTGGCCAATTTGATCATCGCGAAGAACCACTTTGCGTTTTTCGATTGTGCGTACCAAGGGTTCGCCAGCGGCGACCTCGAGAATGATGCGTGGGCTGTGAGGTACTTTGTGGAGATGAAGGTCCCGATGCTCGTCTGCCAGGTACGGATGAACACTTTTTTTCTCAAGCTAGCGTCGGGCTAATATAGGGTAATCCATAGAGCTTCGCGAAGAATGCTGGATTGTACAGCGAGCGAATTGGGGCGTTGCACATGATTTCACCTAACAAGGATACCGCTGACCGAGTGAAGAGTCAGTTGTCGGTGATGCAGCGGAGTGAGATTAGTAACCCACCATCTCACGGAGCGCGCTTGGTGAGTAATTTGCCAGTGGGGAGACATTAGTGAGATTCTGAACATGCTATAGATGGCGCTGATCCTGAACAACACGGAATTATTCGAGGACTGGAAGAGGGACATTAAGACGATGGCACACCGGATCATCACGATGAGAGAGGAGCTTTACCGCTTGCTGACTGAAGAGTACAAGACGCCTGGTGACTGGAAACATATTACCAAGCAGATCGGGATGTTCAGGTGCGTTTGGATCATTACGTGTGGGAGGGGAGCTAACGTGGTGTGATAGCTTCACCGGTATGAACGCGGAACAGTCCCAGGCAATGGTTGAGAAGGCGCACATCTACATGACTAGCAACGGAAGGATATCGATGGCAGGGTTGAACACTACCAACGTCCGATATTTTGCAGAGAGCATGGACAAGGCGGTCCGAGGCGAGCTGTGAAGGAGAGGAATATGTGGCTGTGCAATAGTATGTTGTATGATCGTGTGACAAATGTGACAGAAATGGAATGTGGTCATTGATGACGTTCACTGTGTGCCTTGCGTGCGATGACATCACCTTCCGAATCTGGGCCTGTCCGGAACCCTCCCCGACGTCCGCGCTCGGCCCTTGGCTCGGAACGTCCGTGACAACCGATTAGGCGTGTGCTCGTCCTCGTCGTCGTCCACGTTCCCGACGGTCCCTGCTCGTCGTTCCCCTCGACGCTCACGAATGCATTCCTCCGTCACCCACAACGGACTCGTGCTATTACTTTGTTAATCACTGCCTTGCGTCACCTTCACCTTCAGGCTGATTCCCCAACCCGTCCTCGTGTCCCTCATACTTCTCCCCCCGCCCTATTCTCCTCTCCGAGGCCTTTTAAACGGCCTCAACCAAAGTCCGTCTACCGTCTCTTGCTTCTTTCTTCTATCTTACACCATGGGTAATGTAGTGTCGTTAGTCGATATTCAACACTCTAGTCCTGCAGCAGAGGATCCCCCAGCCTCAAATCTACCCCCTTCCCCAAGGTCCACCGCCGCTCCTTCGCACATAAGCTTGTTTGCCCCACAGGCGTTGAGCGCCTTTGCTCCTTCTCCCTCTCCGTCCCCTTCGCCGTTCCTTCGCGATAATCCATTCGATTCTCCGCCTTCCTCCCCTCCCCTCCCGTTCTACACAGCTCCATCGACTCCGCTAACCTCTCCACAGCAGGAAGACCCCCCTCAAGAATATACGTCGACATCTCTGGGGCAATTCGCTTTTGCTGCAAAACCTCCTTCTCCATTTCCCACGAACGGTCGTCTCACACCACCAGTCCCATCTCCATGCGATATCGAGACAATCCCACCTCCCGATGCTCTCGTTTCCGCCGACCTAGCCCTCGACTTTACGATGGACGACGAAGCCCTAAGCACTCTCGAAAAGATATACCTCTTTTCACGCAGTAGATCTGCACATCATCGGTAAGCACATCGATACCATTTCATTACAATCTATCGAAGTTCATGTCGGTCTTATAGCATCTTTATTTCACATGCACTCCCATCATTTCTCGCTTGTGTTACGCCACTCGAAGCCGCAGAATATGTCTTGCCCCTTCTTCCGAGCTTGGCCATGGATGAAGGTAGACGCACTCACAACTCCTCGAGGTTAATCTTACCGTCATTTAGATGAGTCCGTCAAGGAGTCCCTTGCCTCTGAGTTGGTGGACATACTCTGGTGGTTCTTGACGGTATATCGACGTCTTCCCTGGTTCATTACCTCATCGGCTAATGCTTGATCCAGCATTGTTTGTTGGTGGAGGACCCGCCAGATCCTGGGATCATGCCTACCTCTCGGCAGCATGGTGGCAACGAAGTGACACTGATATCCGTGCAAGCTTTCACCCCTATTTTAGGAACGCTTCTTCTCAGTCCCAATAGCATGGTCAATGGTCCTGCGAGATATGCCATCGTTGATCTACTCGGCAGGATTCGAAAAGCAGATGACGCAGAGGAGCACGGTGTGGAGGGTGTGCAGTATACGGACAACATTCACGGTTCGTTTGGCCGATGTCAGAGACAAATGTTCGAAGATGAGCTCATACATCAGCTTGTCATTGGGATCGGACGATTGGATACGGCCACCGAGGATGACGACGTCGCCGAGATATGGTACGACGCGACCGCTCGAACTCCCGCAGGAGAATTCCCGGACAGTCGGGCATCCACATCGAGTTTCTACGCCGGCGAATCTACGATGAACCCATACTTTCCCGTTCCTACACCCAATCATTCGCCCACGTCGCCCGAAGCACCGTTTCTGTCGGTCGGTTCACCACCGCCGGGTATACCCCCACTGCAGCTTTCTGCTGATATCTCGCGAAGAGACCCTTCACTGATGGCTAGTATTTCATTCCGTTCTGAGACTCCTTCCATACGAACATTTCCAGTCTCGGACTTTGATTCCGAGGCTCACCACCCGAACGGAATGCCACAGCCCGACCGCCGATCCGCGCGCCAAGAAACTGGAGACGCCGGCGAGGATTTTGACCCTGGGGAACAATCGGCCGTTGGGCGGATATCGAGTATGAGTTTGATTGCTGCGGTAGCAGCCAGCGGTATGTCGCCCGACAGTCATTTTTATTCTCAGTGCCGATATCATAATGTCAAGGGTCTCTGCGGTATGACGCTCAGCGTGCCTTCGTTAGGGAAGTCGAGCGAGCCGGCAAAGATCCAGTATATTGGGTGAGGCGAGAAGCCTCGTTCGCGCTCGGGGCCCTCGCGAAGGTCATTCCAGAAGAGCTCGTGGTGTCAGCACTCGTACGCATCCTTTACGTTCTGAAATTAATGAGCTTACTCATAAACTTCGTCAGCTTCCCTTGTTTGAGGTGCTCCGTGTGGATGCAATATGGCATGTTCGGCATTCCTCCCTTTTTGCATTACCCGCTATGCTTGCTCGCCTACCCTTGGACTTGCGACGGGCTGTGGCTCTTTCAACCGTCCTTCCACTTTCGCGAGACGAGTCTCCTGCAGTCCGCTCTGGGGTTCTAGAGGCCCTTGGCGAAATACTGTACTCCTTCCACGCAGACCAATGTGGTCCACCAGATGAACTGCTCAGTCTATTTCTTGGACGTCAAGAAGCCCCTGCGATACATCGATCAATGAGTTTCGGCATCCCGCATCCGGCTCTATTCGGTGAGGCCTTTGACGCGCGACCTGCGTGACGCCACTGATCATCCGCAGCCCCGTCTAAATTAGATTTATTTTACGATGACCCTGTTCGCCCACTAGCCTGTGCATTCAACTATCCTGCTGTTGCACTTACATTGGGTCGAGCCCGATGGGGAGAGCTACGCTCGTTATATCGTAAGTTGTCGCGGAATAGATCATCGAAAGTTCGCAGGACTCTAGCAGCGAGTCTTGGTGAGCTAGCGATGGTCATCGGTCCAGAAAACGCTCAAAGAGACCTCGTTGACGTCTGGGAGGATGGCATGCGATGTGAGGAAGACGGGGACATACGGTTGAAGGCCATTGAGGCTCTTCCGCTTATTGTTCACGCGCTTGGCGAGGGAGAGGCGAGGGACGGTATTTTTGCTAGTCTGGTCAAAATCTGGGATGAGGGGTGGCTACGGAAGAGCTGGAAGGCTAGAGAGGGTGTCATCAAAAACATCCCTGACCTAGTGGGCGCACCGACGCACCAGGAGTGTGTCCATCAACTTCTCAAACGGGGTCTGGAAGATGACTTTGGAGCAGTCAGGGAGGCTACCGTATCCGTGGTAAGCATGCTCAATACATCGTGCTTCGTTTGCCTCACGTTCGTCTAGGTCACGCACATGCGCACGGAGAGGGATTCATGGAGAGCTGTTCTGGAACGACTGCGCGACGATATCTTGCAGCTGGCATATGCCCCTTCATTTAGGAAACGCATGACGTACGTATCCTGGTTCGCTGATTCTCTGATACTCAAGATGCCCCCTCAGATTTGTCGCCTGTCAGCACGCATTGGCATTATCTTTGCCAGGGGAAACTCTCTTGGTAGACCAAGCGAGCTGGCAAGCTCTCGGTAGACTAGCTGGCGACGGTATCGTTGGCGTTCGAATCGGCGTCGCACGTCTCGCTGGTTGTGTTTTCGGTTCGTACATATTACACCAACTGCTCGACCGTACTAACTCTGGTTGCTCAGAACATTTTGCACGAACTTCTAATCACATTCCACAGCCGGTGGTCGACCTGGCGAATCGAATGCGCATGGATTCGTCTGCCGAAGTGAGGGCATACGTACCGTCCCCCATGGATCGACCTGTTTTTTCAAATTGTTCTGGACCATCCGAAACGTTCTCTCGCCCACCCCCGATGACGCATCGAGCACCCAACCCCAGTGAAATAGACCCCCCATAAATTGTGCAAGCATGCTTTGGATCCTCGTAAACGTCTTGTTTGCGGGAACCCACATTGCTGTTCACGATGTATGTTCATCTCGCATCGCATATACATTATTCCAAGGACATTCAGTCTCTTTTTTTTTTTTTTTTGTTACACTACCTACGACTATCCTACTGATGTGATTGTATTGTATCCTGGTTTCTTTTTTGCCTCTTGTACATACCTAGCATTTGCTACATGGGCTGCGGTTTGAGCATTAATGGGAATTCCATCGTTGGCAACATCTTTTTTGGACCGTTGGCGAGCGTTCTGATCGTGCTTTTGTTTCTCGTCGGAGGTTGCCCCCGTCCTCTGTTTTCGACGAGAAAACATCGACATGGATCGAGTCGTTTTGTTTTGGCTGCGTCAACCTATGTTGTATTCAAGCAACTGGATTCCGACATCAAAAACTATTTACTCTGGACAGGACTTCAGCAGCTCCCATTTCCCTGTAGATAGTGGATCCTGTTGCTATACTCGCTTACCCCAGCAAGTCAATCAACTCGGCAAGCCACTGCATTATACAATGCAACTGGACATTGGAAGGTAGTGGATAAGTTGCCCGATCCGAAAAATGTGAAGGGCATCTCGGCCCTCGCCTCCCATCCCAGGACAATGCAATGTTTCGTGTTCCTGCTTTGCATCAATGATCTACTAGGTGTGCAGCTTTCCTCGACAATCATCATTAGAACGAAATGATTCTGGGGCCTGATAGCAAACTGACTTACCGTAGGCCCAAAACGCATCTCGCGCGCATCGAAGTACAGATTTAGTACATTTTCCAAACAATGGATTCACTGCTTCGAGAGTGTACTAACTTCTGCCCTTAGCCCAGACTAAAGATGTGGACTGCAGATGGGGGAGATGGGCACGACGCTAACGCTCTTTGAGAGGGAAAAGGCTCGCTACGCAAGAATTGCCCCGGCATCTTCCTCTCGGACTCCTGCCACCGCTGCTGCGCTGGAGCGGCCCTTGCAATGATACAGGCCACTAGTATGGATGTATCCAAAGACGATTGTTATAAAGCCTTTCGAGGATAAAGATCTACTTAAGGCCCATCCTGAGACTGGGATTTTGTCTCCTCTTTGGCCTCGTTGAATTGTTCGGACCTCATGAGGGGATGGTGCCAGCGTAAATCTGACATACATGATGCTTGTGAACTAATCCAAGGTCAGAAAATATACGCAGTAGATGGAAGGGTGAAATGGTTGAGACCTCAGGCAATGATAATGGGGCGGATACACGGGAGAGAGTACAAGCGAAAAGGCCCATCACGGTAACGCGGAAAACCACCTTGATCAGAGGGATTGGAGGGATATCACTGAACTTGCATGGGACTCCGAATGCCATTGTAATAGACTTGATCATGCCTCGGCCCGACTTGGTAAGCCGGCGGCATTAGCATGAGCCAAAAAAATTTGGAAAATTTCTGGCCATGTCTATTTTTAGAACATCACATATTTGGACCTCAGAGGTGGGTTGTTGCCAACATAGAAACCCCACCCTTTAGGCCTCTATTGGTACCGAAAAACTGTTGCCCTAGGTGGACCAACAAAGGGCGCGACCTCGGGCATGGAAGCGTTGAACCCATGGGCAACCAAGGTCTCGCCGAACCTCAACCAGACCATCTGGTATGACCTCCATTGCCTTTCTTCCCCGGAGTCTCGTGCTGACCACGCGATGTAACTCCCTTGCTGCATTACACACAGCGCAACCTTGTGCTCAACTACCTATGCCACAACTGCTACTTGAACACTGCACAAGCGTTCGCAAAGGACAGTGCCGTACGACATCTTGACAAGGACGGTGATGAAATTTGTGACGGAACGGTCACTCGGGTGGGAGATGGGATGGGTGGTTTTGGTTCCCAAGGCTCAATGGACCTGAGCGAGGATATTATCAAGAATATTCGCCTGCGACAACGTACGTACGTACCCCACAGTCATCCTTCCGTCCCGTCTCTTGAAGTGGTGAATACCCCGAGCTGACGTCGATGGTCCGTCGTCATCACCATCAGGCATACAATTCGAGATTCTCTCGGGCAGAGTAGAGGAGGCAACCCGTTTACTGAACCAACATTTCCCAAGTGTACTCGCAGAAGACAATGGTCATGACGAGATGGAGGTATCGGACGAGAACGCGGACCCCTCACGGCTCGAGTACACCGCGGAAACAGTGAACCCAGTCCATCTCTCGCTCAACTTACGCATCCTGGGCTTCATCGAGGCTTGTCGAACTGTTCCTCTCGTCTATAATCCACCAAGTCGGGCTGCAGGGAGCCCCATGGCTGTGGACTCGGACGTCAGCTTGACACCACCTGTGAAACGCGAACCAAAGGATGAGGATAAACATCAGGCGGAACTGTTGTTTCGAGTACAAAAGCTATACGCGACTGCGAACGGTCTTGGGAAAGCCGAAGACCGCGCCACTTATCAGAAAGAACTCTCGAACGTGGGCGGACTACTTGCATACACCATCCCAGAGAACAGTCCAATGGTGAGGTATTTGCATCAAGAAAGGCGCGATCGAGTCGCGGAACAGATAAACAGTGCAATCCTCCGTTCGTTATTCTCCCGAACAATACTACCGTTGATACGGGGATGACTGACTTGAGTTGCAGATCACACCGATATGCCAACGGTTTCGCATTTAGAACTTGCCGTACGGTACACGCACTGTCTATGGGCTGCGTTGCATGAGTTACGGGTCAAAGTCCCTGCAAATCGGCTCAGCGGGCTGTCATTCCCCCTCGGCACGAACAAGCAGGCTACTGGTGATTCTTCCAAGGAACTATCCCAGGAGGTGAGCTCTGCCTGTAGCCTCTCCATCCAAGGGCTCACCGACCCGGCCCGGTGACAGGCATCGCCTTTCGATTTGCAGAATTTCCTCACCGCAAGGACGTGATTCGTTCTGCTCTCGTCGCTCCCGTCTTGTATGTTCGTTTTCGTCATTCGCATATTAGATTGTCGTTTTATTATACGGCCATTTAACCATTGTTCAAATATTACTTACATCCAAGCATTGTATGGTTTAGACTCGTCGTGTCTAAACGCAAGTGTGTATTGTTTCATTTTGTTACACTTTTTTGTCGACTTTCCCCTCTATTCGAGGTAAACTTGTGTACTCTTTCACGAATGCCAGGACTAGTGCTATCAGTAAAATATGACGGCGTGAACTTATGCAATCAATTTCTGCGTACTAGGCCCGAGTCCAACGTGAAGGTGGCGCGAATCTGCGTAAGAAAGGCACCTTGTCATCT
This sequence comes from Chalciporus piperatus, assembly GCA_038093975.1. Taxonomy (NCBI): domain Eukaryota; kingdom Fungi; phylum Basidiomycota; class Agaricomycetes; order Boletales; family Boletaceae; genus Chalciporus; species Chalciporus piperatus. Next base: position 1,031,654 of record JBBPTG010000002.1, read on the forward strand.
CCAAGTCCCTCGAGCTCCGCTTCGGGCCTGGTTGCAGCCACCAAAAGTCTCTTGAGACGACGACAACGACGAGTATGAGGCCGCCGACTGTGGGCCATGATACAACGTCGCCTGGATAACGCCACTGGAGTACGAAAGCCCCAAGAAACAGAATCATGTTGGGCGCGCGGGTCAAGGAAAGGACTCGCCACCCGTGCATCGGCGCGACTGTTCCCCAACAATGAGGTCCGAACTTGGGATGATGCTCGCCACGCTTCCCGACGACGACGAATAGCCGAGCAACTGTTCAGGGGAAATTCCTTGGGCCGAAGGTTTTGGAAGAGACACCAGACGCGCTGCAACCACCGGTATAAGGAGAATCTCAGGCTACGGGGGAACGCTCCTCAATTTGTTGTTGGTTGGTGGGGATGGTAGGCAACGTTGTGCGAGATGACGGTACTCGGCCCGGGTAGGTCCATCGACAAAGTAAAGTCAGGTGTGCAAAGATGCGGTTAACTCGCCGCCGCAGCCTTCCACGGGGCAGACAGGGATCTGAGAAAACTTCTAATCAGCTGGACGAGGAGATGTGGTTGTATACTCAGTAGAGTGATCCTATGCCCTGTGACACCATCCCGTTGAAATTACGTTGAACGAACAAGGCCTAAGTTAGAAACGCCCTTTGATACGCACTGGGTCCCGCCGAAGGAGCCCGGTTGCCGCACTCGAGTTCGGTTGTATCCTCGCCGTAGACGAAAGATTGGGTGACGATTATGATGTCGAATATGAAGGTTCCGCCACTCCCTAGCAAGTACCTGCCAGAAAGAAGAAGGAAACATGTGAGTATGGGAAGCGCAGGCTTGCGCTGCGGGGTAACACACGGAGTACTCTCACTCAAGAATTCGGTCGAAGCTGGCGATGGGAGATGGGCTTGGGGAGACGTGAGGAGCGACGACACGTAGAAAAAGTTGCCGAGGAAAGAAAATATGAAAAGATACATCGAGAGACCCTGCAACGCCACGAATAAGAATCAAACCTGCAATCGGACAATTTTACTGCACCTCAACAGATTTCCTGCAGTACTAAGGAATGGACGGGATATATGTTAGCAAAGAACTTTCAGACGCGACGAAGACTTACTACGTTCTTCCATATTTGCGGTAATCGTGATGTCAAATAAAGAGCATGTAAAGATACGCCCGATGATGCGTTGGTACGTTTGTCATCCGAGTCTCCGGGTTATTGATGATGGCTGCAAATAACATCATTCAGGAGCGAGGGAACCCCCACATCGATGAGCGAAGGCGACGGGTTCGGGTGCATGCTTAAAGCGATGAAACTTTGAAAAGAGCACTGACCTGAGGCTGTCCATCTGAAAATAGGTATGAGTGAATGCGACAGTAGCGTTCACGAGACTCATCACGTAGATGTTCGAGGAGAGATGAACGTTGACGTTGAACGACTGAGGATGCGGACAGAACCGAATTCCGAAGTGCCTCGTTTTAGGGGTTTTTGCTAATCACTGGTTACTCACAGACACCACATCGCAATCATGGCAGACCACAGTCTCGACCACAAAGTCAACACAGTTATAGCCTTTCGCTTGAAGCCAGTGCAAACCCTTGACCATGACTACCTCTATACGAATCTTCTGATAGATATTGCCATGAATTCTGATGGCCAACTTAATCAGGACCCCGCCTTTCTTATGGAGAAATTGTCCGATGCGGAAACGGGCCCCCGGTTGAAACAGGCACTCTCCAAAGCTTGGGAAGAAAGGAAATATCAGTCGATCAGGGATCTCGGTAGGATCTAATGATTGACGAACTAGTTTCATGTTTGACCATTGGACAGACTATCTTCGGGCATCAATAAGGCCCTCAGCATCAGCAGAAGGTACATCCGCGTTCTCTCTCACAATATCATACTCTAATTATCGCTTTGAAGGGTATGGTTTACGGACATTGGAGGGAGCAACTGGTTGGTGGGCTGATCTCAGTCAGAAACTAATATTTACTCTGGCCTTCCCTCCCTGCAGCCACGGAAAAAGCCTGGAATGTGGGTTATGCTGGAGAAGCTGCTTTCGCCTTGCTCCATCATATCAAGAATTCCTTGCCCAACGCTAAACACAACAACACCTCTTCCGCCACTGGCAAAAGCCTGTATGCAACCTACACAGCCATAATTCAGTCTTCTGGCATGGGGAAATCACGTACTGTTGACGAAATGGCAAAGTCCGAGCTCGTTATTCCTATGGTCCTTCGTCCAGAAGGTTCAACTGGTGAGACTTAATATGCTTTTGACCAGAGTTTCATCCAAAGTTTGACTGACATTCTCTGCAGGATACCCCCCTCCTGATCTAAGGCTGCGAACCTACATGACGGACTTTGGTAGAGGAATGTTCCGACATACCCTTGCACTGTTGCAGGCACTGTTCGAAGTGATGAACCTGGTGATCGAGAGCGAGGACACTCGACTGTTCGGAGTTGAAGGGCTCAAACCATTTGACAAGTCAAAGCCCCTGGCACCACAGTTCAGGGCATATATGAATCGTGGCATGTCCATGACTGGCCATGGGCCATTTCGTCGAATATTTTATGACAAAGTTGTTGAGAAGGCAAACGAGGTGTGCATCACAGCTGTCATTTGTTTGACCATTCTCACTCAGGAAAAATAGATCCGAGTCTCGGCCACGTACAAGGAACTACCAAGAGACGAAGACCAAACAACTCGCAGCATGGATGACGCAATCAAGGACCCTACCTTCCCTTTGAATGAGTCGTGCCACAAGCTCCTGGATGCCATGAGGGCATTCAAACAGCATCCTCAGTCCAGGGATCCCCCATCATTCATAATCCTATCCTTCGACGAAATCCATGTGTTGGGAGATCACTACATCGAATTTCGCCGTGCGTTACGTGCGCTATTGAAGCAGCCAGTGTTTTCAATCCTTCTCTCCACTGCTGGACACATGTACAAGATCATCCCTAATCCATCAGTGGACCCATCATCCAGAATGGTGAACGGTGGATCAGTGATCCCACCATTCTCAGAGCTTGGCTTTGATCATTTTGCCAAGAATATCTGTGTACCAAGCAGTGGGGATGCCATGAATGTTGATGTCAAGCTCTCTCATGTGTCTGACACTGCAACGTTATTGAGGTTTGGCAGGCCACTGTAAGTTGACATGACTTTTTGACTTTTCACACCAACTGACTTTTATATTAGATGGGCAACTCGTTACGATCAAGGAGACTCTTCTACACAGCTTGACATCATTCGTTTTGCCCTATCAAAATTACTGGGCGGAATGGATCCTTGGCGTGTAAAGCTGGACTTACCTCATCAGCTTGGCTGCCTTGCCCAGAGACTGCCAATCGAGTTTCTTTCGGTATCCTACAGCTCCAGCATTACAGATCCCCAGACAGAGCAGGTTCGGTCTCATTTACGTGTAGTTCTGCGGGTCGACCACGACCTGGAGACGATGATCACCTTATCACCATCCGAACCCATCCTCTCCGAAGCTGTCTACTGGATGATGTACAAGACAAATTTCAAACCGGCGGAGACACTCAAGGGCATCTTGGGTGGATTCTCAGTGCACAAAGGGGACCGCGGAGAGCTTCTTGTGATGCTTCTGCTCACAATTGCCCGTGATAATGCCGTCGGCGACCCTGATGACTTCGGTTCTCCTAACATTGGTCACCGCTGGTGTAGCGTCATGCACTTCCTCTCAAACCTTTTCGTTGCTGCCCCCTGGCAAGCTGCCCTTGAGCCGAGGAAGTTATCGATGGAGACACTTTTTCAGGACAGCAAGCTATATTTCAACCACTTCGTCAAGGTCCATCAACTCAACATGATGAACATCCAATACATCATGCGCCTGATGGCCCGGGGTGCTGCAATCCTCTGCGCAAATGCCCAGAAAGGCATTGATCTCCTCGTTCCATTTATTCTCGAGGGCGACGTGTTGGTAGAGGGAAATATGGGGGTAATCCTGGTTCAAGTGAAAAACGACCAAAATTACACTGCGACACCAGGGGAGGATGCAATGAAGAACATGTCCTTCGAGAGTCTATCTAATATCCCCACTCTTCGATTTTTCTTCGCCCTCGCTGCGAAAACGCCCGGCATCACAGCAGTCACTACATCACCCCAGTCTTCGAAGGAGTTTGATTTCTGGGTTGCTGGTCTCTCCTCCGCAAATCTTCGTCCTGTGGGAGCTGAGGGAGATGCTGTTTGGAAGGGACTTTTGGATGCATCATATGGGTGGGACCAGATTTATCGAGAACCTGGCAGTGGACAGAAAGGGCAACGGGATCGGATCATGAACCTTCGCAGGTCAATGGATCCAGGGGCTGCCCTCGCGGATGCTCACTGGAACTCCTGGTGGAAGTTACCTGCAAAAGGGAACGAGGAACAGGCTTAGGGTGGGGTGGCGTTGCACGGAGATCACTGGTGCATATGGTTGACCAAATACGAAAGCAATTGCTGTAAATCATTGACTTGTAAGCGATCGTATTATACAAGGTACTTAGAACAAGATGTGCAAACGTGATTCTGGAAAGAATGCAGTATTAGTTTATCGTGCACACTGTAACAAATGAATGAGAACACGTGGCGAGACTCGGAGTACAGTTGATGCCAAGTCAGCGGGAAATCTGCGCTGCTCAAACTCTACCTTCTCGACGAAGGAGCGATCCAAACAACTCCTCGCTTTCGAAAGAGGTATCCGCATCTGCGACGCATAGCACCCAGGTGCATAGGCAGGATCGAGGACGAAGACGAAGCAGGAGAACGTGAAGGAAACGAAGACCAACTGGGAGCAGCTGGAACGCGAAACAGCGCATCATACACACGCGAAGGCGCCCTCGTCCTTGCCGGCCTGGGGTGTCGGTCGAATTCATGGGCGCCGTTGTTGGTGCGCGCGAATCAGCACCTGTGAGGCGACGAACGCGAACATACAAGACGGGAGCGACGAGAGCAGAACGAATCACGTCCTTGCGCCATGGAAATTCTGCAGATCGAAAGGCGATGCCTGTCACCGGGGGTCGGTTAGCCCACGGATGAAGAGGCTACAAGCAGAGCTCACCTCCTGGGATAGTTCCTTGGAAGAATCATCAGTAGCCTGCTTTTTCGTGCCGAGGGGGAATGACAGCCCGCTGAGCCGATTTTCAGGGACTTTTAACTCTTGCAACGCAGCCCATAGACAGTGCGTGCATCATACGGCAAGTTCTAAATGCGAAACCGTCGGCATATCGGTGTGATCTGCAACTCAAGTCAGTCATCCCCGTATCAACGGTAGTACTGTTCGGGAGAATGACGAACGGAGGATTGCACTGTTTATCTGTTCCGACGTTCGAGAGTTCTTTCCGATAAGTGGCGCGATCTTCGGCTTTCCCAAGACCGTTCACAGTCGCGTATAGCTTTTGTACTCGAAACAACAGTTCCGCCTGATGTTTATCCACATCCTTTGGTTCGCGTTTCACCGGTGGTGTCAAGCTGACCATAACCATGGGGCTCCCTGCAGGCCGACTTGGTGGATTATAGACGAGAGGAACAGTTCGACAAGCCTCAATGAAACCCAGGATGCGTAAGTTGAGCGAGAGATGGACTGGGTTCATTTCCGCGGTGTACTCGAGTCGCGAGGGGTCCGCGTTCTCGTCCGATACCTCCATCTCGCCATGGTCATTGTCTTCTGCGAGTACACTTGGGAAATGTTGAAACGGGTTGCCTCCTCCAGTCTGCCTGAGAGGATCTCGAATTGTATGCCTAATGATGATCATGACGGACCATCGACGTCAGCGAGTTGACGGGACGGAAGGATGACTGTGGGGTACATACGTACGTTGTCGCAGGCGAATATTCTTGATGATGTCCTCGCTCAGGTCCGTTGACCCTTGGGAACCAAAACCAACCATCCCGAGCGACCGTTCTGTCACAAATTTCATCACCGTCCCTGTCAAGATGTCGTACGGCACTGTCCTTTGCGAACGCTTGTGCAGTGTTCAAGGAACAGTTGTGGCATAGGTAGTTGAGCACAAGGTTGCGCTGTGTGGAGTGCAGCGATGGTCGCGTGGTCAGCACGGGAAGAAAGGCGATGGAGGTCATACGAGATGGTCTGGTTGAGGATCTGCGAGACCTTGGTTGCCCGTGGGTTGAGCGCTACCATGCCCGAGTTCGCGCCCTTTGTTCATCCCGGTTGGCATCGTCTAGCGGCGAGAACGGAACAAACCAAGTCGTGGACAGGTTTGTACACGTGCTAGGCTCCTAAATGGTGGGCAGGGGACTAGAGGAAGGGTCTCAGCTCGTTCACTACGCCGATCGTACTAAACTGTATCACCAATGTGAACCGCAAAATTAGCACTGTGAATGGGCACGCGCGTCTGCAAGTGTCACCCCTGATGACGGTCGAATCGCTTCTGCGTTAGTCGTGACGAAATCCCATTCTATCGAATAACCACAACATCTTCCCATCTTCCCCTGTTTATTTCTATCAATACCTTCGCGGTTAGCAGACACCCTCTCAATCCAAGCACCTCCAACCTCCGCAACTTCCCCCATGCCACCTCCTCCAATATCCCCCCTCTCTCGGGGGTAACTGCAGGGCTCAACCACGCGTTATACGAGAGATCCAAGAGTACGAGGAGTGGACAGATCGTCGCTAGTCGTTGTAATGGAACCCGGTGAGGAATGTTAATCAACGCGAGGTGTGTGATGGTCGGGGGAAATCCCTGGAAGGCGGTGGCGCTTACTGGGCTGGAGAGCACGGCGAGGGAGAGGAGCGCCGTGGGTTCGTTATCGTGGATTTGCATAGCATCCCATGAGTCAGTAACAGAGCTTACGCTGTCGCCGCGTTCGAGCGCGTCTGTATCTGGAGTGTTTCTGGCACGGTCGTTCTTCTTGAACGTGTTTCCGCGCAGAGAGGTTTGTGGCCCGGTGATGATGAGTTCTCCATCGACGTGCGAGGCCCCATCACACAACGCGTCAAGTTCAGTTTTAGACAGAGGTGTGTGTATGGCCGTGTACCGGAGAAGGGCTCGTCGAAGATGAGGGGGGATGTGGGGCGCGACTTTGGCGAGGTCTGCGCCTGGACACGCGGCTAAGATAAGTTGGAGACAGAGAAGAGTGAGGTGTGGAACTGTGCTGGGATTAGGGTAGGTACATCCACGGAAACGAGCACTGTCCGTCGAGGATGGAGAGGATGTGAGATCGGAAGAGAACACCAAGGAGAGCGCATCCTCCCTCCACGCGGGACCGTTGGGATCGATATAATTGGTGTTCCTTGGATCAGAGTTCTCCTTGGGTAGCCGAGACGAGTTCTGAGAAGATGAGGTAGATGTTCGCCAGCTTCTGGGAGGACTGGGACCCGCGGTCCGAGAAGAACTGACGGATGGTGGTTGCGACGGGTATATCAGGTTGATAGGCAATGTAGGTTGGTTGTGGGCATGAGAGACGATGAAGTCACTAGATACAGGCTTTCCCTGCACGTTTCGCGAATGTCTAAAGTGCTCCCCTCTGCATGTGTATGGCGGTTAGCACGTTAACGTCAGATTAGAATAAAAAAAACTTGCCTGAGATTCTGTAAGATATTGTTGACTTGGCGAACTGGATCGCCCTCTGGGGATGTTTTCTGCGGGGCCATCCTATAGCTCAGAAAGTTTTGCCTCGATGCTAGATGGCGAGCTTCCGAAGCTCGGTGGTATCATTCGCCATCTGACTGCAGGGGAAGCAGTCAGCAGAAGATTCGGAGCATACAAAGGCAAGTTATAACCAGTTGAAGTTGATCATGATCATGATCCAGTGACATCGATCAAGTGGTGGTCGACTTAAAGAGACACATTCGTCCCAAAGGGTCTCGATTCAGAGCGTGCGAGAGCTCGGTGAAGCCAAGGTTGAACAACTTGTCCCAACTACACGATCATTCGCGTATGCATCAAAGACGGAAAAGAAAATTCATACTCGTTTTGACATAAGGCGCATACATGGCGGAAGATGCAAAATGTGATGTGAATTCATGCCAGGCATACCCTCATACACCTCATACAGAGCAACGTCCCAAACCCCACGGCTGCTCCTCGACGTCCACTCCTCCACAAAATCCAAGTCATCCTGGCGTACACCAAGCACGCTCAGTTCATCTGCCGGATAAGCTTGTTGATGTTGGACTCTCGGTCACCGAAGTCACCACCCTGGACGAAGTGCTTGAATTTCCGTGTCCTCCAGCCACCAGTCGGGTTGGAGAGTTTGAAGGGCCACAGGAAGTTGGACGCCTGTCATGAAATCGATCGGGAAACAAGTCAATCTGAAGAATCAATGTACTGACCTGCTTGAAGTTGGGACCAGCAGTGGCAATTTCGTGGACGAGATCTTCAACACAAAGGATGTCGTACTGGCCGAGCTTCTCCTCGATGATGGCGTTGTTGGTAAGGGGGATGCGTTGCTTGTCGACTTTGCCGTAGCCACGCTTGTAGATCAATTCCCGGATGGATTTGAGGTTGGGCTCGCTGATTATTCTGTGAACACGCATATAGGAAGGACTCGAAAAGCGACACACCCGTAAGCAATGTAAGGCTCAACCAACCGCAGCATCTGTTGCGTTGCCCTGGTCGCCTTGACGAAGATACCATTATTGATTTGGAGGAGACGGAGGAGTTGAAGAATCTTGCGGGGTTTGGGTGCGATTTCGTTAATACCACGGATACGAATGACAAAGTAGACTTTGGGTTCGGCAGGGACGTAGAAGTCGCCAGATGCGCGTGCAGCCCTCTTTAGTCTGATCTCCTCCTTCTCCTTTGCGAGATACTCCTTCACATAGGACTCGGCTCGCTTGAAGATGACCCTGCGCTTCGCTTGGGCTGCCTGATAAAAAGTGATGAGTCGACCGTGAATTGAGTCAAACGGAAAAATGTATCAAAAGGTCAGTCCCGAAAGATGGTTAATTTAAGGCAGCACCGTAGAATGAACCACTAGCCCCGGTTTGTTGAAAGTATGCATCATGACAACACGAAGTTGAAAGTTATGATTTTGAATAGTGAGACACACCTTTCGTGCAGCGGCCGCGGCAACAAGGCGCTCTTCCCGAGCCTTTTCGTTTTGCTTGCGCTTTTTTAGGAGGGTCTCCGGAACTTCGATGTCCTGCGGTAAATATGTGAGTTAGATCGCGTCCATTTTTGGTGGTCTCTTTCTCCACTGACCGTGACCGAGGGGACGCTGTGATCGCACAGAGTCAGATTGACATGATCTCTGCTAAATTATGGAATACTCACGTTGTTGAGGGGGCCATGAGGAGTCTTGAGGTTGGTCGGTACAGTGGCCAGTGACGGGACACCTGCAGCGTGCGGTGGCTGACAACTATACAGTACTTATGTCACATTGTCTCACGATGATTGTCACAATGATTGTCACTCGTCTCAGTCTTGTCACTTCACAGCCTCATCAACTTCTTTCCCCTTTTGGATATACAGGCGAGTGCTTAGACAGGCTTAGACTCTCCCCAGTGAGTGGGACCGTTTGGTTGTCCATTGAGCGTCTTTCATCCGGACATGGACAGTTATTCGTTGGCTATCCGCGATGACTCGTTCAATGGCTTGTTGAAGTCACCCAGAGGGCTAGTGGGGCTCGAGCCTCGAGAGCGCCCACCCCTGCCCAGCCTGAGGCCTGAGTGCCCACCCGTCACGCGATGATGCTGTAAGTGAACTGCCATCAGGTCCGGACCCGGATGCGCTAGAAGCCATGCTGCACAAATGACCCAACCCTGGCTTCTTTTCTGTCTTGACCCTTGACTCTTTCCCCCCATCATGGTGGCCAACACTGATATCAGTTGGGCATCCCTTGCATTCATCGCAACTGGATTGCTCGCCTCCGGTCCCTTGCGGAGTCTTGCTCAAACCACGACGGCTGTCTGTCTGTCCTCCTTCAACTGGGTAAGCAGCTTTACGCTAGACGGAATGGGTCAAGTTGACTGGGCGCCTGAACTAGATGGACAACAGCAAGAGCCAAAACCCTTGTCTAGTCTCAGCATACTTGCAGGGCGCATGCAACGGCGGTCGTAAGTTTTTCTTCCTATCTCATTGTTGCTCTGGCCTCAAGTTCTCAAAGAATTCACTGTCGATCCTCTCGTACCCAACACTCACTATATTGGTCCCTATGCGGACGAGCAGAACCAATGCCAATGTAGCTCTGTCACGTACAATGCAATCAGTGCTTGTGGTGCCTGCCAGAACCGTACTATCATTGGGTAGGGTTATCACGAAACGTCTATTTGCACATCCTCATCATTATCCATCAGCTGGACCGCATGGGATTTCAACTGTTCAGTTGTCTATCCTGGAGTGTAAGCTCTTAGGATACGTACAATCGTTGAGAAGCTCACAGGTTTGCTAGTTTCCCTCCGGCTGTCCCAGTTGGTACAACCATACCTGCTTGGATGTTCCAAGACGTGACCGTACGCTCACCTGCTGTCCCGCTCGCTGGTGCCATGCTAAGCACTCCTCTAGACCAGTGATTTGTTCAATGTGACGCTTGCACAGCTCACTGGTGGTAAGTGACCATATTCCTGCCTCTCGCCTGTTGCGCTTATCAGAGTCCTCAGACGCTCCTGAGGCCACTCCCACCCATGCGCAATCTACTGGTTCTCTGTTGCCATCGTCGACTGGCATTGCCCCGAACCCTCTCTCGAGTGCTCCAGGGGCAGCCCCCAGTGGAACGACATCCTCCAGCGGATCCACCAAGTCAAACACGGGGGCGATCGCCGGGGGGGTCGTTGGTGGCGTCGTTGGACTTGCGCTGATCGCAGGAGCCATCGCCTTCTTTATGAAGAAAAGGAAACGATCTCAAATGGCACCATCCGCGCAATATGCTGCGTCCGCTGCGGAACCCAACTATCCTCCCACTGCTTACTCGAACTCGAACCCCTTCTCCCCAACCCCTGTGATGACACAACCCAGGCTTTATGTGAGTGAAATGGACTTATATGCTTTGCTAGCTGACATATTTCCAGGATCCATCGGATCCCAGCACGTTCCCTACTACTCCACCTCCACCTACTGTCATGACATCTTCGTCGGGCAACTACCAGAGTCCCTCCACCAACTATTCCACTCAGTCGATGAGGCCCGGTGGATACAGCGGTATGCCCGAAGTTTAAGACAAGGTGATCGGCTTCGGACATGCCTGCACCGTTATCTTGCCGTTCTTCGAACTTTTGTTGAGAATTTTCCCCGGTCGTCATCTCGATATCACTAGTAAAGTCACGATGAACTCTTAACTTGGCTGTATGCCTGTATATCCATAAATCCATGTGTCGTCAGGTTGTTGATCGGCCTCTGTCGTGTGAAGTGCCGCAGGCCGCGTTGGATTGTAATGAAAGCTGAGCTGAGCGGTATCTCGATATCTGAATCTGGCACATGGCCACGGTCCTTCCCCCGGATCAAAGACCCTCGAGGATTCATACATGGGCGAGCGACTCACAGAAGGATGCACCTCCCACTACTTGCTCGTGTGTTACTGTGAGTGATCAGTCGAGGTATTTCAGAATCTTCTGGCCTCGCCGGATTCGCGAGTATCCCTCATTTCCATGTCATTGCCTCGTGCTTATAACACTCTCGCGTGGTCCCAGTTTATGTGGGGGCACTGAAAGTGATCTGAACTGCAGTTCTTTCAGGCATTGTTACCCGTCCACTCTGCATATCATACGTGACTGTAATCGCTTTTGACTACCAATCTCACAGACCTCAACCTGGCCCATGACTGTTGCTGCCATCCATGTCATCCAGCCGTTATTAATGTTTCCACACATCCCTTATCCACCATGCCGTTAGTACGTCCTCCTTTCGTCCTTCCCTAATGCGAGCGGCTGTCTACTTATGAAGTTCTGATCTAGTCAGCACCCTAACCAATTCCTCGGCGCTTCTCCCCAACCAGAGGGTTTCGACGGTGCCAACGTGTAGGCCATGCTTGGACATCGAGCATTGAATACTATTAAAGTCCGTTTTCCCCCCTATTCATCACTTCCTCTTTGCTCGGCGATGGTTTCATTCACGGCCGTAGCTATTGCACTGTTGGTGTTTGTCATCAGAAGGGTATTGGCGCAAAACACCAGCGTGGTTTGCAATGCTCAATGGAATTGGGTACGTTCCGCATTCAAGCTCTCATGCGTGATTCTAACCAAGGAGCGCAGATGAGCAATTCCTTGGGCCAAAACCCGTGTCTTGTCGCTGCCTACCTGGAATCTGTCTGTCTGGGACGTAAGTATTGCTAAACGACCCGCAATCCTGTCAACCCACAAGACCGGACAGCGGTCAATATTCCTCCGTATAGCAATGACACGAGCGTTCTGGGAACGTACTCAGCTCCGCAAGGCAGCCAGGCGAACAACTGCACGTGTAACACGGTGGCGTGGGCTCTCATGAGCGCATGTTTGGTTTGCCAGGACGTTACGCCGCCAGCAAGTTACCCAGTCAAGTGAGTGTTAGGACCAGAGTGCATGGCGCTTACAAGGGCTTACTCTTGAGATCAGTTGGAATATGTGGATCAGTGCGGGATGTGTTCCCAGCCCCAATACCGTGTATATTGGACAGTAAGTGGCTCCGCTCAACGTCCATGGAATGAACAACCAGATATGACGACCGGCAACGTGATAGATATCCCGAAGCAATATCTAATCAAACCGCGATACCCCACTGGGCATTCTATAACTACACTGTTCGTCCTCAAGGGTTTCCCTTGTTTCCTAACGTTGACCGGATGCAATCCTAGGTGGGTAATGGCCTATTCAACACCACCATTGCGAAACAACTTGGCGGTACGTTATGCCAGATTTGACGATGGAGTGACATAGATGAATCAAATGGCAGACTCTCCAGAATCTACAAATGCTTCATCCCCCCACCAAACCAGCTCGCAAACCAACGTTGCTCAGATCGTAGCATGTGTTATCGGGGGTATCGCCGCAGTCATTGGTATCAGCACGTTATTCGTGCTCCGTCACTCGCATTCGCGTGCAAAGAAGCGGCGGAACGATGCTAGTACAATCTATGTAGGATACCGTGAAACTGGCAGAGAGCCCAGTCATGGTTTCTCCTTCGCGCCCGACATCTTGGGAAACCTTGCCACCCTGCGTGCGTATCTCCAGACCATTTCTGGCAGTGTGGACTGACACGGCGATGTTAGGGGCGGGGTTCTTGGTATTCGGCACCTCTTCCTACTCCTCTCGATCGCGCCCCAGTGTACGTTGCTCAGCGATGGTGGTTGGATGGGGGCCACGATCCCAGGTACTACAATGCATCTGTATGACAACCATCGAACCCTTGAGATTGGGCTTGCTCGGAGGGAATGGTTATGAGAAGACATGTTATTCTCGGTTTGATTCTATTGAAATTCCTGTACATACAACGCTAATTTATTTTGTGATGCTTGTAGTGGATGAGGAGGTCGCTCCGAGGTTATGGGGCTGAGCTTTTCTGATGTAACAGTCGAAAGATCGTTGGCAGCCAACACTGCAGTACGCACTGTCGTACCTTGGTCCTCATGTTGCGGAAGGGAAAACTGGATCAGCCCTCGATGAGGGCGACCGTTCGAAGACGAGTGACCCCCGTGGTGCATCAGATACACGGCTGCGGGCGTTCACATTGCCCAACTCCGAGTTCGGGCGTGCCAGCGCAGAGACCTCCTCGCATAGTACCACAGACACGGCCGCTATCGCAGGAGGTGTGGTCGGAGGTGGTGCCACTGCAGCGATCGCAATCATTGCATATGGACCCGACGACGCTACCGTCGTCAGAGTAGGGAACATGCTAGATACATACGTCTCGGCTGGAGATGGCGCAGCCCGCGCCTGTATACGCGTTCAACTTCAACGGGGGACTAGGGAGTCTCCCACTACCTTCCCAGTTCTGCGGCAATCAACAGGACCCGGCAGTATCATTTCCAACCCATTCACCAGCCTCCCTCCTACGATCACAGAGTCAGTCGGCCAACAGAGTTGCACTCAGGTGGGATACAATGGAACACCTGAGTTCGGAGAGTTTTCGCCGAGACTCAAGCAAAGCAAGACATTCAACGTTGACTTGAGTAGGGTGCTAAACTGCGTGAGGATATCATTGCGATTGCAAACATCAGTTGCAGTACATCAAAAGTACATGTGCATTTTTGTTCTTGGAAATCTCTAGTGATATGCGTTACGCTTGTCGGTACACCAGGTGACCGACGGCATCCACGGAGGAGCTAGGATGATCGGCCAAAGGGTGCATCGTGGAATCCTCTCTGAGGCGCAAAGAGATGAAGGACTGCCAAAGAACTGGGACAATCGAGCATGTGGTATACCAGCGCCTGGAAGTTGTTAAAAGATGAGAAAATAGAAGGATGAGAATGATGGCTCATATTAAAGACATGTTTAGGGCCGGTTCCTACTGACATGGAACTATAATCTAATCAGTAGATCGATTGTAACCCGCATTTCAGAGGGAAACTTGGATCCGGAAAAAACGCATCACACTAATTTAACCATCAGACATATCGATCGACCTTCGTGACCGAGGGTAGTGGGACAGGGACAAATTATTATCGAGGGAGTGTACGGGAGTGCCCCCGCTCCCGTTTCAAGGGAAGTGCGGAATGCCATCACTCACGAGGTTCTGATATCAGTGATAAATCCTGATAAATCGCTATCGCACACTGACTATTGGGAGCGATGGCTTCACGCGTTTCCCTCTTAGTCAACCGCTTCAAGAATCCGTATTTAGGCCTGCGCAGGCGAGCAGGATCGTTCATTTCTCCGACCCGTCAACTCGTTATCCGATCAACTCACAGAATGCCCGTCTCTACATTAACCCTGAACGATGGAACCCAAACTCCTTGGATGGCATTCGGAACAGGGACGGCATTCTTTGGCAAGGATGCTAGCAATGCCATCAGTACCGCTATCGAGAATGGGTTTACGCACCTTGACGGCGCACAGGTCTACAGAAACGAGGAAACCCTTGGCGATGGTGTCATTGCTTCGGGAAAGAAACGGTCAGAATTGTATATTACAACGAAGCTGGGAGTATTGGCGCCTGAGGAAACACCCAAGAGTTCGCTCGAGGAATCCTTGAAGAAGCTCAAGGTGGAATACGTTGACTTGTACTTGATTCACCAAGCAAACCAGCACGTGGGCAAGCTCAAGGAGGTCTGGAAGGGGATGGAGGAAGCGAAGGCGGCTGGCCTCACCAAGTCCATCGGTGTCTCCAACTTCACGGCGGACCACCTGAAGGAAATCCTAGAGGTTGCCACCACCCCTCCATCTGTGAACCAGGTCAGTACAGTTTCAGCGCGTCTTTGCTCAGTTCTTCACGATTTTCAAACAGGTCGAAGTTCAGCCCTACGTGTGGAAAGCTCTTGGTCCCAACCTCGCTATCCACAAAGAACACAACATCGTCACTTCCTCCTACGGTGGTCTATCGCCCATTTTCCGTGGTAAAGGGGGCCCTCTTGACCAAATTATCGAACAAATCCGCAAGCGCCTAGAAAACACTCGCGGGTCTCCCGTGTCCGACGGCCAGGTGCTCAATCGATGGTTGAAGCAGAAGGGAGTGCTTGTGGTGACGTGAGTCGATTATCTCATGTTTTATCCGCATCGCATACTCATGGTTTCTTCAGGACGTCGTCTAAGGCAGAACGCATTAGAGAATATCTTGACACGGAGAATGTTCCTGACCTCACTGCAGAGGAGATTGACCTCATCGAGACCACGGGCGCAGAGCAGCACAAGCGATTCTTCGTACGTACCTTTCCGTCTTTTAGCTTTTCTGTGGCTGATTTTCTGAAAAGCCCGCAAACTGGCCACCCGAGTCGGACTCGATGAGCGGAGCGTGAGAGGCAATCTGTGATGAATGATATCAGTGTGATTATTCTTGTAGATTACCACTCGCCAATAGGGTAAATATGCTGAAAACCTCGGGCCAAGCTTGAAGTCCCGGCTTACCTATATTTTCTGGGATCATGTATGATCGCAGTGCGCTGTAGGCCAATGCCAACCCGGTAACAGAACATCCGATCGATGGCACCGTGAGGGGCAACTTATAGAGCAGAACGACTGTCTTCTGCTCATTGAGAGTCTGGTTTGGGGAGACTAGGGGCAACTAGCGAAGATGCTCACGTGTCTAGTAGCAGGGAAACTTGACCACTGCATCATTTTACATTCTTGCATAGTATTTACCTTAGACCAGACCAGACCGATATTCCCTCCTGGGTGCTGGGAGTCTGCGACGACGAAAAGGCGGTCACTAGAATCTCTCGACAAATCTAGTCCGAAATGTCACAGACGATCGTAACTCGCTGCTGGCGATGATTGTGGCTGACTCATGTCGCAGCCGAGTTCTTCGCCTCAAGTGGGGTCTCGGACCCAGGCGCTGCCGCTGTCGGGGTATGTCTTCCGTGAGGTGTGTCAGTTGGTGTCGCAGGGGTGCACGAACGCAGTTTCTCCTTCAGGGGCTAATTCTTGTCACACGTGACCGGCAATAAACTACGCGTTGTGACTGGAGCAAGCAAGCTTGTCAAAGACTTGTTCAAGAATTAAGATTGCTGTTGTCTGCAGCGATGTCCTCGGGTGCCTTTTCACTACCCTCATGTTCTACTTACGCCTCAACCTCAAAGTCACGTCTCCAATCGCTCTATTCTGACATTTCTAGGCAAAAACACTCTAATCCGACATCGTACCATGCCCATGTCGACTGGTGGCAGCGTACCTTGGAGGAGCTCGTCTCCCGTGGGTGGCAAACCGAAACCCCAAGCACACAGAAGGGCAAGGAGACAGAGACTCAAGAAACCGAGAGCCAGAGCAACAAGCTCGTGTTAACCGCGCGTCGGTCAGTTGTGGACAAGCTCAGGTACGATGGTGTCGGGAAACCACTCGGACTCGGATCTACAATCGTGCGTATTTCGTCCTTGTCTCCTCCGCTGAATCTGACCGCACTGTACTAGTAAAGGCCGAGCTTCAACGCACCAAGGCATTGATTCCACTCTCCCAGTTCATGACGTCCCCCCAGTCCGTGTACGATCCCGGCTGGTTACCTTACCGCGTCGCATCGTTCATCGTTGGGAAGCCCTTGTGGTGGGCCATGGAACAGCTCGACATTGTGCGAACGGAAGATTCGTATAGTGAGGCGGAGATGTGGAAGAGGGTCGAGGGTGAACATGTGTTGCTCAAGCTGGTCGAACGGGCTGCGGATGCTGTGGATGCGTCTTCGGGTGGGCTGTGTCTTTCGGATAGATTGCACACCGTGGCTACTTTCAGGAGAGAGTTTGGGTCTAAGGTCTTGCCTGGGGTGATGTTGAGCGAGACGGATACCAGAGTGTTGTTGAGATACCTGGAGAGGGAAAGAAGGGTTTTGGTACAGGATAATGATGTGAGTTCCTTTGTTCTCACTTGGCCACGAGGTGTTGATCGCTCTCAATAGTTCATCAAATTTATTACAGGTGACCATGACCGAGAGGTGACCGCTGTCGATAAAGGCATTCTGGAGCTGAAAACTGCTGTTGGTAACTTGCAAGATCAGGTGGACCGTTTACATGGCAAGATGGACGAGTAAGTCGTTCCTTTTTTCCCCCTTGACGATGATTATTCAACAAACCCGATAGGACCACGAAACGAATCTCGACAGCTCTGCGACAACAGCAGAAATCCATCGCGCTGGCACATCTTCGTTTCAAGAAGAGCTTAGAGGAAGTTCTGACCAAGCGACTGGGTGCTTTACAAAATCTGGAATCTACTCTGATGAGCGTTGAGACGGCAGCAGGTGACATTGAGGTAGGTTCTCGTTCTCACTTGGTGACTAGCTGCATACTGAGCTGCTCTATTACCTAGCTCATGAAAACCTACGAGAAATCTACGGCTACACTACAGGCAATCCTAAGCCACCCATCTCTTCAACGCGACACGATTGACGAGACTATGGATGCATTGGCTACTGCAAATTCCAACGCACGCGAAGTTGACGAGGCCATAAGAATTGGAGGAGATATCGCTGCCGAGGAGGCAGGTCTTGTGGACGCTGACCTGGAGGACGAGTTGAATGAGTTGGTGAAGGAGGCAGAGAGGGAGAAGGCGGAGGCTGTTGGACGTCTTGCCGCAGACAAATTGTCTGAGGTGAAAGTTCCCACACATAACCCTGCTCAAGGGGAGAAGGTCGTCGAGGCCTCCGAGTCCGTTCTCCAGCCCGTCGCGTTGTAATCTGGCATGTCTTTATATGGCAATTACGCCCCGCCTAATGACGCAATGAGCACATTCGTGGCGGTATCTCTCTGACCAACGATTGAAGATTGATTGAAGATGGCTCCAGTTCGACTGCGCCATCCAAAGGGCGTGTCGACCCTCCAACTCGACTTCGATGCACTCACTGTCCAAGATCTTCAACAACAGATATACACTTTGTCCGAAATCCTACCATCGCAACAAGAGAGTGGGTACTTGACCGTCATTCGCTCGTTCGACTCGATACTAGACATTTCCATATAGTCAGATCGGGTTACCCACCGCGAACGGTGACACTGGTACCCGAGCTGCCTCTATCCAGTCTGGGCCTCCAAGCCGGAGACCAGATCATCGTTAACCAGATCGCTGCATCCTCGGCGACGACCACCGCACCTCCACCGACTCAGGCATCTCGCCCAGCCGCACCCGCACCTGCGCGCCGACCCGAGACTGCTCCGACTCCTCCAAAGAGTAGCGGGCCGGCGAGTGTGCCTACGAGCTCCGGTGTGCTTGTGCACAGAGTATATCTACGACACTCTATTTCCTATATACATCTTGCTAACATTGTTTGGGTCAGGTCGTCCCCGATGACAACTCTTGTTTATTCTCGTCCGTAGCGATCGTCTTCGAACAGGATATCACAAAATCGCAAAAGATGCGTCAGAGTGAGTAACCAGACCGTCGATTCTCCGAGAATAGTGAACCTGACGACGAGAAACTGTTGCCCAGTCGTGGCCGATGGCATCCGCGCAGACATGGGGACCTATAACGAGGCGATTCTAGGGCACGTGGTACCCTCTCGAACTAAACGTGCCCTTACAGATGATCCATCATGCACAGAGCTCCGCGTGACAAATACATCGCGACCATCTTGAAACCTTCGACATGGGGCGGGGCAATCGAACTAGGGGTCCTCGCAAAGCACTTCAACACTGAGATAGCCTCCATAGATGTTGAGACTGGCCGCATCGACCAGTTTTCGCCTCCTGCGGGCGGTAGCGGGTACAGGTAGGTGCACTTGCAAGAGGGTCCGCCACTGACTGATATCGTTTCGAAGATGCGTTCTGGTTTATTCTGGAATTCATTATGATGCTGCCACGTTGGCTCCTGTGGAAGGTGCACCCGATGAATGGCACCAGAGCATATTCCCTATCGTGAGCTTGTCCACAGAGACAGTGTGTCTTGATGTTGACGCAGTCAAAAGACATCTGCAGACCCATCCGATCCTGTTCTCGAAGCGGCCAAGAAGCTAGCAACGATCTTGCGCGAAAGAAAGGCGTTTACAAACACTGCGACATTTGATCTCAAATGCGAGGTGAGATGGACAATTATACACGGGTGGTATCATCGTTCATGTTACTGCAGCAATGCGGAAAGGGACTCAAGGGTGAGAAGGATGCGAGAGATCATGCCCAGGAGACAGGTCACGTACGCTTCGGCGAATATTAAGAACTCCATATGTGATATCAAGGTTGCCCACTGGACTCTTCATCTCGTTCCACTAGTCCACAATCGATCTCCATTACCACTGGGACGTGGTCGGAGGCCCCGTATATCTCACTGCGAATTTCGCACATCTTCACCTTCTCGACTATGCGCTCGCTCAGCACAACTAGTATGCCGAGGAACATTAACGACCTAAATTTCTACGAAGAAGCGGGTACTTACACATGTCTAGTCTCCAACCTATGCCTTTCGTACGGCAGTTGAAGCGATACGAGAAGTATGTGTAATGCTGGAGATCTGGGTGACGCTGTCGCCAGACATCAACAAACTTCCCAGTGCCTTCAGGAGTACCAGGGGCTTCAATAATGTTCTTGAATGCCACCGTTTCATCCAGGGTATAGCCCGGGGTCTTGTTCCAGTTTGTACGCGCATTCGAGAGATCTTGCGCGAGGCACAATCAGGGGGTGGACTGTCCTATAGCTACAGACCATTGAACACCAACCTTTCGCGGTTGGGGCGACGTTTATATCACCTATCCAAATCACTGGTTTCTTCTTGTCAAGATCGCGAATATAGGCAGTAAAATGTTCATTCCACGTGTTCTTTTCCTTGAGCGTCTGGGGTTGTGGTCGTGTCAGAAAACTCAAAACGTGGAACAAGAGCAAGGAACCTTTAGGTTTTGCCCCGCGTTCGTGACGTATGTGCAGACGAGATAACACCCTTGGAACTCAAGTGTCACAAGGCGTCCCTTGACTGCAGCAGGATCTGGATGGCCCGGAAGAGTCTTTGTGACTGAGATTGGCTTTATTTTTGATAGCACAGCCGTTCCAGCTGTGTTGGGAGAAAAGAATATCGCTCGGGCCTTGCATGCTATATTGTTAACGCACCATATGTCTTCTTGGCTGCGATGGCCCAAGTACGATATGGGAAGCGGGCGCTGATGACGGGATCGACCGGTTCGTTGTTGACCTGCAGAGCGTCGAGACAAGTGTCAACGCGGTAGCCGGTCGACTTGCCTTTGTCTCGGTCAACACAAGGACATCCGGATCCTCTGCCTCCACGTAGTATTTGAACCCCTGCATCAACGACACGCCCGTCGATCATCCCCTACCCCCTTGAACGCGCAAACGACGTACCTTTTTCTGCGCCGCTGCAAGACCACACACATTCCAAGTCGCGAACCTCAATGTTCCCTCGATGCGCGGCGGAAAAGATATGTTGACGGGTAGAACTTTGTTGGTGGGTTGACCGTTTGGTGCTTTGCCGCTCTCTTCAAGGGTTGTAATTTTGGCTCGCTTTGTCTGTGACTGTGACTGAGAGGCAGCCTCGGCATCTGATGGCGACGTGCCCGCGTCGGATTCCACGCTTTGTTGAGCGGCGCGTTTTCGTTTTTGAGGCATGTCGATTCGTTTGGTGGAACAAGTAGCGAAGGAGCGGGCAGTGAATGGGATGATGAGTGGTCGAGCTAACGCACGCGACAAACCGAACATGAGCAGAGTTTAATATCATCATAGGAGATATACCACAAAAGGAAGGATTGACAAGTGTGGGCGCATGTTTATTTTGTGATCGGCACTCTCCAGCTTCACGTGGGTCAAAGTGAACTGCACTTGTGGACTCGAACAAAGCAAGGTGCTACACCCCGTAAAATATTTCTAGGTGCGTCCTTTCGCTTGATCTTACAACCCCCAGCGTGTCATTCCAGTCACCGACGTACCTCTAAAGTTTACTTTCACGTCGTCGATCGTACAACGTTCTTTTCATTCACAAAGCTTTTCACAATCCTTTTCTGCCTCCGTATCTTATCTCGTGCAAAGCGACGCTCAAAATGCTCACTCATCGCGGCTTCTCTGCTTGGATCGTTTCAGAGGGCGAACAACTCCGTGAATACTTGATTGCAGTCGACCCAAACGCGAACAGAGTTTCTTGCTGGGTACCAAGCGAAGCAGGCAAGGTACCGCGTCGGTAAATGACACCTGGGCAGCTATCTAATCGTCATGCCACAGAGTTTCTCAGTACACTGGAAGGATGAGGGATCAAATGTACATTCGTGTTCGTTCATATCCTTGGACGGCTTCGTAGTCCCTGGTCGTTTTCTGTTTGGGTACGGTGAAGCATCGAGGGAGGGTGTTCGGACAGGTCCACTGTCCGAACGCCCCTTCATCTTTGCGGAGCAACCCGACAAAGGTAAGGATTGTCCCCTCCCAAAGACGTCGCTAACTATCCAAGCGGATGCAGCAGCCTCCGGAGGTCAATCCAACCGAGACAGTGGGACTGTCGTAGTCAAGATCAAGCGCGTCTCTCTGCAAGGCCAGAAATCAGCAAATAAATCGCAACAAATTCCTGACCAGTCAGGATCCTGGAGTAATACGCCGGACCACTGCGTCGGGTAGGTACCGTTCCTACAGACTAACTGGTCAAACGTTAACATGTCACACTAGGTTTGGAGATGAAAGACCAACCTTTGAGCAGTACCCGACTACGTGGCAGGTCAAGCCGTACGACGAGTCAAGTAGACACTCCTATGTCACCTTCGTGTTTCGGTATAGATGCCAAGGTACATCTAGATTTAGGCTCTGATTGTCAGTTTGCTGAGCATGTTGCAGAGTTCCTGTTGTCCCAAGGCATCATGACGGACGACGACGGAACTGCCCAACAGGCATCGCTACCCGTCCAGAAACCTCGCTCGGCGAAACGCAGAGTTGCCAGTGCTCCAGTTTCCGAGGCTGAAGCAAATTTAATAACACCTCGCCCTACGCCGAGTCCAGGCTCCAGGAAGAAGTTGGAACGAATGGTACCGATTTCCGTTCTCCTCTCCCGTGTTGGTTAACGATCGAATACAGAGTTCTTCGTTGAAGAACGCATTCAATCCCGGGGCCCCGCGTCCTCGACCAACAAATGTTCGAACGGTCAGCATGAAAGTCCCTGGTGGTAATGATCCCTATCCAGGGGAAGGTATTCTTCAATTTTATTCAACACAAGACCTGTTCGGGACCGATGTGGAGGATGGGTCACAGAAGACGCTGGTTGGCGACCAAGACGTTCAGGGGATATAGGAGATGTCATAGGGGTATAGATGGTATGTCGAGGTCTCTGGTTAATACATGCTGTCGCTTTCGGGCTTTGGCGGTTGATTCGCACTGCTTCGTGTCGATTTGATGCTATAATCTGTGTGTTTTCTATCTCATCTATATGATAATTAGTAGTGTTTTGTATCATAGTTATACGACATCAGGAATACCATTACTTATGGACACGTCCATATGTGTTGAGCAAGGGTCGGATGGGCCGGCGTTGAACGGTTGAACATTGAGGACAATGGGCAGTCATATCACGGCACCATCATTTACTTCCGCGCTTATTTGTCTCTGCTTGCACTTGTTTCGTTCCAAGGGTGCTGCCAAACAACGTCTACCCGAAAAGGCATCTTTACCGGACCCGTCGAGCAATGTCCGAGGCACCCTACGTTCTGCACATATGGCCATCAAAATGGGGCCTGCAGTCTCTTGACCCAACATGTCTTGCAGCTGTGATGTACCTCCAGCTGACAATCCCCGGGAAATTCAATGTCGCACCGTGCACGAACCCAGACGAATCCCCCAATGGTAAGTTCGTCCTCATTCTGTATCCGCTTTGTGGGCTAACCGCGCAGCATAGGCCAACTACCTTTCCTCACTCATGGACACACCGTGTTCTCCACGTTCCCTTCCATCGTCGCGTTCGTCTCTTCCCTCGCCCAGTCAACGAACAAGGCCGAAGTGACCGACCTCGACGCGTGCCTAACCTCCGCCGAGAAAGCACAGAAGACCGCCTGGTACTCACACATTGAAGGAAGCATATCAGACCTCGTCGTGAGTCAGCATCGTTCCACCCAAAGTCATGCGTCACGGAACGGTTGCACGCCCAGTCCCATATGTTCTACGGCATCGACGCGAATTACTGGAAATTGACGAACCCAGCGCTCGCGAGCGAAATGCCCGTGCCACTCAAGTATTACGTTCCTCGGCGGATTCGAGATTCGTACAAACCGCGACTGGAGGCGGCGGGACTTTGGGGTTTGTCTTCTGTTCAGCAAGAAAAGAAGAATCCGTTCGCAAAGGAGGGACCAAAGAAAGAGGATCACAAGGTGACGTTCGCGCGTGCGTTCGAGAGGGAGAAGGTCAGTGAATCATCTTAGAAGATGCGGATTCACTGACGGTTTAGTCTAGATTCTAGAGAACGCACGAACGGTGTTCGGTATACATGCTAGATCATTGGACGGAAAACAATTCTATTTCGGAGACCGGTGAGTATTCCATTGTGTATGGGAAGAAACTGTGAATCCTGAGTGTTGCCGGCAGCTTAACGAGCCTCGACGTGTATCTCGCCTCACATATCCTTTTACTGGCAGAACCTCCATTTACGGATTCGGTGCTACAAGCACTCCTCCTCGATACTTACCCAGGTCTGGTTGACCATGCCCGACGCGTACAGAATGAGGTCGCACGTGCACCTCCGTATGAATCTACCGAGACGTCGAGGTCATTCCTCGCCTTGCTTCCTCGTCCATTCATTCGTAGTGGCACCCAAGGCAATGCGGAGGATACTCGGTATCGAAAGAAGACTTTCGCTTTTCTCGCGGCTACAGCTGCAGTGGTCGTGATTTATGGCGCTATCATGCGGAGTCTCATCACCCAGTTCGAAGCCTCAGAGGAGAGCAAAGGTGAAAGTGTGGATGATGGAGGGGTTGAGGACAGCAAGGAAGAGGAACATCATGATAAGGGAGTGTCTGTGGGAGACCCTGCGGAAACTACTGATGACGAGGAAGTTCAGGCTGAAGATGAAGTATAGCATCATCGACACGGATTTAAGCTGTCGAGCATGAAATAATCAATGTTAGCCTGACTTGTCTAGCATACCTATCCACATCTGAGTCAGTTTTGTCCTTACCGATCCACCTCTCCATGGACTAATCGAACTGAGTCGAAGTTCCGTTCATAAGGATTCGAATGCGTGTGACACTAGCCTGAGCAATGCTGTCACACTTAGGCTGTTGTTACACGACGACGACCTACGATTATGGACGACGATCTCATCATCGTTGACGACGTCGAGGAGCAACATGCCGGTCCATCTACTGCCGTCAATGGCGTAAACCGCCCACCGCCACCGGCTCAGCCTCAGCGTACACGCCCACTCCGAGCAGCAGCAGAGCAAGCCATGGCCACCACCCTCCGCCTACGGGGCTCTCCCGACATTCCAGAGCGCACGACGCGTTCGACCACTGGGAGGCTGAACAAGCCCCAGCCGAAGCTCAAACTCAAGTTGAGCGAACGCGCGGTGGCGCAGGCACCGGGGATGTCTTTCCTCGGTCCTTATGACCGCGAACTCGATTCCGACGATGAGGATTTGACGTTCGAGGAACAGTTTATCATACGGATGCCTCCTGGAGAGGATTGCGAGAAGCTTCGCA
The DNA here is from genome assembly GCA_038093975.1 of Chalciporus piperatus. NCBI lineage: Eukaryota > Fungi > Basidiomycota > Agaricomycetes > Boletales > Boletaceae > Chalciporus > Chalciporus piperatus. The sequence continues at coordinate 1,056,760 of JBBPTG010000002.1, forward strand.
AGATGATACAGTCGAGGGAAATCGGTAACGACGTCTGGTTCAAGTTCAAAGGTACGTTGGACGCGTGGGTCGATACTCTTCTGGAGGCCGACGACCCTGCTAGACTCGCGACGAGGGATCCTTCACATCGGAAACTCGCTTTACTCGTTCAAGTTGGTCGATCTCCCGTGTGTAATCGAGTCTCAGAAGACGCTGGACAACAAGCAGATGTTCAAGGTTGCGGATATTTGTCAGGTTTGTGTTTTCCGTGTGTGGTTTGTTGCGAGATGACCTTTGAATGAAAACGAACATAGATGATGGTCGTTGGGGACCGCATACAAAACGAAGAGGCCGTCACGGCCAACAGGAACGTCAACGTTGACGAGTTCATCTGGCCACATGGCATCACACCTCCTCTCCATCACGCACGAAAGCGGCGGTTCCGCAAACGGGTGAACAAGCGGGTCCGTAGAATCAATTTCCTTCCCTATATTCTTATTCTTGTCCTTACCATACTGTTACAGGCGATAGAAAGCGTGGAAGAAGAAGTGGAGCGGCTCATCGCAGCGGACAATCTCGCGGCAGATGTCAAATACGGTGAGCTGAAAACGACATCCCAAACGATCGCCCCCCTTTCACACGACTTACCCTTTTCATAACATAGAGGTCCTTGAGAACGTCAACCCAGATCTATCAGACTCCGAGTTCCTCGAACGCGAAGAACCTCTCGAGGCTCCTACCCCTGGCCCTCAGGGCTCCGAAATTGGCGATATGGCTACACCAGGAGCTGACCTGGCTGATGAAGAGGCTGAAGAGGGAGATGGGGACGAAGGAGAGCAAGAGGGTGATATCGATGAAGAGCTTGCCGCAGAACTTGACCTTGCACTAGGTGATGAGGAGGACGGAGATGAGGAAGAAGAGGAGGAGGATGAGGATGAAGAGGAAGAGAGTGACGAAGATGAAGACGAGGATGATGCTCAGGAGAGGAAATTGTTGAATGAGGAGATCAGGGATCTGGAGGCTGCCGTGGCAAAGAAGGAACATGAAGTTGCGATTTCTGGGAACCCGCTCATCAAGGTAACAATTCCGCCCCTGTCTTTGCGCTATGTATACTAATTAATGCTTTGCTTCGTAGAAACGGTTCGAGGATGCACTCAGGAAACTTTCTGCTGACCTGGAGATGAAGCGCGCACAGAGAGACGAGATGAAAGAGAGGCAACGGCGGAAAAAGGAGGGTATCGCTGTTGAAGATCCAGATACGGACGCCGAGGGAGGTGCTCAGGACGATGTGGAGGCGGGTGATAACGTTGCTCAGGGGGATGCTGACCTGTTTGGTTCCGACGACCCGAACGCTATGGACATTGGTTGATCCCCATCCATCGATTTTTATTCTCCACGACCGCCGGGTTCGCTACATGGTACTGCTTCCTGTACCCATAGCTGGATATGTCGAACCAGAACCAATAATCGTCATTCAACGCAACATTAGTCTGGTATAAGTATATAAATAAACATCTAGGTACCCTAACAACCTATGGTGGTGCTCATGACTGGGACAAGCCAACGAGTCCTGCCTGCATCACAAGCGGGGCGTACACGATACAGACAAACGGTGCAAACCACACGCCTAATACTTCCCAGTTCCATACCGCCTTTTCCACTTCTTCTGGAAGGAGAATCCATCCCCAGGCGAGCAGCGAGTACGCTGCGTAGATCGCGATTCGGGCATACAGTGTCCTTGGTTTCGAAGACGCAACACGGCTGCGGATAAGCGGGATACCGAGCGTGACAGCGAGCGCTGCAGCGAGAGAGAAGTTGAGAAGGGAAGTTATTGATATGACTGTCGACGCCAAGCAAAGGTTGAAGGCCTGCAGGAGCAAGGAGAAGGGTGCTGTTTCGGGTGACTGAGACGGCATCAAGGCAAGGAGAGTCGGAGGAAGGAGGCTTAACACCACGAGTAGAACCAATGAAGATATCTGAGGATGTGAATAGGTGACGCTGTAAGCGCAATACAGAAGTGAACGTACAGGTTGGCCTTGGAGGAACCACGAGGTGTTAACTGTGCTAAATGCGAATAGACCGATCGCGTACGAAGCAAGAACGGTCAAGAGCGCAGGTAACACAGGTCTTCGCCGCGTTCGCCAACTTGATTGCACTGCTGCTGGGGTGTTGGCATTCTCCGTGTTCGAAACAGGTTGTTTGCTAACTTCATCCTTCACTTTCAATTGGGATTCACCGACGACCTCTTTCACCCAGCCCGCGTCCACCCACTGTCCAAGACCCCAGAATAACATCGCGACGCCGACGAGCACCGCACTGGGTAGGAACATGCCAATCTTCATGAATGTTGCTGGAGTTGTGAGCAGGTAGAAAAAGAAGGATGCATGGAGGCGTTCGAGAAGATTATTCGAGGTCCGAAGAGTAGACTCGATGATTCTACCAGGTACGATTGAGCGGACGCGGGCGATTTATGAAAGCAGTGAAGTGGTGACCTACCTGCCTAGAGCAAAAAAACCATGGGGCCCATCAGCTGGGACAGCGTATAGAGTAATCGCATCGATGCGGAATCTATGTTCAATAGTCAATGTTGGCACAATCTGATTTATATTTGGATGTCTGAGCTTACCGGTGAAATAACCCATGGGCCCCACTCGGTCTTCCTCTGGCTTGATAACTAACATGCCTCTTAACGTTTCGGGCGCGGTATTCAAACTCCTTCACTTGCGGGCTACGTTTCACAAAATCTGGAGCATTCGCGAGGTAACTATCTTGGGGTGCATCCTGTACATCCAGGTGGTCGTATAGGACAAGGGGGACGCCACCTGTGTAGTGGGAGATAAAACGAAGCGAGTTTATCAAATCTTGGTTCGGTAGACGGCCATTGAGACCTTCTACAGGTTATGGGATGTACGTTCAGTTCGTTGTGAAGGGAGGGATTGAGGAAAGCTAACCGAAGAATACGCCAAGATGTGAAAATGAGTGTCCGCTGTAGTCAACGTTGAATGCGTTCCATATGACGCCGGAGGTAAGTTCGAGAAGATGAGTGTCCAGATCTGGGCAGCTACGTTATATGGATCCAAGGAAGGAAATAGTGAATCTTACTCTGTGGCATTGTGCCATGGTACGCGTTTAGCCAGGCATGTATGCCGTCAAGGGAATTGTCGCCTATCACGAAGACGATATCCTTCGCCCAAAGCGAATAATCTGACAAAGGTAAAACAACTGTACCCGGAGTGACTGACGATGCGCATACTTTTCAGAAACCCAGCAAGAGCAAGCACTATCGAAATGCCCCGCAGGTTGTATGTCTCCTTTCCAACCTCACTACGCCACGATGCACTGATGACTATGGCTTCTGACCCCGAAGTCCTGGGTGAGGCCATAACGGCGTAAGCATTAACCCCGGATACGTTCTGTTCGTGGGTAAACGCGTGAGGTGCCTTACAATGAATCAGAAGAGAGAAGTACGAACCCTGGAAGTTGTTATGAATGTGTAGTTTTGAGTGGCAGCGGCGAGGCCGAGTTTCGCAAATTCGTCGCGGATAAAATTTGCTCTCCTGCTCTGGAGGTCAATACAGTGCAATTGTGAGGATAGGATACTCGGAGGTCTCACTGCTCACTCGTAGCATTTCTATCCCGGAGAGCTTCTAAATGGTAAAGATATGTGTCCGCCTGATGTACATCTTGCCAATTCCAGTATGTGTTGACCTAGAGCGGGGATCATGACGCGCAATGCGTTGCAATTGATAATATTTGACGTACTTGTGCAGGTTGCAATGCATTTTCGTCGATGTACACCCCCTGTGAGAGGGGCGGTATCGCAATGAGGAGCATCCATAGGTAACCAACTGCAAGCATGACTGTCCTAAACAGAGGCAGAGTGGCTCTGAAGCATGTCAAGAAAGATGTGGGACCCGCACGAACGTGATCTTTGGCAGGTTGCGGTAGATAAGCCCTGCTACATTCTTCCGCCGTCGTAGTCGAACGACGTTCTTGTCCTGTCGTGGTCTCCGTAATAAACCGCGTATTCTGTCCATCTTCGTGTTGATAATGGTCCACAAGAACGCTGGTGCGAGTCCGTTACAGAGTTTAGCAGTTTGACTCACAGTTTGAGTTGGTTGTATGTAAGTTACAATGTAGTGGACCCAAAGTGGACTTGTAGAGTGATGCGCCAGGTTCGGCGTCGGTACTCGGGAGACGCCTGGAGTCTAACAGGGTCTTCCAAGGGTCCAACTTCTCTTTACTTTCCACTTCCACGTCGCCCTCAACGACCGTGATCGACAGCGCACAGTCCTAGTTAAATGCCTCCAAAGCGGAAACGCAGACCTTCTCCTCCTCCCAAAGGCTTAGCCGCGGGCGAGCAACTCAAACGTGCCAAACTAGCAACGGGCGACTCTTCACCTTGGGGATGGGTCGACACAGAGGTCTCGGACCCTTCCCAAATTACCCTCGAGCACCGTCTCATGACTTGCGGCCTGTCAAAACGCAATAGGAACCCTATCTGTAGCAACAAGTATGCGCCAAAGCCTTCCAAGGCCTCCACCCCATCTGCGGAGGAAACCAAGACAGCCGTTGCCAGTGGCGAACTTGGGGACGATGTAATCGTTATCTCCGATGATGAAGCGCCACCTTGTAGTAAGAGGGTGTGTAAGAACAACCCCAACTGCTTGAACTATCTCGGTCAGGAGAAGTGGGAGGACGAAGGTAAGCCGGGCTGCAGCAAACGCGTTTATCAGCCTCATGGTAATCCCGGACGTGTGTTTCTCCCAGAGTTGGCCAGAGAGCAATTTATCAATGCTTCAGACTTGGGTTCCAACCCGATGCTCGATGCCCGTGATCCTGATTTGCCCGTCGGCTTGAAGGTATGTCGTGTCTCACCTCGGAAACCCCATTAGGATCTTACGGATATCATTCACACCCGTTCGGGTAGAATCTTGGTGCAACTTGCTATGCCAACGCTTTCCTCCAAGTATGTCTCTTCTGTGCTTCCTACTATAGCGTCTGCTCACGATGGAGCGAAGGTATGGTTCAGGGATCTAGAGTTTCGACGTGGAGTTTACCATTGTCAGCCATCTCAGGATACTCAGAACAGTTTCGAAGTCTGTTCCCTTCTACCCTAATCGCAGCTCCAGAGCTAACAACTTTCACTCAAGGACTCTCCGGTATTCCAACTTCAAGTCACCTTCGCCGCCCTTCAAGAGAGCACGCAGAGTGTATACAACCCTGCCAAATTAGCGGAGAGTCTTAGATTGTCTACATCAGAGCAGCAGGATGCACAAGAGTGCGTTTTCTCCTGACGAAAGCGTATATCTCGCTGAACCGCCCCTTTGGCAGATTTTCGAAACTCTTCATGTCTCATCTCGACACCGAATTTCAGAAGCAACTAACACCATCACTGCGGACGCTCATATCTAATCAAGCAAGTCATGGCGTCACTCTTTCAATGACCCATCTCATACCCTCGTCAGTTTCAAGGGAGCCTCGTATATGGAACACTTTGTCACAATTGCCGCAGCAAATCCGAGCGGACAACCGATTTTCTTGAGCTCGAGATCAATATCGAGGTATTAATACACGGTCTCGCCTAGAATTTGTTCAACTGACATAGAGCCCAGAACAATGCGAGGCTCGAAGACCGTATAGCCGCTCTGCTACAGAACGAGAAACTCACGGGCGACAATAAGTGAGGTTTACTTGTTCATCGTGCAACAGCTTTTCTGGCTCACCACCCTTCCTTCCCCGCGATCGTCAGGTACTCTTGCTCAACTTGTCTTTCACTCCAGGACGCAACCCGCTACACCGAACTACGCTCTCTTCCTCCTGTCCTCCACCTCTCTCTCCTCCGCTTCGTATACGATTTCGAGTCAATGGAGAGGAAGAAATCAAAGCACAATCTACTCTTCCCTACGATCTTAGACATGTCTCGCTTTGTCAAGCCTGGAAAGAGTGTGGCGAGCTCCGATCATAAAGAGAGTCCGACGAATCTCTACGAGTTGAGAGGGGTATTGTTGCACAAAGGACCGAGTGCATATCATGGCCATTATGAGGCTCAGGTTCGGGATACAAAGTGCGGCGAGCCATTTGTCGTGTTGATCCGCTTACCCACAATCTGCAGCTCGAAAACATGGTTCCAGTTCGACGACGAGACTGTCACGAAGATTGATCTCCTCGGGGAGAAGCGACATGGCAGCAAAGAAACTGTGGATATTTTGGATGGTACCAAGAAGTATGTATCATCCCCTGAATGTGGCTTGACTTTCTCCTCATGTTTGCGACGCTATTTGTCAGAGGGACAAATCAACCCCGCGGTCGTGCCGCGAAGAAGCGAAGGATCGACGACAGTGACGATGAGATTGCCATGTACGTGATTTATCATTCCCCACCGTCAAATTTCCCTTGTAATTCTCTGAAAATCTCTCTTTTTAGATTGCCGCCCCAGCCTGAAGAAGCCAAGGTATCCTTGCCTGAGACGTAGGTGTATCATGGCAGGTGACATCTCATGACCTCACACCATTTGAATTTCGTTAAATAGCGACGTGTTCTCGTCAAGAGACGCCTACATGCTTATCTATGCTAGGAAGGAACGAGACCCATCAACCATCGGACATGCACCCACCCCAGATTTCACCAAGAGCACCCTCGATCTCAAGTCTTCCGTCATGTCTATTAACGGCGGGTCCAGGCCCTCTGTCGAGCCCCAGATTACATCGGACCCGGCAAATCTCATCCCCCCTCAACGTGCACGAGACGTGGTAAAAACTCTTAACGCAAGTCATGACGAAGCCTGCGAAGCATACTACCAAAGGTCAGTCCCCCAATTTTGAGTTCCCATACCAATGTGGGGGTGACATGATTCCAAACCAGAGAAATGGAAGTCAAGGAACGCTTCGTGGAGCTGCGAGAATGGATGAGGAGCATCTATACACATTGGCATGTTCAATCCGTGGAGGAGGTACGTGGCTCAATTCATCTGTGAGCTACGTCATCGGCGGGCGTTTCTTGAACTGTCTATTTTAGGATGCCGTTGTGGTCAGTCGACAGGCACTCGAGAGTTGGCTAGCGAAGCCATTCGTGAAGACTGAGGAAAAACGGTCCAGTTCACAACCTATGGCAGCCGATGAAGTCCAAGCGATAGAAGTCTCGCCAACGAATGAGATGCTTTGCGATCACGGCGGGCTTAATCTAAATAAGGCGCATAACTTGAAGCGAATGTCAAGAGTAAGCTAGAATCATTCGCTACTTGCCATGACTTATAGGTTCTTTCATCCAGAGAGCGTATGAGAAACTTGCGTTGCGCGAGGACATCGGTCTTGTGCGTGAACCGCAAGATGTTTGCGAAATTTGTATCGAGGAGTCTTTCATCGGTGACTTGCATTGTCGTGCTACATTCTTATCGATCAATGCTCATTCGTGATGAACAGAAAGACTCTATCAAATTGAACATCCCCGTTTGGTGGCTCAGTTTGACGAAGTATGTGACGTGCAACAGGGAGAGGCTAGCTATTGGATTTCAAAGGCTTGGCTAAAAGGTACTCCGTCCCGAAAGTCACCATCGACTCACGCCCACTCACAATAACCTTCATCAATGCTCCTGATTCCTTCTTGCATCTTCAGGCTGGCGAGTTCAGAAGCCGAAGATGCATATTCCACTGCATGGCGATCCACCTCCTGATTCAGAGGAATTTCGCGGACACGTGCGCTGTGAACATGATCAATTATCGCTCGTCTCAACTGCCCGTCGAAGTATATCTGCACAGGTGAGCAGGTGTCATCTTCAATTCTGGAAGTAGGCTCGGTGATTAACAAGTGCTTTGTGTGCATCGCTGATTAGGCATGCGAAATTCTTCGAAGACTATTCCCCGAATGGGAACCTCTAACGACCAACGATGAACCTTGTGCAATCTGCGAGGCCACTATTCACAGCTCAAAAGAAGGTAAGCTTGAGCTGCGGAAGAAGGCCGAAGATGAAAAGGTGACGATCAGTCTACCATTGGTTTGGGATTTTTCTTGCATTTCATGAACTCATTGTTTGCCCCGATAGGCACGATTACGCCACATGCATGATAACGCATTAATAGGCAATACCCTTTTGCTCGATAATGTCCCATGCGCAGTCCTTCCAGCTGAGTTCGTCCGGATATGGCGAAAGTGGTTAACTCGGCCTACTGAAGTTCCACGCCCCAATAAAGTCGACACATCACCGCTCTTTTGTGAACATGTTCACCTGGTGTTCGACCCTAATGCGCCAAACGACTGGGACAATGAAGTTGCCATCATTCAAATGAGTGAATGGCGTATCCTTGAAGCACTGTACGTATCGCACCAAAGCCTAACACCTAGCCTCATGCTCGAGCGGTTCGTGTATACTGACACATAACACAGGTACACCTGTGGCCCTGTGGTTGCCGTCGAAAAAAGAGTTGTGACTGATTCTGTGGGCGTATTTGATACGAGATTCATCCACACAACGCCTGTCTGCCATGATTGCCGACTGAAACGGTGGGTGGGCGCCTTGAGCGTATTATTAGGGTGGAAGCACCCACGTGCTTGGGATACGTTTTTCTGACTTTGTGTTGTTCCATTTTATGAGTAGGCGCCGGGATTATAACCTCACCGACATCACCGTGCGATTCCTGGGGACGAAAACTGGCGGTGAACCTGATGTGGGTCCTCAACCGGGCGTCGAAAATACGAAGCAAGAGCCTGGACCCCGAGCAAAGGCTGGCACGAGGCAATCCAAACGCATTCGCCGAGGCAGGGACAGACGGGAATACACGAGGTTGACGATATCAAAGTCGACGACGGTCAAAGAGATCAAAGTCCAGGTTTGTCACCTGTTAACTTTGCTTGACAGGTTTGATTGACCCTGCCAAACCCAGCTTCACGAGGTGCTCAGAATTCCGACAATTTGCCAGCGGCTCTTTTACGAAGATCAGGAACTGCAGGACAACACGGTGACAGTCGAATCGCTAGGCATTTTGATGAATGATACCTTGGACCTCCGAGAGGAAGCTGAGAACGAGGACAACGTCGCGAACAGTCCTGACGGGCGTGCGAGCAAGAGACGAAAGGAGGAGAAAGGTTTTGGCGGAACCTTGTTGGGAGCGTCAACATCTTACGCAATCTTACCCGCCGATACTGGAACAAGCTCCGAAAGTGAAGGGCACGAGTCAACCAAGCCTTGCCCAGGTTGCACTTACAGTAATCCCCCGAATAATCTCTCATGTGAGGTCTGCCAGTGGAAGTTGGACGGTGCTTGAGAGTATTGTGGTATCTCATATGTGTACAGATAATGCTTAAATCGACCATCTTTTTTTACAAGCAAATGACTGGAGATGACAGAGAAAAAATGCCGAAATTCTATGACTGATGAAGCGCACCACCAAAAAGAAAAGGAGGAAGGAGCTCGAGAACCAAGCAAAAAGTCCCAAACCAATATGACACCCGTGAAAGTGACCTCAAAGTCGGTTGAAGTCTGATAAAGGAACGGATTGGGGGTAAGGAACGATGGCGCTCGTCGGAGCGGTCAGGACTGAGGGGAATTGTGCTGCGGAGACAGGGTCAAGCATTGGCACAGGCGGACTTACTGGGGCTCGAAACTGATGCTGGAGAAGCGAACTTGCTGTAATCAACACGTCCACTTCACTTGACAACGGCCCTGTTATCTCGACAGCCTGTGCGACAGCGGACTGTGTGGCCACTGACACCTCGTTCACAGTGACTTGTGAAGCAGCTGCTGGCGGAGGCGGTAGTCCGGCGGATATCTGGCTAGCGACGGCGGCTGACCGATCAGCGGCAACCTGGCGAGCCGCCTGTAGCACGACTTGTTGAGCTGCCACTGCCAAGACATTCGTCTGTAGCGGGGTGTCGGACCGTTGTCCGGACACTTCCTGGTCGAACGCCTGGGCCGTGACAGTGAGCACGTGCTGCTGTTTTGCGAGGGCCTGTAGCTCTGGGCCATGCTCATTGGATGACTTCGACGCGATGACCTGCGACTGAGCCTCCTGTGCGACTCGTTGAGCAGCTGTCGTCAGCACCTGCATGACTTGAGCATCGTGCGTCGTGACTGGAGGGGCTAAAGCTGACATCGTCGCTGATCTCAGCGACCTGCGATGAGTTGGTCTTATGAGATATGCCTTGGAGAGATGGATAGAAACAGACCTAGGTGGGGTTAACTGAGGGAGACCTGGATCGCTGGATAAACGTTTGGCGTGGTCGCTATTCATGGAACTTCGCCTGGAAGATGGGAAGGTGCCGTCAAGGGTGGAGACGGGAGCAATGCTGAGGTGGAAGGTTTGAGTAAGTTGCTCCTTGACACCGTCTTGCAAACACTACGAGGGTGACGTCAGGACTGGGGTTATTTGTGGGCATCAAATACCTACTCTGGCCATTACTGTAATGTCGCAACTCTCCGCATCAGGTGGCGGTGTCCCTTGCAAAACATCACCCTCCCAGGAGAGCCAGGATGGCAGAGAGGGGGAGTCATAAAAGACTTGTAGGTTCGTCCCGGATGCCTGCGGATCCCAGACACGCGGGGCCCAACTCCATCGCAATCCCACATATGCCACAGCTGGCGGCGATCCAGCGACCTTTCGATGGAAGGGCCGGAACGTCCACCCTCCATCTAGCATCTTCCTTGCATCGATGTTCCAGATATGGTTGCCTTTCGATTTCGTCTTTTTCCCTTCCTCATTGAAACGAGATATGTACGGTTGGTTCCAAAGATAGTTCCGTATCTGACGATCTCAGGGTAAGTCTTCCGATTCGGGACGATGTTTGCGATAGGCTAACCTTCTTCATGGGAATTTTATCTTCCGGATAACCTTGCCTGGCAAGCTGGCAGGAGAAAAATATAGTCAGTGACAATACAATTAATCCGAATGGCAGGGAAAACTTGCCTCTTCTAGAAATGCGTTCGTGAACGCTTGTATCCGGAATTTGAATGGTCTGAAGTCAGGAGACTCGTCCAAACGCTGCATCTTTTTGGCCATCAAGGTCTGATGTATTGGTTCCCCCTTGGCATCTGTTGCATCCACTGTGAACACGGTAAGTCATCTGCATTGATATTCGCAACCGCAGCACTCACAATTAGAACAGACGCTATTGAGGAACTCGAAAAAGATACGGTCCACTTCTGCACGGTACTCTTGTGGCACCTCATTTCCATGATTAGGCGTCGAGAGATTCTCGGTAGAGTTTCGCGGCAGCAATACAGTCGACCGACTGCTGTGAGTAGCCACGGGTCGGGATACCGATACCTGAGTCGAAGTTCTCGGGTTGGATCCGGATGATGACTCTGGGTTTTGTGAGTGCGAGTAATCTCCCCCGGCGTCGGAATCAATGTCGTCCCCTTCCTGAGATGACGTGGGACTGTGTGCATGATTTGCCTGGATAGCGGAGAAAGAAGGCTGGAGGAAATCGAGTGCTCCGGTCGCGGGAGGCATTTCAGGTAGACCAAACGTAAAAGCATTAACGTTGCTGTTCGTGAAAGAGCCTGAACGTGATACTCGACCAATTGGCGGACTGATGCCTGCTCCGCCCACCGTGATTGGAAGTGATTGTGAAGATGCAGTTGCAAATGTTCCAGTGGACGAGAATGAAAGAGGTGCCAAACCTGGGCTTGTGCTGGGTATCGATTGAAAACTGGCGGCGGTCGTGAGTGAGCTCCCCGAAAGTGAATGTCGATGAGACCTTGTAGGCATGGTTGTTGCTCCATCTGACCATGAGGTTCGGACTTGAGGCGGGAAATGGCTTGCGTGAGCGGCAGTTGTGGATAGCGAAGATGTGGAAATGAAATCTGTCGGAGTCGTAGAAGCGGAGCTAGCTGACATGGAGAATCCAATCGCTGGAAAGGACGGCTGTGCTGGCTGATGTAGTGTGAATGCAGGGTGAGATAAATCAGTAGAGCTCGTCAGTCGTGATGCAGTCTCAGGAGCAGTGGATGGAACAAATGAAACCATTGATGGGACGGTAGTAGGCGGAAAAGCTGGAGCGCTCGTGACAGGGGGAGAAATAATGTGAAGTGGTGTATCCTCCTGAGGCTCCATTTTCATAGCTTTCATGACTCGGTCGCCTCCCATTGATGATGCGCAGCGCTTACGGGACAAGTCCGAGGTATCTGAGCTCGCATCGATCCCACTCAAGTCGTATACGACTATCTGATCTGTATCCTGTGCGGCGGTGACTGTGGGGAGTCGAGCCGGTGGCGAAACACTGTTGGTAGGAATCGATACTGAGAGGCTCGAGGCAGCGGAAAAGCGACGCGGGGAGGATTTACGAGAACTAGCTGGCGGGTCAGCTATCTGCGTTGCAGCAATGAGTTCAGAAACCAAGGCGATGGTTTTCTTGAGCTCGTCGATCCGAGCGTTTGCTTCCGAACCCTGCCCGAGCGAGCAAGCAGCGCACGCCGACTGCGCGGTTTGGGCAATGCTGCATGACACAGCAATCTGAGCAACTGCCTTATCACCGATAGCATTACATTGGTGCTTACTTCTTCAGCATATCACCCACAGCCATGAGATGCGCGTCGTTTGGTGTATCTGGTGAGGTATCCCTCGCTTGTATGCGGGGATCGACTACATCCGGCGGAGGAAAGATGAACCCCGGTTCCCGGCCTGAGGGATGGGGACCACTCGGAGGGGAGAAACCGAGTTCGGAGGCTGAGTTGACCAACGTACTCGATGTGGATGACCCGGCGGCAGACACCGGTGTGGACAAACTCATTGCAGATGCGACTAATGCAGGCACGGTAGGAATGTCAGAAGCGGGAGACAGTGCGAACGCGGAAGCCATACTGAACATGGCTGGTGACTGGCTACTTGAGCCTGAGCTTGTGCTTTGTGGGGACTGCAGTGAGAAATGTGTGTCCAGATGGGGTGTCGCACCAAACGAGAGAGACGGTGGAGGGAAATCAGATATAAACCCAGGGGCGGAAGCTCGGGTTGAGCTGGATACGGAGAGGGTATCCATTGGTGTTATACCAGCACTTGCGGGGGACGGATCCGGTAACGTGAGCGGCAATGTGGATGGGTCCACTGCATTCGGGAAGATTGGGATAGAGTCGTGCGGGTTTTGAAGCAGTGGGCTCGGCAAGTGTGAATCTTCAGATTGAGAAGGGACAAGGGACGAGAAGGCTAGCGTTACGGCGCCCGAAGGGGACTGGATGGGGCTCGTGTCCATTTGAACATTTACGTCTCGGGGATCGTGAAGGGACATCATTGATTACAGTACCGGAACAAGGAAACGGGGCAAGGATGCGGGTGTGGAGAACGTGGAGGTAATTTTAACGAGAGGGGGAAAGCCTCAAGGAGAGAGACACGGATTGAATGGTGTTGGACGGAGCGGGATTTGTGAAGCTAAGCAAAAGCAAGCACAAAGATTGCGATAGTTGTTCCGAAACGGCGCAGGACCGAGTGGTGAATGTCGGAACTGCGGTGATGACACGAAGCGGGGAGAGGGGGAGGAGGAGATGGTGGTGCCAGTGGTCGCCAGGATCAGCGAGTTTTGAAGTGATGTGCTTTGGACGGGGTCGGACTCGAGGACACACGCAACTTGCAAGGTTTGGTCACGGAAATTCTGTCACAGGCACAAATCAAGATTTCCCCATCAAAATTGAAAACATTTTCACAATCACTCTACCGACCCGCTTCCCTTTCCCGGAAATTTCATATCATAAATATTCTCTATTTTTCCTCAACCAAATCATCATCGGCGGGTGGGATCAATAAAATTCATATTTATAGCATTATTACACCCTCCTGTGCAAGATGGAGAAGTGATAGAAATCGCCTCGAACAACCCCGACGCCTCGCCCCTGCCATGCAGCGCATCGTGGTGATTCAATCTGACAATACCCTCTCTCCCACCCTTCTGAATGAATCCATCTTCGGTTACTATCAATACCGCCTGCCACGTCCGGGCGATCTTGAACGATCTCGATCTCTTCGTCGATCTCTGCCCAACCATTTCACTGTCAGCATCCACTTGTAACAATAACACAAACACTGACTCATATCGAGAAGAAGCGTGTCTCTCGAATCCTCTGTCGCGCTCCCGGTCCCGATCGTCACGTGAAGACCGGTGATCACCCGCACGTTCACTCCCTGACCGTGCAGACGCACTGGGGGCGCCGGCTGAGGGAGCAACGGAAGGCGGAGGTGCCATCTTGCGCTTCTCTCTTTCTTCCCGAAACTTGGACAGCATGTTCCGCAGCTCATGGTAACCCAAGTGCATCTATTAAACACGTGACCTTCCATTCGAATGTGACCGGTTGACCATGCATAACGGCATACCTTGCCTCCGAAGTGATCTGCCAGCCGACGATCGGAGTCCAATACGGACAGATATGCACCGCATACATCGCATACACGAAGCTTTTGATGCCCAGAAGCGCCGGACGTGTCTGTGAGTTGTTGAAGTTCCCGCTAGATCATCCATGAAAACGTCAACGTCCACGAACAAACCAAACTCAATACGACCAACCTCCTTCTCCGTTTTTTCGCTTTTCAACGCTTCGATGGCAGCCATTTCACGCAGCGATTCGTCCACCTTGCCTTGTTCACCTGTGAGAAAAACGAGTCAGGGCTTCCTTCCTTCCGGCAAACGACGTGACAGACCCAGGGTCTCGATCTTCTCCGTCCCACCCTGAATTGCCAACTCAATCTCAGCAATTTCCCTCATTAGGTTGGTCGTTTTCGCATTCTCTTCGGGTGTCTTTTCAAGTCGACGGTGTGCGGTCCTGATTCGCCTGTCACATTCTTCTACGAATGCGAAAATGTTCGACTCATATTCCATCTGGAACCGGGCGAAAACAGGATCGTTCGGGCTCGCCTCACGGGCTTGAAGGAAATCGGTCTTCAGTCGCTCCGTGTGGGATTTCGGACACGCGCCCAGGTCCATTTTCTAGGTGTCTGTTATTACTTTCAGTTAGCATCATAGTCAATTACGCACAGTATTGGTGAACAGAGTGTGCGGGCACGTCCCACAAAGAAAGTTTCGGCAGACCTTCTCATCGGACCATACCAAGTTGGCGTTGGCTACGCCCATGGCCTCAGGCCCCATCATTTGCTGTAGAGAAGTGTTATTAGCGCAAAAACAGTGAGTATGAGAGACGCACCTCCAAGAGCTTCCTCTGCATTTCGGCAAGTCGTCCCATATTGGCGGAATTAACGGTTGTCTGTCAACTTGGAGGTGTAGTTTCAATACGGACGTGGAGGCCAAGGTTGAACAGCTTGTTTGTCATTATGTGCAAAAGCCTCTAATCTTAACAAGTACAAACAACGCCTGCTCAATTAAACGCTCTACTACCTTCACCCTCACCTTACTCTGGGGACTCCCGGGCTTACTACTGGTCCGCTCCAGGGCGTGCCTCATTTCAACTTTCGATCTGTTCATCACAATTCAACCACATTCCGAACCACATTTCCATCGATTGAGCTCGTCTGCTTCCGAGCATATAAATAAATCTTTATTAAATCTATGCCCCTGCTTCTTCCACTGGACTGTTCCGAGTCATCCGTAAAATGATGGACACTGCGCCCACTTGTCCGGTACTAATTCTTCTGCCAGGAATCCGACATACTGACCCTGAGCGTTTCTCCAAATCCGTCACGTCTTTTCTCGAACACAAGATATGATGGAGCTCTATCTCTGCGAATCGACCATCCGACAGTATGGCTAGAGTCTCTGGACTTGTCACAGATCCGGAAAAGTTGGTAACCGGCTGCTGCCTAGTAACGCCACATCATTTCGGTCTTGACCACAGTAAGCATGGAACTCGAGTGTCACACTGACTCCGACTCACACATCATTGACAATGACATTCGAGTGTAACAATGTTCATAAACTACAGATGCGTAGCGACAAAGCCAGGGGACTGTATTAGGTATGAATGCATAGCGAGTACGACATGAATTGAGGGGCGTGATGGCAAGATGGAAGCGTGCTGGACAATGTAAAATGACACGAGGATGATATGGGAACAAGAAATGACAAAGTGACAAGAATAATAGGGTAACGTGGCGAGGATCACTGCAGAACACCGAATCAGTTTCCTCGACCGCGACCACGACCTCGACCTCGGCCATGGCCGCGACCCCGTCCGCGTCCTCGCCCTCTTCCACGCTCTCCGTTAGGAGGGTTTTGCTTGGATGGATCCGCGGTACCATCCCGCATTGGAGCAGACGGCTCGTGTTCAGAGAACTTAGAGTTGCTCTTGAAGTGATTCTGAGAACCGCGTCCTCTCGGACGGAAACTTCCTCGGAAAGCCGGAGATCCAGTCGAAGGCTGAGCTGTGGTCGGAGGATTCTCTGTGCGACGACGAGTCGTGACTGTCGGGGTAGGTGGTGGGGTAAATCCTCCATAGCTCATCAGAAGATTTTGGATCTCCGTGTACTTCATCCCATTGCTACTCGTCTTCTTTAGCAACTGCTGCTTGCCTTCGACAGACGTGACTTCTGTCCAAGCGTTACCAATGTCTTGTGTAGTCGCAAGACCTCTATCGAGAATCATCCACACTGCCTCTGGTTCGGCAGACTCAAGTGCGAGCGAAAGAAGCGACGCTGGAGGCGAGAGGTCATAAATCGCGTGGTGATCCTCCTCCTTTGGATCGTAAGTGTCGAAGAAATATTTGAGAATTGGGATGTGGCCAAGCTGAAGCGCTTTGTGAAGCGCAGAAAGTCTCGACGAATTACGTTCTTCTGGATCAGCACCTGATGATCAAGCGTAAGGATTTGCGATAACCAACGGGTATTAAAAACGCATGGACTCACTGTGGGCGTCAAGCCATTCGACCAAGTTTGCATCGCCGTTCTGAGTAGCAATGTGTAGCAGCGTCTCCATTGGGTCTTCGGGTTGTGTTACGACGTAATTTTCGCAGCCCTGCCTGATTTCCCCGCCGGAGGGATCGACATCATCTTCCCACACGCCTTTCTTGACCCTGGTAGCATCGCCAGCGCGTGCAGCAGCAAATGTGGCCGATCGCAAGCCCTGAACACGTTTTTGTTGGGCCTGGGCAGTCTCAACGGCCTTCCTACGCTGATTTTCATCTTCTACTTTCCGGGAAGCTGCCTTGGCTCTCTGCCTCTCCTCTGCTTCCTTACGTTCTGTGATGTGAACCATTAGCACTTAATGTGACGGTAGGACGCGCTTGCACACACCTTTTTCGCGCATTCGAGCTTCGAACGCCTTGCGTTCTGCCTTTTGCTGGGCCCTGCGAGCTTCTCCTCGTTCCTTCTCTTCTCTTTCGCGCTTTTGGCGAGCCTCATATTCCTCCGGGGTCTCAGGGGCTTGGTAACGATGGTTTGGACCTTCTAACAGCAATTCACAGTCGTTAGTCAAGATCGGTGTAAAAGGATACAACAGGCATACGGGTACGACTGTATCCGCGCCCATTGCGACCCCTCAGTATTTCTTCGAAGAAGAACCTAATAACTGGCATAAGCGCTGACTGCAATATTAACGACTTTCCCCTACATGAAGAAGTCCATGCGGTCGAAATCAGACTCATAATCTTCATCGTAGAAGTAATAATCGTCGTCGTCGTCATCTTCATAGTAATCGTCGTACAAGTCTTCGTCGCTATCATGGTCGTGACCACATGGGTAATGGTGGCGTGGCTCAGATGGTGTGTGATGTCTTTGAAGGACGTTGTACGCCTCGCTAAGCTGCTGGAACTGTGCAGTGGCCTCCGCGTTTCCTTGATTCTTGTCTGGATGCATCCGAAGGGCCAGCTATCGCTCACGTTGAGTGGACGTGCTGCATTTCCGAATTGCCACCCACCTGTTTGTAGGCCGATCGGACCTGGTCCATTGACGCTCCCTGGGGGTGAATTTAGGAGCCCGCTCGCCGTTTCAGTATTCTAGGTGGATTCTCTTACCTGCTCGACGCCCAAGAGAGTATAAGCTTCGCTAATAGAGGAGTGCTTGACCATGATGGGGAGGATAGGGAGGGAAAAAGCGGAGACGACGCGACCTAAGACGCGTTGCTAAATTGGATAATAACCCGGACAAAGCCCCGGATACAAACGCGCTCTTTTGCTCTCCGCCATCATGACCGCGCCAGGGTCAAATACACCACCTCCCGCTATACAAAATATCGCGATGGACCAGTCGCCCATTCCTATACCAGCGCCGCAGACCGGACAGAGTGCATCCATAATTGCTGCGATTTTTGGTGACAAGTGCGTCTGGGTCCATCATTTTGCGAGAATGAACCCGAGCTGATGAACTCATGAAGCGCAGCCCTTACTTCCAAGCGGGTTTTGGGCTAATGGTATTTGGAACATCCAGAAACTATCATCCTGCGCTCAATAATTGCTACTAGGGTGTCGGAGTGGGGCTAACAGCCCTCCGGCAGGGTCTCGTCCTAGGCTCCACTGCTCTCCGTCGCCGCATGCTCGTTTCCCTCGAGATGAACAACAAAGACCGTGCATATGAATGGTTCCTATCATGGATGGCCCACAACTCGAGCACAGCATCTCAAAGACGCGCTGCTCAGTCATGGCTGCGGAGTCACCAACTCAGCGTCGAGACGGCGTTTGAGCAGAGGAGCAACGGAAGCTCTTCTGCGTTGTTCAGACTCGTTGCGGGACCCGGAACCCACTGGTTCAAGTACCGCGGGGCGTGGATACAGGTACGTGTGACTTGACCCCGCTCGGAGAGTAATGCAATTGGATGAGGTTGGTTGATAAATCATTTCAAGATGAAACGCGAACGCGAGACCCGTTCCATGCAGCTCATGTCCGGCATTCCATGGGAAACGGTAACATTAACGACTCTTTCCCGTGATAGACATCTTTTTCCACAGCTCTTGACAGAAGCTCGAGATCTCGCACTCAAGGGTCAGGAAGGTCATCTTGTCGTTCGGACTGCATGGGGAATTGAGTGGAAGCAGTTTGGTCAACCGAGAAGGAAACGCCCGTTGCACAGCGTCGTACTGGACACCGATGTGAGCGAGAAAGTTGAACAGGACGCCCGTGCTTTTTTAGGGCGAAGACAATGGTACGCCGACCGAGGTAAACAGATTTGTTGTGTTAGCTTGCCCATATTAAAGTCGGCGTTAGGGATACCGTACAGACGTGGTTATCTTCTTCACGGTCCTCCAGGTTCTGGAAAGACATCGTTCATCCAGGCACTCGCAGGATCACTTTCCTATGATATCTGCCTCTTAAATCTTTCCGAACGTGGCCTTGCTGACGATAAACTGATCCACCTACTCTCGAACGCTCCGGAACGTAGTTTCATCCTTATCGAAGACGTCGATGCTGCTTTCAATAAACGAGTGCAAACAAGTGAGGACGGGTGAGTGATTCCTAGCTCTCCAAACGACACTCGTAGACCCCTCTGCAGGTACCAGTCCTCGGTAACGTTCTCGGGCTTTTTGAATGCACTTGACGGCGTCGCCTCGGGAGAGGAACGAATAATATTTATGACAACGAACCACCTGGAGAAACTCGACCCAGCACTCATCCGACCTGGTCGCGTTGATCTCAATGTGCTCGTTGATGATGCCTCCCCAACACAAGCTAGGACGCTTTTCACTCGATTTTATGGCGAAGGAGACGAGGTTTCTAGAGAAGAAATTGACCGGCTGGGACAGCAAATGGAAGAACTCACAGCGACTGAGATGTGTCAAGGACGACGGATAAGCATGGCTGCTCTCCAAGGTCTATTCATCAGAAGTGATGCCAGGGAAGCTGTAGCAGAGTGTCGCGACCTTTTCGTAGACAGGCGGACGTGACAGATAGCTGGTATATATTGTCCACAAAATTCCATGACATGTCGATCTGGAAAAGGCCCGCAGATGAGAGAGCAAATTCTCAAAAAAGAGGCTTGCGCTTCCGCCCAGTGTATTTTGAATCCCGAGGAACGCTTTCTTTCCCTCTTTGACGGTATAGCTGGCAATAATTTTTCAGTGCAAGCGGCGGCAACATCGAAGGACTTACCTCTTTCTTTTTCAATATCCAATCTCTGTCCTTCATACTCTTGCGCTTCCCGCTACGATCGCGTTTTTTCTCTTTCTCTCTCCTCCTTTCAAATGGTGCTTGTTCCACTTCTGACGTCTCCAGACCTTTTGGCAGTTGTTGTTGCTGTCCTCCTCCCCCTCCTCCGACGAATAAGCATAAGAAGACCTTCCTGGCCTTTTTTGAGTTTGGGTAATCAATTACAATGCCTCCCCCGAATCCAGCTTTTTGCGCTGTCGAAGTGATAAGCTGTATTTGGTCATCTGACGATGGGTAGAACTGGAGAATCGCTCGTGAGGGGTTACGAAGGGCAGAATAAAGTGTCGTGAAGAAGCGATTCAGGCGGTGTGGGGGCGACGATGTCGGATGTGAGGTTTCTGCGTTCAACAACCATTGAAGCACGGATATACTGTAGCGAGGTCGTGTCTACGAGGGCTTGAAAGTCCGAGGAAATAAATACCACTCACCTTATTGCACCATCGAAGCTTCCTGGGCGGAACCCAAACCCCTGGCCGATATCTTGGAGGAAGAGATCTCCCTCCACTTCTCTTTCCAGGGCCACCTCTAGACGTGCGTTGAGTCCCCCATACCTCCAGGTTTCGATCGACTCACCAAGCATACTAGGCGCAATATCTACACCCGCCCAAATATGTCCCTCCTCGTCAAGAATTTCACCAGACAACCCAGACCCGCAACCAATGTCGAGGAGAAATGCCGGTTCGTCTGGAGGAATATTTAGTAGCTCCAGTGCTCGGTATGTCATGTCTGCTTGGATCTGCTGATTTCGCGTGCTTGATAGACCGTTGAGGTTATCCGACAGGGTAGACATGATAATAACGACGTACTTGGTAGTGTACTTGTTAGCCTCGGCATCGTCGTAGTACTGGAATGAGATGGGATTAGAAATTGATCTCCACGCGGGAATGGGACCGTACGATTTCTGGTGGTGCTTGAAGTTCAGGACGAGACATGATCCGTGTAAATCGGAGACAGTATCTCAAAGGCTTTTAATTCTGCTCGTCCGCAGTCCTGGAGAGTGTACAATGAAGTTGTCGCTTGACGAGAGCTCCTGCAGGCACGTGATCTATAACTGTAGAATAGAGTTGTAAGTTATCTCTTGGACGACATCGCCAACGATGGCGACGAGCAGCAAGCAACACAAGGCCATCGGCGAAGACCTTTGGAAGGGCCGTACAGAGAAGACTGTAAGCTAGAGCTCTACCTCTGCGGATTACGATTGAAGAGGCGACCATGGACTCGGACAGAATGCAGAATTATTCGCACTGACTTATGGCGCTCTCGTGGTACAGCTGATCCAGGACTACGAGGACTATGCAGAGGTTAACAAACAACTCGAGAAAATGGGGTACAACATAGGGACAAGGCTGATTGAGGATTTCCTAGCAAGAAGTTCTCTGGGTCGGTGCGCTGATTTCAGGGAAGTCGGAGAGGTGGTGGCCAAAGTGCGTGTCCTCGTGCCCTCGGAGGTTCCGTCGACTTATGCCAAGATCGATTCTTAGGTCGGTTTTAAATCCTTCTTGAATATCACCCCAGGGGTCACGCACACCGCACCAACATCAAGACCGAACAGTGTCCAACAACAGTCCGCAGTCACTGGCTCATCCTTCACCCTCACCATGGATGAGAACCCCTTAGCAGAGTTTGTTGAGCTTCCAGAAGAGGCTCTCGAAGGCGGTCTATGGTTTAGCAATGTATTGTGCGGCGTACTCAGAGGGGCGTTAGAGATGGTGAGTATAGGTCCACCCTTCCGAAAGACGCGTCGTACACCTTATCGCTATGCAGGTGCAAATGCAGGTACAGGTTGAATTTCTGTCGGACGTTCTACGGGGCGACGAAAGCACGGAAATTCGTGTCACATTGTTGAAGTACCTGGAAGAGGAAGTGCCTGTAGGAGATGATTAGACTCACCTGTATTTCTAGACCTGCACTGCAAACTAGGCAAGTGCTCATCCAACTGAAACTTCCGTTATTGTTCTTGTGAGGCCGACTAGATGAGATTCGACAAAAACCTCGATAATATAGATATAATACGTGTGACGAGCCAACAACCTGTTCAGCCGAAGCGGTTGATCCGGTTGAGCTTCCTCGCCGTCTTGGCATTGTTTTGTGTGTTCTGTCCTCTGACGGGCAGCCCCATTGCATGCCTCTTCCCCACATAACTTCCAATCATCCTCAAGTGGGCAATGTTCTCCCTTACAACCCGTCTTGCCTCCGACTCGGTCTTCAAACCCTTCAACGGATCTGGTAAAGGCGATAATGAGTCTTCGATAGCCGCACGACGAATCTCATCTGCAGGGGTAGAGACGGGGAGAGGCTGAAAGCCTGCCTGGGCGAGCGGCATGCGACGTAATGGAGCTGCGGTGGCAGGGGAGGCAAGGAAGGACGCGAGTTCGGTGATTTGGGTCGGTGTGAGGTCCCCAACCTTTTGGGTGTCGTGAATTTGTATTCGTGCGCAAATCATGTGGGCTGTTTTGAGCCCTACACCGTAGAACTTGGTCAATTCTCGCTGGTAGCGGTGTCAGCGCAATAGAACGACCTTTACGATGGGACATGAGCGTACCCTTGCTATCTTGAAGTCACGCAGCATCACCCCGAGGACGTGAACCATGGCTAGAAGTTATGTAGTGGTGTAGAGTACTGTGACAAGGACGAGGACGAGGACGAGTAGCAAATTTACACTCCGCGACTTGTTCATTGACGTTGACAACTTGTTCACAACTCACCAACAACTCACCGGGTAGAAACATAGAATATGTCTACTAGCCAGGCAGAAGGGCGTCGTCAGGACGATCTCGTCAAACAGCGTCTCCAGAATCGCGAAGAATACGAGCGGCAGAAACAACACCTCATAAATGAAACCGAGAAGTCTCGTCCTTCAGCCAGCAAATTCGTGGGTCAAAATGACTCGATGGAAGATACGCTCAAGTATAGTACCGTTGGTCTTGTACGCCTGGAGGACTTCCAGCAAAGGAGGAGGGAATTAGAGGAAGCGAAGGCTCGGGAGGCGGCGCGAACGAACGAGCTCAAGTAAGTCAACGATTCTGTTGCGGTTCTGGTGGTGCTTCGCTTTGTCGATTGCATGATTCGATACGCAAGAAAGGTGACTGATAATACGTGGAGTATTTGTTTAGGGAGGAAACAAGGAAGATCAAGAAGCGTAAGAAAGCAAAGTCGACTCTGTCGTTTGCCATAGATGAGGAAGAAGGTGATGGGGAGACATCCTCTCGCCAAACTCCAGATGGAGAGAACAGCGAACCTGTAGTTAAACGCCCAAAGTTCGGCAAGAACCCCAACGTTGACACGTCTTTCCTCCCTGACCGCGAACGCGAAGAGGAAGAAAGGAGGGAAAGAGAGCGACTTCGTAAAGAGTGGCTCCAGAAACAGGAGGAGCTGAAAGCGGAGGACATCGAAGTCGTTTACTCCTACTGGGATGGAAGTGGCCACAGGAAATCCGTAATAGTACGTCCTTCGAACTGTCCACGGGGTGAAACTTATCATTCGTTATCGTAGTGCAAGAAAGGTGACACGATCAGCGGTTTCCTGGAAAAGTGTCGTCAACAGTTCCCTGAGTTGAGAGGTGTCAGCGCCGATAATTTGATGTACATAAAGGTAAAGCCTCGTCCACACTCGTCCTTGACATGCCTCAACTCGCGTCCACTTAGGAGGACCTCATAATACCAGGGGTAAGTATGCGTTTCCAGGTCTGGTCGCAATTGCCGTAGTGCTCAATTATTACAGCACTATACGTTCTATGACTTTATCGTCAATAAGGCTCGGGGGAAATCAGGGCCCTTATTCAATTTCGACGTGCACGATGATGTCCGGCTTCTCGCTGACGCAACGAAAGAGAAAGACGAATCACATGCCGGGAAAGTAGTGGAACGAAGTTGGTACCAAAGGAATAAACACATTTTCCCTGCGTCCCGATGGGAGGTAAGCACTTGATAATTTACTACTCAACTTGAGGGCTGATCGAAACACGCGACCCAAGATATACGACCCAGAGATGGACTACGGAAAATACACGATTGCGTAGTTTGGTAGATATACCAAAGGAGTTTGCCTTCCGAAATTAGAGTCTGGTGGATGGGCGACGTTGATGTGTGTATCTTTACTCCTCCATTGGAACGCACGATTAGCGCGGTATCGTAGATTCGCCGGATCCATGTCTTTGATGAACGTTTGAACGTGCGTCCATTCACTTATCGACGTTGCTCCAGGATCAACCAGAGTCTCATCAGAAGTAATGAATAATATCTGGATTTCGGCGTTTCTTTAGCATGGTCTCCGCTCCAGCTCCCCATTCCTGTCCTCTCTCCCGCACTTCTGAGTAGTGCTAAATGGTCGTGGCAGTACTCGCGTCTCGAGGTATGATCTTGATGTGTACCCTAGATCCTCCCAGGTTGATGTGAAAGCAATTGGTACACGACTATACTGTAAGAGCAGAACTTGACGACAAAACTCTCCCTTGTGTCATCATATCCGTGACCAGGATGAAAAATAGAAAAAGTAATGCCAGGACCGTGGATTGAACACGGGACCTCCAGAAACCGTGGTAAACTTCAGTCTGTTGCTCTCCCAGCTGAGCTATCCCGGCGATGTTTAGTCTCTGCTCAGTGTTCTTCTGACCAGCTCAATCATTTTTAAGCCTAATTGTGGCTGCAACCCCTGAGTACATGGTTGGTCAGAATGAGGAGCCTGAGATGGAGCGAGGCGCACTTGAATGTACTACTGCAGGCCCGCCTACTATCAAACAACTTCGCGACAAGAGAAAAGGGAAATGTGATTGGCATTTCCTACATGTACATGTTAATATAATGGAGGGTTCTTGTTTCACGATTATGGACTCGAAGCCCATGAGTATGTTGCTATGATACATTTGGAAAATGTGAATCTAATTTATGAATTGATAACTTGAGTGTTGTGTTTTTTTTCGCCATGGATAGATAAGGAGTAGGGACCGTCAGTCGAATAATCAAGGTGCGGGGGCCTCGGGTAATCGCAGACGCATCAGGGTAAGTGGTCGATATAATGTGACGTGGCATCGAAGAAAGTCCACAAGAGTCCGTGTGTAGTGATGCTGCGCACCGCGCTCACACCGAGACCTTGGTATATCCGTGCTATACCAGCAAGCACCGGTTTGGGGTCCTTTGGGTCCGGACCTAGTGATGGATGAGTAAAATATAGGGTATGAAAAGTATTCGAACGTACCCCGTACAAGCCGACGGAGGGTTTCCCGTACTCCTCTCGGCGGGCTGCCAGCCAAGGCACGTTGTTGGACTTTGGTCTTGACCCTAGAAGAAGCGATCACTTTATCAGTACTACAAGGGGTGCCTCGGCGAAAACGATCTTACACGTCAAGGGGATAAATCATTGCCCAAGAAGTGACACCAGCGAGTGAGCCGCATACAAAAGGGATCAAAGAAGGGGGTATTGGTAACCAGGGGGGCGTCGGACCTTGCTCCCCTGAGCGTTGTCGACCGAGAAGGTGACGCATCGCGTCATACTCGAAAAAATAAAGCGCTGTTCCAGCCGTATCACGCACTGTGAACAAGAAAACATTCAGTCATATCACAAGGACAAAAGAGGGCCACGAACAGAAATGCAGTCGGAAACCGATGTAAAGTCCAGACAAGCCATTCGCCCTAAAGATGTCGCGAACAGCCTCTAGAGTACCCGGTGCCTTCGCTAGGTGGACCCCCTTGCTCTGAGCAATGCTGTACTCCAATTGCCTGCGAACCTGGCATCCTGGGTGTTAGAATTTCTGTAGTCTCAGACGTGCTGATCATCATACCTTTACAAGCTCAAATGCTGATGAATCAAAAGTTGGTGAACCATTAGTCGAAATGAAGTGGTTAACGCACGCGCACTCCCGAAGGAAATCAAAGATCCAGATAGTGCACCACTGATACCCCCAGCAACCGCAGCATCAGATGTCTTATTGCGAGTGAAATAGTTGTTTTGACGACAATATTCCTTCGTGTCACTGTATATGGTGAAGGAGGCAGCACCTCCAAGAGTCTCGGTACGAAAGACGGGATTATCCAGCCAATGTGAACTCACGGACGAATGATATCGTGATGACAGGTATCCATAGCCCACGGTAAAACCCTTTCACGCCTTCCTCCCGATAGACCAGTCCCGCTAGTTTTGGAACAGAGACTCGTGTCTTAGTGGTTTGTAACCGCGACTTCAGGGAATCCAACTAGGGATATTTGTTGTCATGAAGCATCCGGATCTTGACAGGCAATCAAAACATACCGGATACCCTGCAATCGTGGATATATAGCTGGCCGAGAGAGCACATACTACGGACTTGTTCCCTTGGCACGAGTTAGGTGCGATATCAAGCGGACTCTGGGCGAAGCATACGTTTCAGAGCATCGTTCAATGTCACGCTATCAAACCAGGGATTTTGTGGCGTTCTGGCGGACGTCTGAGCGGATGAGGGAAGGTCACGAAGAAGTCGAACGTTACCTAGTTCCATCCATGGAGCGCAGATCAAGGCCGGACTTGTTGCAAAGCCCAGTCTCATACGCTCTGCGCGTCAGCTATGATTTGCCAGACGTGTCCGTTTGCGGGTCTCGTAAAGGATGAGGGAGGAATGGACAGGGTAGTGAATAGGGTCCGCCCACCGACCGCTTCTTTGATCTTAATTTGCTTCGAAGACGGTCATTTGCCCAAACTTGCCAAATTCGGATCCAACTTTTCTGACGCGGTTTCACACTGGAGAAACCTCATGACCTCTTTACGCTCTGTACAAAAACGTGAAGACCGTATCTACATTGCACATCAGAACCCCCCCATGCGTTTCTTGACAAGTTTCTTTCCTCCGGCAACTGGTCGACCGCCGAATGGACCAGGAAGAACCTGGGTGCTCATCACCGGCTCTTGCGAGAACTCGTCATAACTGGGTTCAATTTGCTTCTGCGAATTTGTCCAGGTTTGACTCTGGGCCACCATTGGTGGCCGCTGGACAGTCTGGACAACCGGAGGTTGTGTCGGTTGCGTTGCCGCGATGACAACAGGGGGTACTTGCGTCTTTCGAGCAGGGGCCAACCCACCCGGTAGACTCCTGTAGGATGGGGTGGGTTGTGTGTCAAGGTCTGCGACCCCATATGGATCATGGTAGGTGTAGTTCTGGGGGTCCGTTCCTACTTCCCACTCAGCGAGCAGGAGTCGGACTCCGAGTGGACTAGAAACAGGCACATCTTCCCTGCTCTCCTCCTGATCCCTGTCCACATAGTGCTCAACTCCAAGCTTGCGAACTGGCAAAAAGTAACCAAATTCGACTTCAGGGGGTTCGTCACTGTAGGATATCCCCTTGTTAGCCCGTGTTATGGTGTCCGGCGCTTCGGAAGAAGTGCGGGGTTGGGTGAATGGTTGGGCGGAGTACACATTGTTTGACAGAGCCAGGTCTAGAACTAGATGCTCCCGAGCTTCTGTCTCACGTCGCATTCTAGGGGCATCGGATGTCTCATGTGCCGGCGCGAGATCCAGTGCCTTGAGACGTTCGTTCAAAGCGGACCAATCGCCAGGCTGGTGGTAGAAAGGGGAGACTTTCGTGTTGTGGACGTTGTAATGCCACGAAGCTGGACCGGCGAGCGTTGTAGGGAGAAGATCGCCGCGCATCAAAGCGCGAAAACCTCGCGTCGAATTGATGTTGACACCCGTAAGAAAGTCTGCCTGTGAGGGCAGCCTGTTTGCACCTTCTGTGCGAAACGCGATATCAAATCTGGTGAAAAATATGTCAAGGTACCATTGAGCATGGAAGTCATAGTCATACGTTGTTAGCATGTTCTCGACAGATTGCTCGTTTTCCTGCCAAAAGTTGGGTAGTCGAGCCAACGTGTCGTCGGACGCTGTCCTGTCTTCATCTTCTTGGTCCTCGTTTGTAACCGCGAATATCTCTATGCTGACCTTCAGTGTCCATCTTGCGCAGAGAGTGGATGACGAACCTTCGTAAGCACCACGAACATTCACCTCGGTAGAGTATCGTCCTCCGGCTGGACCGAAGTCCGTCTGGAACTCTTTAGCCAAGTTGTCCAGTCTCTGAACGTCTTCATTCCACCGATGAGTAACACGGGGTTGCGGTTCAAGTTCAAGTTCAAGTTCATTTTCATCCGGTCGAAGGAGGCGGATGTCTTGTCGACGAATGCTCCCACATTGACACAGTCGAAGCAGTGATAGCTCCATTCCCGAGGGCGACACAAGCAACCCGTGTCCATTGTAGATCATTCCCATGGGATCATCATGGGGCAAACAAGCTGGAGTAGAGTTGCAGTGGAGAAGACCGGTAGGGCCTCTGTTGACGTCGTAAACAGTGACAAGGCCATTTTTCCGTGACGCCAGCAACGATAAGCAAGCTAGAAACGTACAAGTGAGCGTGCCTGCCATAAGATCTCAAAAGAAGACGTACTGCCACCCGAGTTGCCCGACAACACTCTGAGAGTTCGATCGAAGCTTCGGTAATGCTTAAAGCTTAGTAGGGGCCGTTTGAGGAAACGATTGTCGAGCCATATTATGTCGGAAGTCGTTGCAGCGCGACCGATGTGATCGTGCATTGGACTCTCGAAGGATGTCACGATTGCATTCGAATTTTCGGGAACAAAGACGTCAACAGCGGAGGTACTCGACTGCGAAGCCAAAGTCAGCTACCGTCCACGAGAACCGACAGGGGGCCGATTGCATACCCTGAAATCAATGTGCTTGACACCTTGACGGGACGCAAGGAAGCACTCGTCTATCCGGTTGGTAATACCAAGCTGCCAAAAGTAATCGTCACTGCTGGTTTCGTTGGTCCTAATCAACTGCCTAGCGAAATATAAGTTGGGCGATAGAAAAGAGCGGCACGACTGTCTGTCACATACATGGCCTTCCTACCTTGATTGTACTTGTATACTGTTCCATCCCGATTGACCACGAGGATGTCAGGACCAGCAGCCAAGATTCTGGAATCCACAATTGGAATGTCGCCAGTGTCCGATCTCGTGATATCGAGTTCTCTCGTGACCATCGACCGCACTCCCTCTTGCTGAGCGACAAGGCGAAGGAGAGATACTGAGGTATGTGTACGGACTAAAAGCGCGCAGAAGGGAGTCGCAATCCATTCAGAAGGCGCGATCGCAGAAGATACCTGCAGAATTGGCGTCTCAAATGCAAAAGATGGCAATCCAGACGGACAGAACGATGCATGCCCTGGCTGGTCTGAACCGAATTCGGATATATCTGAGAGATATTGAGCGTATGATCGCAAACATAGG
The DNA here is from genome assembly GCA_038093975.1 of Chalciporus piperatus. Classification (NCBI taxonomy): domain Eukaryota; kingdom Fungi; phylum Basidiomycota; class Agaricomycetes; order Boletales; family Boletaceae; genus Chalciporus; species Chalciporus piperatus. The sequence continues at coordinate 1,085,983 of JBBPTG010000002.1, forward strand.
ATCGTCCTTACTGAGTTCCCAACCGAGTTGACCCATAGGAAATGCGACCATTGACCTATTCTGGGTATGATGCGAGGGTAAAATCTCCAGCAGATTCCCAAGTAAAGGATCGAATGATTCAAGGCGGCGCGTTTCGTTACCCTCAGCGTCCAGCATACCTCCCAACAGTTCACCAGGAAAATCGACATCCGGAAAGTAGGACCGAAGGTATTGCAGCTAGATGACACTCCCATCAGTTCTTCATCATCAAGAAAGATTACTTACCCCTTTCTCAGAGCGTTTGCGAACAGAATGTTCGCGTACATTGACCGGGGGAGGACGAGTTTCGGGAAAGATTTTGGTTGGCTGGTCCAGGGGTGCCCACCTATCTGGAACACGAATTAACACAGAATAAAACGGATTGAACCGACGTACTACGTGAAGTGTCGACAGCAGTTGCCCATCGTAGCTGGCCACCTTCCGAGACCAAGCTGGCTCTACCGATAGCCCCGTGCTCTATGTGAGGCCATTGCCAGAAGCTCGAATCTTGCCGGAGCTCTTTAGTCTTTCCCTTGGCGTCTAATTCGTCTGGGGGTTGTGTTTTATCTCGTGCTTCATGTCCAGGCCAATGTTCCATTCCATCTGAGCATTCGAGATAGATTGGTAGTGACTTGAACTTGGAAATCGGACACTCACTTAACTCCGCCGAAAAAGGAAATACTTGAAGCTTCAACATTTTCTGTCGCAACTTCAAGTGCTCAAACTCGGACGATGCTCAGACTCTGGACGCTCTCGCAAAATCCATACCTGACACTACGGCAATGCAAGCAGATTTATAGCACAGCTGTAAGGTTTGCGCAAGCTGCACCATCGGACGCGTCGAGCTCTGCAGTCACGCCTAAATGGACACCAAACTCTATACGAACGGGACTTGTTGCACGGAAACGCGGCATGACTGTCCTATGGGACAACAATGGTGTACGCGTCCCAGTGACAGTTCTCCAGGTAAGCCTATCGATGTTTGCGTTGAGTTCGCTGCTGAGTGTGTTATAGCTGGAGAACTGCCAAGTCACAGCCAACATAGAGTACAAACGACCAGACCGGACCGTGTACCACGCTGTTCAAGTAGCCGCTTCTGACCGTCCACAAAAAACTACGACAAACCAGATGAAAGGACACTTCCGAAAAGCCGGGATCTCACCCAAGTACATTGTGAAGCAATTTCCAGTGACACCAGACGCACACGTCCCGGTTGGTAAGTCTCCGAATATTACTCTCGCCAGCGAAAACGATTAAACTCCCAAAAGGCACGACCTTGTCAGCTGTTCACTTCGTCCCGGGACAGTACGTCGATGTAATAGCAAACTCGTACGTAATCCCGTCCTTTGCACCCCCACGTATACACTGAAACTGACGACCTCCCAGTATCGGAAAAGGCTTCCAAGGCACCATGAAGCGCTGGAACTTCAAAGGCCTGCGAGCCAGTCATGGTGTGTCCGTATCACACCGTTCTGCAGGGGCTACTGGTGCCCACCAGGTTTGTGATACTCCACTTGTGGTACTTAGAACCACTAAATGCGCGTCATCAAGGATCCTGGTCGTGTCTGGCCTGGGAAGAAGATGGCAGGTCGGCTCGGGGGCAAGCGCATCACTTCTCAAAACCTCACCGTAATGCGGGTGGATGGCACACTGGACTTGATATTCGTCAAGGGTGCCGTCCCGGGGGTAGACGATGCTCAGGTCATGATCCGCGATGCCAAGAAGGGGATGCTCAGCGTGGCTCAAGCTCATCAAGCTAAAGGCGAGTTTGAGCAGGTCTTACCGAAAGGGGTGGAAGACCTTCCCTTCCCAGCTGGCACGAAGGAAATGGCCAATAAACTTCCACCAGTCATCGAAGCCCTTTCGAAGCGTGTTACCAACCCTTTCGTCCCTAGAGAGTAATGTCTGTTTATAATTGCAGCTAATCTTAGTTTCATCTCAACTGAGCTGGACTCTTGAATCGCAAGAATCACACAGGACGGTCACCGACATTGTTTTCCCTGGTTGTCCTATGCATGGGAGCAGTAACTCGAGAAGATATTGCAAGAACTCAATGTTGCGACGCGGCCCAAGAGTTCCCTACAGTTCCGGATCTCTCGGCTGCAATGCTCTCAATCCAAGCAGACAGTAAGACTGATGATACAACATGGCGTAAGAACGAATCACGGACCCTACGCGAAGTCTGAACTTGTGCTCGGGCACGCCGGACTTCCATACTATGGCTGGCATAGTGACTTGCGTCATTGAATGTTTCGAATAATCATCTGTCCTCGGAATTTTAATTGATAGGTGCATTCCGTCCAATGTCCCCTCGTGTCACTTGACTAAACATTTCGGCTAACTAGTCGCTTCTGCGTTGACTCGCCGACTGAGGCAATGCAGTTGGCGCAGCTACATCGGTCGAGCAGCATAGTCACGTAACGCTTTTGACGAGTCTTTTGGCATGATTTGTGAGCTCTGATTGGTTGACTCTTCACAAATAAGGGAATTACCTGATGCTCTAGCCATAAAGAAAAACGGGCACGAAAAGTTTCGAGTTTCTCGGCAGGCTGATGTAGGAATATCTGAACAGTTGTGTGAAGGATCAGTTTCCCCGGCGACTGTAGCGAAGCGCCTCCGGTTCGCAGACACATTTTCCCATCAGGTTCCCTTTTAGCCTTGTTGAGGCCACTATGAAACGCTTCACTTTTAAGTCAGGCTTGAAGGCCTAATGACTGCCAATCCCCTTCATTTCTTACACGCGTTGTCCTGCTGGATCCATGACTTTACCGCAACTTTACTCTCAACTTGTTATCAATCTACAGGCTGCATGGAGGACCGAATGTCTCGCATTTGCCTCGACTGCTCTGGTGATCTGGGATCACGCTATCACTTTCGATCAAGAAGTGAGTAATCCCATGTCGATCCTATTGTCTGTTCGTGATGTGCTTTGCTGTAGGTCGAATTATTCTGGACTGGGGACTGGAGTATCTCAGGGGTTCTGTATTTGACTGTAGGTCTTGACCTCATTCTACTTCATGACCTTACTATGGAATCCCAGATTAGATATCTTGCTCTAGCATTGTGTGGGTGAGTGGTGCTTTACCTCAATGGTTCGTGAACTCGCAGCTCACAGTACGATGCAGTCTGTCGTATTACAGTAAGTGGGTCCCGTCAGATATGTGCACAGATTCAGTATTTAATTTCATGCAATTTTGGGACAGTATACGGCAGTGTCCCTAAAATTGCGGTAAGCTCGTGCTATCTTGCTAGATCGATCTATCTTATCCCAACAAATTTCTCATAGTCAACCCAGGCCCTATCCCAATATGTCAAACAGTGAGTATCAGCATCAGAATTGCCACAGTACCTTCATTTCGAGTCATGCGTTCTAGGGGTGGTCCTGTGATACACGCCGGATATATTCTCGTATTCGTGCTCGTCCTACTGTGTCAAGGTGCGTGCGCTGGCTTGTGAAGTATCCCTGTGAAGGACCTCATTGCGGATTTTCTAGCTGTTGTAGCTCTGCGTGTATGGTATCTTTTCTCGAGGAATCGTGTGGTCCGCTTCGGGTCGATGGTCCTATACTGTGGAAGTATCATCAGCTGCAGCATTCTCGGTGCACGAGAATGGAACGCAGTCAACCAAGAGTTCGATGAGGTGGCCAACATCTTCGTTCAACCGAGATTAACGGCGATCTGGTTCATCTTCTTCCCGTGTTTGATTGTCCACTGCATCTTGTTCATGTGCAAAATATGGAGGGTCGTGGAGAGTAGGCACATTTGGAATGACGCGCCGGTGATGAGGACAATGTTGAAGGAGTGAGTAATCAATTCCTAGCTCTTTTCTGCGTACCGTTCCTGATCGCTTTCAAACAAAGAGGAGCATTGATGTACACCTTCGCGACAGGTGCGACCGGCTATTCGGAAAATCCGTGATCTGCTCAACTTGGTGTAGGCTCTCTCATCTGGTCTATTGTCGGTCTCAACGATGTCACGAACCCGTTAGTAAGTCCAAATATTGTCTGGGCGAGGGTCGGCGTTAACTGGCCTCGTCTACAGCTTTATCAGCCTGCGCTTCTTGGAAAGTAAGTTTCCCCGAACGTCGTAGTGATTCCCCACAGTACTTAGCCCATCAACGACCACAGCTTCGCTGTCGCTGCCGCTGCCGTTTCCGTGTGTAGGGCCATGCTCAACATCGGATCATTGGCAGCGACGTGGCATGTCGAGCCTTCGTGGCTATTGAATCACGCAGAACTCAGCCGTGTCCATTGGAGATCAAATGGGCATGGCAGGGTGATCAACTTTCTAGTAGGAGATGTCGGTGATGATGATGACGAGGCGGAGTCGGAGACAGATATTGAGATGACAGGTATGTAGCCTTGCAGGCCCAGGCTTGTCGAAAGACAATTGTTCCTTCTCCCATTCTTCATTCGTTCCCTACTTCTCCACTTGGACTGTAGCCCAGTCACGATAAATCACTAGTGCAATTCTTTGACTTCCTCCAAGACTCCATCCAACGTTTATCTACTCACTATACCCGCAAGTTACAGACGAGTAGTATGGGACACTCATTTACCGAGAAGCTGTGAATCAATTACATCCTTTGTCAGACCCTCTGGTCCGTCTTGCATCTCAATGACATTGTATATTCTCGTCTAAAAAGATTGGTCGTGAATCCCAATTATTGTAGGTCAAATCACGGATACTAGACGCACAGTTTCCTGAAAGTTGATAAGTGCACTCGCATGCAAAGTCATGATGCCGATCTCGCATGATGTAGGTATCCAGTTGATTAGGACCAACGGGAACGAGATTCTTCCATCGCTCTGTTTGAGCTTGTAGGAGAGCACGACGTATCTCGGGGAGTTATCCGGGAGTTCTGACGGATGTCAGTCACACACTTAGATCTGCTCGATGTCAAGACGGTTCAGAGTTCAAACTACCTTCTGCAAGCTCTTCGATGGTGATATCGTCAAACCGCTTTTCCTCTGTCATGACGAGCGCTTCCCTGTCGATCTTGACAATGAGCGCAGCACTCCCTTGACTCCGCTTCGCGAAGCGGAACTTCTCAAGGGTAGCCTTGAGGTCATCGCGAATGTCAACTGTGCGCGACTTTCGATGTGTCAGGATTCGAGTACCATGACGATAAGTCAAGTCGGGGCGTGTCGAGCTTACCATTATATACAACGATCTTGGCTGTTGGAGAACGAGATTAGACTAGTCAGTGCTGACTACAAACGTACTAGTAAGGACTAGTGCTTACAAGTTGTACACACGCCTTAGAAATCAATTATTAACGCCGAGTCTTCGGATAAGAATTTCTGATTCGCCTCGCTCAAGCCTCGCTTTCAACGTCTGCCATCATGTCTCGCTCGAGAGACACTTTCCCTTCAGATAGTCTGGACGCTCTGGACGAATATGCACACGGATTCGGACATCACCAGGAAGAGTCCACGCTCCTTGGTTCCGACTCGGATATCCATTCTCCTCTGACAGACGAAGAGGAGGACGAAGATCACATCCAGGAGGTCGCCCTATGGAACAAGCTTCCTTGGTGGAAGAGACCATCTCCCTACTGGTCAGTGTAGTCAAAACACGTGTGGTCATGTTCCAATGCATTCTTCGAAAGGATGATCTTTGGAGTACCCCTCGGGTCTATTGGATACTCGGCCACGCTTGCCCCGAGGGTTGGCATGTACACCACTCTGGCGTGTCGCATTCACAGACCGGAATACGTCTCAACTAACCTCTCCTCACATTCCTTCGCCTTGTACAACACTCCTACAATCCATGCTGCGGACCAACCTATTCTGCAAGTTTATGACGGCGGTAATACCACGGCGTCATCCGTTTTCCTTCCAAATTCCACTGATCCCCTGACAATCTATACCCAAAATGGACCCGATAGCAAACAGCGGTGCGCTTCGGATCCAGTCGTGCAAGCAGCCGTCGCGAAGCTGAACGCAGGTTTGCGCGTAATTCTTTACTTTACGTTTGTCTAAACTCGATCTTAGTCCTTGTGACTGCCATGGGGATTATTGCTTGCATCACGACTGGCTGGTGGGGATCTGTAAGCGTTCATAAAACCCAGACATTATCTTCCGCTTAGTGCATTGGGTCAGTTGTCGGATCGTTTTGGACGACGTCCTATCGTGTGGATCTCTATGTTGGGTCTCCTCGCCACTGATATCATCCATGTCGTCACCGCGCTTTTCGTTGACGTCTTGCCCGGTGGGTATTGGTTCCTTTTGATTGGTTATTTGGTAGAAGGTTTTTGTGGAGGTGAGTACTCTCAATCACGGGTATATGCGTGACATCGACAATGTATAGGTCTACCGACCGGAGTGGCTGTCAATCATGCATACCTAGCAGATACGACGGAACCATCTACGAGGTTGGTCATGATCACTCTGGTTCATGTTGTTGTCTTTTGAGACCGTATGATGCCCAGGTCGCGTTATTTCTCGCTTTCGCTGGGTGTTATGTTCGCAGGCGTCGGTATTGGGCCGATTCTGGGGGGTCTCCTCATACGTTGGACGGAGACTACGTTATCTGTCTTTTATTTCGCCACCGTCCTCCATGGCCTGTACACGATTCTCATCCTGTTCCTCCTTCCGGAATCACTTACTCGAGCAAGAGCACGCGGCGCACGTCTGCGACGCAGGAAAGAGAAGGCAAACAAGGTGTATGGTCACCGTGTTCTTGAAATACTCAAGAGTGCCACCCAGTTCCTCAGTCCGATAGTCATTCTCCTGCCTGGGCGTATCTCGGAAGCAAATTCACCTCGCAAAGGCAGGAGAGATTGGACTCTCTTCTTCATTGCCATTTCCTATGGCCTGATCACGAGCGTCATGGTGGGTTGTTTCGTCACAACCATTGAAGAATGTTTTTTTTACCAATATCGTGGATCCAGGGCTCCTATTCTTACAAGTTCCAATACGCCGCAGCGCAATTCAAGTGGTCGTCGGAAATTGTGGGTAGCTAACCTGGATCACCATGAATTCCATCTCTAAATAGTTGTAATACAGACGAGTTACTACATAGCAGCAATTGGTGCTACCCGGGCTGCCTTCCTGGCACTTATTCTACCTGGTAAGGGGTTGATCACTATTCACCAGCGAAAATGTTGCTCAAGAGCTTTAGTTATCATCAAATATCTCAACCCCCTCCCCGTTCAGCTTCCCTCCACATCCGATGAGCCATTACGAGGCGCCATCGGACTTTCTGCGACCAACAATTCCAGTGAACGCCCGGACTCTCCCCAGCACACTCCTTCAAAGTCACATAGTCGCACCGCTTCCAGCTCACCACAGTTTGACCTCAAATTAGCACGCATCTCTATCTGGATGGAAGCCCTAGCTTATCTCAGCATGGCAGTCTCCACCACCGGTGGCCTCTTCACCTTTTCATCCTTAATTGGAGCTCTCGGCGGAGGATTCTCCCCTGCTGTGCAGGCACTCGCGCTGGAAGTTTACACGAGGGCCAGTCACCAAGGACGAGGAGAAGTTGGCAAGTTGTTCGGAGCACTCAGTGTCGTCCAGGCTCTCGCGTACGTTTGCTACCCGTTTTCATCTGTTTCATAGGCGACCCTCTCTGACGACATTCCGGGTCTTCGTCGATGTTAGGTCTCAGATAATTAGTCCAGCGTTGTATGGCTTCATATATTCCGCCACGGTATCGACGTTCCCGCAAGCCATCATGTTGCTCTCTATGACCACCTCCTTCCTCGCGTTCCTTGCCCTTTTGTTCGTCCGCGCTCCTTCGGAGCCATCTGGTGGTAGCTTGACCCGCGAGCATGGGGACTCCGTCGATAGTGCTGAACTTTTGGCGGCAGCTGCGGAGGAGACCCTCATCGACGGGCGATAAGAAGGGGACAGTGACAGTTGGATATTTAATCAGTCGATTTGTGGCCTATTTATTGTGTACTGCATCTGCTGGATGTTTGGATGACTCTTGGTCTTTTGGGTATCTCTACACACAACGTTCGGTACATGTATACTACCTGTACTCGATGGTACGGTCGTACAAACTAAGACGGTGAGTAGTCCTAGAGTGTGACGCTATAAAATACATATTAAACCTGAAGCGTGGAACAAGAAACAAGAGAGAAAGTGGGTCCCGAAAAGCAACGCGCACGGTGAGCCGTGAAAGCCTCATGCAGTGTCCATGATTGCGGAAGCACCGTTTCCACTCGAACTCGAACCCCACCAACTTCCCAACCATTTCCACGCCGCGTAACCACAGAAGAAATTGAAGATACCCACGACGGATGAACCTGCGCCGACCAAGACGAGGAGCCACCATATGTACCCAATAATACGGTCCAGGCTGCGGCCTAGGTACTTCTTCAGGAGTACGGAGCTGTCGGGTGTTGGAGCATATGTTGCCGGGAGGCGGAGGAGAGGGGAAAAAGACGGTTCTTCGAGGGGAGACGTTGAAGTCGACTCGGAAGGGAAGGTAGAAGGTGCCGGGAGAAGAAGAAGGGATACCACTGGTTTCTGGTGGGCGAGAGGATGTCAGAGATAAGGCATCGCATACAAAGGCATCCGGATGAGACTTACATGGTCAGAGGTTACATACGAAGGAATGGACGTATACAAAAGGTTAGTGATGGCTGATTTATCAGGCATATCTGGTGAGTCGGTGTATGTCGTATACATGATCCTGTCCGTCCATGACGGCGTTCGCTTCGTGCTGGACGCGAACAAAAACATTAGACAGCTGGATTGATGAAATGTTGAGAGAAAAACACGTACTTATATTTGTCGACTTCACCTAGCACATATTTATATGTGCACTTGAACGTCCAGAAGGGACCCTCCCGCAAGCCAATGAACACGCGTCCTTTGCGGCGTTCGCTGATGAGCTGGTCGTACTCTTTCAGGCTTTCGCGCGTTTTCTCCGTTGTGAGCATGGATAATGCCCGTTCTCCCCCCGACTCAGAAATAAGCGGATGCGAAGGGGGTATCGCGACACGAAAGTTGAGGTCGCCAAGGAAGAAAAGATGAGAGGTCGTATACATGGTGGTGGGGACCTGGTAGGGAGAAGAGGGAAGCGGGGGAAAGAGGAGCGTACGAACTAGGAGGTGATAGTCTGCTATCCTGCGTTGTAGGTGTGGTTCGTGCGCTGTGAGATGGGCGCAGACAAACCTGGTGGATGCATCGATGAGAGGTCAGCTCGGGGTATGGATATGGATGAAATCACTGACGTGAAAATCTCTCCAACCTCTGATCCACGATCAGCGACACGGAATCGTACGCCTACAGCACCCTTGTTACCCATATACGCGGGACCACAACCCATCCATTGCGTCTGCACGTCACATATGTTACGAGCAACTGTGTCGTCTCTCGCATATACGAGCAATGCGACCCCGACGTTGACAATCTTTGCGACTAGCGAATAAGACTCCTTGTTCGGGGCATGGGTTTCGATCTGGGTGCGTATATGCGTGTCCCTCTCGTCAATAACTGATTTTGAGACTCCAGCGACTGGGGGATGATTGACATTAGCTCCATTTCGAGACGCGAACGATGTTAACGCTGCAGACGTACGCCCAAGGTGGAGGGGTAATAGTTCTTGGAAACCAATAGCGACGATATCTGGTGCTCTGGGCTCTTTGAACAGGAAAGAGGACACCTGGAAGGTTGGTGTGAGCCAGTCCACGAGGTCCTGTGGAAGGCCTGCGCCAGCTTGGAGGTTGGTGTTGTACGTGCCGATCTGTACGAGCAGGCGTTCGTTTATGTCACCCATTGGAACGCCTCGGTCGGTGGAGACGGCTGGAGTCCGCTGGACTGTATGTTCAATTGCGAGCCGGTTTACACGCTTGCCAAAATGCTGTCGCACTAGGGCAGTGCTAGTTAGACGTAGAAGCGAGGAGTCGCAACGCGCCCGGCTGTACACGCATCTTTGATCGGACCGTCAACGTTCAACGTCAACGTTTCAACTTGGTTCCAACAAAACATGATGCCAAAACTTGGCCGAAAAGTTTTGACGTTCAACAGTCTCAAGACAGTCATATCATACTCCGAAACATGTCGCACTGGCAGAGCGCAATCTAGTCAATCTCGAGTCGAAATTCCTGAGGTTTACCTTGCTCACTCCGGCCGGCGACAACAAGAGGATCCCACCTTCCGCTTATTTATCTGAGCCAAGTAGAGCTCCCCGTTATCTCTCGCTCAACTATGAACTGCTCCCTGGATGATTCTGGGGAGCTTAGGCCCAGCTGGCATACACAGCCTCTTCGGCAGATCTGGCGAATTGCTTGACGCACTCACGTAGGCAAGTGCGGATGTCTTTGCATAATAATTTTCCCTGACCGACGTACAGCCTTTCACGGGTTACCACTCGCCTTACGTTCTAATGAGGATGCGGAATTTCGGCCGTGTAAGTTTGCAACCAACCTGCACATGAGATAGCATGAGATCCTGCAACGATAGCTTTTTCACGAAGTTTCTCCAAGCAGGGTCTCTATTCTCCGGTGCCTCCACGATGAGGGGAATTCTCAGCAACCACTTGGTCGCGGTTCTATCACCCGTTCTGTATTCAGGCTCATATGTGAGCGCGATGCTCGATAAAGCATCCCCTCAAGGCCTCATCTCTCACTCAACTTGCCTTCAAGTGTTGCAAGACCAAAATCCATGGGCCCGCGAATTGATATACCGAACACTACGATAGAAATCTCAATGTTCTCGTCGCTAGTTCACCTTCCATGTGGGGTCTTTAGTACCAAAAATTATCCCGTGTTTCCCTGTGACCCGGGTGGCGATACCGGTGGCCAGCGTCGAGGATGATGTATTTTTGGGTCCAAGTTGCATCTGGTTAGTTCCATGCGTCAAACGTTCTGTCAGAGGCTCTAGCGCAAGTTTCACAAAGCTTCTTCTCTAGCTTGGCGTTTCCATTTGAGAAAGGCGGGTTACTTATCATTCTCTCAACCACGCAGGAGTCACCTGCTGTAACGATATCCGTGGACCCCCCATGCGAGCTCATCTGCCAGCCCCGCGGCACATAATGTGCCGTAACTTCTCTTTGGGCATACATAAGGCCTTAAGGACCCAATGTTGGATACCGACTCCAGTGCCTCCAGTCAGCAGCCATGGCCCACGAAGGACCCATTGGGACTATTGACAACTACCCCACGGCAGTCAACAGGATGCATGAGGAGTCGTCCCATGCAAAGGCAGACGTCGAAGCAGCGTCAAGTGAACAAGCCGACGACGGTTCAGATATCGTCCTCTACAACGAACGTGAGATTGCAACTCACGTCATCTCTGTGGATGATGATCCATCGCTCAATCCTTGGACTTTCCGTTCGTTCTTCCTTGGACTTGGCCTCTCTGCCTTCGGTGCCTCGTTGGGTATGTCCGTCGTCCATTTCTTTGTCTACCCCGCTTATCCCGTCCGCAGCTGAAATCTATTATTTCAAACCTGTATGCTCCGCTATATCCACATCGATTACTCTATCTCATGCTGTCACTTGTAGCAAACCGTCCAGGTGTCTTTGATGTTCCTTGCTATTGTCACCTACGTCCTCGGCTTCGCGATGGAGACCTTTATTCCCCGCCACGGGGTATTCCGGTATCTAAACCCTGTAAGGAAACATTAACTTAGTATTGCAACCTCGCCATCAGCTAACCCCTTTCAGCACCCGTTTAACAAGAAGGAAAATGCATTCATCATCATCATGGCTAGCGCGGCAGCAAATTCCGCCCTTGCAACTGAGGTTCTTGCTGTGCAGCGCTTGTACTATAACATCATGCCCAATGCTGCAGCTTCCATCTTCTTGCTGTTCTCCAGTCAATTGCTCGGCTACGGTATCGGTGGTGTAATGAGATGTGAGTTCACTGATCATGACAGATGATGAATTTCTAACAAAATGGACGAAAAGCGATATTGCTATACCCTTCCAAGATGCTTTACCCTGGTGTCCTACCACTAATTTCTATGTTCGACGCATTTTTCCGGGATGGTGCCTCTGCACGCCGCCGATTGAAGGTTTTCTACATTGTATTTTCTGCGTAAGACCGCACTTGTTGGTCATTGATCATCAACCAACCTTGACTTCACAGCATATTTGTTTGGGAACTCTTCCCGGAGTGGATATTCCCACTGCTCACTGGCTTTTCGATTATCTGCCTTGCAGTTCCAAATAACGCTGCAGTCTCCCGAGTTTTCGGTGGAAGTAATGGTAACCAAGGTTTGGGTCTTCTCTCCATTTGCTTCGACTGGCAGGTGGGTTGTGAGCACTAAGGGGGTTCCTTTAGCTAACATCCAAGTACCAGTATATCTCCGGCGGTATAAACCCTATGGCAATCCCCTTGAAAGCTCAGGTAGGTCGAAAATGGGATGTCTGGTTGAATAGCACGGCTTACAGGACGTTAGGTTTCCAGCTTCATTGGATTCTTGTTATGCATGTGCGTACGCAGCGAATTCACCATCGTCCGCTTCTGATCGATGGGTGTCAGGGTCGTGTTCGTCGCCGTCTTCTACAACAACATCTGGGACTCTCAGAACTTCCCCTTCGTAGGTTTTGGTATGCTCTTGGGGAGCGTAGCGCTTACAGTTATAATCAGCTCTCTCAACTATTGTTCTCCCAGAATGGCGCGCTTTACAATCAGAGTTTGATTTTGAACTCAAACTACGAAGTCGACCCCACTCTCCTTGCCGAACAGGGGCTGCCGTACCACGCAGGCACCTGGGTTGTACACCTCGTCGCCACGAACCTAGCATTTGCAGCCACTTTCACTCACCTCCTCCTCTGGAACCGCGAAGACCTGCGTGGAGCTTGGGGCTGGATGAGTCCATTGAACCTCCGCAACCGGTGGCAAGAATTTACCTGGCAAAACGTCAACTGGAAGCTCTGGCAGCATGACGGTATTCGGGAACAACCCAAGGAAAATGAGGATATCGACCCACACTACGCTGAAATGTTGAAGGTGAGTTCCACGGACGGCCAATTCCAGACCGAAAGGTGACGCTTCTGTGTCCAAGTACCCCGACGCCCCGGACAGCTGGTACTATGCCGTCTTTGTTTTCTCATTCGCTGTCGCTTTGGTCGTCATCTACAAGGGCGACTCTACGTTGCCATGGTGGGGCTTCGTCATATCTGTTCTTCTCGCGTTCGTGTCAATTCTCTTCTTTGGAGCCTTGTACGCAATCACGGGAATCGGTATTTCCATCCGTAGGTCCTTTGACTCAATTGCTCTCCTGGTATTGCTAAATTGTGATAAGAAACATTTGTGCAGATGATTGCTGGATACTTGCACCCCGGCAAACCCATGGCGAATATGTACTTTGTTTTGTACAGCTACAGTGAGTCTATCCCTCTACTCGTTAGACATGGCCTCACAGCCTCTAGACACTGTTAGCCAGGCTGCCTTACTACTCCGTGACTTGAAGATTGGCCAGTGTGAGCTTTGTCTCTGAAAAGTCGCATATCGCAAAGGCTGATGCATTGGTTATAGATGCCAAGCTTCCTCCCCGTGCTTCGTTCACTGCCCAGATTATCGGTACTCTCCTCGGCGCTGTCTTGAACTACTGTGAGTCAACATCAACCCTTTTTGTAATTATGTCTTACATGTTTCCTCTTGAGTCTTGATGAACTCTATCATCGACAGTCAGCGTGAGATTCTGCTCTCTGTCCAGGGAACGAACATTTGGTCAGGCCAGCAACCCCAACAATACAACTCCGAAGCCATCACATGGGGGGGTCTCAGCCATCAGTTGTTCTCCGCTGGTATGAGGTATCAATGGGTTCCATGGTCATATCTAGTTGGGCTCGCCGCCCCAGTGCCATTCTGGATCGTACACCGCTACTGGCCCAAACTCCGTGCTGACTATTACTACACGCCTATCGTCTGGTATGTGGTGGCTTTATATGTGGATGACTACGTCCCTGAAATGCAGGACTCGCTTAGCTCGTTCATCGGCTTCCTCTGCGTGGGCATCAACTCCTCGTGTTTGTCTTACTTTGCGATCGCGTTTGCCTCCCAGTGGTGGATTAGAACGCGCTACCCTCGTTGGTTCCAGAAGTACAACTACGTCGTCGGTGCAGGTACGCTCTGTTCCTACTTTTCCACTAGCATTGCAGCTCATAACCATTCATCAGCTCTCGACGGTGGCACTCAGGTCATGGTGTTCATCCTTTCCTTCGCTGTCCAAGGTGCGGCGGGTACTACCCATCTCTTCCCTGCGTGGTGGGGTGCCAACCAGGGTGGGAACTACGACCGCTGTATGTATCTCAACTAGATGCAAGTACAAGGCCAAGTGTGTCATTAGCCAGGATATTCTTTGGGATGTAAGGACTCGGATGGGTCGGACTCCACGCGCTTATAGCACAGCACTCTAAACTTCCCCGGTTAACCATACTTTAATAGTGCAAGAATAAAGGCAAGCATGTATTGTAGTACATGTTATACTAGTAGCCCGTCGGAATACTAGGCGTTGGTTGAAGGTTGAGGCCTTGAGGTCTTAGGAAGATCGTTGTAGACCAAACGATTCTTCCACGACAAGCGACACGCGCCCAGACTCGGAATGCAACGATGAGCACTCGGTTCTCAGGCTTGCAAGACTGGCAGAAGCGCATTCCCTCCTTCTGGACGTTGTTCATCGTATCTGCACTCTTGAGAGTTGGGCTGATTCTCTACAGCGAATGGCATGACGCTCACTCTGTCGTTAAATACACCGACGTCGACTATCGTGTCTTCAGCGATGCTGCACGATTCCTCCTTCATCCAACACAGGATAACATCGCTCGCGGTCCATTGACCAGGAGGTTTGGGTTGAACGTTGGCAAGTGAGTCCTGTCCGTCATGGTCTTCGTGGTTGGTGTTCACGATCAGCGCGCTTTGGCAGTCCTTATTCACGCGAGACGTATCGTTATACGCCTCTGCTGGCAGTTTTGTTACTCCCAAACGAGCTCATTCACGCGTCGTTTGGAAAGTATCTATTTGCAGCCTGTGATCTCGTCAACGGCGTGCTCATCTACCGCCTACTTGTCTCATCCATCATCTCCTCGCCGCGACTTTCACCAAAGGATGACTCGAAGGCTGCCGACAAACAGAACGAGGGCACTCCAACGACTACCCCAAACGCCGACGCAAAAGCATGGGCAGCTTTCCTTGCAGCAACACACATGCTGAATCCCCTCGTATTCAGCATATCCACACGCGGGTCCTCGGAATCTGTCCTCTGTACCCTTGTCCTCCTCACCCTGTACTTTGCTCTCAATCACCGATGGGACGCAGCCGCTGTGATGCTAGGGGTGAGCACCCATTGGAAAATCTATCCCGTGATATATGGCGTCAGCTGTGTTACCGCGATTGGATCTCTGACGCGCCCGACGTCGGGGTGGACGTTCGCGTTCTTCAAGTCTCTGGTTTGCAAACGGACCATCCGTTTTGCAGTTCTGAGCGCTAGTACGTTCTTCGCATTCGGGGCGTTTTGTTATTCCATGTATGTTTTTTTCCTTTTTGTTGCACCAACCGCTGATGTCTGAATTTTCGTGAACGTCATAGCTGGGGTTACCCGTTTCTATACGAGGCTTATCTCTACCACACGGACCGATTAGATCACCGACACAACTTCTCCCCCTACTTTTACCTCACTTATCTCACGTACCCAGGTCAAGCCACGTCGTTCGATGCTAGCACGCTTCCATTCTGGCGACGTCTGCTCTCATCCCCACTCACGAGCCTCATCCCCCAACTCTCGCTTTCGCTCGGTACTGGCCTGCTATTCGGTCGACGAACCGACGAACTCCCGTTTGCTTGGTTCGTCCAGACGTTCGCCTTCGTTTTGTTTAACCGGGTGTGCACATCGCAGTACTTTTTATGGTACACCCTCTTCCTACCACTAATAGCGCCACGCATGCGATTTTCATGGCTCACCATCGCTATCTGGGCCGGCGCACAGGGTCTTTGGCTCGCGGAAGCTTATCAGCTAGAATTCTTGGGCGAAGATGTTTTCTTTAGCCTTTGGTTGCGGAGCTTGCTCTATGTTGGCGGACATGCTTGGGTGCTTGGCAATATGATGGAGAGTTACATCGTAGCCTAGAAACACTAATTTCGCTGAAGCATTCCTTCTGTGCATACGGTCTCCAATAATAGAGTACGATAGAGGATGACGGTAACCGGTTATATAAATAGGCATCTAGAAGTTATTATCCGACAGGAAGGAGAAAAAACCAAGGCATGGAATTGTCGGAAGAGGCGCATGTCTCTGGAGGAAGTGTATCAAGAGAACATGGGTAGGTGTACTAAAGGGTCCTGCATCTTCAAACCGTCAACAATTATATCTGTGGAACATGTTAGTACGGAAATCGCGGGAATGGGCAGTGAAACGCACGTATTGAGAAAGCCACCGGAATCCTGTGGAATGCTCTCGTCAGCAAGATTGCCACATGAATGATCCAAAACGCACCTTCTCCATAACCTTGCCTTTGGACAACTGAGCACATGAAAATTTCAATCGGCCGGATGTCGTTTAGCGGAACCTTGCCCTGCATTATACCCGAATTAGTACCCAGTTTAGGCCGCCAACAGCTGAGCAACCACACAACCAACCTTTCCGGTCGTCTGATAGAGTCCTAGATGATGTCTAAGCTCCTCCTCGCTCACAGCACCGTTTGCATCAATCTTGTTGCCTAGGACGAGGAAAGGAACCTTGGAAAGTTCCTCGATGGAGAGCAACGCGTCGAGCTCAGCCTTGGATTCTGCGAAGCGCTCGTAGTCGGCAGAATCGACTAAGAAGACGATACCGTCTACTTCAGGGAAGTAGTCACGCCAGAGACGACGGGCTATGTTAGGCGCAAGTGAATCAGTACGTAATTAGAAAAGGAGTGCAGGGAATGCAGGGAGCTGCGCCACGCACCCTGTTGGTGACCGCCGAGATCATAGGTGGTGAATTTGATGTTGCCAATGGCAAGCTCCTCGGAAGCTAGGTGGGAATATGTCAGAGTCAGACGGTACACCAGCGGTCATACTAACTAGGGTGAAGTGTAGGCTGGAGGGTAGCCAGTCTGTCATTCTTAAGCATGTGCAAAAGGGTCTACAAAGAAAATAATTAGAATGTCTGCGAGGCGCGCGAGTAGGAGGGCTGTGTACTGACGGTCTTTCCTGCATTGTCGAGACCAAGGAAGAGGATTTTGGCGTTCTTGTGCAGCAGTCCTAGATTCGCAAATTGAGTGATGGTGGGCAGAATGTAGTATCTTGGTGATCATACCGAGCTGAGCAAGGACGTCCCAAAACCAGTTGACGATGAACATGGTAGTTGCACAAGAATGAGTTCACAGAAATGAGAATGTGGAACACGTCAAAGTGGAAGCTAAAGAGTAGAACTCGCACTAATACGTGGGCGTGGTCAAGTAGCGTGACACGTCACAAGTCACACTCATAATATCCAGGATGTCGGTCGGATCTTTGGAAAAATTCTGCATCGACCACAACAGGCTCGTATGCATTTAGGACATATCTATACATCGTGTTATAGAGTCATCTATCGAAGCCTATGTGCGAAATGGATGTAGGAGAGGTCTGACGCTCACTGCACCACGCCTTGTGAAAGAAGGTGCGTGTGCTCATAATCCTCCCCACGTTCCTCTCCGCTGTACCGAATCGCCTCGAACTTCCTGAGGATGGATGGATCGGGCACTGTCTAAAAGGTTGCGTTGAAGAAGACGATCCGTAAAAATCTGCCATTTTATGCCTGGGAGATGTTTGGCTATGTTTGTTCGCTGAAACCCCTGAATAACTTGACAAGACACGTATACGTAGATAATGAGAGCAATGAGAGAGAACGTTAGACAACAGCAGATATTCACTGCGGAAGCTGAGCCAACCAATCATTCAAACTTTCAAGCCCATCCTCGCCCGCACTCTTTTCGTCATCATTGACATCTCCAACCTTGACCCAGGTCGAGGCGAAATCGACAACCCCTCCTTCCCATTCATCAAACTTGAATGGAGCCCCCGGAGCACCACTACGTTCGAGACCTCCCATCTCAGAACCTTCCCCCTCAGCCCCTAGACTCTCAACCCCAACTCCCCCTGATTGAGAAGCCTTCCTCTTCTCAAGTTCGCGCTCAAGAATAGTACGAACGCGGGAGATTGCGACCTCACTCGCTCCTGAGCTAGCCGAAGCACCAATCTTCAGTAGATCAGTCTTGTGAGCAAGGATCAAGAGTGCTGGAGTAGTCTGTGTCGGTGGAAGTGTCGTGATTGCGTGCAAAACATGATGCAGGTGTCTGTGACAGCGATCATAAATACCCCCACGACTGCAGAATTCATGAACACGTACTCGGCAACCACTGCACCATTGCGTGAAATGGTGCTAGAGTCCACGGCGAACACAATGGCTTTCGCATCGCTGAGGTGTTCCCGGAACTGGTCCCGGATTCGTGGGTGACCGGGGATATCGATCATTTGCAAACTCCTGGTCGAAGACAGGGCAATTTGGGCTGAATTCGTCTGCAACGATGTGTGCGACGGTAGGGTTTGATTGTACGCCAACTAATCTTCCCCCATCAGAAAGGTTCGCATTAGGAGACAGAAGGAGAACTGACGTTGGACAATATGGCTGTTTTACCGGAGTCAGGAGGGCCGACTAACAGGAGAGCATTGCCTCTGGATTTCGATTTTCTTCGAGAAAGTGATATGACTGAAAACAAATCAGCCTCGCGCGAACGGAGTTAGTCTTGGGGAAACGGACCAACGAAAAAGAACACGGCTATTACGAGAGAGAGTAGCGCAAGTTTGGGAGTAGAAAGACTGGATACCAGAGGAACGACCTCTGGAGTGGGCTGGAAAGTATTGTCCTGCGGTTGGTTCTCCATGCTGGTGACCAAAGAGGTAAAATTACAGAGAAGACTTGCAAGTGGCCGGGCAATGTTGCACTCCCAGATTCGGCGTAATTTGTTTGGTTATGTTAGGAAGGGAAGGCCTTGGTAAACAACAGTAAACATTCACTTGCGACTGCATCTACATGTACATTTCAAAATCTACCCCATACACTACCATTGAATTGACGAGAGAGCTTGTCAGCCACTACAAATCTCCCCAAAGCTCTGCCCCATGTTCATGAGGAAAGACCCAAAGACGGGCCACAGCGAGGATCTCGAGGCGGAGCCGGCAAGACCACTATCATTCAAGTTACCAGGCTGGTAGTTTTCATGGCCTACTTCTTCCGTGGCGATAGCGCTGGATTCACGCCAATACTCTGCGACCAATTTCCTTTTCGGTCGCTTTACATTGTGTTAGCTACATGATTTGTAGTGATTGCCCGTGTAGTTGTGGAGAACTTACCAATGTGCGTGTCCTGGAGTGCTCGCCGGCTCTTACCTTCACTACCATGTCAGTCTCCTCCTCGCTGGTATGACAGAATAACGTACAGGATGGGTGGGGCGCAACCATATCGGCGACGAGGAGCGAGTTGACTTCCTCCGACTCTGACTTGACTTCCGATAGCCAATGTACATCTCAAGGTACGCCAGTACTGGCCATGCGTCAGCATATCTTCTCTCGAGCGTGGGGTCATGTCTTTTCGCCTTTCGTAAAATCAAAGTCAGTGCGGTAGCCAAAGAATCAGGGGCTAATACCTTACTGCATCAAGGAAGCCAACCAAAGCGAAAGGCTCCTGGTCGTCCACGGAAACGCGACCTGATACATCTAAATATTCGTCGGCATATTTCCGCACCATCCGCTGTAGTCAAACATCAATTTCTTTCATTCACTGGCCGGGAAGAGCGTACCTTGAAAGCTTTGAATTTATCCTCAGGCATACTGGCCGCGATGCGGACGGAAAAAACGGAGTCGAGGAGCTCGTCGGGCTTAGGCAAGGGAGGCGTCATGGTGAAATAGCATGGGCTTGGAGGGCAAGCTGCTTTGGGGTGCCAAAGGGTTTGTGTGTACGTCTTTGAAAGTCTCCTGTCCCAGCTACTCGGAGAAAGATGGGATGCCGAAATCGATACGACACAGAAAGCATATTATACCGCATCTTAGATCCGAGTCGTGGTGTAGCTTCAATAGTTCCGATCACTATAAACAGCGTGAGCCAATGGTTCACTGGGGAAGGGCAAACGTACCTCTCGGGCTTTGATCTACGAATGTAGGTTGGCGACTAAAGATACCACACCACACCTCTAGTACCTTATCGCGTTCGATGTAACACACCGACCAAAATCGACCTCAAGGCCTCAATCCTGACCCACATGGAAAACGATCAAATTTTCTCTTGGAGCTCTCCAAAATAGGGACTCGCTTAACGCTCCCCTCAGACTCATCGATTGTGCCAGTGGTTAGTTCCGCTTCTCTGAGCCGTTGCTTCTCGTGTACTTTCCCTGGATTGTTCGCCGTGATCGAAGTTTGGAGTATCCTTCTGGATCTCGGGGTAACCCGTGCTTGTCACAGGATAAAACTTCCCCCTCCGCAGTGCCCGTCAGTGAAATGACTAGAACCACATCAGTATCGGACGAACACAGTTCCTCAGCGTCGTGAGAGTGTCACTAATGCAAGTTTGGGCGGAAGGACTTCCTAGTATGTACCTACCATCTGCAGAATCGGGCTGAGCCTGAGGTATTATCGTCCGATGGGTAGTTCTCCATCCTATACGAGCTAAGATCGCAGAAGATTCGACCAAAGCCCGTTTGTGAAAAAAATGAAAACATATATACTGGCCGGGTTCGCCCGGAAAGGCCCAGGTCAGGGGTTTACCCGCACATCATGATAACCCAAATCGACAAGCAACGTACGCGGTTCTCGTGCGCTGCACGATCATGATTACTGGTTGCCGGCCGCCAGGCCTCACAACAATACCCACCAGACTCGAAGAGCCTCAATGTCGCCTTCAAGTTCCAGGCTGTCTTAAACTATATGCGACTATAGTAGTTTCGATTCATGTGAGAGGCCTTCCAGCGCGTAAAAACCCGTCACTGAATGTTCAATTCTAGGAATCAAGTGGCGTTCGATAATGCATGCTACTTGGTTGATCGGAGGAGGGGTATGCTAATTATGGATTTACGATGAAGCGTTGCAATACTGGTTAAGCGCGACATTAGCGCTCCCCAATTCGCCGCAATTCTACTTAGAAGAAAAAGGCTTTTGTAAACGACGTCGACTAATCAATTAACGTTTGAACATTGTACACCCCACTACCCATTCCCGAAACTCGTGCCCAAGTTCATGATGCCGCCGCAGAAAGCCCCGAGGGCGGACCACAGTAAGCTTGAGGATCCCGGGGCAGGGCCGACAAGACGACTATCACTGGACCGGTCAATTTCACAGCCTTTTTCTCCTCCTGGAAAATGTCCAGTTTCCCATCCCTCCTTCGCTGCCGCGGGTTGTGATCTCGTCTGGGCTGACTTGCGGCATTTTGGGAATGATGTGGGTTGCTTCAGACATCATCAACCCCGCGACTCGCGAGGATTATGGCGAACTCACTGATCTGTCTATCCTGTGCTTTGTAGGGTTTTGATGGAACGGCTCGCCTGTCTTAATCTTTTCCCTCGCGTCAGTGACCTCTGCCTCGAACACAACATGAAAAACAGTACGCTATACGCCCATCTGTGCCATATCGGGGCGGCGTGGTAAATTCTCTTCTGCCTCAGAGTCCGTGTTCTAATTTCGGTACCCCGCCAAAGACGATGATCGAGTTCTCTGAGACGGTTGCTCAGATAAATTTCAGTGTATCCTAGGACTGGCCACGAGTAAGGGTATCTTTGGTTGATTGTGGGGTGATCATTGAACACCTTCCGGATATCGACGCCAGTGAGCTGCCGAGAGAAACAAAGAGAAACTGACACCCTACTGCATCGAGGAAACCTCTCCAGGCAGCAGGCTCCTGGCCTTCAACTGGAATGAGACCTGTGATATCTAAGTACATTTCTGAGTACTGCTGTATTGTTTTCTGCAGCAAACATGAAATGTATCTCAATTGATATCGAGAAATGACATAGTACTGACATACCCTGAGAGTGTCAAACTCACTGACGGACATTTGGGTAGCCACGCGAAGACGAGAGACAGATCTAAATGAACGAGCAGGCATGGGGACAGGGACATCTGTGGTGGACTGCATCACACTTGTCTGGGGGGGAACAATACTAGTAAGGGTAAGTCGCTTTTAATGATCCAAATGTTTGTATGTACCTCTTTGACGGCTTCCTGTCCCAACTCCTCGGAGAAAGATATGATTGAGTTCAATCTACAAAGCACAGAATATTCCAACACATGTCAGCTATGCCGCTTGAGCTTCAGTGATAGTATATGATCTTCTGTCATGGTCAGGCCCGTTTCAATTTTGAAACAGTTAGTTGAGTGGTGACTAAAGATATTAAACAACACCTGTTTCTTATCGCCTTTTGACGTGATGGATCGATCTCCCCAGCGCTCCAAACCAAGGACTCGCATATGTCACGGTGTCACCTGAGACCTCAGGCCTCATCAATCGCGGTCAGTTCCGCTGGGCTTCTCATTTCTTCTTCTCCTCGCGTCCATGTGCTTCCTTCTTCTCCTTCCTCTGGATTTTCCCCTCGGAACCATTTGCACTCCTTGCCACTTGCGCAGCGCTCGATCTAGAGTTTATGATAGCAGATCCAGCAACAGATGTCACGGTTGTGACTTGACTAGGCGGGACGCGATCGGGACCGTTTTACCCAAATTAACAAGAGACCCACCCTTGCCATCTGGTCTTCGACTTACAAGTTCGAGTAAGTAAGATGAAATTTCAGTGTAGCAGAGATCAACTCAATGTGGGCGCTCTCAGTTCGGAAGTGTGTTCACCTTTCTTACAGTAAGTTGAAGTTCTCGAACCATTGCCAGCTCATTGCCAGCTCAGTCTGTTGTCATGATAGTGATCAGCTCTGCTGAACCCCTATTGGACATGCAGTTTGTGTGCCCCTGGCAAGGACACAAAACGGAAGGTTTCAAAAATGTAGCCATAGTCCTCTTGGCATGGAAATAAAAGTGGATCACCACCAATGCCTTCCCATGAGAAATTATGATGCCTCTCCCGGATCCACCCTTGCCAAAGCCTGAAGAAATCTTTCTTGCTGTCTCTGACATTGGCACTGCAGCCGGAATGTCAGAGGACAAATTTGATGATTTCAAGGCACGTTTCATACTATCAGTAGTGATTCAAAGAGATTGATGTTTGGCGACAGCAAATAGTGCGGTTGTATGCCAAACGATACTTGAATGTATCAGGTCTTGTCTCAGTGGATGACCAGGATCCTCTAGCATTGGTCAGCTTCCTCGACGCAGTACGGATTCAATGTCTCCCTCTTTTTTTTTATCTACTCACTATTTTCGACTTATTGAAGGTGAAAAAAAATGACCCACACTCAACAGAAAATACGCTGATGCGTGGCCAATACTGGTCTACCTACACATGTATCTAGAGAATAGACATCGGGAGCGGAGCAAAAGCCGATGGCAGAACGGTAAGGGCACAAGCTCAACTTGGAAGTCGACTCGTTCCCCCTCGCTTATAGGGCTCCGCCATGCAAATTCTGTACGTTTTTATGTCATGTTGGAGATCGAGTTAACTAACTTAACAGCGAAGGTAAACACCGGAGACTCCTTCCAGCGACCCGCAGCGAGAGCAACAGGCCGTGGATTCGACCAGCCCAGTAATAATGGTCTCACCGGCTCTGTCTGGGGACCCCTGCTATGGTTGCCCCTCGGTTTCCTCTGTGCTTACCTCGTGAACGTGATACTAGTATTCAAATAGACAGCATCCGTTTGTTACCTCTAGCTATGTTGTTCGTTGTTTACTAAAGCCTTTTCTTTCCAACAAAAGATACTTAAACCAAATGTTATGTGAGTGGTAACCAAGAGAGAACATGATCGAACATCTACTAACCGTGGAGGTTGAGTATTTCTACCGAAGGCCAATTGAATGTGAAGCCACTCGTTGCGGCGTATTGCTAATTACCACAGGATATTTATACAGTGCAGCGAGTACTTACTCCACCGGCACTCCTGAACAGTTGAGCCGACCTCGTCCACCCATGGTTCCCCGTCGCTGTCACGTCTGTCTCAAGGAAGTTCATCGCGAGCCTGAAATTACGACCACACCGCCGCGTTGTCTCCCTGCTTGCTCGCATTCGACTAATAGGTATGGTCCACTTCACGGTTTTCGTTTATACTTACGAGTGTATCCCGAAGATATCGATGTAACAGCATGGTTCCCAGGAATAGATCTCGAATACAAACGAAATGAGACGTTTTGGAGGCCACTCAGTGCTTGAAGCGGTGTAATATCTGATCTCGTTCAAGCCACGGAGAGATTAGCCCTAGTCTAGTTCTTGGAGGTAAGTCTGCATCTCGCGTTGTGAACGTGACATATTGCAACACCTCACGTATCCGCGCTTGCGACCATTCGAATGGGATGTCATCCAACAGCGCGTAAGTCAACATCACGCCCTGTAGGGGAAACATTGAGGCTCCCTGGCGGGCATTATTCATAGGAAACAAGGTACAGTACCGCACCTCTGCCAGCAGTCCCCGTCGGAGTGAACTCGATATCGACATTCAAGTCATCCCAAATGAATTGAAATCTTTGGTAATCACCGGCCATCGAGAACGGCCGAGCATGTTGTGGAATAAACCCCGAGTCTGTTTCATCCCCACATAGTAGTACCTCGAAATAGTGCTGATAGGTGTCGGGCGCTCGAACAGCATTAGCCGATAATGTTGCGGCCTAAAAGCCAGGAAGTTGCTACGATCTCATCCGTATTCAACGTTTGTCAGGAACCCTGCTGTCATATGATCTTGTTGATAGTGAAGAGGATGGTGCACATGGTCAATTGAGAGCAATGCGGCTAAATAGGCTGAGGATGGCTTGCTTGCGCCGTTCGATCCGTCGCTGTGACTAGGAGACAAGCTCGAGGTCTCGGGCTCGCGATCCCCCTCCCGACGGCATCAAGTTTGCCCATCCGAAAAGAATACCTTACCTTCGGTTCGTTCGCTGATGACTCGTAAAATCCGAGTCTTCGATGGTGTGTCCCCTTGATTTGGCACTCATAAGAAGGCTTTGGCAACACGGTATGCTCGTAACTCGAGTAACCACAAGCTGGACATAGCAATTCACTTTTCCATCCAGTTCACTCAATTTACGAGTAAGGAGTGACAATCATATCTGTTCATTTCATTTCGAGATTCGGAACCCGATACCGTCAAATTTCCAGACACGAAGAATTTACCTATCATCCTCAAGATCTTACCCCGTGAACAAGCCGGAAAAGAAATGCCCAAGGGACGGCCACAAGGAGTTCAAGAGTCCCCCACTGGGCGCGGCGACTTTCAGCTCGGTTTCAACTTCTTTTATCAGCATCTTGCTTTCCCCGCTGTCTTCCGCTACAATCTCTCGTCTCTTGCGGGCTGATCTGCGAGGTTTTCCGTAGCGCTTTGAAGAATCTCAGCAGAATGGTAGGTAAGAATATTGGGAGCTCACAAATTTATGTTTGCCCACTTCGGGCAGAATCTGCTTCAAGCTTTCTCCTGTCTTGATCTTTTATTGCGTCAGTCACGTCCCTCTCAAACATGACATAGAACTTACATGATGGGCGTATCGGATCCAAATTGGAACCGAACACCGTCTTGTGGTCGACCGAGATGGTGTAGCCCATTGGCCTTTTGAGCCGCTGCGATATTTCCCACTTCGACGGCGGTTGTTGAGGTAAACATCGAGGTACGCTAGGATTGGCCACGCGTAAACGTATCTTTGGTTAAGCGTGGGGTGAAAGTTAAGGATCTTCATTGAAGATAGTTAGGCGAGTGACTACGAAGCGAGAGATGACAACTTACTCTCTCGCGAAAACTTTTAAGTGCAGCAGGATCTTGGTCTTCGATTGTAACAAGACCAGTTGCATCAAGAAAATCGTTAGCCTCTCGACGTATATTGCACTGTGAGCAAACGTGAATCCTTCTCAATCATCATCAGAATAAAATAACATACTTCGAACTCGCTGAACTCTTTGAAGGACATCTTCGCGTCCACGCGAATGTCAGAAACAAAGAGAAAGTGGTGGGTAGGCATAGGGATCGGAGGATCTGCGAGGGGCTTCATCGTACTTGTCTGGGGGAACGATACTAAGAGTGAGTCGCTTTTTAACGGTCAGAAGGTTTGCGTGTACATCTTTGACGGTTTCCTGTCCTAGAACTTTGAACCTGAAACACTCTCGGAGAAAATGAGATTGAGTTTAATCGATACAATACACGGGAGAGTATAGCACATGTCAGATAGTGGTATAGGGCGTTCAGCAGAACCGATCACTATGAATAGATTTAGCCATTGGTTCATGAGGGAATGTGGGGCATACCTCTTCAACTTTGATCGACGATCTAGGAGTGCCTCAGCCAGGCGACCTTCGTTCTGGGCGCGTTTCAACTTTTGGGACAGTGTTAATCCGAGTGGTGACTAAAGATATCAGACCATACCTCTTTCTTATCGACTGTCGACGTCACGGATCGAGCTGCTCCCCAAGCCTGATGCACGCGGCTACAAAATCGACAATGATCAAATCTCCCGCCAGGATCCCCCTAGAACGATGACTCACTTGACACTCGCTTCATCAATCACAGTAAGCTCCTCTCCGGCTTCACGTTTCTTCTTCTCCTCGTGTACTTCTTTCTTGTACTTGCTCTGGATTTTTACCCAGAATCGTTCGTTGAACCCTACTTCTTCAGCATCGCCCCGTAATTGCAAAGTGCCGCCTGCAACTTCATCAACGCCGAGATAATTCTCGTACACGTTCATGAATGCGACCATGCCGTCTGGCAGAAGCACCGGAGTCCACTCCTCTTCTGGACCTCGGGCTTCCCTGTCTGCCGAGACTATCCCATGCTTGTCACAGGATAAAAATTTCCCCTCCCCGGTACCTGTTCGAAGATTTATGGTAGGAGAGCCAGCAACACGCGTCGTGACCCATACTTGGGCGACCTCGGTCGGGACGCGATCAAGCAACGAGGATGATTCTGAAACACCCTCCTTATCTAGCGGGTGTAAGATGATCCTATTTCGCGTCGAGTCAAAGTTGACGGAGATGGGGGATGGATCCGAGGGATGGACTATGAACGTCGGACCACGTATTTCTGCTGGAGCCTCGGGCATGACCCACGTCTCTGGGTCCTCGGCCTCCTCGACACGCCTGTGTTTGGTGGAGCTACCTTCTTCATCGTCCCGCCTTCGTCGCTTCTTCGTCTTGTCCCCTTTGAATTTTAGTTTAGTTGAGCGTACCTTTTCGGTAGACATGATGTATTCGGTGATACTCAACTTTGATTCCGTCTTCGGCCGGCGCTTGGAGGGGAAGATCGGCAAACTCCGAGAGACAAACTTTGGACCAAACAACTCGTTCAATACACGCAGAACACCCCGCCGACATCGTCACCGACGTCCTCAAGATCAAGATGAAGTTCAACCCCGGTCAGTGTCAGCGCAGACCTATGCTATCATCATGTACATCCGATTTCTGGGTCAACGAGTGGCTCTCTGGCTGTCGATTCGTCGGATGGATTGGGTACAACTCGGATGGATTCAACACTTGTGTCGATGGGTGCCAAGAGTAAAGTGCTGACCGTGATCGTTGTCTCAAACAGATGTTTCCTCTTCGCGGCGCAAGTCCCGCAAGGCCCACTTCAGCGCTCCCTCGTCCATCCGCCGCAAAATCATGTCTTCACCTCTCTCGAAGGAGCTCCGGGGAAAGTACAACGTATGTGGTCAACTTGGATCGTCCTCTATGTCGACCTCATCAAATTGACTCATGTTAGACGCGGTCACTGCCTATCCGTAAGGACGACGAAGTGAGAATTGTGCGCGGGAAGTACAAGGGTCGGGAAGGAAAAATCACGCAGGTGTACCGTAAGAAGTGGGTTATTCATGTCGACCGCGTGCAACGCGACAAATCGAATGGCGCGGCGGTGCCCATCGGAGTCCACCCCTCCAAAGTTGTCATTATCAACATCAAGCTTGACAAGGACAGGTATGTCTGCGAATGAGCCAATATGATGGTGTCTGACCATCCTCGTAGACGAGCAATCTTGGACCGCAAGGACAGAAACAAGGCCCCAAAATCCGATGATGTGGAGATGGTCGACGTATGTGACCACCTTTCTTGCGATTCTGCCACATACTTACTCATATCTGATCAGTAAACTTCCTGACGTTCCTCTCCGGTTCACTTTCTGCATTGCACCTCATAAAACCACCATGTATCCATGCGTCGCTCCGCACATGATATGCATCATGACCAGCTTACTCTCATGGGATACATAGTGAGCGATTCCCACTTGAGCGCAAGGAACCTTGGTACAATAAACACGACGTGTGCGACATTGTGAGCGTGAAATTGAAAATGTGATGGTATCAAAACATATAAATCACTATTGGGCGGTCAGAAAATGATGTCCTCGTCCTTGGTGCTCAGGAGGTCAACAGTAGGCTCCTCGACCAGTGACTCTGGCACGACATCCTCTTCGACGGCTTCCTCCTCCACAAACTCCTCAATGGTAACTTCTTCAGTGGTACCCTCCTGAGCAGTGTTCTCCTCGGCAACAGCCTCCTCGGGTACGGGCTCCTCAGTAACAGCTTGTCCCGTAATTGCCCCCTCCTCAGCAGCCTTCTCAGCCGTAGGCTCCGCAGCCGCGGTTTCCTGAACCACAGCCTTTTCCTCGGACGGTTCGACCTTGACAACCTTCTTTACAGTCCGCGTGACGACTTGCTTTTCAGCAGCAGTAATTGCCGCCTCCCGTTTCTTCTTTCCTTGCACCTTCTTCAATCTATAAAGTCGTGAGCTATCACGTACCCCTGGATGATGCTAACCCAACTTGCCTGAAGAATTCCTCGCGATCCATTTCATCCAGCTCACTGATAATGTATTTGATCGTATTGTCGAGTCGGGGGATGATGACATGCTCGATAGCGTTCACGCGGCGATTCGTGGCTCGGATGACTTCGTCGAGGATCATGAACGCTGTTTGGAGTGATGCAAGCTCGACGAGCGTCTCGAGAGCTTTGGCATAGACTTCCTTTGCTCGTAGTACTTGTTGTCCTCCACGTCCGAGCCCCGTAAGGTTAAAATCTATCAATATAACAGAACATCAGAAACCGAGCCCAGACTCCAGAAACCTCTGAAAGGCAAACTCACCTGAACCTGACACGCGATCGACCTCAAACGCCGGCAAAAGTACACCAGAAACGTTCTCCTGCGTCGCTTTAACACGGAAGGTCGCCAATTTCGCTTGCTCTTGAACGAGGTAAGCAATGTCGCCCGTCGCATACGTCACCTCGGCCATCGAGAGCGACGCGAGTTGCATCACTCGCCCCATCTTTCGTTTTGCCTGAAGACGACTTCTTTGTCAACCATCCAGCACAGGTTTTGTTTCTGGGAGTTATGGATGGACGCACCTCGTCGACTTTCTTGAGGATGGCACGGAATCGCGTTGTAAGGGCATCGCGCTTCTTGGCGAGTAGGGAGTGGCCTGTCTCAGCACCTTTGAGACGAAGCTTCATGTTCGTTAGGGCCATTCGAGTGGCGAAGACATTCTCGCGAGCTCCTGAGCCAGACATGCTTCAACTTGAATGTTGAACTGCTTGAGCTGCAATGAGAGCACCTAAGCGCAAGATCAGTGGAGTGCTAAATCGAGTAGCCGGGAGTAAGCGGTATCGTGTAGACAAGACGGTGAGAGCTATCCATCGCCGGGATAGCTCAGCTGGGAGAGCAACAGACTGAAGTTCTGGAGGTCCCGTGTTCAATCCACGGTCCTGGCATTTATTTTTGATTTTGCCATCAAGGAGACTTGACCATCAAAGCACCTATGGTTCACCATGAATCACGCAAATCTCAGCAGGGGGTAGAGTTGGCAGAGTTGTGGCAGAGAGGGACTATTATGATCATATTGTCTAATCCCTTTTCTCTCGGTACACTATCTGGCTTGCACATAGTCATCAATCTTCAACAACAAACATACTGTTTCCGTCGCCAGCTCAATTGCACTCGTAGACACAAGCAAGGGCTGAACCACGTCTTCCTCCAGGATGTTGGAAATCAATCCCTGTGGTATATCATCAGTGACCTCATCTCGCCGACAACATATCTCGACTCGCCGTTCGAACGTTAATACCAGCATTGCGGTCTCCAAGTGCATGCCGATTGCGCAGTTCGGTGACGATCGCGATAGGGTTGAGACCTGCGTTTTCTGCGAGGGTGGTGGGGATCACTTCTAATGCGTCAGCGTATGACTGGAAACAATACGCCTCCATGCCCTTCAGCGACTGCGCGTATTGCGAGAGGAGGCGGGAAACATGAATCTCGGGAGAGCCACCACCACAGATGAGTGCTCTGAAATAAATGTTAATATGTCCCGCAAATGTCACAGTCCGCTGCAGAGACATACCGTTTCTTTACGAGGCATCGCACGACACAGAGTGCATCGTGTAGACTACGCTCGCACTCCTCGACGACGAGATTGTTGGAACCCATTGCGAGAATGCTGACAGTGCGACCCCTGTTCTTAACACCAGTGATCTTGACCACTTTTGCCCCGGCTTGTGACGTCTCCTCGACCAGATCGGCATATCCGAGCTTGTCCTCCGTGAACGCTTCGATGTCTGCAATTGGTTTGGCACCCAGACTCTTGGAGAGGAACTCAATCTCGTCACGTTCGACATCCTTGATGGCCAGGATGTTGAGACGCTTGAGGAAGCTAAGGGAGGTGTCATCGACGGCATCCCGCAAGATGGACTTTTGGATGAGAAGGACATTGCAGTTTGCTTTTTTGATCTTTTTGCAGATGTTGAGCAGATATTGCCGGCCTTCTTTAATGACCTTGTCCATTTGCCGATAGTCATTGATGACGACGGTGTTGTCCATCTGTGATTTACATCGTTAGGAAGGGTGATGGAGAAAAGGCGCGTATCCTTACATCTGGTTTAGGTGCGCTAAGTTGGAATTGAATGATACCGATCTTTGCTTTCTCTATGCGAGTTGGACCGCCAGCAGCGACGATCACGTTTTGGTTCAAGACAACGCCGTCCACAAGTTCCGTGTCCTCAATCGTGCCACCAACTTTTTTGACTATCCGGATGTCCCTAAGATCCACGCTAGATGCTTGGGGGGTCACTAGACGAGTGACAGCAGCAACAGCGATGGGAGCAAGCGTTGAGGAGTATTGAGAGACGATCTTGGCAAGGAGCGTCAGTGATCTTTCGAGCCGCACAGAACGATAATACTGACCTTGGAGTTTAACGAGGTGCTAGCAGCACGTAGAAGACTGGCCTTATCATTCAAGTCGACTGGGATTGATACTTCCGTCAGGTATTCCACGGCCTTGACTGATGCCTTGAGGAAAGATTCTGCGACGATCGTAGGGTGAATGCCTTTGAGGAGCATCTTCTCTGCTGCACCGAGAAGGCTTCCGGCCAAGACAACGACTGAGGTGGTACCATCACCTGCCTCCACATCTTGGGCAGCAGACAAGTCGACGAGCTGATGGAACAGTAAGTCACTGGTTAAACGCAGAGTCGACGGATTACCATCTTGGCCGCTGGGTGCAGAGCTTGTATACTCCGCAGGATTGTCGCGCCGTCATTCGTGATGATGACTTCTCCTTTGGAAGTTTGGATCTATGTTTTCAATCAACATCCTGTGACTGGTTGTGAAAGATCAGCAAGTCGATACCATCTTGTCCATTCCTCTTGGGCCAAGCGATGTTCGGACAGCATCACTGATGGCTGCGTGGACGTCAGTCGTGATCATGAGCTGATATCCTCTACGAACCTTTTGCAGCAACCAAGTTTGACATGCGAAGTTCCATAGGCTTGCCCTGTAAACGCGTTTCATGATGCGGTGCATGGGGTTGCGATTACGATGTAGCTCACCTTGTCCTTGAACGCGGCATTGGAACCAGAGCGGGCTGCTGATGCAGGAGCGGCTTGAGCAGCTTTTGTAGCCATTGTAGTTTAGTTGACTGAGATCGCTATCGCAGAGTCACTGCAAAGTCACTGGCAGTTCAAGCTCAAGTTGTAATCGACGCGTTTCTTGATCCACGGACTTTGCCGTAAAAGGAGCATTGCGTAGGCTCACCTCAACAACCCTCTTGTTCGCTATCCACATCCTCGCATGGACTACGTGAGTACGCCAGTGTCTAGTCGAGCCGTTTCACTAACCAGCAGCACAATCTGCGGATCAGAACGGTATCAGTGGCGGGCTGTTCGCCCAGCTTGCTCAGTACGTTACGCTCTATACCCTTTTGTGCTGCAGGTTCTTACCCGGGATCGTAATGTCGTAGAGGTTTTGGTGGCCCTATGGGTGCTCGAGTCGGTCGGGCCCCAGCAAGGGCATATGACGAGTACCTCAAGGCTTACAGTGTAGCGATGCTCCCCGGTCGCGAGAGAGAGAATGTCTCTTACGGTGGAAAGAGTGCGTGCTACTCGATCCCATCTGTCTACTGAATGCTCAACCCAACCGCCGCGCAGTCATCATGCCGCCCTCCGCATTGGCACACCTCACCAGTTTGGACCTCGAGTCACCATGGATGTTCCAGCTACGCAATCCATCAAATCCGGCGGCATCCACGCATGGTGGTGTCTTGGAGTTCATCGCGGAAGAGGGCGTCGTACATCTCCCGTATTGGATGATGAAGACGCTTCGACTCGAGGAAGGCGACCCTATTCGGATCACTGGGACGGAGCTCCCCAAGGGCAAGTTTGTCAAGCTACAGGCTCAGACCGTCCACTTCCTCGAGGTATCAGATCCCAAGGCAGTGTACGTCCAGTTCAGCCTCGCCAGCCAATTATCCAGAAGCTGATCATGCATGTGCAGGCTGGAACAAGCTCTCCGCAACTTCTCTGCTCTCACTCAGGGAGACATTGTCGAAATTTACTATAACTCGATGGTCTTTGGCTTCCTGGTGATGGAAACCACGCCGGGAGGAGGGGGAATAAGTGTTCTTGACACTGATCTCGAAGTCGACTTCGCAGCTCCTGTTGGCTGGAAAGAACCCGAGCGCATCAAACCTGCACCGCCCGCCACAATGGCTTCGAAGCTCAATATCGATATAAACTCGTCCTCTCCAGGATCGTCCCGGCCATCGTCATCGCTCGCCGGAGGATTTGTTGCAGGCGGCGCTTCTACTGTTAGCAAGGGCGGCGACCACTGGGAAAGCTTCAAAGGCAAAGGCGAAACTCTAGCCGGCCGGAAGACCAAAGGGAAGGGTATCAGCCACCGTGGCTTGGAGGACGTCGCTGAGGGCAGTAAGATCATCCGCACAGAGTTCGTTTCCTCTCTTCGTGCATCTTGCAATTTCTTCCTGACTGTCCTTGTAGCAAGCAGAAAGTTATCACGAGTGACTTGTTAGAATCTGAGGTCAAGGTCCCAGCAGCGTTGAATCTTCCGTTTGGAAAGTTGTTCTTTGGTTTCAACGTCGTTTCGTACACACCTCCCGAACCTAAAGCTTCCATGTCTCCCGGTCCATCCAGTCCACCGGTAGGTAACTCGTTCTGGAAGTCTTCGCATTTGTTTAGCTGCTCCAATCCTAGCCCACGTTCACCGGGACCGGTAACACCCTTAGCGGCCGACCCAATACGTCATCACCGAAGGGCAAAGGGAAGGAAGCGGACACTAGTTCGCTACCCCAAGCTAGTCCGCAATCCTGGGGTGCCGGACAAACCCTTGGCTCCCGGCCACCTGTGCCGCCATATGTTCCTGCCAGCTTCCGTGGACGGTCACTTGCGTCTACTAATGCACACGGGCCAATTAAGCAGGAGCCGAAACGAAGAAGTCCAACGCCTGATTGGGGTGTGGATGACGATGATATCATCGAGATTGACAGTGACTGAACTCTATAGTGTAGAGGGTCGAGGGAATGTGTACGATAGGCTCGTTATAGATCCCATTCCTATTTCATGAAGCATGGAGGGAAATCAGCTCCTACAGCATTACCACACCGACACCTCTTCCAGGCTCAACATCTCCGACGGCCGTAGCACCAGCCAAAGGCGACGTCCTCCAGTTATAGAGGTAGAAATTGAGAAAACCATCTCCACCACCGAACTTGATCGCACGTTAGACCATACATGTAAAACGGACAGCTCATAAGCTTACCTTGAGATCCTCAAAGAAGCACACATTGTCCATGAGAGTGACTCCGTTGAACACATCGAACTTTGCTAGGCCAGCGATGGTCAATGCGTCTCCCATGAGCTCCACGAGTCGTTTCTTCAGTTTCCCTTCTGCATTTGCTCCGGTTGCGAGTCCCGCGTCGCTTGCGTAGTAAAATAGGTAGCAGGCCTCGACGACATCATATTTGGGACTATCAATCACTGTCGACGGAAGGGAGTAAAACGAGAAGAAATCGGTTATGCTCTGCGTCTTAGGATCCTATCCGCAGACACGTCAAACTGATGTCCGTGAATGAAATAAAGCGTGACACCACTAACCTCGACGACATACGTCCAAACCACCTGCTTGGGCCGTCTATGGTTAACTGACGGCTGACTGAGGTCTCCCCTGCCGCTCAGGAACAGATGCCGCACTTCTTCATCAGACATGAGGTGAACCATGTCAAAGCGTTTCATGTAGCCTGTGTATAGCTTTGCCACTTGAGGGATGTCTGTTTCTTCTATCTCCCGAAGACCAGGTATCACGATCTTCGTATCTAGTTTGTAGTGACGAATCATGCGTGCAAGCGTCATGTTTCGTGGGACGTATGTGAACCCGGCATCGACGAGTTTCGGTATGTTGATCAAACGATGGAAGTAGCTATATGGGTAGTGAGACTCGCGATATCTGATAAACGAAGGATTGAAACTCACCGACATGTTGTCACTGGAGTCGGGAGGAGAAGTCCGACAGTGTAGATCGCCTGAGCAATCTCGCAGAGATTCACTCGCCGCGTGACTTCCTTGATGAGCACAGGTGTCAATCGCTTTGAACGTAACTTTTTGTGCACACAAAGATAGTTGATTTCGCTCGCGAGGAACTCGCTGTCTGGTATCAAAGTCTATGTAGATATACATGTACAAAAGGACTTACTTTTTACGCACGCGGAGTCTCATCGGGATGCCAGATATGAAGGCAACCAATTTCTTGTTGGAAGACACTCTGACACCGACGTGCCATTCTGGGTTGTAATTCGGAGGTTTGAGTGCCCTGCAGTGAGATTTAGACTTTCACCTGGGGTAATACAATCAAGACGAGTGTACCATTCAAGGAAGTCGGCGCCGTACTTGAAGCGGAAAGAAGCGTCGTTGTCCTCGACATAGTTCAGAGACAGCAAGTCGTAAACCTCTTTGATCTATAGCAACAAAGATAAGATGATGCAGTAGACTATCCAACGCCTCATACCTGCTTTGGATCGTCGAGATCCAGAGTTGACCACTCGAAATCCTTTGGTAGAGGGTAGGGTTCTGGGCGAACATCTTCCATTGCTTTGGTGGGCTCGATGCATCCATCATCGGCGGGTAGTTGATCACCTGGAACATGCACACTGCTCAGCCATGCCCTCAGGCCAAACAGATTGGCTTACCGAGTTGAGGGACAGGTTGTGTGGCCCAGAACTTTAAACAGTATGATATACCCAAGATGACGTTACCATATATCCATGGTCATACCTTATGTTCTCCCATAGCCTGCTTTCCACGTCCCGTCTGGAGCAGCTCCATGAGCTTCAGGCGATCTAGGACGTTTCTGACAGCTTCTGCATCTGGCGAAGGTGCATTGGTACCCTGCTGAGCCTCGGCCTCGTTGACGATATGATTTACGATTGTCTGTGGTATCTCATTTCCACGTAACGTGTTCAGGATTTTAGCAGCTTTTGATTTCTTCTTCTTCTTCTTGCCCTTGGATGAGGATGCTTGTGGCGTCTCGGGAGTGTCCACGCGTCCTTGGTTTTCTACATCAGAGTCGGAGGAGTGATCGTCCTGATCGCTATCCTGCGTCGTGTCTATGATTTCCTGTGTCGTGTGCTTGTTGGACGAAGACATGGTTGCAGGAGCTGGTAAAGTTACGTTGCTGCGCGCTCGAATAATTTGTAAGTGGCGCGTTGTCTCATCCTTCAGTGACGTTGTAAACAAGAATGGCGATGATCATTATTCCTACCTTGCTACTAGCTGCTATTATCGGTTTAACGACATACGCTATCTGGACCAGAGGATGGCCACTGTGAGTGCATTGTCAATCCTGAATCTTTTTCTGTGGAATTATCCCGACTTCCCAGTGGGAGACCAAAACCGCAAGCAGGAGATCGTGATCCCCCAATGCGAGGTGGAAAGAGCGATCCTCTTGTTCACCCGCATGCCAGACTTCTGCATGCCATTTCGTCCGCGTCATTTCCCTACCCCTCTTCGAAATTTCCAACGATTCAAGGTCACCGGAGTTGTGCTCTACTTTGTGATTGTTCCCGATGGAATTTACTCGCTCCCTTCGCTCAGCGAAGAGAAATTTGTCACGCGGAACAGGACGCATAGTTGTTCTGGAATACCTTGTGGACTCGATGAAACTTGATGAAGTATGGTGTGCCCACAACCTAGATCCTGCGAGTCCCGCTTGGCAGGCGGTCTTGGACCTGGCAAAGCGCAAAAAGGCGAGGCTAGGAAAGCATCCGAAGTACGACGGAAATATTACTGCTGTGATCGAGAACCAGTCACAATTAGAAGCGGCGCTCAGTATACCGGGGAGGGACTATCCGAGATGAGTCTGAGTTCTGTCGCTTACCGCTTGAAGATGGTGTAAGAGGAAGCTGACAGACACGTAGGGCAAACCCAAGCATTTGAGTGAATGGACTATCAAGGATCATGGACACCGCTGATACATGTAGACGACAACTTGTTACCGACAACTATGATTCATGCTATGATGGCGGTCATCAACAGCAACGGGAAATGCGAGATCTGCAGGTATATCAGGAAGGGGTAACCCGCCGTCTTTTCTTGACTCTTTCAGCGAGGCTGGTATCTTCATCGATGGGATCGGAAGCATCGCGATTGGAGGGGTCTATGATTACCGGAAGCTCGTCCGTGACAGGTAATACAACCTTCCTTGCTCGCTTACTGCTTGAAGGTCGGCTGGCAGGTGTTGCTAACGGGGTGGAGAACGGGGTGCCCTCTATCGAAATGGAAGGAGATGCTGGCATTCCATAGGACGAGAAAACCTTTAGATCAGCAGTGAAGAGGACCTGTTCTCATAATAAGCGAGACAAAGCGAGACAATTGGAACAAAAACTGCGCACAGAATGAGCCCAGCCAGCGTAGTCCCCCCAAATATCAGCCAGTTTACTATTGATCTCGTCATAAAGTTTTGGAGTCATGGAAACTTTGTTCTTTGAATTCCCCTGGGTACGGAGTCCGTAATGTTTCGTTGCGATTTGATACACATGGGTATCCACTGGCACGACCTCGTTCTATATCAGAATCAGTGAGTCTATCTAAGAACCATATAGTCAGGACTACCTTGTCCAAGCTCATGAGGAGAATGCAGTCAGCAACTTTGCGACCGACGCCGACAAATCGAAGTAATTCTTCTCTTGCCTTTGAAGTATCCAGATCCCTGAGGGTCATGAGCCACCTTTCTGGAGCTTCGAGCACACAGTCTAGGTGTGAATCCACCGCATCAGGACCGTGTTCGTCGAGAAGCAGCTTAGCCGTTCGTTGAATGTAATCCGCACGGTAACCAAAACCAAGCGAACGCAGCTTTGCTGCAACATCCGGAGCCACAAGGGCGCTTGGCGGCGGAAAGGGATGATATGTTACAGATTCCTCCGCACCATCCAAAACAAGGCCAGGAGGTTCGAGGGACAGGAGAGGCGGAGAGTAGTTTTTGCAAAGTGCATGGACCATCTTTGTTATCCGTGCGATATTATTGTTTGACGAGCAAATGAATCTGCGAGCAGCGATCGTGTCGAATCTCGAGAAAGGTGCTTGCTAGTCACTCACGAGACGAGGTTCTCCCAAGGGTCCTGTCGCAGCATTCGAATTCCAGCGAAACGGGATCGGACGTTGCGGAAGACGGGATCTCGTTCACTCCACTCGTCGTATAGCTTGACGAGGTCCACGTCAAGCTGGAAGTAGTCTTTAAGCCAAGCTAATGTTTCCGCCTCTCGGGTGGCTGCAAGCGCGTCTTCTACATGTCCGCCGGGGAAAACAGAGCGATAGAAGAGAGTTTCATGAGACTGCCGCAGACATACGACGCGATCTCGCAAACAAAATCGGTATTCGTACGCAGGATCGCATTCCGGAGAAGTTATCAAAGGATAAAATGACCAGCGGAATGACTGCCCGCACTTGAGGACCGCGGCTAACGAAAGCTGGACCAGTGGCAGAGGAAGGGACCGAAATCCTGCTGGTATTGAAACGACAGTCATAGGTTTGTCCGCACGCGTTGATGAAGTGAAAGGTAAAAGTAAAGGAGGGTCCTTGCTAGTATTTTCGCGTGTTTATGCAAGATCGGTCCAAGCTGGTACTAGTACTTGGTCTACACATCAACCAACTCTACAACACCCCATGGCGACGTTCGGATCCCCACCACCTCGAAGGACGCACAGACATGCAACCCCGAGGCCGTCGTCCGGAACGTCACCTCGACCGCGCCGACTCGTTGGTGCAAACCGCGTCGTGATCGCGGCTACCCCTGCCACCTCAATAGCTGACTCCGGTATGGATGTTGATGAGGCACCGGCACATGGCGCGTATCCCCATGCAGAGAGGGTACCAGGTCAGAAAGACAACATATTCGCAAAAATGGAGGAGCTGGAAGTTGAGTTGTACGGCGGATTACCGGTGGAGGTCAGACAAGTCCTTCGGTCCACAGGTGCGTTTCCCCACTAGCTGAATCACAATCCGGTTCACCGTTATTGGCACAGATTTCCTGGCAGAGTCGTACACAGGATACGTGGATATCACCTCGGGGTACACTCTGGTCGCGTCGGCGAAGACGTGCTTTGTCTGGTCACATTCCACACTCAAACCAACCTCTCCCAGCCCAACATGCTATATCCTTCCATGTCCTCCACCATCTCCCAGTCATCCCAGTGCCACACCTCTCGCGCCCTATTATGCAATCGTTCCTTCTCGCTCGCGCTCCATTGAGCCAGGTCTCATTCTGGTTTCCCCCACCGGTATAGCGCGCTTCTGGCCCTCAATCTCCTCAGGCCTTTCAGGAGGCGGCACGTTCGAAACAGTACACATCCCGCTTGAACCTTCAGAGGACGAGTATGTCTCGTGTCTTGCTAGGACTGATCTTGGGAGTGTTGCTGGCGGGGCCTATGGCTTCCTGGCTGCCACTTCGACAGGGAGGATATTCCGGTTAGGGATTACTTCTCAAGGCGGGAAACACGCTCTCACCATTAGGCCATTCGCTCCTCCTCCTCCATCTTCCTCACTGTCTCTTGGTCGTTTCCTGGGCTGGTCAGCTCCGTCTCCCGCAGCGCGACCAGAGCCAGGCAATGCTGTGGCGTTGGTATCTTCCGGGAACGATATGTTTGCTTTGGTCGATACCAGGGTACAAAAATGGACCCTTGGAACTGAGGAGCTCAAAGGCGAGGCAGATGTGGCGGAGGTCGTACGGGAGGCCATTCGGGGTGGCGTAGGCGTAGAAGATCTCGAGGGTGTTGATCTGGCTATTGAAAGGTAATGCGGTTTGAGAAAGCTCACCAGATTCTCACTGATCAAATGGTTAAAAGTGCAAACACGCTTGTGCTCTTGGTCTCTTATGCTTCTGTTGGATCAGAGGAGGACCCTGGCGCAATGGTTGTCGACCAGTTCAGTTTTGGACCTCGCAGGGTGTACGCCATTCTTCGCCTGGTGGCGCACGAGGATTCGTGGGGCGTCGACGGTGTGACGGCGGTGCCCTATGTTGCTGTGAGTGTGCCTTTGGTCTCAGATTTCAGACCAAGTCTTACCACCCTTTACCGTGTTCCTGCTGCGTCCATTGACCTCGAACTGCAATCTTGGCAACGCAACCTTCATACCATTAGAATGCCGCTTCTCCACCTGCGCATCCCCGGTTGAGCCTCCTTTCTGGTGGATCAGTCGTTGCAGTCCTCTTTGGTGAAGTTGTGATCTTCTGTGCTCGAGGTATGTGCTTCTTGTATGTTCGCCGTGTACATACTTCATCATTCATTCGCTCCAGATACTCCCTACCACGATCGTCTTGTTCTCAAATCCGGGAATGATCGCTTCTTTGGCCTTTCTGCACTTCCGCCTGTCATTTCTCTTGACCACACAGATCCTGACGCCAGCGTGGATGCTAATGGTGGTGACGCACGAGACGAAGCACATGCGTTGATGATCACAAGAGACTCGATGTTAAAAGTGTCGGTGGACGTGGAGAAAGTGAAAGATTTCAAGGCCGAGTGAGTATTGATTGAACACCGTGGCTTGTTTTGACAGACTTGTATCCTGATTGATCATGAAACAGGTCTCTCCCCAACCTTCTCAGAGCTACCCTGAAGCAAGCCATTTTGTACTCTCCTATTCCGGGTAATCCCTTGCAGTTCATCCTCCCGCCTTCACCGGTGCTTGATGGGGAAGCACTCATGCGTGCTGCGGAAGGAATCAGTGCTGCTGTCGTGGCGAGTGGTAAGCGTCAGTTTCGTCTACTGTCACATCTTGGCTCGCTAGGTTGCTTTGTACTGATTGGTGGGCGCAAACCTTCAGATCCTGAGATTGTGCGACCGAACCACGACCTGACAAGTCAACTCACGGCCAGAAAGGAGAGATTGAGTTGGCTTATCAAGTTCATCAATGAAAATGGCGCCTTAGGAAAGGTACGAGTAACTTCATCTGGCATCTTGGACACCCTGGTATCGAAGAGTCCACACTCCTGGGGTGGGGATGACCAGAAGTCCATCATCAAGCACTTGTCTCACTCTCATGATCCCCAGATGTCTCAAAGAAGTCGCCAACGCCTCGTGGCTGATGCTGAAAAACTATATGCTTCCCAACAGCTTTGGGTCAGACTGAATGAGCATTTCGAGTGAGTACCTCGAGCGATTCCATTCTTCCGATCTGAGACGGACACCTCGCAGTTCCGGCGCAACCCATTCCCTCGTAACGGACACCATCCATGCCTTTACCACTGCCTACGCCTCGTCCCTCGGAGTAACCGAACAAGCCCCTACACAAGACGTTGTGCGAGATTTCTTCAAATATCGCGTTTCTGATGTAGGAAAACTGTTGGTATTCATGGTTGACTACTTGGGCCAGCTAGGAGCAAAAGGATTCGGGGGAGTTGTGGCACTGAAAGAACTCGGCGGTGCTGTTGTGGTCAGTCCTTCCTATATCTTTCTGATGCCTGACTGACTCGCTGCTTGTTTTTAGACAACACTTCAAGCTGCTCTTTCCTATCGCGCATATAACTTGGGCGTGTACGGTGTCGAGCTCCCAATGATCAAGCCATGGACAAGCAGACCGGTTGTCATTGATGCAGTGCTCAAACTTGTCGACGCCGCAACGAGAGTGGCAACGGAAGGTACGGGTGCCAGCGGTGGTGCTGCTGCAAAAGACGTCGTGGATATGCTACCGGAACTGGCCACGTTGTTATTCGCATGCATACAGGAGCGGCTGGATTGGCTTGGAAGGCAAGCGTGTTTTGTCGACATGTTTTGCATGCCTGGGTTGACATATCTTGTCTCATCCTTCAGTAGCATGGCAGTTGATGATCCTGGCTCGGTGACGGAGAGGAAGGAGCTAGAGGATAAGTTTGCTCAGCTCAGACCTGAGGTCCTAGAAACCCTCCGTGAGTTTCTGCCCCAAGCGATGTCGCATGACCCCTTCTCACTGAAATTCGTTCTTGTAGGTGTGACTTCGCACCTTCAACAAGCCCTCGCCCTCGCAACCACATATACTGACTTCCCCTCACTCGCTTCGCTCCTCCTCCGCCCGACCCCATACCCACCTTCCTCAAACCCTCAGATGCCCCTCGTCAAAAACTACCTCGACAAATACGGCGACGCATTCGGTACCGAAGTCGTACGGTGGTGCATAGAGCAGGGCGAAGCGCGTGTCGTTTTTGCGGAGGAGAGCGTCTGGGCTCCTATCATGGACAAGTTGTTCACAAAAGACAAGAAGGGCAAGGGAAGAGAGGGCGAAGAGCAAGCGAGGTCAGAGTATAATGCGATTGCATGGGTTAATGATATGGGGAGGGGTAGGTTTGGTGATGCGAGTGGGAAGTTGTTGGGAGAGGCGGAGGTTGCTGGTGAGCTTGGTGCTCAACATGTGAGTACTTTTTGATAGCTTTTCGCGATTGTATTGTTTCGTGTCTCATCTTGGGCCGTGCTGATCGCTTTTTCTTGCATCATGTAGTTCATGCTTTCCCTCGGAAAGCTTGCCCAGCTGGCAAATCTGCAAGAGGGTGCGACATTGGACGAACCCATGCTCGATGGTACATCCTTGGGTTGATTTGGTTTCTCCCCGTATCTAACGACATCCGGTAGCTTTCCATGATGGCCTGGACTTCATCGCTGTGCACGAAAAACTGTTGACGGAGTTCCGGAGCTCACTGGATTCACTACGAGGCAAGCAAAGGAATAACCTGGATGCACAGGTGGACGCTATTCTGTCCTCGAAGGCTAAGAAGCTGAAGGAGAGCGGACGTAAAGGCCTCATTGCGGTACGCTTTCCAACGATGACGTGGAATCTGTTTCGCTGACTAGTCACCTGGCTTACATTAACAGGTGTTCAAAAACCATGTGCGAAACGTCCTGCAAGGGAAGGCGCTGAACGCCGAAGACATGGTGGATGTATTGACTCTCAAGGATAACGCGGATAGCATAGATGACTACGCAACTGCGCTGCATATCCTCGTAAAAGCCGAGGTAATCCCCCCGCC
This sequence comes from Chalciporus piperatus, assembly GCA_038093975.1. Taxonomy (NCBI): domain Eukaryota; kingdom Fungi; phylum Basidiomycota; class Agaricomycetes; order Boletales; family Boletaceae; genus Chalciporus; species Chalciporus piperatus. The sequence continues at coordinate 1,128,796 of JBBPTG010000002.1, forward strand.
TCCCACCACCTAGCAGCATATTGATCCATCTTTCAGAGCACGCCTGTTGTCAGACGATCATCCTCATTCAGAAGAGTCTGGTGTCGAGTGTACTACCATGACGAGTAAGTCACCCATTGCTTGCGCCACATTCTACTCTACATAAACCGTCGCTATACAGCTGGGATGCCATCCGCCGAACAGCCAACGTCACCGACTCCCAACTAAAAGCCCGCTTCTGTGCAACCGCATTGTACCACACCATGATCCTCACAATGCCGACAATCGTCTCCAATTCCCCAAATAATGCGCTGCCGGAGGGCTTTGACCTCGATCCATCGCAGTGTTTGCCCGTACCTCTGATGCCAGAGACATCGTCACGGTTCCCTGGTATGCCCCAGGAGATGGTGGGCGAACTTGCAAGGGACTTTAGGGCCGAGAGCACGGCGGTGGAGAGAACGAAGTTGGAGGATGTCTATTTCAGAGTCAGGGAGCTGGCTATGGAGGAGTTGGGATACGAGATGCGGTGAAAGCCAGCCAAGAGAGTTCTTGAAAATGTAGTGTTGCTCTAGATGCAGAGACGGTTTTGCAACTGATACATGGGTTAGCACAGTGATACATCATCCATTCCAGGGGGGTTCATCCTAGAATGCGTTGTTTGAAGCGCTGATATTCTACGCGGGCAGCGAGCATGATGGTCTCCCAGTTGCGTTTTCGCCACTCGGTCGAGTATTCTTCTTGTCTCGACTCTTCATGCATGACCCATCCCCCGTAAAACTCGGAGAGCGCATCTTCACGCATCTCTGGAGAAACACATTCAGGGATAGAAGTCAAGACAGACTCCTTGGCTGCTTCGAACCGCGTATTGCTCTAGTGTAGACGTAAATAAGCGTTCCGAAACGGAATGTGCGCACATACGTCTGCCCAGTAATTATGATTGAACGCATCAAGTTGTTCTCGAGCGAGCTTGTACTGCAACTCGAGTGTATGGTCCTGCGGGACTTCTGAGTCTGCGAACTCGTGGAGAGAGTACGGGTGATGGACGCGGGATTCCAAGCGCCCTTGGGAGTGAGACGCCGGTGGGGTGGGGGTGTCTGTGTAGATAATGGGACGGAGGTTGGAGATTGGGTCGTTGGGCCCAACTAGGTGTCGAGAGATGGAGGAGGCATGGAATGAACGAGAGAGCGAGGATAGCGAATTGAGACGGATTTGCAGGGCCTTGCGGTACATCGTCGTGGTTGGTCGAGTTCAAGGCTCCAAGTCGCGTGCAAGCCGCTAGATCTTCCTTTTCCTCAGTCACCAAGTTCTTCTCTGCACGCTTTTAGGCCGGTGCTGAGTGTCCTGTTGAATGAGCGCCAACGCCAAATGATGCTAATTCTGATCACGGGCGTTCGGGCAGGAGTGTAACTTTAAGTTTAAACAACGGAGGATGTCATTGACATGTCGGCCGGGCTCGACCCCGTGTAATCCACGTCTATACAGCCCACTGCGCTCCAACTCGTCCTCGACTCCTCGACCCATCCTCCAATTGTTTCAATCTTTTGAGATATCCATTCGCTCATGCCACGAATCCTAGCGTTTGCGTTGCATGCAACTGCAGCAACCATCATGGCATGGGGGTGGTTCAGCCTTCACCATCTGCCAATTCATGAGTTCATTGGTGCCCAGAAAGGTGGTCACCTCCAGTACCTAACCATCCAAGGGTATGCTCTCACCTTGGCCGATCGGCGAATCACAAAGCTAACGAATCCCCAGGTTAGCTTTTGCATGGCTTTGCATGGTCGCTAGTCTGCTCTGTGACCTGTTCCCGACTATTCAGTGTGAGTGTGCCATTAACTGTAGAGAGACGGGACCATGATCATAGAGACAATTCAGTTTCGCGTCAGGTCAAGAAGGCACTCTTGATGATAGCTCTGCCGGTAAGATCCTCCACATACTCTGGCTAAACTCACCGTCCGCCTATTCTCTGCAGCTGGCATTCGTCGTCACAACAATTTACTGGTCTCTCCTCCTTTTCTTCCCTCACCTTATCGTCCTTCGAACGGACGGTTCGGAACCAACCTCCTCGGGCTCTGTATCAAACATGATGCGTATCCCGCTCAAAACTGACCTGGCGTTGCACGCCTCGCCCCTCACTACTCTCTTGATCGACTTCTTCGTTTTCGAGCGTAAATTCACCAAAGCGCAAGTCAATAAGGCCGCGCCGGCCGCGGTCATCGTCTTTGCCATATGGTATGCCTCATTCGTAGAATACTGCGCCCCATTCAATGGAGCTTGTGAGTTTCTTCCCGTCATGTCGTGCATGAATTTGTGGAAACTGACGTTGTTTGGTAAACTATCAGTCCCATACCCGTTCTTGACGTTCAGCCCTTTCGAGGGTCGCCTCGCCATATATACCATAGTTGCTGGGCTGGCTCTGGCCTGCTTCAGGGGACTCAATGCGTTGCATTCCTAGTTAATGTCCACTAAACTTACACCCGACCATGCAATGTATATAAACTAATCCGAGACTGTGCATTGAGCAACTTCCGCATGCATCAAGGCTCCTGTTTCTCGACTACCTTCTTCTGACGCCGTATCATTGCGAGATACATAACCACCAACAAGGAACACCCAACGAGCGCAATGAGCTGACGGGGATGTCAGTATGATGCGTCGTTTGCAAATCGGAAACAAGAGCGTACCCCGCTGAAGAGCGAGGGCTTCCACCAATCGTATTTCGAGGTCAACAGGGCCCCCGCAACAGGGCCACCTTCAGACAGAATGCTTCAGCCACGAGACGAAATCATGGCAAGTGGGTACGTACCGATGAGGCTACCAATGCCAACGATTGTCATGCCAATTCCCAGACGTGCGCTGTTCATCTGTCAGCGTGAACAACGAAGCATGTACATTCAACGTACCCAAGTTCTGAGAGATCGTTGGTCAGTATGGCCATGAGCGGCGACAGCAAAGCGATATCTGTAAGTGGTCGTTTTATCAGTTTGAGTCCTGCGAGATCGACAGGAAACTCACAAAGTCCAGCGAAAAATCCGTATATTGTCCCCAGGCCTACGACCGTAGCCACACTGTTCAAACCAATCATACCGAGGATGAAAGCCGCGCATACGGCAGTGGATATGACAATCAGCTTGGGCACACCAACGTACGGTGCGATGAACCCGTTGGCCAATCGCCCTACGAGACCTGCCCCATTCAGCAGCACCAGCTAGGACGACGAAAGTTGAGTCAAACTCGCTCAACAACAACAAAAAAGGTGAACATACGGAATAGAACGAGAAGTTCTCTGAGTTACCATGCTTGATAGAATCCAACTGCAAGTAAAATAGCGGAAAGAAGAATCCACACTGGAAGCAAAGCAGTCTGTTGATTTGACAAGATTCGTCAAGGGAAAGCGTGCTGCATGGATGGAATATCGCCTACCCAGCACCCATGAGACAGAAAGGTACATCACGGATGATACCTCTTCCGACGGTCAAGTAGTTGGTATGATTTTTGGGTGGTTCCAGGCGCGTACGGATAAGGAAACACGAGCAGAGGAGCAGGGCACTGATGAACGCAGCGCTTATCCGCACTCCAATAGCGAATCCTAGCCGTTGGAACAGGTTGTTCAGCATGATAGGGTGTATAATCGACCCGAGTGACGATCCGGCGGCAACCAAACTCATCGCGAGCGTACGGCGTCGGCGGAAATATTGAGCTACCACTGCCATACTTGGCACATACACCATCCCCTGAGCTATTCCAAGGGTGACGCCATGAGCGAGAAAGACCTGGAATTCCATGTAGATGCGGGTGAGAGCTTGTGCATCCCAGCTCCAAGACAACATACTTGATAATAACTCCCTGGTTGTGCGAGCGAGAGCATGAACAGCGCGAATGACTGTAGCAAGGATCCTCCGATTAACAAATAGTAGCTTTGTCCAAGTTTGAGTATTAGAGACGGTCAGGGGGGGTAGAACGTACAAATAACCCCGGTCATAGAGTACACCTGCGAGAAGACCGGACGCGGTCACGAGAAATGCATTGATGCTTCCTATCCATCTAGAAAGCACATCCTAAATTCCGAAATCAAATCATCGAAAAATGGGTAGAGCTTACGCTATTGAAGAAGTTGATGTGTTTGTCAAGTAATGTTGAGTATAGAAATCTGTAACCGTCAATACATGCACATGCGGGATTCACATAAGAGGCATACCTTGGTACACTCCGAAAGAAGAGGTGTAGCTGGCCTCGCCGTGAGTCAAGACATTGACAAAGGGTCATCATACGTACCCGAAACCACAGACCTGGACCAGCACACTGTCGCAGATGAGTCGATTCTCTTGAGAATATAGAAGAGCATCACACTTACCCTCCGAGGACCGTCAGCCATGCGGCGCGACCACCTTCAGGAAAATCCGAGTCAGATACTTTCACAACAACCAGACTTTCTTCTATTTCCCCCTTGATACTCGAACTGTCGCCGTTCGGGCTTCCGGGAGCAGCATTGATTGTCGACGTCGACGTTCTTGATAACATTCTTTACGCTGAGACGAGTCAAGCTTACAGATGCGGATGCTTCCAGCAGAGAGGTCATGTCGTTATTTACTTATATCCAGACATTCCGGCAATATGGGATAAGCTATACGCGCCCGACAGCTGCCCCACGAGGGTGCTCACCAAGGCAGCGAGGGCAGCGCGCGAGGCTGGTACGTGAACGGTGATGCAGACATGATCACCATGCTGCGAGTCACACTGTGGGACTGAATGTCATGAACCTTTTAGACGGGGCGTGGGGAACGGCCAAGCTCACTTCATTTAGGCCTAACCGAAGTAATACCGAAATATGAAATATGTCGGCCGCCAGCCAACAATGACACTTGAAAGTTGAGGTGAATGGATTGCCTGGTTCCGTCTCACAATGCGGTCGGCAAACTTTAAACCTGGCCTCAAGATCAGACAAAAGGCCTGTTGTCACCTTTTGTCTAACCTTTTGTCCGTTTAAGGGCCAGTTCAAAGATTGCTGACTGCGTTGTGTCTGGGAAGCTGGTGTTGCCATCTATCCAATCAACTGCACTACAGGCAATGACTGCTTCACACTGGGAGGGTAGATGCATATGAAGGGATGAGCGCATAGGTCACTCGAGTGCTGAGCGTATGCAGGAATTATTGTTCTTATGGGTGGTACTCACATCAAGAAACCTCGCCGCACGCACGAGAAATATCAGGTTTCTCGAACTCACTGCACCAAAGGCAGAAAGTGTAGTCAATCTACGGACCACGCATAACGCGCTGAGTAGATGGACATCGGCTCCTGCTCACCCGTCACACATCAACGGGAGGATATCATTACATCTCAATAGGGGCTACTGTGGACCATCAACGTAAGGACCGGGCATTAGATGTGCGTTAGTTCTGCTTATAAGACGGTGAAGAGACACGTCGGGTTAGCGAACTGGTCTTCCAACGGGTATACAGAATTGACCATACATGAGTCAGTTCATTGACTTATGCTCTGAGCTTGGGTATCGTCAAGATCATCCTCCCGGCGGGTGGAGACAAGAGTTAAAGTGCGATCTAAGCCATGGTTTGACTGCTGGATGGTAAGTAGTTTGGATCGTCGCCAAAAGGAAGAACGTACAAGATCTCTCCAAGTTTCTTCCTCGTCGTTTTCAGTCTGCAGCTGATATATTTGCATGAATCCCTTGAATCTAAGAGAGCAGGTCGAATCAATGCCATGCACGTCGTAGCGAGAAGAAAGGCGCACGTTAGACCACCATCGTCGGTGACATCAAGGAACTCGACGAGTTCATCCTTGGTCTCCTGAGAAAACGGCGCGCCGTTCGTGTCGCGTGCCCACGCGTCGAGTCCTTCCTGGGTAAGATATGCGCCTTGCGGAGGTGTTAGGAGAGAAGAACCGATCGACTTGAGCGACGATTCTGGGGGAGCAGGCGTGCAGTATTTCGTGAAAATATGTTTCAAACACGCCTCAAGCTGGAAGGAAGATAAGGTGGACTCGTTTCAACCAAGAGAACGGATCACAGACCTTCTGAGAGATCGCGCCATCGTCGTCGAGAAGTTGGGCGTCAGGCTGAGTGTTTCGCCTCCCCTGCCTCGAAGAAGGCTCAGGTGTGCCCGGTCGTGGGGACTGCACGCGTGCGTGATCGTCGTGTATCGTCTTGGACATCCTGAGGGGCATGATAAACGCTGATCACCAGGGATCGAGCAAAGTCTGGTCGCGCTCGTCGTGTCAGACGATGAGCGAGGTGTCGGTCACGTGGTGGTGCTCGCGTTCCCTTCCTAATCGGGGGGACGTTCTTGTTCATTGACCTCTCTGCCATGGCTGCCAACAGGAGGGCAGAACCACTCTCAATAGAGACCTTGCTGCAGAAACAGAAGGAGGAGAAAGAGGCTGCAGCAAAGGTAAGTGGTTGTTGGAACTCTGACTCAAGTCCTACTCATTTGGGTTGTCTGTAGCCTAAATTTCTGAGCAAGGAAGAGCGAGCCAAGATCGCAATTGCTAAACGTGCTACCGAACTTAAAGAACAGCGAGAACGTGAAGATAAGTCGAGACAGGACAGGGAGACACTCGAACGAGATGCGGAGGAAGTTCGTCAGCGAGAGAGAGAAAAGGAACGTACAGCAAGGTATGGGGGTAATGGCAACACGAGTCGTCGTAAGCTCAGCTTTTCAGTCACGCAAGGACATCGATTGATTATTTCACGCAGCCGATGACAGAGAGAGGTATGGCCATCCAGAGAAGGACACTCGTCACGGCAGGCGGGACGGGAGAGGTCGGGGTAACCAACAGGACGACCGTCGTGCACCACCACCGGCTGCACCACAGCCCAGGAGTGGCTTCGCAAATGTCCCAACCGGTCCCCGTGCAGATAGGATGAAGTCTTCGAATGCTCCGTCTTCGAGTGCGACTCCAACACCAGCTCTATCAACGCCCTCTGGCAACGGCACCCTTCCCGAGTCCAGTACTCCATATGTTCCCCCCATGACAGAAAGTGATCTTTCGGCTGTACGGGATCGTTATCTTGGGGTTACTAACAAGAAGCGCAAGATACGGAAGATGAATGACAGAAAATTCGTGTTCGACTGGGCAGAGGAAGAAGACACGTTTGCTTCCGACTCGCCTATTGCCGTAGGTGTGAACAGGCAGGGTGCACAGGTGATGTTCGGGCGTGGCAGAGTGGGCGGTATGGATGACGGTGGTGGTAGCACAACCACTGAAGCCAATCTCGCCGATGTCATAGAAAGGAGGAAGGCGGCCAAGAGTGGCATTGATGAGCGGCATTGGTCAGATAAACCGCTTCCGGAGATGAAAGAACGCGATTGGCGGATATTCAGGGAAGACTTCAGCATTGCAGCAAGGGGTAAATATCTCATTTTGAAACATATGAAGACATACATTGATCTTCCATCGTCCAGGTGGTTCCATTCCCCATCCGTTGCGCTCCTGGGCAGAATCTGATATTCCGCAAGCTATACTTGGTGTTATTGAGAAGGTTGGCTACAAGGAGCCCTCGCCAATTCAGCGGCAGGCTATTCCAATTGGTCTGCAGAACCGGGACATCATTGGTATTGCAGAGACAGGTTCGTCATGGTCCCCTGATTTCATGGAAATCTTGTTGAATTTCACTTCTCATTCTAGGTTCCGGAAAGACTGCCGCGTTCGTCATTCCTATGCTCACATTTATTTCAAACCTACCTCCCCTTGCCGACGAGAACCGCCATCTTGGCCCTTATGCACTTATAATGGCTCCTACCCGTGAACTGGCCCAGCAGATTGAGGCAGAAGCCCGCAAGTTCGCAGCTCCACTAGGTTTTACTTGCGTCTCTATTGTTGGAGGTGTACGTTGTGCAATTATCTGTCCATTTCCCTGTTTTCACTCGACTTTCGCAGCGTGCAGTCGAAGAACAACAGTTCAACCTCCGTGAGGGCGCGGAAATCATCATTGCCACTCCCGGTCGTCTTAAAGATGTCCTAGAACGCCACGTTCTCGTTCTTTCACAATGCCGGTACATCGTCATGGACGAAGCCGACCGTATGGTTCATCTCGGTTTCGAAGCAGACCTGTTGTTCATCCTTGACAAGCTTCCCGCTGAGCTAATGGAGGGTGAGCCACAGGGACCCTCGCATGCAGATTCCATGGACGTGGATGAAGAGGGCGGCAGCATTGTTAAGTCGAAAGGGCGGACAAGAGTGACCACCTTGTTCTCTGCGACGATGCCCCCTGCGGTCGAGCGGCTGGCACGAAAGTACTTGAAGCGGCCAGCGACGATCACGATTGGTGAAGCTGGCCGAGCCGTTGATACTGTCGAGCAGCGCGTCGAGTTCGTTGTTGGGGATGAGAAAAAGAAGTACGTGGAACTATTGTGTACATGGTATTTGGTGTTAACTATCGCATGCGCGCTTGTGCAGGCAGCGTATGCTGGAGATTCTCAACAGTGGGGCGTTCCCATCCCCGATCATTGTCTTCGTCAACCAGAAGAAGACGGCAGATATGGTGGCCAAGGATTTGTCACGCGCTGGCGTACGTTTATTTGAACGTCGCACCTTGCATTGCCTCGCTGACAGGTCGTATATTGTAGTGGTCTGCAGCTACTTTGCATTCCGGAAAGACACAAGAACAGCGCGAGGCTTCCTTGCAATCTCTGCGTTCCGGGGAGGCCGATATTCTCGTTGCTACTGACCTTGCCGGGCGTGGTATTGATGTACAGGATGTCAGTTTGGTCATCAACTATCAAATGGCAGGCACGATCGAGGGATACGTGCACCGCATCGGTGAGTACAGAGCACCGTCACAGGTTTTTCCGTTGTTAATGTTCCTGTTGCGCAGGTCGCACTGGTCGTGCTGGTAAACTGGGTACCTCCATCACGTTCTTGTCCAACGATGATGATGAAGTCATGTACGTATTGCTTAGTGGTCTGCTTCGATCTTGCTGATCCACCTCCCCTTCATCAGGTATGATCTCAAACAGGGTACGTCCTTCATTTTGCCTCTTTCCGTCCGCATGCGACCTCTTCCGGGCAAGACCTTCCTTCTTGTCTGCGCCGTCATTCCCTTCCCGTTTTCTGCCGTTTCAATCCCCCCTTTTTTCCGTACTGGCGCGTGCACTGGGTAGTCATTCTACTTTCATTGGCACTCTCGCCAGTTCTGCGCTTTGAATCCCGCCGTTCTTTAATCTCCGCCTGGCACTCTTTTGCCTGATAGGCAAGTGCATTTGGATGTCGAGACTATTTCGGTCCCGGCAACTTCCCTTTCTCTTTGCCATTCGAGCGTTAAGTTGGGTTCACGTGGCGCTTTGTTCATCTTTGAAACTTTGTTTCATGGATCACGCTCGAAGCGGCGCATCCCCGTTGTTCCCCCGTTGCTAATGTTTTCGGCGGATTCACTCGAGTGGGCATTGCGACTGCTCAGAAAACCTTGGTTCCTTCTCTTTCGTTCCTTGGCTTATTCACTTAACGCCGCACCGGAGTACTTTTCCCTCTATCTGTTCAAGACCTACCAACAAACCGGCATCCCCGTGATGCTGGGATGGTGGGTATCTTGACGATTTCCGCCCTCGCTGCCGTCATTTTCACCCTACTAGTTTGCTCAAGAAAGCAAACTTGACACCCTACCCCACTTTCCCCGCATTGTCGCGCTGCTTCTTCGGATCAGTGTCATCATTTTCTCACCCTGTATTCGGTCTTTTTACCTCGAGGTCGCTTGGCGTGTCGTTTATTCTTTCGATTCGCTCCTGCCTCTCGTAATCACTGCGCTAACACCATGCCTTTGCCTTGCGTAGAGATATCGAAATCACCGGTCTCGAAAGTTCCGGCCGAACTAGCGAAGCACGAGTCTGCACAGCACAAAGTGTCGAAGGAGATGAAACGGAAGAGGGACGCGGAAGATATCGGGTGAGTGTGGGTACGCTCGGAAGCCAGGGACCCTTCGATCTCGTTGTGGTTGGTACATGCTTGCGGGATCTTTGTGCATTGATTTTTGGAGGTCGAATGCCATATCTGAATCATGATCATGAAGGTTGGTATTTGGGGGTGCCTTCGTGTAATGTTTCACATCGGTATGTATGAAGTTCAAGGTTAGAGTGTGATTCGAGGTGAAAAGGTGTGTATGCAATCTGGATAAAGTGAGAAGGGTGCTATTACGTGCAATACCCAGCTGGAGGTGCCAAATCCGGCCGATAACGAACGCGCGACGATATCGCGCAGGCTATTCTATCGTGCGCGAGGGGATTGGCGAGGGGATTGGTCCAAAGGCGTGCACCGAAAGTCGAACAATGCTGATCGAGGATGAGTACAATGCTATTATTGCTACTGAAGTGCAAGAGTCCTACTCTGGGCTGACTAGGACTCCCGGTGATGCCTCGGATCTGGCCAATTGGAGTGGGAGCCAACAAGTGGGGTTTATCCTGGCTTATCTGGCGTATCTTTCGCATGCCATGGCAGGCCACTCCATATGCTTATCCGTATCCGGTTTGACAATCGGGCTGTTTATTAGTCAAGCATTGGGAAGTATATATAGGTACCTGAAGGTGTCCACGACTGTCGATACACATGAGGTCAGGCGGTGGCCGATGGGCGATCAGGTCGTTCGCCCTGACAATGTGACTTACGGTCTCGGGCCCCGTCTCAGCCTCTGGTTCGATTTGGACGTCGATGACTGTTCGAGCGTTATTTAACTAGCTGTAAATGTTCATGTTGCTTTGACTTTTTCTTACACGGGATGTGGGGATCGGCGCGATAAGGCAAACGGGACACGGCTGCCAGTGAAATCGGGGTCCGTTCAACCAAGGAGGATAGAGCACGATTCGAGCCCATTCTAGTCAAACCTCCTTTGGAATACAGCAAAAGCCATACCAGAATGGTGTCGACGCTGTTGTCGAGTGGCACGCCAACAGTGTGACTCGGCTAGATCGACAGCATGGTCATGCGGAGAGTCTTGACACGACATGTTTATCTGGTTCATACTGTAGAGAGGGACCAAGATGTGGTCATACGTGTGTACCTGCATGTCTTAACGAGCCTTGCCAACTTGGTGAGCGTCCGGCGTCATGAATCATATCGCGATCGTTTTCTGTATTACATGTAATTGACACTGTCAGAGGAGTCGTCAGATAAAGAAAGGGGAAACAGAGCTGATAAACAGAGATGCCGACGCCTGGCCGTCGTAGGATGTTTTCGGCATCAAACTTTGCCTTGATCGCGTGTGTGTCATGGAGGATCTGGTTAATTTATAATATCCTCTGTCTGATCGCGGTCGACCGGGGGGAAACCGACTATTCAGAGCTTACACGAGACGATCGAGAATAACTCTGAGTGAGTTATTCACTTGAAGTCGCTCGCTTGTTCATTGTTTCGCATGCAGATCGGCACAGATGGCGAAGCCAGACCCCACACTGACCACACGTTCCTTGCATGATGGCGGTGAATGAAATGGACCTAATATTGGTATGATTGGCTGAGAGGACGAGGTTTTGGAATTGACAGGTGTGATGGGTTGGGGAGGCCGATATCGGCCGAGGAGAGAACGAGATATGATAGAGAGATAAAATTGAAATTGGATCCGGTATGTTGATCACACGGACACTGTGTCAATGGGAATGACTAGAGCGCGGCGCGGGCGGACGGTTGCGAGTGGACCACGAAGGAAGATCAATAATGATGGGAGGGACAGGTTTACAACAGCCAAGGGCGCAGTTGCACAGGAGCGGGTTGTAGGGATTTCCAGAAGGCTGAGAAGACGGAGAGAACGTCTATACCAAGGCGATGCTAGTACAGAAGGAGTCTAGCAAGTGGTAATAGCTACACAGTTTTCTTGGTAATAGTAGTAATAGTTCGTGCCAAGTTTCTTGCTCGAGCGAGGTGACGTATCGTCCAATTACGGAAAATAAGCAAGCAAGATGAGCCGAGTGACGGACAGGGACGGACCGATACTCGATCTGGCGGACGGGTGGCTTCAACACTTTAGTTGTCATCCAACCAACACCAACACCATCATGCTCTCCGCTCGTCCAATGCAAGTCATCCTCCAACACCAACACATCAACAGCGAACAAACCTCTTCCTCCTCCTCCTCCCCTTCCCCATCCGACAACTGCTCCTCCATCCTCCTGACCATACCAGATCTCGACGGGACTGGCAAGATGGCTCTCCCTACTCCCCGTCCGAACCAGGTCCGCTCTCACAATTATTTTCTCTCTCCCACTAACCCCTTCCAGAACCTCGACGTACAGCACGTCGACCCTCCACTCGGAACATCTCCCCCAACCCGCTCCCGTTTCAGAAGGAAACTCTCCTTCTACACCACCGACAAGACTCCTCCACGGCAGCGCTCTCCTCCCCCACCTTCGCCAGTTCTCTCATCCGCTCCAAAGCATGGACCTCTGCACGACCTAAAGCGTTTCCTCAACCACCACATTCCGCATCCCCACAACCACCACCACCCTCACTGGAGCTCTTCCAGCACGACCCCTTCCTCCCAACAGAGCTCACCAGACTCAACAATCCCTCAAACACCAGCTGAACCCCATCTGCCACCAGAGCAACAACGCAGGGGTCTTGACTTTGATACCTCCTCCATCATCGAGGTCGTACCCGCACTCATCCCCCCAGATCTCGCAACCCCCAAACAAGACAAAGATCATCATCCTCACATCTTCTCTATCTTTAACAAAGCTATCAACCACAAGGACCGACCAAAGGATACCCGACGCAAAGACAAAGGTCAGAAAGACAAACAGCAGTCACAATTCCTTGCGCCCAGAACACCTTCCCCTTCCTCTACCATATCATCCAAACGACCATCTCGTTCCCCTCCTCATACACCAGATCTTTCCGCCTCTTCTAACTTCTATAACCCCATCCCTTCTCTCTCGTCAGCCACGCACGCACATCTTTCCAAAAAGTACGGCAAGTGGGGTCGTGTTCTCGGCTCTGGCGCCGGTGGAACAGTCCGTCTCATCCGTGGCCGTGCAAAGTCTGGTGGCGCAGTATACGCTGTTAAGGAGTTCCGTCCTCGTCGCACAGGTGAAACAGAACGTGAATACGAGAAAAAGGTACGAGCAGAGTTCTGCGTTGGTGCCGCCTTGAAGCACATCAACATTATCGAAACCGTCGACATCGTTTCGGATCATGGTCATTATTACGAGGTATATCCCTTCCCATCTTGTTCCCTTGATATCCATTCATCCTGCGTAGGTAATGGAATACGCCCCATATGACCTCTTCTCCGTCGTCATGTCCTCCAAGATGCTACGTCCAGAGATCTTTTGCGTATTTCGCCAGATTTGCAATGGCGTAGCCTACCTCCACTCGTTGGGCCTCGCCCATCGGGATCTTAAACTGGACAACTGTGTCCTCACTCAAGGCGATGTTGTCAAGCTCATCGACTTTGGTACTGCCGTCGTCTTTGCATACCCTGGCTCCGACATGGGTGGATCTGTACCCAATACCTCGGGAGATACTCAGGGCTCAAACGGAACCGTCATTGGATACGTGGGTACGCAACCCAACGCCCCTGCGCCACATACACATGCCCGCCTAGTCAAGGCATCTGGGGTCGTAGGCAGCGATCCATATCTAGCGCCAGAGGTGCTGTCGGGCGCAGCCTATGATCCACGCAAGACAGATGTGTGGAGCGTCGGCGTCATCTTTGTGAGTCCCTCTCCTCGCCCCGTTTCAGTATGCCGTTGCGGTCTTTCGGCTACCGCTGCCATTGCCGGCGCCTGTCACATTCTGTGGGGTAACGGCCGCCATGGTGCCCTCCAACTGTCAGCTTCGTTAGGGTCTTGTTCTTATCTCGTGATTATCCTGTAATCCGGGCGCTAATCTCAATGCCAAATCTGTAGGTTTGCATGATCTTACGCCGCTTTCCCTGGGCAATCCCTGACCGCGAGCGTGACGCATCATTCCGTGCGTTCCTCGAGGCTGAAGGTGAAAACCCGTTCGCTTCGCACAAATCGCGCTCCGGCCGCTCGAAGCGCCCTTCAAGGAAGGCTCCATGCATGGCAAACGGCACAGGCGCGGGCACTTGTCGTTCGTTTGTACCGTCAAGTGACAGCGTAAATGGATCCGCAATGATTCGGACCGCTGCTGGTGCGTACTAACATCCACATATGCACTTCCAGTGGGTGCTTACTTCCGTATCCATGTGGTACTCGTGATTTAGAACAAACGAATACGCTCGCGCCTCCATGTCTACCCGATGACGCTAAATCGCTCCTCAGTATGACAAGCGGGATCACTGAAAGCACTTATCCATATGCTCCTACGATCACCTCGACCTATTCATCGCATTCATCGGGCGCCGAAGACGATGAGCGACGGCGCTTGCGTGACCGCGAGGAAGTCACGAAGTTGACGAAACAAGCATTGCTAAGCCCTGGCCATGGTACGAGGACTGCAACGCTTCCTGCGCCCGGGCAAGAGCCCGAGAACGACGAAATCGATGGTATGGTGCTCGAGAAGGATAAGAGTGTGCTAGAGCTCGGTAGGCCGACCTTGTCAACGGAAAGTCTACCTATGAATGCAAAGGTGCGCGATTACGCCAATGGCACTAGTGCACCGAAGGCGATCGGTACGGAGGAAGTTGTCGTGGCTCAGTCGGACTGCATTTCTCAATCCGCTCCGCCGCCAAGATCACCAGCACTACCGTTCCCATCTTCGCAATCGCAACCAACCTGCCCACCACCATCGCCTCCAAAGACTCGACAGCCCTTGACACGCAAGCGTGCGGAGTCACGCACCTCGCCCAATTCTGTCTTCCGGCTGCTTCCTCGTGAAACTAGACCCGCGCTCCGTCGGATGCTGTGCTACGATCCAAAGGCTCGCACTACGATGGGTCATTTGCTGTGGGGTCGTGGAGGCGGCGATGGGATTATTGCCCTTGAGGAAGGGGAGAAATGTAGTTGCTGCAGGGACACGGACCACGGGGACTTGGATCACCAACATGACGAGGATGGCGACGACTGTGATGACGATGACGACATGGACAGTGACAACGACTACGACGAAGACGCAGGGGATTCCTGGATTAGGAGCATGGACACCTGCACGGACAAGGAGGTGCCTACGCACGTCCATGTTCGTATCCCCTCAGGCGAGAAGGTCCATAAGAAGCGCTTCTTCTAAGTCCGTTCAGCGAAGCGGGTGGGTGGTCCGAAACTGTAATGACTTCGATGGCCCTTTTACCCCACAAGCCTCGCGGTATCCTTGCGAATCAATCGATGGAGCACTAAGTGCTCGGCTTTGATCACCGTTCAGTGTTCTCCGCACTTCCCACCACACTGTTTGGGAGCTGTTTATCATATCCCCGCATCACCGCGTCGCTCTATGCACGCGTTCGTCTTCATCCCATGGAAGCCATCTGTCGTCACGCTCGCTGCCATTCTGCCGTTCGCGCATACTGTCGCAAGCTCGCTAAATCCACTTCCACACTGGTGCCCAACTCGCCATGTCCATCATCACCACGCCCTCGACTCGCCTATTCCCACCAGCTGCTCGCTTCGCATCTTCAATGTTCACTCACTGCCACAAATTCCCCCGGCACACATGTACATTTATCGGATACGCTTGATTATATTCTCATCTTTCCACCGAGTTAGATCTATTCTACAACTCTCGCTTGATTCCATCCAACCTATTCTCGTTTGTTCATTCGTCCATCCCACTATTATGTTTTCGCCATCTCGTCGACCGCCATCCACACTATATCTCGCCGTCGAAACCGTTTCATCCACACACACGCGATCGGAATACTAGAAGAGACTCGGACGTTCACGGAGATTTGGAGAAGGAGAAAGTTAAATGAAAGGTTACATCGTATATATAGTACATCGAGGTCTGGATACATGTGGACATTGTGTTTTATTCTTTTTTTTTTTTTTTACTACTCTTTCGTTGCTTTTTTAGTTTTTCTCTCGATTGTTTTATTATCTCTCGTTCCGTAGGGAATGCTTAATTGATGCTCTTTGTGAAGTCGAGATCTGACTCAGATTAGATTAGATCGGTCCGAGGATGTTTGATGGACTTTCTTCACTGACAATCAATCGTCTGTTAGCCCATTCCAACGCTTTAGCCCCGCAAAAATCAGTGAGTTACACACGCCCACGACCTCGAATACATTCGAAAGAGTACACGAACACGACAGTAAGAACAAACGAAAAAAAAAACCTCGACAGCTACGATGGCCTCGCAACCTACGAAGCAAAAACTCTGGGGTGGCCGATTCACTGGCAAGACTGATCCTCTGTACGTGTGCCCTCCTATCCCGTCTCGCCCATTCCCCGTATTCCCCGTGATGGCGATGGTAACAAGACTGAGGCGCAATACGACTGATCAGGATGCACGCGTTCAATCAATCGCTCAAGTACGACCAGCGTATGCACGCTGCTGATATCCGCGGTTCGATCGCATATACCAAGGCACTCACGCGCGTTGGGATCTTGACAGTTGAAGAGGAGGTGAAGATGATAGAGGGACTCAACGCTGTCGAAAAGGAATGGGAGACAGGACAGGTACGTGATGTGTGACTAAGTCGATCGAGCCACCCTCAACGTTTCAACTCCAACTTTGCGCAGTTCGTACCCGCACCGGATGACGAGGATATCCATACCGCGAATGAACGACGATTGAGTGAACTGATTGGGCCACTTGGTGGGAAGTTGCATACGGGTCGGTCGAGGAATGATCAGGTGGCGACGGATATGAGGTTGTGGTTGCTTGATGAGGTGAAGGATGTGCAAGCGAGCCTTGAGGGGTTCCTGCGCGTCATGGTCGAGCGAGCGGACAAGGAGAGAGAGATACTCTTGCCAGGATATACGCACCTCCAGGTGGGCGAGCAACGTCATGCTTTCGTGCTGGATGCCAACAGACGTTTGTAGCGCGGCCAACCGATTCGATGGTCCCACTTCCTCCTCTCGCATGCGTTCTCGTTCAAGAACGACCTCGAGCGACTGCAACAGCTCGTCCCACGCATCTCGGTACTCCCTCTAGGCAGCGGCGCACTCGCTGGGAATCCATTCGGCGTCGACCGCGAGTTCCTTGCAAAGGAGCTCGGGTTCGCATCTTTGGCTGAGAACAGTATGTGGGGCGTAGGCGATCGGGATTTTATCGTCGAGTTCTTGATGTGGGCGAGCTTGACGATGACGCATATGAGTCGGTTGGCAGAGGATTTGATCCTGTACTCGACGGCCGAGTTTGGATTCGTGACATTGAGCGATGCGTACAGGTGAGCGGGGGTGCTTTGTGAGTAGGTGAGAAGATGCTGACAGATTCATCGTGTGTTGTAGTACGGGATCGAGTATGATGCCGCAGAAGAAGAACCCAGATTCGCTCGAATTGTTGAGGGGCAAGTCTGGACGGATCTTTGGAAACGTGCGTCCTGTTTTGGGTATTCTTGGGCGGGACAGTCGATAATTGTGCTCGACAGATGGCAGGATTCATGATGACGCTGAAGGGGCTTCCGTCGACGTATAACAAGGACCTGCAAGAGGACAAGGAACCGTTGTTCGATGCAGTCGATAACATCAGCGCGTCTCTCAAGATTGCAGAGGGTGTGATCGCCACGATGACTGTGAGTGTTTGGTATCGGGTGACGAATCTTGTAGATTGACTGGACTGGCGGGATTTGTAGGTGCATGGTGACAAGATGCGCGCGGCATTGACCATGGACGTGCTCGCGACCGATTTGGCAGACTACCTCGTCCGCAAGGGAGTACGTGTTGTGGTCTTAGCGATCGCACGCGACAGTACTGACACAAAAGACAGGTACCCTTCCGGGAGACGCATCACGTCTCTGGACGAGCAGTCGCTCTGGCAGAGGCCCGCAAATGTCAGCTGAACGAGCTTTCGGTGGAGGATTACAAAGATCTGCATGAGAAGTTTGGGAACGACGTCGTGAACGTGTTCGATTTTGAGGCCAGCGTGGAGAGACGGACTGCAATCGGAGGGCCCAGCCGGGCGACGCTGGATCGGCAGATTGCTATCCTACGCGCTGCGCTGGAACACTAGGAACTGCTAAGAATTATTTGAACTCTGAATTGACAGGCGGTGTAGGTTGTTTGTAGTGATTTGGTGAAAGCAATTGTAGGACCACAACTGTCCGCAGGCAGCACAACCAACCATCAGACGGGGCTGTTCAAACTTTCATATACATATCTCCACTCAACGCCCCTCCGTCAATCAGCCCACTAAGACCCTTCACGACACCATGGATAGACTAGCAGCAATGAGAGTCAGTTTATTTCTTTTTCCGCCTGTGTTGTTGTGTTGCCATTCATAATTACTGAGCGCTATTCCATATCATGCAGGCTCAACAACAGGGCAGGTGAGCGCATACCAGCTTGCGGTGCACCAGGGGATCGAGCATTGACCACCGCGCAGGAATCTCTATACCCGACAAGATGACTCTGCGTACGAGATGTCCGACGTAAAGGACAGCTCGACCAACCTCGCCGCTGGTGGAGGCGGAGCAGACACGGGTGGTAATATGTCGGCCTTTTACGCCGAGGTACGTTCGTCTACTCTCCCTGCGCGAAACCCCGTGTATGCACGAAGCTTAACTACCATGCCGCTCGCTGCCTTTCTCACACTCGTAGATATCCTCCCTTCAAGATGGCATAAAGACGTTCAATGCCAACGTTCAACGGGTCGATGAACTTCATTCGCGGTCGCTTAATAACACGGACGATGCTGCTGCGCAACAGAGTGAAGCGCAGTTGGCTGAGCTTGTGGAAGAGACGAGCGCACTTAGTGCTACGCTGAAGCGCCGAATCAAGGCACTGGAGAGACAAGGCGGTTCCGGACGGGACGGCCAGGTTCGCAAGCAACAGGTACGTTCGGGTTCGAGGGGAGGGGAGGGTGACACTGATGCCGCTCCATTTAGACTGCATTCGTGAAATCCAAGTTCGTGGATGCGATCCAAGCATATCAACAAGTGGAACAGCAGCACCGTCAAAAGTACAAGCAACGGATGGAGAGGCAGTTCAAGATTGGTGAGTTTCGGTTGGTTGTTCGGAGTGCGCGTTCGTTGAGTTGACGGTCCGTGCAGTCAAGCCGGACGCTACACCAGAAGAGATACGAGCGGTGGTTAACGATGACTCTGGAGGCCAGATCTTCAGTCAGGCCGTAAGATGGCTCGTTGTATTTCCCACCGTCTCTGGCTCATACTTTGCTTAGTTGATGAACTCCAACCGCTATGGTGAATCACGCGCTGCATACCGAGAGGTGCAAGAACGGCATCAAGATATCCAGCGTATTGAACAAACCATTGCAGAACTTGCCCAGTTGTTCAATGATGTGCGCTTACTATTTTTGCTGTCCAGTGATTTACCCTCTGACGTTGGCCTGCTCCTTTAGATGAGCGTCTTGGTTGAGCAACAGGATGAGACGATAAATCACATTGAAGCGAATGCTGCTGAAGTCGAAAAAGATATGGAAGCAGGGTATGTCCTGCTTGGCGATCTCTTAGTAGCGATCTCTAATACTTAAGTTCCAGTCTGACCCACACGGACAAAGCTGTCGACTCTGCTCGTTCTGCAAGGAAGAAGCGGTGGATCTGCTTCTTCCTCGTGTTGCTCATCCTCGTGATCGTAGCTATCATCGTTGCAGTCGAAGTCGTCAAGATGAAGAAGAATTAGGCTGGCCATCCTATAATTACACGTCTTCTATCCTCTCATATACCTCGCACCGTTTCCCTCTTTGCCAGTTTTCACGCCTTATCTCTTACGATTTCTCTCATTGGACATCGAGTTGCTTCTGTTTCGCTCGTCTTTGTTTACGCCCTGCCACTCCTTTTGGACTGACCACATCAGGATTTGCTCACTAGATGCCTTTCAATTGGGCTTCTAAATAGCCGTTACACAACCACCTTCGTTTTCATACTCGTTATTATCTACTTAATGAATCTAGTAGGCGGCGATTTGGGTCATACGAATATCACTACCTTCTGCTGGACATCGACTGCGGTGAGAAATGTTTCAGTACGAGAAGGAATCTTGGGAGCAGCGCGGGGGTGAGAATAAGATTGAATCATACTCAACCCAGACCAACCTCTCTATTGGGAACTTGAGCTCGCAAAAGAATCAGCTTTTGCATACACAGAGGGTTGAAATGAAGTGGGATTTTGAAGTAGGAACAGGTAACATGGCAAGAGAGAAACGGGCTGAGCTGTGCGATGTACCTTGTAGAAACCTGAGGCAGAGGGCCGATAGCGTGACCGCTCCTATCTTCTGCATTAACGAGACAAAGTATTTCCGCTGTGACGAATGGTTGAAGCGCCACGGAGAAGTTGCATAGTGGCGGAGTGAACACGGTGTCGAATATTCATTCAATGTGAGTCCATCGAAGAAATGAGTACCCCTTGAATCCCGTCATGTGGCGTGGGCTGGGACCCACAAACACGTAGTTTTGGCCCATAGCTTTGGCCTCGAGTCGGCCCTCGATGTATAGCGAGCGTTCGAACGGTACGCTGAGATTCGCAGTTGAACGTTGAAGTTTGTGGCAGGAGTCGTGTTTGTGTTGGGTCACTTGTTGGAGGGAACCTACTTATAGCTCAGAGAAAGAAAAAAAGGGTCTAGGTGAATGTCAGGCAACGCCACTTGAAACTTGAAAGCATCCAAACGTATGTTACCGCTCGCACTGTCATTAACGGGGCACTTGATTTGGGTCAAGTCTTCGTCCACATGACTGTACCGCTGTTCCTAACCTCCGGCAAACCCACCGACAATCACCTACGATAGATCGGGATCAGCTTTATCGTGTTGATAAAAGTGGGTCCGCTTGCCAGTGCAGGCGTCGAAAATGACGGGTACCAGGCTCGTTGCAGCCTAGACCTGATGTTTGGATGTGGGATCACGATGGGCCACGGATCCATCCATGATCCATCAAAAATCATGACGCGTGGGCCTTTTCTCCTAAGGCGTGTCCAGCGGCGATCGAGAACTATCGATGGACAAGGCGGCGTGATGCTCGACGTGCAGCATGTGAAGAAATTGCTCCCTTGATGCGGGGTTGTAGAGCACACGCGTACTTTATACTCGTTTCACACGTCTGGTCGACGCCGTGAAGGTAAAATGCCCGAGACGTGCTTGTCCCCTGTCACGAATGAATGATCAGGAGAGGTGTGAGCACAGTGGAGCTCGGGCGGGACGATCCAGGCCCCGGCAAAAGCCACGCACGTTGATTTTTCACGATCCACCAGGAGGTAAAAATACTAGACTTGTGCGCACGCGTAAAACGACGATCGATTGGCAATCGCATACGAGGTTAGACATCTGGGCTAAGAATTGTCAGGGGACGTGGCGAACGAATGTGTCTCGTCAGACTGATCTGATACCGCGAGGGGGAGAAGGTCATCTGGATATGTTAGGGGGCAGATGTTCAGCTCTGGTTCCCGATCATTAAATAATCATGCAATAAAACCTTATCTGACTACGCCCCCCAAGGATGGACGACCATCGTGGGCATGGCCTAGGCAGGCCCCGGACGTGAGAATAGAAGTGAAAGTAAGACTGCATGGTGATGCCGAAGCGAGACAGCGGCGCAATCCTCGACAGTCGCAGTGTGGATGACGTCCATCTCGAGTTATGGGAGAATTTTGCGGGCTGCCGTGTCTGTGTTTTCAGGGGTTATTGAACGGAGGCTGCCTGAGGAAAATGCCAGGAATATCAGTGTATTAAGTATAGAATCGTCTTCAAAAAGAAAGCTGAAACATTTGAATTGGGTGTCGGACATGTCGGCACCATGATCTTCGAGCAAGTAGGCGGATGATTAGTCTCGAACCCAACTTGAACCAGACGTTCTAGGAACCGGTCGGGCTGGCACCCGAACCTTCCGTGGTCGCGGGAAGCTTCCGAGAAGCGACCGAAACGGCTGGGACTACTATAGCAGATGATCGAAATCTTGAAAACATGAGGCACAAGGTTGAGAAGTGTGTTAAAGATCGGACGGACAGGATGTGAAGAAAGGGAACGGATGATTTAGTGTCGGTGAAATACTCGAGGTAAACCAATCGAATAAGGCAGCGTGAATTGGTCATTCTGGAAAATACGCACTCGGTGTGAAAACGCTCCAAAAGGTACTGCCCCAAATGAATGCCCGTTAAATAAACTTGAGAATATTCGAATCATACAAGTAAGCGGAGGAACAGGGATGCAGACGGAGAACTGGATGACCACAAGTATCGCGTTGATAGGCGCCCGGTTATCGATTTCAACAGTGCTTCGAGGCCCCTGAGCATAGAAGCGAAAAGAAATTCCTGAGGTGGACGAACTTGACATGCTTCCATGCAGTACTGAGGCACCATAGATATATTTGCATGGAATTCCAGGCTATCGGAAGATAAAGTGAGACCTGCGTGTGAACGGCACCCTGTTGGGAAATGAAGTAAAGTTCAGTGATTTGGTGATTCCTGGCAAGATGTAGTATCATATCTTGCCCGAAGGCGCTGATACAGAGCGTGGCAGGTTGGAAGGGCCGGTAAGGAGAGCAGGGGGTTGATGCTAATCACGGTAAGTGTAAGGTGGAGCTATTCCTGAGTTGCCTACAGGAAAACCAGTCTCTGAATACCCTGTTCGTATTCACTAGACAGTCCAGCCACGGAGTTGAATGACCATGGTTCGAGGGGAGAAGGATTGTTTTGGAAACGTATTTGTGGTAACTGCTACGTTCCGAATGGGAGCTGAAGAAAATCCAGGAATTTTGTTTGCGCTGCACAGGTATTGGGCCTAGCCGTGGATCGGAAACCAAACGCCGCTACACACCGGTCTGATTCGTGGACCTGATGCGCCCAACTTCATGTAACGGATATGAAACAAAAATGGTACTATCCTCCGTTCCGTCGAAGAGTGTTCGCAGGTTCAATGAGCGTCTAGGTAGATTTGATGCAAAGATAGTAAAAATCCAACTAGACTGGATAACAGAGCCAACCCACATTAAAGCTCATCTCTGGCGTTACGGGGCCTATCCTCTCTTTCACCTTCCTTATCTTGATCGCTTCCCCCCTTTGTCTCCCCTCCCCGCTTCGCATCGAGTATGGTATTTCGCAACGCGTCCGAAAACCGTGCAAACTCTTCGGCGGTCACATCACCCTGCTCCCTCTCATCTACGTTTCCATCCATCGGGATCTCTTCCAGAATCTCGATGACAATTTCTCCGTTTTCACCACGATCCAGGAACACCTGCTGGTTGCCGCTGAGCGCTTGAATTTCGGGCGATTTCATCAGAACTTCCACAGCTCGTTTCCAAAAATCGTCCCAGTGCTCTTCGTCCTTACCCTCAGAGTTGGCTCCTAGTGAGCTTTGGGAAGAAGCAGGCGAGGGGATTGCGAAACGGGATTGACGATTGAGAAGGTGGAGAGGGCGGTCTGATTCCGTCAGACTCGGCTGGTCATCCGTTCGTCTGTGATCAAGTTGAGTCGATTCTGAAGGAGGGACCGGGGTAGAGACTGGATCGATAATTTGCCGGCAGCGAACGGGCGACTCCTCGTGAGTTTCCAGATGAGACTTAAACCCAGGTTCCCCACAAAGACGCGGAGTTTGTACTACAAGAACGTAGGAACACGTTTTAGCTTCTCGGACGAGGAGTATAGAGTCGGTCATGGTCATCGAACAGTGGAACTAGTAGCCAATCATGAAATGACGATTGCACGGCCGCTAGTCAAACATACCTGAACTTCAACTTCACGAGGTTTCCCGGTTTTATCGCAGAATGTGCCGTCACCCCATCGTTGGACAAGGTAGCGAGAACCTGGACCGTGTGCGACTTCCAAGTTGGCAGCCTGCGGGAGTTGATCAACTACGACCACATCCCCCCTGGTGTCAGGTGTGTCGGGGGCGCGACCGAGTGTGAACGCTTCCCACTGAACAAAGTTTAGAATTGTATTTTCAAAGAGATCGTGGAAACGCGCGCACCTCCGGGTCCTCGGTGGGCTCGAATGGCCCTGGTTACATGGCATTATTTGAGTGTGGTGCAGTCACCAATCAGAGAAATGCGTTACCTGTTTGTGTGGGAGTAAGCTCTTTAAATTGTCTGATCTCCTGGTCGTGACAATAAGAGTAGGTGAACCACGTTTGTCGATGCTGATGGATGAAATCAGAATGCGAACAGCACGGTCAGATATGGAGGTCGCACATAGAGACATTTTCCGGATAAGGGCTGAAGCAACGACCAGCTATTCCGGAGTGTTGTGTCGCCATCGAATTCCGCTGTTGGTGAAGTACCAGTATCACGTGCGGGGGGAATGAGGCAAAGGAACTCGTTGTCCGGTGCAATTCTCATGTGTTGGAGGGAATAATCGGGAGTGTCGGAGAGAACTATGACCCAGACACGTGAATTGAATGACATCGTAAATACATGGTAGACGTACAGACATTAGGTGCTTCATGGAACGTTCCAGTTTCAGAACTACCTATTTCCCTCATACCGGCCTGAGAGTACCAGGTTGGCTGGCCCCATGATTCACCAAGGAACTCCTGCTCCCCGCCCCGCAGACCGCTCTGTAGCCAGCGTTGTGCGGTTTCGTTCAAGACAGGGAAGTCGTTGAGAAATGTGACACGGTACTTTGGAAACGCATAGAGATCCTCAGGTCCAGAGTATAGCAAGCGAGCCCTCACAAATGCAATGGGTGAGATGGCGAGAACGACAGCTCGGAGGGTAGAACGTCGCATGTGGTAGAGACAATGAGCGGGCAATGACCAGAAACATATTCCACGTCGCAGGTTGCATCCGTGGAAAGCCGGCTAATTATATCGCCGACTGAAGTGAACGAATGCAGACTCCGCGGCCCGGCCAAGATAGTGTACCCGTGCGGGCTGAGCGGAAAATGCGATAGAACACAAATACTGGCAAAGACGATAATCTGAACGTTCCACATAATATTCTGTGCATGCAGTAAGGTTTTCGTGAGGAGGCCATGCAACCGCAAATCGCCGATCGGCGGCCTAAAGCAGCAGACTTGCTGTTGGCACGCATTGGGGCGGACGTTGTTGGGGCGCACTACTTTGCTGAGAGGGTGGCTATGTGTGATGGATCATCGCCGTGGGTTTCAAACGTTGATCGAACATGTCTGAGGCCTGCGACGGTGGCAATCTGCCTGAGAGCGACTGAAAAATCAGGATAAATCCCATAAATGAATTTCTTGACTTCTCCGGCACATTTACGTACGTATCCCCCCGAATATCAGGGGTTAAAACTCTACGAACAGGCAGATTGCCCGACGATAATAATAAATCCTAGTTTTGGCCAGAATTCCACGCGAGGGAAACAATTGCAATACACGTCCCAACTATATTCGGTAGGGGGATAATATTCCATTAAAACGAGGGCTTCACCCTTTCCCCGCTTTCCTTCTCTCTCCTCGACGCGGACGCCCCCTCGCCTGCGACCCGCCGTTGTACAGTTTCCGTGATCAGCAGACGCAATCCCTCCCAAATGTCCGCCTCGCCACAACAGGAGGACGCTCCTGACAAATATGATGATGATGTAGAGGAAAACGATCAGCCCAATGCAGAGGAAGTAGATGGTGAGCTCCTTATCGCCTTGTCACTCTCGATGCCTGACAGCTCAGCGTATTGATCATTTTTCAAAAATTCCATCTCGCCTCAATAGCCGCTGCACCACCAAGTGACGCGCAACCCGCCAAAAGGGGGCGCGGCCGTCCCAAAGGAAGTAAAAACAAGAAATCAGGGGCTGCGCCCCCAACAGCGGGTACATCAGAAGGTTTACCAGTCAAGAGGAAACGGGGAAGACCGCCGAAAGTATATCTCACCCACCTCCCCTGTCCCTGATCTTCGACTAACCAATTCCCTCCTCAGGAAAGGAAACAGGACGAATCTGGCGCTGAGGAGCCACCTGCGAAGCGGAGTCGTGGCCGTCCGCGTAAAGAACAGAAACCTCAGGAAGCGGCCACAGCGGCCACATCCACATCTGCTCCCGCCGAGGGTGCAGGTGAACCAACTCCCAAGAAGAAACGGGGGCGGCCACCGAAGAAGACTTAGATCTCCATCCTTCTTCCCCCTCTTCGCGTCCCTCGTTTCACTGTGTTCAATTTTGCCGCATTTCTTGTTTTCTTGTATACCAGATCTTTACGACAGACCACGACCATTGACTCTGCTTTCTGTGTTTCTAGCAGGTGACATACTTAGACTTTATAATTGCGCATTCATGGGATTTCTTGGCCTACATATGGGTCATCCGACCAACCGTACACATGTCCTTGCTTATTTTTACACCCTGTGAACGGTCGCGTCGGCAGACAACGTCCAGATTCCTTTCAGAAACATGTCCCGCAGGACATCCTCATGTAAGACCGTCCCAAATTAATCACCGTTTACTTCCGTTGGTCACGACAAGAGAAAATTCTAATTGAAATCACAGCTTCTGGTAAAATGAGACTGGCATTTCTCCGTAGGCTGACGGAAAAAACGAACATAGAGGAGCACGGGGTCTACAAAGTTGACACGACAAGAACAGACTTTCACCGCCTCCGCAGCCAATGTAATGCCTGGAATGTGACATAGAGACCCGTGGCGCTCAACGCCACAGTACCGATGCGCCCTACCAAAGAGAGGATTGCATTCTGCTTCACTGCCTTCTTCCGAGCTGTCGCGTAGCTAATATCAGGGCGGAAGGTAACCATCGTGTAGAGTGGGAGCCATCCTGTAGGGTTAGGAGATGGGAACGGGACTGTAGCCATCGGCTGCGCGACCGAAAGCAAGGATGCCTTGCTGGAGGTGAACGCATACAACAAATTATCCAATGCCTTCTTGAAAAGGTACATGGGTGTTGCCACAGAATGCCGCATTTCGACACTGCATCAGATAACAATGAATGGAGAGACCTGGTAAACAGTGATGGACTTACTAATTGTCCATGGCAAGTTCACAGATAGCGACCAGATCCTCGTGCCTGGTTTCAGTGTACTTGGCTAGAGCATGGAACAGCCTCGTGTCTAAGAGTTCTTGATCACCTATTTTGGTTGGTGGGTCACTAGGGGCGACGCCCTCCTGTAGCAGTAGTGCTCGCAAAACCCTGACGTCTTCGAGACCACAGTTGAGGCCTTGTCCATAAAAGGGTGCCATGGAATGGGCAGCATCGCCAAGTATCACACACCGATCCTTGTAATGATACGGCGTTGCCTAATGGGAATTAAGCCTTTGAGACTCTCAAACGAAGTGGTTTAAATCAGGAGTACCTTGATGCTTATGAGCGGGCTTCGAGGGTTCTTTGTGAAATCATGAAGTAACTTGTCCTCTCCGAGTAGTTGAAGGGTGTCCGGGAAGTGGGTCCTGAACCACAATAGGATCGCTTCGCGACCAATCAGGCGGTCAAACTCGACTGTGGGCGCGAACACGGTGCATGTGAAGGATTTGTCCTGGAAATGAAGTGAGCTGACAGGTGGTAATAAACCAGATGTCAGACATTTACTTTGTTTGGGAGAGCGATGAGCATGAAGGAGTGGCGAGGCCAGATGTGGAGGTGATTCGGATCAAGCATGAATACAGGTTGACCATGCTCGTCACAGCCTGCCGGCATTTTAAGTTCAATATACTCATGCGGAATATATTCCTGCTGGAAATTCATTCTACGTGCCTCGAGTTAGCGTCCGTCGCAAGTCGTCTAACAAGCAGGTGAGCACACCTTGTGACTCTCATTAATTCGCGACGCATAATGGAATAACTCCCGTCTGCACCAATGCACAGATGGAAAGGTGCTTGGATGTCCGATTCCGAATTTATATCCCGAATGGCCATCACTCTCTTGTCAAAATCGACGGAAATAACCTTGTGGTTGAAAAACAAACGGATATTTGGAACGGCGGACGCTTCCTCCAGCAAACCTTCGTTGAGAAGGGCGCGATCCATAGAATTGATACACTACAAAACGAAGAGAATCCCAGAAGGTTTGTCAGTATGTACCCGACAGACACGCGAATGAAGCCATCATGCTCCAACCGGCACGCGGGAATCCTACCCACCTGGCCATCCCTATCATACAGTTGGCTATGCTGGTTCCCTAGTCTGTCATGGATCATCCGACCACGCATTGGTATGACAGTTTGTAGGAATCGGCTGGCCACCTCTGGGTCGACAGCTTGGATGGCGGCAATTCCGCGGGATGATATTGCAAGGTTAATGGAACGCTGCTGGGCAGCGGCCTTTGAGGAGGGGAGCCGTAAATCTGAGGAACATGAGAACAATTGTAACAACGCCACGATCCAACAGCTTACCAGGCCTTGCTTCATAGATGTCAACATCCCATCCCATCTTGGCGAAGGATATTGCCGCAAGGCAGCCCACAGGGCCAGCACCGACCACGATTACCCTTCGGGCTTTAGCTATATCGTCCGCCTTGCTCATCACTTTCTGTCGCTAAGAGGAAAGTGCAACCAAGCAGAGGTAGTAGAGCGTCAGACGTTGAAGAGGTCCACCTCGTTCTCACGACTTCATCTGCTGACGACGAAAAACCTGAGTGAGCAGTTACGAGACTTATCAGCCGCTCTTCGCGCGTGCGTCGCTTGATGCCTTTTGAGGTCGTCGCTTGCGCTCGCCGTGCGTTTGGACTCTGGTGTGAGTTTGGGTGAGCTCTGAGCAACAGTCCGAGTCGGACTCCTAGAGGCCCGATGTGGTAA
Source organism: Chalciporus piperatus (assembly GCA_038093975.1). Taxonomy (NCBI): domain Eukaryota; kingdom Fungi; phylum Basidiomycota; class Agaricomycetes; order Boletales; family Boletaceae; genus Chalciporus; species Chalciporus piperatus. The sequence continues at coordinate 1,157,400 of JBBPTG010000002.1, forward strand.
GATGCCGGCGGTTTACATTGATCTGATACAGCAAACACGATTCACAATCTACTCTGCCAACACCCAAGTGACCTGCCGGAGGACATGTCTTCAACCAACCATAAAGACTTGACCATCGTGCTCACAGGCGATGAATTTTCCATCCCGACAAACAACAACCTCAACGCCGAGCTCCCCGAATCTGATGGTTGAGATTGCCGTTCTTACCAGGTGTTTAATGAGTACACTCACGTTGTCTTCTCTCGTACCAGGTGACCTCAGATGCGCATATCTCTGCGGTAATTCCCTGGGGCCATTAGCTAAACGGTCAAAGACTCTTCTCCAAGAAGAGCTAGACGTATGGGGAACTCGGTGAGCGACTCGTTTGGCATATTACTTGTTCGATCTTATTGCACTTCGTAAACTATCTCAAGGGCAGTCGAGGGTCACTTTAAGCACCCACACGGTCGCGAATGGATGGATATCGCGGATACCGTTGCACCTCTACTCGCTGAGTTAGTTGGTAGGTTAACCTTACCGAAATACTCTGGCACGTTCTCTAAGTGGCTACACCTAACTTCTCAGGCGCAAAGGAGAAAGAAGTTGCTTGTATGGGCACTTTGACTGCGAATCTGCATTTGATGATGTCAACTTTCTACAAACCTACTCCAAATCGCTTCAAGATTCTCTGCGAAGGCAAAGCTTTCCCCTCGGATCAAGTAAGTGGATGCTGTCGCCAATCCGGACACGCAATTGAATATACTCTCTAGTACGCATTCGCATCACAAGCTCGCCTGCACGGATATGACCCGGAAGAGGCGATTGTTGAAATGTTTCCCCGAGACGGCGAGTTCGCTCTTAGCGAGTCAGATATATTCGACAAGCTCGCCAAAGAGGGTTCGTCTATCGCCCTCGTGATTTTCAGCGGCGTGCAGTATTACACTGGACAGTGGTTTCCCATGCAAGCCATCACCAACGCCGCCAAGGTACAAGTAAGTTTACGAATTCGTTGTGGGTGTAATTACGTATAGATCCCCTGCTTCCAATACCGACAGGCGGAGTCGCCGAGTCCCAGTTTTCCTGGCGATTTTGCACGCGATTTTGGACACTAATGCATCCAACTTGTAGGGTTGTATTTGCGGCTGGGATCTTGCCCATGCAATCGGGAACGTTCCCATGGCTCTACATGACTGGAACGTTGATTTCGCCGTATGGTGTTCATACAAATATCTCAATTCAGGACCTGGTGGCATTGGCGGTCTTTTTGTGCATGACAAGTGGGAAAACAACAGCGCGCCACAGTACGCATTCCCTCACCCCTTGTCGCCGGTTACAAGGCGACCCGCTAACTTTACTGTGAACAGATATGCAGGGTGGTGGGGCCATGATCCCGCCACGCGATTCTTGATGCCTCCCAAATTCTCTCCCATTCCCGGTGCTCAAGGATTCCAGCAATCCAATCCCTCGGTGCTGGCGACGGTTTCTTTGCTTGGGAGTTTACAGATATTCAAAGAAGTTGGCATGATGGAACCGCTGCGCGAACGGTCAGTGTTGCTGACCAGGCGTCTGGAAGCTTTACTTGTCAAATCCGCGTTTTATGTGTCCCCACGCGCGGTTGCTGAACAATACCCGCCCGAAGATAAGGAACCGAGAACTCAGAAGCCCCGACCTGCTTTTACCATCATTACGCCCGACGCCCCTGGGTCGAGGGGCGCTCAATTGTCCCTACTTTTCTTACCGGGTAATTCCGGTGTCATGCAAGAGGTGTTCGATTACTTGATGTCAAAGGGCGTTATTGGGGACGAGAGGAAGCCCGACGTGATTCGGCTGACACCAGCACCACTGTATAACACGCAGCTGGACTGCGAGCGAGCTGCCTCGCGATTAGAGGAAGCTTTCGATGCATTACTCAAGAAGCGCACTTAGAGCCATTGGATGATAGGACATTAGGTTACACATCCATTTATCCTGCTGTAAAGAAATAAAAATTCCCCTGTAGATCTACACAATGCCCGCGATGTAGTTGCGTATGATATCCACATATTGGGTTCCATTCAGGATAGCGTTATGTTCACCCTCTAACTCGTCGAAAGAACTCGAGACCAGACACCGTGACGACTCGGAATTTTCCTTTAGGAAATCATGAATTGCGCCGCTCTGACGCTCGTCTATGAGGGTATCCCCTTTGGAGTGTATGATCAACCAATGGATATGCTGGCCCTTTGGGTTTCGTGTCGCCTTTATCGCTGACACGTGTTCGAATGAGTCCCTCTTCCCAAACGTGTTTTCAATGAACCATGCTCTATACGCGGGAAAGCTCGACAGCAGTAAGTCGATGTCATAGATGCCCTCCGACATGATGATGGCTGAGGTGGATTTCACGAGCTCGTCGGAAGGACGGACGTCCTCCGAGTCGCTCGGCATGTTTAGGAAGATGGAACACAGCATATGTGCAGAGCAGCTGTGCCCGACGAGGAACAGGCGAGTCGGCTGTCGAGGCAACGATCCCCCATTCTCATTGTTCCACGATCGAACGAATTCGAGGAAACGTAGGACATCTTTGGCATGCTCTGGGTGGTGAAGGTAATTCTCTGGCGTGGGCACTGGAGGGGTGAGTCGATAATTGGGGAGAGCGACTGGGTATCCGGTGGATCTGGCGAGCTTGCGGGCCAAGTCGGCATGATCGGTCTTATCCTCACTTGAAGTTACGAGATCAGTATGCTGAGTGCTGTTGTTAGGCTGGAATGCCTCACGCTCTCCATGCGCCTCCGTGTATGAAACAGATGAGACCGGACATATGCGGCTGTTCGGTAGTGTCTAGAACATGCTTTGGAATATAAATGTCGAACGCCTGAAGTGGGTTCTGTGGTTCTGTTCGAACGTAAGGGATATCGAAGTATTCCTTGAGCTCGGTGAGTTGCATCGCTTGGCCAATAGACTGCCAATAGCTATCGATTTGATATCGATTTGTTATGAGCCTAGGTACTCTTACTAACACAACCATACACACCGATGTGACGTCATTCACCTTCCAGGCGGAATGATATAAATCGAATGTCTTGTGGCCACAGAGGGGCGCCCCGTTTCTTGTCTTCCGTTTTGAACCATACCATACAATGGCTTTGACTGGCAGTGACATTTGCAAGGTCAGTCCATCTCTCGACATGCCCCGTCGACTCTGATGAAACCTGGGGATCCATAGATCATGTAAGTCGAACTTGAAGGATACGCGAACACGATGACATTCGTCTCAAATCACTGTCGACAGTCTTGCCTTCTTCCTCCCACCCCTGGGCGTGTTCCTCGAACGGGGATGTGGTGCTGATTTGGTACGTCTCTGCAGTCATTCGCGCTGGTGTAAGACAAGCCGCTAATCAAACTGTGTCTCTCACAGCTCATCAACATTTGTCTCACCATCCTCGGTTGGATGTAAGTACTGAATCTTCTTCCTCGATATTCGTGTTGACGCACTCGATATCCAAGCCCCGGTATCATTCACGGTAGGTTGAAACCACGTCAAGCGGGACATCTTCTGACCAAATCACCCACACAGCTCTGTACATTATCTTGAAATATTGAGACAGCTGTTGCCGACTATGATCGCCACGATAGAAAGTCGGCGAAGAGAAACCGGTGTCAGGCGCATACACGCAGGATAGAACAAATTGGAATCGTAATGTAGTTGATTGACGTCTAATGCACACATGAACCCACTGCCCACTAACTTCTGTCTTATTCCTCTTCTTCGTCCTCGTCGTCCTCATCGTCTTCGTCTTCCTGCAGGGACACTTTTTGTGAGGAGTGGATAGGACCATGCTGTTGTGGTACAGGAAGAGTAGGCTTGGCATTCTTCTCGGCCTCAGCATCCGATTCGGGTTCTTCCTCGCTTTCTTCCTCGCTTTCCTGTTCGTCAAACTGTTTGATCATATGGCCACCTACAGTCCAAGATTTCTTGAAATTTTCCGACAAAGCAGGGGGTGTGACACCCTCCCCTTGCGTCCTTGGCTTCTTATGCCAGCTCCGAATATCATCCTCCTCCACGATATCTTCTTGGTAGAGTGCAGCGAGAATCTGCCCAAAAAGATGTAACCGGTCCGACGATGCGCAATATTCCTGCGGAAACATCGTCAGCATGAGCGGATCATAGCCAAGTATCGCATCATAGATACATACCTGTAAGATCTCAACAGTCTCCACCGCATCCACACCACCAATCTTGTCGATAAGGCCACCCCACCTGCTGACCATCGCGGCAATCTCTTGCCGTTGTGGTAGCCCACCACCTTCGACTATCTTTATCCGACTCACGACCGCAGCCAAGACCGCTTCGCGCACCATTCGGAGGGGAACATTACTAGCCATTCTCAGCGTCTTTAACTCCACGGCGGCGTTATCGACTGAGTGACCTTCCGCAAATGCACGATCGAGTGACTGTGTGACTTCATGTCGGAACTCGGTGAGCGCAGCTGAGTCGGCTTGAGCGACGAGATCCGAGGGAACGTTTAGGGGGAGGGACGTGGAGGATGACGTTGCGCTGAGCCCTCCGAATCGGTCGTCGTCCTCAGAGTCTGACTCCGATCCGGAGTCTGCTTCGGAGGAAGTCACGGAACCTGAATCTGACAACTCTAGGTCAGAAACTGTGTCACCTTTAGAGACGACGATCAGTATGCTGTCACGCCTCAAGTCGAAACAGGAAGAGCATACCGATGCGCATGAGTCGTTGGTTGTTGGGATGTTCGAGTTCATCGAGTTCATCGTCCTCGTCGATCCTGGGCTGAGGCCATATAATCGCGTTAGAGTCTGGTCCAAGCTTCTGCAGCGCAGCGGGATCTTGGTCTTGAACGCGAGACGTGAACAGGCGGCATACTCTTGTAGACGGGCACTCACTAGCTTCCACTTCCTCGTAGTCGGAGTCCTCCTCTTCGTCATCGCTCTCGGTTTCATCGTCTTCTTCCTCGTCGTCTTCTTCCTCCCCTCCTTCTTCCTCCCCTCCTTCGTCATCTCCATCCTCGGCGGCATCATCGCCATCCTCCTCTTCCTTCTCCTCCTCGTCCTCAGTATCTTGGCGTTTCCTCAACAACTTCTGGAATGGTTCCAGCGTTGCTTGGGGTCCAACAGTCACCTTATCAGCAATCAAGCAACCCCGTTCGACCTTGCTCTTCTCCTTGATCTGAACCCCGGCTCCGATGATACTATGCTCGATCGTACAATTCGGGCCAATGACGACCCCATCAAAGAGGTAGGAATTACGAACAACGGAACCTGCTCCGATGATACAACGTTGGCCGAGGACGGAGGAGATGATCTGGGCGTTGTCTGCGATTTGGCTTTTCGAGCCGATGAGGATGTTATTTCCGATCTTGCATGTTCTAAACAGAGGTCACTAGTCGGATCGCCACGGAAGTCACGACGCAACAAGTGAGCCCACCTAGAGAGTATGACTGAATTGTCTTTTGCAATGTACTTGTTCCCGCGGAGATGTTCATAAGAGTGTCCGCCGGGGTGGTTGTCATCTGGGACCAATGGGAAGGTCCATCTCGAAAGGATATCTTTGCTACAAACCAATCTCAGTCAACGAAGACAAACGAGAGGTGAATGACCCTAACCTGACAGAATCGTAACTCCTGGTGTCCTTGACTCGAGCTGCATAGCCATCTTTCGCAATGTAACAATAGATATTCTTCATAAGTAAGTCGGATGTAAGCACACCGTGCACGAAATCTCTTCGAATGTCCCCGTAGTCAAAATTATCTTGGAAAAGCGAAGGGACCTGCAATGTACAGATCAGTCGGTGAACCTGCCCCAACAGGAGTAGCTCCGTGTATGCACATACCTCGACGGAGCAAACATCAATCGAACAGTCTATGAGGTCGTTTCGGATATCGATTTCGGGATGCTCGGCGAGAATCTCGCGGGGTATATTCACGTACTTCCTAGGCGGCCAACCAGTCACAGGTTCGTAATGCAGACACTCGGACGTTTCGGGATCTAGCACGAAGACAGCAGAATCGCTCCGCGATCTACCACCCGGATGACATCCGCACGTCAGCTACTCAGTGCATACATTAAGAAAATCCCAGAAAGACTCACCGAGTACGATGATGCGCCCCGCTCTCCTTCACCACCATCGTCATGATAGCATCTTTGTTCGTCTTCCGCCTCTCCTTGTGCACACGAACGACCTCGTCGATCCGGATGTTGCTCACCAGATCACCCGTGACGAGCACAAAGTCAGACGTGATTATCCCATGCGTGTAGATATCTCGCATCGCATCTCCCGGAGAGAACGTCTCCTTGGCAGTCACGATCGGGACAATCTTCAACCCACTGCTGGGTTTCGACCATTTGGAATTTCTGTTCGGGAATGGCCAGAAAGAATGAGTAACCAGGATCGGATGGAGATTGAGATCGCGCAGACTTTATAGCAGTTTTAACTAGTTCAGCATGCGAACGACATATGACGAATATCTCTTGAACGCCTGCCAGGGCAAGGCTTTCGAAGGTCCAGTCGAGCAATGGGGCATTACAGATGGGGAGTAGACACTGACAGATTCGATTGTGGTTGGTCAGGAAGCCTGAAAGATCCGTGTGCAACTTACCCGAGGCTTGTGTCTGGTCAGAGGGGCAAAACGTCTGTTGAAGCTGTCCGCGAGCACGACGGCTTGCAAAACCTCCTCATCGTCGACGACTAACCGCTCTTTAGCGACGGCAGAGGACTTGGGGGGCATTCAGTTCCGTTAGTTTGAGGTGGTTCGGACTGATGGGCTGCTTCCACGGTCAAGATAACCGAGTCGTGCGATCGAGTCATATCAACATAACCTCACACCAACCACAAAATTCTAGGGAGCACCTCGAATTGTATTACAAGGGCTTATGTGAGGTCAAAGAAGAGGGTATCAAAATCAGATGAATCGCATTAGCCAGTGGAGACACGGATTGCGGTAGTCATGATCAGAGAGTCATCAAGGTGAAAAGCACAACCACATCCGACGAGTAGCGTATTAGAAAGGGATAGACAAGCCATGGACAAAAGGAAAGAAATCCGCCATCATGCATGGTGTAAGCGAGCCATAACATGATACACCAAAGAGGATAAGAATTAAAAGCTCGTGTCAATCGTAAATAAATGCCCAACATTCGTTTATGCAGCGGCAGCGATGACAGGGGCAGTAGCAGGCGACTCTTGAGCAGCAGGAGTAGGCTCCTCGCTAGGGGGTTCAAGGGGAGGGAGAGGAGTAGGCTCATCAATCTTGGGAGGCTGCTCGTCAACCTTGGGTGGGGTGTTGACCTCTGCCTTCCTGCTCTTGAAGAATTCGCCAACACGAGCTGAAATTCGGCGACTAGCCTTGGTGGCCTTGCTAACCTTCGCAGGCTATCAAAAGAATCACGAAAGGCCCTGCATAATCAAAGAAAGACGCCGCACCTTTTCCTCCTTGGGAGCTTCCGCTTCAGCTTCGGGAGCAGCAGCCTCGACCGCAGGCTCAGCGGGAGCCTCAGGAGCAGGAGCTTCCTGGGCAGCAGCCTCAGTCTCCTTCACAGGCTCAGCCGCAGGAACAGTCTCCTCAACCGGGGCTGCAGATTCCTCGGGCTTGACTTCAGCTGGGGATGCCTCGGCAGCAGCAGGCTCCTCAGTTGCAGCAGGGGCAACGAGTTCAACCTGAAATTTTTGAACACCTGACGGTCACAGCTAAGATGGATGCTTACCTCTTCCTTCTTCTTTTCCTTCTTCGGGCTCTTGCTTGGGACCTTGATCTTTCCGAGAGGCGCAAGAATCTTAGAGAGCAGGCTGGGGCTCTTGGGTGCGTCGTCTTTCTTAGGAGCTTCAGCGGGAGCATCCTAACGCCCAACCATTAAGCAATAATAGAGTGCAGGAGACAAAAATAACTCACGGTCTTGGTTTCTTCTTTGGCGGGCTCCGCAGAAGCAGCAGCCTCAGTGGCAGGCTCTGCAGTAGTGGCCTCGGCAGGTTCCTGAAAGAAAACGCGTCAGGAGCTGAACGACTTCAAGGGTGTTGAATACTGACCGCCTTGGTTTCTTCTTCCTTTGGTGCGTCCTGCAATGAATGTGAGATGATATTATTAGACACAAAGGGAAGACACCGACAGCAGCGGGGGCAGCGCCCTCAGTAGCAGGAGGGAGCTGGTCAGCAGCGGGAGCCTCGGTGGCGGGGGCAGGCTCGACAGCAGGGGTCTCAACAGCCTTGACTTCCTCGGCGGGAGCAACAACGGTGGCCTCGGTAGCAGACATTATTGCAAGAAATGCGAATGTGAGCTGTGAAAGAATGAGCGAGCAGGACGGGAGAGACGACGGGAGAGGACGAACATGAAAAAACTATAAATGACAAGAGAGAGAAGGGCGTGCTACGCAGCGCTGGGCCGTTGGCTAGAGAGAAGTAAGAGAGAGAGGAAGAGATACGGCTTTTGGACGAATTCGCGCCTCTCTTATCCTTATTTGTGTCCGCTTTACGCGCCAAACAAAAATACTTAACCTAATTTTTCAACAGTTGTCAACCAATTCGCTTTTGCCTATTTTGGATCAATGCCCACTCTCACGGCGCTTACACGACGCTAAACAACTCGTCACAAGCCAGTGTAATAAATAGCCCTCTCATTTATGAACAACGCTCGTGGTGGAAGGAGCTCTACCAGCCATCAATGTGGTCTGTGCGGTGGCTTGGTTAGATCGCCAAACGAACCCAAAAAAGGGAGTGCAGAAAAGGGAAAGTGCAGTATCACCGGATCACGTCATGGACCAATTCATCCAATTGCCGATCGCTACCTTTTCAAATTTTCAGATCCCCTCACTGTAGTACGTCCGATTCACTTGGCATGGTCAAGATAACCACAGAGGGGTGTGTTGGGCTTGGGCATTCGCTCCCCAAGTTGACAATTCCACCCTTGTTTCACTGCTGCTCGGCGGAGTGAGAGTTGTTCCACAGCCCGAGCAATGCTTGACTCACTGGGCGTGTGACAGCGTGAAAGGAGTCTGGCGCAACACAAGATTCCCACGATTAGTCCTACAATGTTCAATCACCGCGCTCAAACGAGCTAGTCAACTGAATGTCTTACTTTGGGACCGGCGTACTTCTAACATTTCTAACCAAGGTGCTTGGGCGGAAATCCGTCCTGTCACCATTCCTTTCGACGTGAATCTCCGTGAACCTCATGCTCAGCTCAGATCTCCTGGCCTGCTTCGCTCGGGAGGGGATATTATTATCCTGCGTGCGATGGACTGCCAAACGAGCCAAATTGATTAATGCCATGTCACCCAAATGTCTTGTCAAGTTATGTTTCCCAATACCCGACAGCCGAGATAAATGCCATACGACTGTATTGACGTATTTTGACGTATGATTCTCGTTACAGAAGCTGGAAACCTCCTGTCTCAGCAAAACATGTGGGTTGGCTGTTTCCTCTGCTGCTGCAATGCTGCTGATATGATCGCGGTCGTTTCCGTCATGCATCATTCACGAACCGTATGGCACCAAGATCCAAATGCATCTCCAAATCATCACAGCTGGTGAGAACATTGACCGTAGTCATGGTTATATGTTGGACAAGAACCTTTGTCGGGGTTCCGTGCCTTCGAAGCGGTCAGTTTGTTGGTGAGTTTGTTGAATTTTTATTCTCTCACTGGCAATTGCGTTGCGCACGACTGCTGCCGGGTCCCACTTCTGTGATTGATTGAGAGGGTGCACTCCTTCACACTCACATCGGAGCTGCCAGTCATCCTTTCGGACCTTTCCTCATGGCTTTCGGTCTCACCAAGACGACTGTCATCCACGACAGTAACAGACTCATCAACAGGCATAGGTGTTTGCAACCCATGTTGGATCAGTTGTGTGCACACTCAGACGCGTATCTCGTCCGCGGTTCTCGTCCTCGGTGCGAATCGCCACCGAAATCGTCTTCTCTCCGGAACCGCGTTTCCTGAGCCCACTAGGCTCCGAGCACGATAACCCACGTCTCTTCGCCCTTCCACCTACCGGATCCGAGCTCGGTTTAGAACTTAGAAGTCCGTCTCCAACTCGTGCGACCTTAGATGGCATCTCGCTGTCCGAGCGTGAACATTCTTCATGCTTCCTACCATTCATTCTTTGTTTCCGGGGAGGTTCAGGTCGTCGTGAAAGGCTCCCGAGCCGATTTAGGGAAATCCCTGGAGTGGCTCTCATGTGGGTCTGCGTATACTTCTTTCAGCCAATGTTTCAAACCACCAGGCTCCACCTCCATTCCCTATCAGTGGCAACACAGCTTGATATGACAACGGCACGTAGATGTCATGGAATGTTTTTGTTCCGTTTGAGCTGTCCCTGATAATTCTCCGAGCAAGATTGGAAAAGGGTTTGCAAGCCAGGGTATAGGGTACACAGAAATCCCTGATTATCCTGATGCTTTTGTTCCTGCATTCTGTTCGGGCTTTTTCCGCGGCGGAACCCGGAGACCCTTGGCCTTCATCTGTCTCCGCTTTCCGTCTAAAAGTAGCAACGAGGATTGAATGCACGAGTGAGACGTCAAATGTAATAGACAGACCTTCGATATAAGCTTTATCCTCTTCGGAATCGAAACCGTGGTCTTCCTCCTCTACGTTTGCGGGCAGTTTGTTGGTGGCTCCTACAACTTTGTCTGCCCCCTTCACCTTTGAACGCTTCTCTACCTTGAACTTGGCAACAAAGAAACCGTCCATGTTATGGACATGGGGGTAGAACCGTCGCGTTAAAGTTAGAGACGGATTGAATATCTTCCCGCGATACTTCGTAAAGCCCTCGCGCCCAAATTCTAGCCCTGTGTCGACAAGTTTCACGTTCGGGCGTTTCCGAAGGGCGTAGTCTACGACAGCCTCGTTTTCGTCAACTGTGACCGAACAAGTCGAATAGACGAGGTAGCCGCCTGTCTTTGAATCGGGAGAAACGCTGTCGATAGCACACAGGATCAGTTGCTTTTGTAGGTGGGATAGAAGTTGGAAGTCGCGCTCAGACTGGACATGCGGTCAAATAACATCAACTGAATGGGGACGAGGACATTACCTTGTTGACTTTGACGCTAGAATCTTTGCTGATGACGCCCGTCCCACTGCATGGTGCATCGAGAAGAACCCGGTCGAAGCCACCCATGACTTTAGGAAACTCTCGTCCGTCGTAAGAGCAAATGGTCACGTTCTTGCAACCCATACGATGGACGTTTGCTGCAAGACTTTTTGTGCGAGCTTTGGTTGCATCGTTTGCGAAAACGTGACCTGTGTTTTGGAGAAGTGCAGCGATGTGCGTCGTTTTCCCTCCAGGTGCGGAGGCCATGTCGAGTACACGCTCATTAGGCTGGGGAGAAAGCGCGATGACAGGGAGGAAGGAAGAGGCCGCTTGAAGCATGTAGTATCCCGCGAGATACTCGGGTGTTGCACCTTGAAGTGTCCTAAGTAAAGAGGAACGAAGAAACGAAACATTCTGAGTCCTTACCGATCGGGACGGCACTTTCGAAGACTTGCAATCCGACGTTCGTCCATTTGCCTATTGGTTCCAGATTGACACCTCGGTTGATCAGCGCCTGGACAAGATCTCGTCGACGCGTTTTAAGGGTATTCGTGCGGATCGTAACCGGCCTCGGGACTTCGTTCGCCTCGAAGAATTCGATAGCCTGACAACACCTACAGTTCGGATGATGTTCTGCGGGAGATATAAAAGCCTTACCTCTGCAACCGGGAAGAGTTGGAACAGCTTCTCGGTCAAGAAATCGTTGTATCCAAAATAGCTAGCAATATCTGCGATGAGTTGTTCAGCGTATTCAGATCGTGACCTGACGCCATGGTTGAGCATAGAACAGTAAGACGATACACGACGACATACCTGTCCTTCTCTGCGAGCTTCTTGAAGTTACGGAGGACCATAACACAATGTCGCATTCGCCGTTGCACGACGTGCACATCAGATACACCCTTCTTCTCCTCGTCTCTCTCCTCAGCAGTCGGTAGGTGGAACGGTTCGCCCTCCTCTTCCTCGCCCTCCATGTCCGCGTCCACGTCCAAACCATCGTCGTCCTCTGCTATTGCAGCATTTTGTATCTCCTCCAGATCAAGCTCAGCCTCTCGTGCAGCTTCTGCATCCAACTTCCTGGAGAGCTTTTCTATATTTGATATAGTGACATGCTCGCCTTCCTCGTCGCCCGACTCCTCATCCGAAGACCACAGCATATTCGATTCAGGTGCTGGCGCTGGCGCCTCTTCATCGTCATCACCTTCTTTTTCCTCGTCCTCGTCATCCTCAGCGGACACAGGAGACGCCTCCTGCAACGGCTCCGGTTCTGGCGATTCGTCCATCTCAATCACGGTTTTTTTCTTTTTGTTTTCTTTGGCGCGTTTAGCTGCCCTAGCGACGGGAGGTTGTTCACGGTCGGCATCTGCTTTGCGCTTTCCGAGTTTTTTGGGTGATGGGCGATTGGGATCTGGGAGTGGAACGGGTGGACCTTGCTTGTATTTTGCTCTTCTACCACCCATGACGTCGGACTAGTAGTAGATATGTAGTTGGGGAGGAAGGATTAGATTCACTAAAGACTTTTTTCCTGCTTCCATATTCGGAAGTACGTTCCCCTATGTTGAACGCCTGTCTCCCCTAGGCAGACCCAAGAGAGTCGGATGAAGATATGCAGTCGTTCGCCCAATAGCTAATCGCAACTGATGAAGCCTGAGGGTCCGGAAATTATTACAACAAACAGCGACACTAACAGACAGTCCGACATCGTGTTGAATTACGACCACAAGGAAGTGCCTAACCAACTCTGACTCCCAGAGCAAGCCCCGCAAGGAACGACGCTCTAGGCTGGAAATCAGCTGTCAAGAAACCCACGATCCATTTCCATATCGACTTGACAGTCGGTGGTTTCTTATTCCCAACTGCGTCTGTCGTGTAGAACAAATCCTCGAAACGAGATGCCATACGCGGCCAATCGACTTTCACGAGAGCCATAGAGCCGAGGAACTCAGAGGGAATGAGGAAGCTTAGCTGGTGTGGTTGAGATCGAGCGGGAGATGACATACCTGGAGAAGAACAAAGACACCGCCGAAGAAGAAGGCAACCATGCGTGCACCTTTCTTGATGAACACACCGGCACAGATCCCGCAGACGGTGCCAAATGTCAGCTCGTAGACGTTGATGGACGACTGAGGAGGAGGAGGGAGAGGAGGTGTTGTTTGTTTGGGTTGTACATCTTGGGAAGTGTTGGTCAGGGGGGAGATTCGGAAGGAGGGTAACGAGATGCTGCACTCACCGTCACAGTGGAGCGTGGAGGAGGCTGTTAAGGACGATAATCCAATGGCCGCTATGCCAGCTATTCCAGTCGCGGTGAACAGCAGAGGCAAACCCTGACGTGAGTGCCGCGCTGCCAAGGAACTGAACTGGTGTGCCTTCGGGAGAGTCGTTCGCGCGAGTGAAGTAGTCCGAGATTGAATAGATGGCCGCAAGAAAGCGGACTGCTTGTTCAAGCACGGTCTGATGCCTACACGCAGAACTGACGAGGCCATGAATGTCATACTATGTCGCCGCCAAGCTGCAATGAACTCCCGAATCATCGACGCCCTCACGTGATCGTGACTTCAGAGAATGAAGAGGATGGAGTAATCGTTCTTCACTTCAGGGACAACTACGCCCAATCCCGGTGCAGCTTGACCGGACCAGTCAACCATCATGTCTGACCTAGATGCAGTTGAACAACAACCACTGCTCCCAGTCTCATACGAAGGTCCACCTTATTCCAGACAATCTGGCCCTCGGGCAGTATGGCACAAGAATGTCGCCCACGTCCTCGAGTCACAGCGTTTGCACATTTTCGTTCTCACTCTGGTGCGGTACACACACGTCGTTGTTTCCCTGCCTATATTGAGACACCCCCTACACAACAGATCGCTATTGACGCGGCCTGCGTAATTGCAGACATCGCTTATGGTTTTCTTGTCAACGGCTGTGTCCCTTCAGAGGGCCCTGAGGGACCGATCTGGCTCGAAATTCTAGCCAACATATCACTGGGCATTACCACGTTCTTTCTTATCGAAATTCCACTCTCTTTATGGGCCTTTGGGTTTCGATACTATTTGCCGTTCTTTGGTGTCACACACGCCCCCCTGCATCTCTTTGATGCTACCATTGTCATCACCACGTTCGTTCTTGAATTCGCGCTTAAAGGTAGAGAGCGTGAGCTCGCCGGCTTGCTTGTCATTCTTCGTCTATGGCGTCTGGTTAAACTCGTAGGAGGTGAGATACGGGCTTCCTTCGAGATCAACATTGGTTAACGTCACTCGGATAGGTATCGCCGTGGGCGCGGGAGAAGTCGAAGAACGAACTCTCGAGGAGCTCGAAGAGACCACAAGGCAGCTTGAGGGTTCCGCCACAGCTCTTGCCAAAGCTCGTGAGGAGAATCGCAAGCTTCGGGCCCGCGTATTATGGCTTGAGACAGGCGGCTCCGAGGGCTCTGAGCTGTAACCCTCGCTTTAGGATGATAGTTATACATACCTCTGATATCTGGATATCGGACAGTTATTTTTGTTCGCTCGTGGATTATTTCTTGAATTGACAAGCTGGGATTAAACAATGTTACTATACATCAAGAACTAGGAAGTGACTAACGATACAGAAGACGAAAGGTACTACAAGGAATGTGGTATCGTACTCGTGAAGATGCTGAAATGAACTGTGCCAATGTCCCCAAGAACCATCTGGATGGAACCCCGCCGACCAGGTAGAACAAGAAATCATAAAATCAAGAAGACATGGGTGGTTCTGTGTGGACCGTAATTCCCATGGCAGCATCCGCGCGCATCCATTCTGACAGGCTAGGAAGCGGGATGGGTAGATCTGGGTTGGCGATCATCTTTGGGAATATCGTGGGCGTCCGTGGTGTCAATGCCGAGTACGACTTGGGGGTGACATACTGACTGACCCTCGCTGTGACAACCTCCTTGACCTGTGCCTTCGCTCGAGGGGGAGGACCAATCTTGGGTGCAGGCAGCGGCTTTGCGAACGGGCTGTCGACAGCACGGCGAGTCTCCTGCTGACGAGCCCAGGCCGGTCGATTGGAGTCGATGGCCTGATGTGCCCCTCTGGTAAACAAGATTGGACCGGATGACACGGGTTGGCGCTCAGTTTGGGACAGCTTTTCCCAACGCTCTGCAATGTACTTTGTGACAGCGCAGGATCCCTTGCTGGAAGATGTCGATGAAGAACCGTTCTTGGAGTGCTTCCCTGAACGTAGATTTGCGATGACTACAGGAGTCTGCGCGTCAGCGTGTGCGCCGAACCACGGGACGCGGAATACAGGTGTAACCCATATCTCTGGGAAGGATGCTGCGTGAATGACCGAGGTCATAAAAATTGTCAGACAATACGTGACGACTGTACAAATCCATTAGTACACTCGGCAAGGGCACATGGACAAGACGTACTGATGAGGGTGGCTAGCCAGCTGACGTGAACCAACAGCGAAGACGATGCACAAACGGCCCAGGGTGCTAAGGTTGCTAAAAATGCGGTGAGCAATTGTTGGAGCGTTTACGTCCACTCGACTTACAGTGCGTCTGGCAGGTCATGGCAGGTCCGTTTACGGTCACATTAATGCTAGCAGCTGCAGCGTGTTAATTGGCATCGTTGCGTACCATCATGTCAAGGGCTTACTTACCTAGCTGGAAAATACTCATGAAGAGCGCCCAACCACATTCCACCCTAACATGCGCAGGCCTTCCCCTCACGCAGATTAAATCGGCAAGAGACCCCCTAGCGAAAAGCTGATGAACACGAGTAACAGGCGAGTCCAACATTTATCGCTTACATTGTGACGAAGACGAAGATCAAGATGGAGGTTACAGCGAGGAACACCGACGCACCCGGCGCTGTGAGTATATGAGCCTCTGCACATGCATTATCTGAGTCGCGACACCACTTACCCGACATTCCGGATGATTTTGCCGCCGTAATATTCCACGATGCAAATATAAGAACGAGGACATGGAAGTACATAAGGAGTGCTTGAAGTTCGTAAGTACATCGCTCCCAGGTCGGATGCTTTAAGGGTTACTCACCGAAGAAGACAGTACGAATCACGAGGAACGCATTATGCATCGCGTCAAGCAGTTTTCGTAGAGGTGTAGAACCTTTCGTGAAAGAATGGATTTATGCAGAGGGACTGATCCCAAGATCTAGAATGAGGGTGAAGGATGAAGGAGAGAATAAACCAAGAGCTGAACGTGCAAGGAAGCAAATAGATGGCCAGCCTGTCTAGGTCCACCAGAGACGGGGGACCAGCAACACGAAAGAAGCCCTCAATAAATATCGATTCCACATTGTCCGTGCGCAGTTATGGCGCGTGAACGAGGTGTGGCACGCGGAGAACAATAAGACTCGGATATCCAGGGAGAGAACAATGACTTTGTCCGAGAAAGGAAGGTCCCTATTATATGCATCCCGTCGCTAACCACAGCTATTAGTATGATTTTCTTCAGACCCACAGTGAATTAGACAGAGTGTACGATTGCAATCTGGAACACCCAGTCCCAATCGACACGAACCATTCCACTCTGTCTCTAAATCCTATCTATGTGCACATGCTATCTCCGCAAGGGACATGCCATTATCACCGTGCGAGCTGTTATCTCATAGAATGTCCAATAAGTATCCGCCCACTTGCCGCGAACGACTCGGAGGACGTTCCCCTGTATGGCCACATCTTAGATCTCACCAATTGCAGAGAGCCAACCTCCTCATATGCACTCGAGGCGTGTCCGCACCGGACCAAGTCTCGTCCATATCACATGTCCGTCCACCATGTCCAAAGACACCATCTCCGAACATCATTATGACGCCTCAAATTCTTGTTTGGTAGCCTCCAGATTGTATTGCACGTTCTTGCGGTACTTGGTCGCTAAATCGGCGGCGATCTTGACAGAAGCATTCGCTCTGAGGATTTCCTGGTGCATACGCATTCGAATACGATGGGATGCATGGGTTGGTCGAGAATGATATAGCAAGGAAAAGACACACCTCTACACAGTGGTTCAGCTCAAGAATCATTTCCGTGCATGCTGACTGGGCGGGGGTCAGACAGTGCTGGATTGACCACAAGTCCAAAAACCACTCACGGCGTTCTTTAGAATTCGTTCGAGAAGGACTGCTTGACGTTCAGCGTGCGGGTTCTCCATCTATGACGCGTGTACAGCACAGAGGAACGAGTGGTGGTACTGGATGCTCGTAGAGTGAACTCAAAGCGGAGCTGTGTGCGAGCAGATATATTTATCACTGGTCAGACTGAGAGGCTCAAGCTCAAATCCTTGGAATGTGCGCATGCAATGACAATCCTCCCAAACCCTTGCAAGAAGCCCAATGCTAGAAAGTTATTACATATATCTATGGTAACAAACTTCCCGTGCAAGGGTTGCAGCAGGAAATGCCAATCAATCTAGGAGTACCGCTCTTGTTTTACAATCAATAACCCCACTACTATACAACATCTAGACTATTGGCGATTACTTATCCCACGCAGATCAAGCGGTACCGGTGCTGGTCAGTGTATGCTCTCCCCCGAGGGCACACGGAACCTAGGCCCGGACGGACGTCTCGCGCGCGGCTGTGAAAGTGGGTCTGAGGCGAGCGGTTCAGGAACAGGCTGCTCGGACGATGTCACTCCTGCCACGTGCCGCATCGGGAGCTCAAATGCGCTCGGCGGGGCATTTCGTTTCCGCCTTGGTTTGACTATGACGTCTCGGCGTGGCCAATCACCGAGGGGAGACGGGGAAGGCAGAGAAGTGCTCTGACTTGATACCGGCGCTGCTGCAGACACGGGAATCGAGTTTGCGTATAAGCTCGACGAAGGCAGCGACTGCGGAACACCGAGTTGGTCAATCCCCGGACTCCATGCGCTTGCCGTGTGTCGCACACCCGTCGTGGGCGGCAAGGCTCGTTTCGGGACGGGCTTCACGAGCGCAGGAACAGGGTGTGCAGGTGGTGGAGGACGAAGGGGTACGGCCTCGGGCAGAGTAGGTGAGAACGGAACCTCCATCTGCTCCGGTAGCGCAAACGTGGGTTGAAACGGCTCGATCTCATATTCGGAACTTAGCCCCTTCTGGTGAAGGTACGTCGGGGGTGGCTTGAAGTGCATAGACTGGGGTGTGTAAATCTCCGCAGGTACGCGCCTCTTGGGCCGGGATGTAGAGAGCGAGCTTGGCGCACTCGGGAGGCGCCATACAGTCTTCGTGAGGAGGGTCCTGACACTGGTAGACCAGACCCCCGGATCATGGTAATGTTGGGACACCGCTAAGACCACGAGAGAGACGAGGTATATAAGCACTGCAAAGCATGTTCGGGAGCTAGTCAGGATGGTGCCCAGAGCATGATGATGTACTACTGACATATGATCATGCAAATCCAGGTGAAAGCGAGAAGCACCTGCCTTGAAGTGCATTGAGAATTTACGAATGCAACAACTACCTCGAAAGGTCAACATTACAGCGAGTCTCAAAGATGGGTCGCATACCTTGACCGGAACACATGAGATCAGGCGCGATTGCGGCCACAGCTGCGGCGCCGGCTGATGTCGAAGCATCATGAGTGGACCCATCAACGGGGCTGATGATTAAAGCAAACGAACCAAGTTCCATTATCCAGAAGAGGAAGATCCATCCACACTCGAACCATACGCGAGTAGTGAATGGGTGGTCGGTGCATAACAATTCCACGAATATCCTATGGCTGTATCAGTCAATTGGGACACCTTCTTCGGTGACGAGCGCACAGGGTAAAGATCGAAGCAAGGCTAAATGCACCCAGGAAGATGAGATAGACACTGACTTGCGCTGGATAAATGAGATTAGCTTGATGGCAGAGGTAGGGAGAGCAATCAGGGGCGTAGTCACTAACATGCCTCCTCGGAAAGAACGAGACTATGGTTCCAGACAGCGACGCTGCATATGATTGCATTACACATGGTAAACAGGGCTGTTAAAGTTGAGAGGGTTGTTAGGCTCAGAGAGCAAACGCGAGGACGAAGAGTTACCGAAGAAAACATAACGGGCGATGAAGAACCTGAGCCTGAGGTTGATGCCTTTCATTCTCGGTATCCGGCACGTAGGAATGAGGTTAGAGGGCTGAGAGTGTAGGCCACGTAGCGGGCAGGTATTGAACGTGACACCTGCAAAGATCCAGCTCTGCCTCGGTATCTCGCGCGGTCAATGATGTGGTAGTGCAAGAAATGAATTGTATCTGGCTGTGCGGGTCCCGGGATCATCTTGTATACATAGATTGCACGTAACCCTACATAAACGGGCCCGGTATGTACTTGAAACGCCGCAAACATAAGATGCGACCTTTACTTGGGGCTAGTGCTGCCGCGAGGTGAGGTCGAGGTGAGGTCGAGGTAGCGTCGGAGTTTTACCTCAGGATTCCGAGGTAAGGTGAGGTGCACGGCCACATGAGGTGAAGTGAGGTGTCAGCCCCAGTGAAAAGTGGCTATGCCGAGTTATGTCCCTCTATGGTTTTATCTGTATTTAGCAATATTTATCTGTCCTTATCTGCCCTTATCTGTTTACACCAAAATGTCGATCACTCTGCCAATGCTGCAATGGCGCTGCAATGGCAATGTCAATGGAAGTAGCAGCACTGCTGCCTCGTGGACGGCGTGTGTTTGGCATTGGCTGTAGAACAGTCTACAGCCAACGCCCAACACACCTCTCTCTTACCGCTGATGCATCCTCAGGATACAGCCACCCGCTTCAATTGTGTTTGCTCCGCACACAATTTTGGGCAGCCCCATGTAGTTTCTGCAGCGACTTGGTTTCGTCACCTAAAAGAAGCCAAGTCTAACGAGGAGCGGGAGTGTATGCAAGAAGCTAAACTTGTGCTACCGGGTGTAGATCCCTCTCGAAACCCCAAACCCAAAGGTATCACAGTGCGCAGACGTCCTGACGCCTCAAAACGGACATGTGAGTCAGAGAACGACCAGGCCGTACCAGGCCCGAGCAAGAGAGGACGTCAGCAGGTACATCTTCTCTTCTTGTTTCTTGTTTCTTACTTATGCAACTACTCGCATTCGTCAATTAGAATGACACCCCGCCACCACCATCTCCTGGCCCACCATCTCCCTTCCTTCCTGGTCATTCCCCCTCTCGTGAACCTTCTGAGGAGCGTCGTTACCCTTCTCGTTCACCCTCGCAAGAGCAACATCCATTTTCTCGTGAACCTTCGGAGCCGCGTCGCTCCCCTTCTCGCGAACCCTCGGAAGAGCGCCCCCCACCTCCCAATCACCACATCGTTTACCAGCAGAGACCTCGTCCAGAGATTGATATCGACGAGCTTAGTAATGCTGCCCGATTCCTACCGCTGATAAACACGATGGAGTTTGTCAAACAAATTCGAAATGCATCTCTTTTTGATCCCACTGCCAAGCTAAGCGACATCGCTTTGGAACGGCTTCGCAACCCACCCAATGTCCCCTTGATCATAGATAGCCCTGGAATCAGACACAGCATCTCCACATACCTTGCGCTCGAGCACTCATCTCAAACTGCATACGAAACCATTTGCCGTTCGACTAAATCTCAGTTCCATCAGCAAGACTGTAAAAAGTCTGAAATGACTGGAGCTTACTTGTCTGACTGGAGCCAGTCAGACAAGTGAGCCAGTAGCCAAGTGCCCCAGGCATCCAGTAGTATCAGTCATCCAGTAACCAAGTGTTCCAGTCATCCAATAGTCTCAGTCATCCAGTAGTCCAGTGAGTCAGTGCTCCAGTAACCTCAGTAGTCTCAGTCATCCAGTCACCAAGTCACCAAGTCATTTCAGTAGTTCCAGTGGCCCAGTGGCCAAGTGCTCCAATCATCCAGTCATCTCAGTCACCCAGTAGTCCAGTGGTCCAGTCACCCAGTCAGTTCAGTGTGGCAGTGCTCCAGTGGTCCAGTCACCCAGTCAATTCAGTGTGGCAGTGCTCCAGTGCTCCAGTCACCCAGTCAATTCAGTGTGGCAGTGCTCCAGTGCTCCAGTCATCCAGTAATATTAGTAATCCAGTAGCTCAGTAGCCCAGTACTTCAGTACTCCAGTAGCCCAGTAGTGCAGTAACTAAGCAATCCAGTGGTCCAGTAATTCAGTTGGCAAGTGAGTTCAGTCACCCAGTAGCCAAGTCATCCAGTCATCTAGTAGCTCAGTCACCCAGTAGCCAAGTCATCCAGTCATCTAGTAGCTCAGTCACCCAATAGCCAAGTATCCCAGTCATCCAGTTGTCCTAGTAGCTCAGTCATCCAGTCACTCAGTAGCTCAGTTACCCAGTTACCCAGTTATCCAGTCACTCAGTCACTCAGTCATCCAGTCACTCAGTAGCTCAGTTACCCAGTTACCCAGTTATCCAGTCACTCAGTCACTCAGTTACCCAGTTACCCAGTTATCCAGTTACCCAGTCACTCAGTCACTCAGTCATCCAGTACAATGAGCCAGCTCATTCTGTACTAGTATCTGTCACTCAAGGATCTAACTGGAAGCAGAGAGGGGTGACAAGCAATGATGACATTCAAGAAGTATCTACTACATCAAGACTTCTAGCTAAGGTTGGAGGGAGGACTGAAGTGCAGCATGGGTGAGCTGGATGTATGAATGAGATGAGTGACAAGGCCATGGAGAGCAAAGACTTACCTGGTTCAGAAAGGGAGGAGGATGGAAGGAGAGGACAATGGGTGAGCTGAATGGATGGATGAGGTCAGTGACAAGGCCAGAGAGAGCAAAGACCTACCTGATGCAGAAAGGGAGGAGGATGAAAGGAGAGGACAGTGGGTGAGCTGGATGGATGGATGAGGTCAGTGACGAGGCCAGAGAGAGCAAAGACTTACCTGGTGCAGAAAGGGAGGAGGATGAAAGGAGAGGACAATGGGTGAGCTGGATGGATGGGTGGGGTCAGTGGCAAGGCCAGAGAGAGCGAGGGAGCGTACCGTGGTGCACCGGTGTGCGCGGGTGTCCTCTGGTGTGCGGAAACGAGCGGTTGAGCTCGTTTGAAGAAGCGGCTGACATGCGTACGAATCGCAGCGTTGTCGATGGTGAGCTTGTTGGTAGAATTCGCAGGACGGACGACGGACTGGATGTCTGAGCTGTCGATGAAGCGGGTGACGGTCTGGGTCTTGGCGTTCGCGGGACAAACGATGGACTGAATTTCAGCCAACGAGAGCTGACGACGAGCAACGTTGTTGAGCGAGGAGCGCAAGAGGAGCGAGGACTTCAAAGAGTTGAACTGGAATATTATGTAAGCGCTTGGTAAGCTCAGAGTCGCACATCAAACACGTCTAACTACTTACAACCCAACCTTCGAACCAGAAGAACAAGAAGCCGCTGTCGTCCTCCTCAAGAGCCTTAACGCCCATGCAAATCAAGGCTCCGAGGTGCGCAACCGCCGTTGCCACCAACGCCGTGGGTATTCCGTAACCTCTGCGGTGTCAAACTTACCAACGTCCAGAGGTTGAACATCCTCCAGTCGCTCCTGGTCGTTTCCGCTCCTGGTCGTGTCCGCTCCTGGTCGTGTCCGCTCCTGGTCGTGTCCGCTCCTGGTCGTTTCGTCATCTGGACCTTGACCAAGTCTTTGGTACCTTTGACAGTCCATCAAAGCTGCCTTCAAGACGGACTACAGGTATGTCTTGATCCTTCAGTCTCCCAAGTGCCAAGGTAACCAACCCCCTCAACCACTTCATCAACAGCAGACATCCAGTCCATTGTCCGTCCCGCGAACGCCAAGACCCAGAAACGCCCATGGACTCCGTCACCCGCTTCATCAACAGCACAGACATCCAGTTCGTTGTCCGTCCCGCGAACGCTACCAACAAGCTCACCATCGACAAGGCTACGATTCGTACCTACGTTCCTTCCTCCGCTGATGCCATGGCCCCCGCTGCATGTGCATCCCGTACTGAGAACCAGGATGCTATCAAGGCCTCCGTCGTCTCTGCTCTTCGTGACGTCTCTCATTCCCGTGCCGGCTTCAAGCTTTTGGATTTCAAGCCCTTCCAGTCTCTCGACAAGCTCACGGAAATAACCTATCACGAAGAGTCATCTAGCAAACTCAAGCGTGTCACGAGGGGTATGATTGGTATGATCATCGAGCTCTGTGCACACACCAAGAATGACGAGATCGAGAACAAACAGGAAGCCAACATCGAGGAGTTTGCCGTGGTCTTCGCGCGCACGCTGTCGCCAACTAGGAGTTGGATGGTGATGACCCCGAGGCTGAGGGTAATGGTTTCGAGCTCATCAGTCTGCTTGCCATCCTTTGTCAAGCCCTCGCCATGCAACCACCTGTAAATACATTGTATTAAATACACGATATATATTTGTTTGAAACTACCCTATTAAATCTCTGCCTACCAGATTGACTTCGGGATTTCTCGAGCATTGGAGTTACTCGGCTTCTGGAATAATTGACTTCTTGAACACTCGAGTTTCTGGATTCCTGAGTGACTAGGTTTCTGAACCCAATGGTAGACTGGATGACTGGCTGACTGTCATACTGAGTAACTAGGCTACTGGAATCACTTGTCAACTGGACTACTGGGCTACAAGGTGACTGGATTATTAGATTACTGGATTACTGGACTACTGGAGCACTGAGTGACTGGATTACTGGATTACTGGAATCACTTGTCAATTGGGCTACTGGGCTACTGGATTACTGAAGTGCTTGACTACTGGATTACTGGACTACTGGACTACTGGAATCACTTGTCAATTGGACTACTAGGCTACTGGATTACTGAATAACTGGGCTACTGGGTTACTGATATTACTGGATGACTGGATGGCTGGATGACTGGAGCACTGCCACACTGAACTGACTGGGTGACTGGATGACTGGAGCACTGCCACACTGAACTGACTGGGTGACTGGACCACTGGAGCACTGCCACACTGAACTGACTGGGTGACTGGACCACTGGACTACTGGGTGACTGAGATGACTGGATGATTGGAGCACTTGGCCACTGGGCCACTGGGACTACTGAAATGACTTGGTGACTGGATGACTGGATGACTGGGACTACTGAAATGACTTGGTGACTGGATGACTGGATGACTGAAACTACTGAGGTTACTGGAGCACCGACTCACTGGATTACTGGATGACTGAGACTATTGGATGACTGGAACACTTGGTTACTGGATGACTGAGACTACTGGATGCCTGGAGCACTTGACTACTGGCTCACTTGTCTGACTGGCTCCAGTCAGACAAGTAAGCTCCAGTCATTTCAGACTTTTTACAGTCTTGCTGATGAGGGCCGTTCGGGTCGCTGGAGGGCCGTTCGGGTCGCTGAGAACTCATTTGTGGTGCGGGTGAGTCGCTCGGGACATGGGTGAGCCGCTCGGGGTGTAGGTGAGTCGATTGGGGCACTAATGGGCCAGTTGGGTCGCTGATGACTCGTTTGTGGTGCGGGTGAGTCGCTCGGGACATGGGTGAGTTGTTTGGGTGGCAGGTGAATCGCTCGGGGCGTACATGAGTTGTTTGGGATGTCAGTGAGTTGTTTTTGGGCACAGATGGGCCGGTTGGACCACTGAAGGGCTGATTAGGTCACTGGTGACTCGTCGGGTGAGTCGCTCGGAGCAATGGCAGGTCGTTTGGGATGTCGGTGAGTTGTTTTTGAACACAGATGGGCCATTTGGTGCACTCGGGACTAGTAAGTAATACTAGACAAAGAACGACAAAATGTACCAACCAAGGTCATGTGTTCCTGCGCGCGAAATTCCGCCAAGTCTCGAGGCATTAGGAAAAGAAAAGCTACATTTTAGTAGCATTGTACACTAGTAATCAATGCCAATCATTTTACCTGTTTTTACTATGGAATAAACATGTAACATGTACGCTTTTTTAGTATATTAGTACTACACACTTAGACAATCACTAACTACGGGTTTCCTGGTGTACTGTGGCCTGATGAGGCCTGTGGACAGTGTGAACTTGGCCAGTGGCTGTGGCATGGCCGTGAATTGGGCCGACGGCTGTGGTGCGGCTGTGTCATGGGCAAATTCTGTCCCTAAATGGATAATTTGCTGATGAGATCAACAGGTGACCGAAGAATCAGCTGAGGGGTTGATGGGCCCATGGGAGCGGGGGGGCCGGTGGGTTGGCAGCAGAGGCCAACCCTGAGACGCATGACGCAACTATCCCTACCCATTGAGGCTCAACCCATTGGGCCATTCCTACACATTGACACTGATTGCATCGGCCCATTCCTACACATTGAGGCTCAATGCATCGGCCCATTCCCACACATCGGCCTATCCCTATTCTCTATGGGCCGAACCCTGATGCAGGACTGGGTGATTAGCACCAGTCGGCCAGGTCCTACCTCATGGAACCTTTGTGTTGGCCATTTCCATTGCCATGGCACAATGGCACATTGGCTGATCCCTACTCCACGTGTACATTCTATTACTAGCTGATCCCTAACCTAGGTGATCATACACCAGCGGCCAATCGTTAGCCGGCCAGTAGAGCACGGCCTAATTGGCGATCGGCTGGCCTTGCTCATCAGGAAAAACCTCTCCCAGATAATTGTATAGAATAGCTCATAATAGCTGATATTTCCATGAAATATCCAATAATATCCGATATTGGTCACATTTCAGTAATTCTCACAATTCTCTGAGAATAACTAGCCCCCCCTTGTTTTTTGCTGGTTTTGCGAAAATTTCCCTATATTTCCATACAATTATCTACCAAAATCCATGGTAATCGAACAGATATATGCAGACATTTGTTGATAATCCCTACAATTTGCTCATAATCTCAGGCTATTCTCCATCCTATGACTGCAATTCTTTCACTTCCATTTCACACAAATCAAACATAATGATTGAAAAAATATTATATTGGTTACTATCTACCACAGATCATATACTATACATATAGCTACTATGGTGCTGAACAGACCCAGGGAGGGTGGTGATCATGTCAAGCAAAGTACAACTATTGATGGTGATGAGAGACGAAGCAGAGATGGTGGGAGAATGAGCTTACCAGAAGGTGTGGGTGAAGTGGCGAGAGGTGGTGGCAGGCTCGAATGGCCTTGTGAAAACATGTTGGTGAGGTGTGGGAGGTGTCGTGAGGTGGCGGCGAGCTCGAACGAGCTCACCGGCTCACGAAGGGGTGGTGAGGTGAGTGGTGGTGGTGGTGGGTGAGCGAGACTCACCTTGTTGATGCCAGCGGGGCTGTCAAGCTCTCGCCGGCCGTGTTTTGATGTTGAGTTAGAGGCCTTGATGTGGGAGGAGGTGTGGGAGGTGCCATGAGGTGGCGGCGTGCGCGAACGAGCTCGCCGGCTCATGAAACAAGCAGTGATGGGATGCGGGAGATGTCGTGAGGTGGTGGTGTGCGCAAACAAGCTCACTGGCTCGTAAAGGTGATGGTCAGTGGTCAGTGAATGTGGTGGTGAGTTTTTAACTCACCTGGTGATGCTGGCGGGGCTGTTGAGCCCATGCCGGCTGTGTTGTTCGAGATGAGGGTGAGAGGAGACTCGAAGGTGGTGATGGGGCAAAGTTTCAGCCCGAGCGACTGTGGCTGAAGTGAGCAGGTGGGTTAGTGGATGCGTAAACACACACCTTGTGATGCCGGCGGGGCTATCGAGCCCACACCGGCTGTGTTGTTTGAGATGAGGGTGAGGGTGAGGTTGAGGTGGGACTCGAACTCGAAGGTGGTGGTGAGGGCCCGAGCAACTGTTGGTGAGATGAGTGGGTGGGTCAGTAAGTAAGTAGAAACTCACCTTACACTGCCGGCGGGGCTGTTGAGCCCTCGCCGGCCGTGTTGCTGTTGTTGTTGAGGTGTGGTGTAGTGGTGTGAGACAGAGAGAAAGACTCGAAGAAGTGGCGCGGCAAGTTCAACTTGGTCACGTGACTTTTTCGCGCGGATTTTTGGTTCAAGTCCGAGCATTAGGGAAATGTAGCTACACTTTATTAGGATAGATAACTACCACATTTTTTGTACACTTTCAATAGGTTTGATCTCCACATACTTTGCTACACTCTTAACTACACACTTACTACACTTTTTTGTACACTTTTGCTACACAGTCTAGCTACACTTTCCCACACTTGTAACTACACATTTACTACGCTTTTTGGTACACTTTTGGTACACTCAATCTAGCTACACTTTCCTACACATTTGACTGAAGTTTTACTACGCTTTTTTGTACACAGCCACACTCAATCCTAATAGACTTTCCCACACTTGTAACTACACATTTACTACGCTTTTTGTACACTTTAGCTACACTCTATTACTACACACTTTCCCACATCATTGACTACACTTTTAGTACGCTTTTTTGCTACACTTTAGCTACACTCCATCACTACACTTGTAACTACACTTTTAGTATGCTTTTGTGTACACATTAGCTACACTCTATTACTACACACTTTCCTACACCATTGACTACACTTTTAGTACACTTTTTTGCTACACTTTGCTACACTCAATCACTACACACTTTCCCACACTTGTAACTACACTTTTAGTATGCTTTTTTGTACACTTTTGCTACACTCAATCTAGCCACACTTTCCTACACTTTCACTACACTTTCAGTAACTACACTTTTGTACACTTTTTCCCACTTTGAGTATAGATTCTAATTGTACCTTCTCTACTCAGTTCATATGAACTACCATGATTACTGTGAATTTTCATAAAATATCACTAATAACCATGCTTTTTATGAAATTTAAGAAAATTGATCTAATATACATGCTGGAAAAGTCAAGTATTTGTCACAAATATCAGAAATTCTAAAATATATGAAATTCCTGAAATTTGGACAAATTTACGAATTTTTATGGTAATTTCACAAATTATCCAGCAGAGGTTTTTCCTGATGCTGTACGGCCTAACGAGCTGAATGGGCTCTGTCAGCGATGACAAGGCGCGAAGACAGTGCAGGTACCCACTTGCGGTCGACAGTTGAGTGGCGTACTGGTGACGAGACGACTAGACGATAACGATAAAGTCGTAAAGCTATCTTTCAAGCTTGTAGAGGTCGAGGGAGACGAAGTCGAGCGGCGGCGGCTCTTGCACGTGAGTTGCGATAACTCAGGGTATTGATCTTCTAGGTACTGCTAGAGTACTGCGTGTTGATTGTCCAAACTGGTATAGACGACCAAGTAAGGTTCAACAGATCGTGAAGCTATCTTTCAGGCTTCGCGGATGACGGCAACGGAATGCGCAACAGAGGTAGACACTCTAGTTGCAGGGGAATAGTTGCAAAGCAACGGCGACGATGTACACGGTAGAGGTAGACACTCTAGCAGAGTCGCAAGACGGCGACGACGATGCACGCGGATAGGGATGTGGGATGACGACGACGACGAATGGGTAACAGAAACTGGGCACTAAATGCTGACCCATGAGAAGTGAAAAGCCAGAAGGCGAATTCGTGACGTCAACAGGTGATCACGCGAACCTGGATCATGTGTACACCCAAAGCCTGAGGCTATTGGTAATACCCAAGCGATCTCCAATGATCAAAGAGCCCCTTGTGCACTATGGGGAACAGCAACATTATCCCGTTTAGAACGGTGGACAGCCGTATATGCAGCAGTGGGAACAGAGTTGCTTCCTCCGAGCGTGTCACGTACGCCAACGGTCAAATGACCAACT
This sequence comes from Chalciporus piperatus, assembly GCA_038093975.1. Lineage (NCBI taxonomy): Eukaryota > Fungi > Basidiomycota > Agaricomycetes > Boletales > Boletaceae > Chalciporus > Chalciporus piperatus. The sequence continues at coordinate 1,186,016 of JBBPTG010000002.1, forward strand.
CTTTAGCCCTAGAGTCCGGGCAGTGTGATCAAGTTTATCCAAGTGTCATGACGCAGTCATCAACACTAGGTAGTGACTCTTAGCTCACGACCAAAGCTAGGTAGGTCTGAGTATGTGGCGACGATGACGACGTGTTGCGGACGCAGCAACAGTGATGACGATATGAGCTGGCTGGCAGCCTCAACAGTGACAAGGATGGTGAGCGCGACGACAGCGCAATAGATGACAGAGGTAAGCACTCTGCTGGGGTTGTAAGACGGTGACTATGTACTGTTGCGATAGCAGCAACGATGAGCTCGATCTCGATGAGCGTGTACGCGAACGATGATGACGAGCTGACTGGCAGGCTCAACGATGTTGACAATGATGAGCTGACTTGCATGCTCGACGACGGCGACGATGACGTCGGATTTGCTGACCGAGTTATCTTCAGCGATGAGGACGATGGTGAGCTGGCTGGCAGACTCAACGTGGACGACGATATGTTTTGCTGACCTAGTTATCTTCAGCGACGACGAAGCATGTTTCTCGATTGTGCTGGTACCCACTTGCGACGACAATGAAGTGGCATACGATGGTGAGCTGACTAGCAGCAACGACGGCAAGGCGCGAACAAGCAGCGCAGGTACCCACTTGCGACGACGGTGCAGATGGCATACAACGAGTGCGGCAGTGACGAGACACTGAGGCAGAGAGGATTAATAATAGTCTTGTTCTAATGAAACGACTCAACTCAATCAAGAGCTAGCGCTATCATCAGACAACATGCCCTAGCGAAACCACTGGCACATCAACTCAGTAACTAGAGCTGAGGATCAGACTAGGCAAGCAGGAGCGCTTGGCCCATGAAGTTCAAGAAGAGGAAACTCCAGGAGAACAAGACTGGAGAGCCAGTGCTTGTCAACCCGGGTTTATATACTCTTGACAGTGTTTGTACATGTTGTGGCTAAACCTCAACTATATGACTAGGTATGACTAGATATGAGTCATGGCGAGCAACAGCCAATAGCGTATATGACTAGGAAGCGAGATGAGTCAGCGTGAGTCAGTATGAGTCACGGTGAGTCATAATGAGTCATTAAGAGTCTGAGTCATGGTGACTCGGTATGAGTCATGGACAGTGGGGAAGATGCACAGCCACGCACAGCCACGTTACGTAAGCGAAAGGCTAGACCCAGCTGATGTCAGCAGGTCACGTGATGTGATCTTGATAAGATAAGATAACAGAAAAGGGAGAGAAAGCGACTAAGTCCAAAAGTGAAAGAGAAACGTAGTAAACGTAGTGAAGTGTAGGAAAGACTAGGATAAGGAACTGAGCGTTCCTAACAACCGTCTTAACCGGAATGACGGCGATCAGAGCAATCCTCAGCCGAATGACAGGAGGAGATGCCGCCACTTTCTCACGAGCCATGACACATGACATCTTGGAAAATGGAACTACCTATACTTCCGCCGAATTTCATAAACGGATCACAGATCAATTCTGTTCGGGTAATGAAGTGGAATATCATCGTAACCAAATCAAGAACCTGAAACAAGGCAAGATGTCTATGGAGAAATTCCTTACCACCTTCCAGACTCACCGCCTAATGGACGATTGGAGTGATGCGCGACACATCGAACTTCTAGAACTAAATGCAGATCCAGAGATTACACATCGGATCTTCATGGATAAAGGACGGTTCGACAAATATGACACATACATCGAAGAATTACGCCTCCTTGCAGGAAGGAAACAGCTTATCTCCATGATCAAGACAGGAATCACAGGTGATACCCCGCGATATAAATATACCAGCACGGGCACACAACCGGGTCGTGGTGCCCCAATGGATATAGGTTCTGCCGAAATCGAAGAAGGAGAGATAGTGGAAGAAGAAGAAGCATCATCTGTCGTAAAAACGGCCACAAGCAATTTCAAAGAGAAGAAACAAGGAAATTGCTGGAACTGTGGGAAGCTGGGACATCCAAAACAGCAATGTCCGGTACCTAGTACCAAATGCAAGAACTGTGGCTGGTCACGAGGCGAACACAAATGTGCTTGCAAACTTCAGAAGAGACAGGTGAGAAGACTGTCTACCGAATCCAGCACCCTTGAAGGCCGTTTATTCGACGAAATGAAGGCTTACTTCTACGACATGAAAGATATTGAAATGAAGGGAAAAGGCAAAGCGGCCTGAATGATCTGGGCAAATGGACCGCAACTAACTCGTTAGGAAAATCTGTAAAGTATTCACACAGTCAAACGGGGTCTCATGTTGATCATGAGCTTGGCCTGGACTCTAGTCAGGTGCTTAATTCTGTTTCCATAATCCGATATCTTTCCGAAAACCCAGGACCACGTTTCATTCGCACGACGGATCGAGAACTAAAGCTATCTACTTCTATCGCTTCGCAACGACTTCCGTCTGCTTTCACACGCGCAGAAGCACTTCTTGATTCAGGAGCCAATGCTATCTTTGTTGATCGGAGATGGACTGATAAAGTCAAATTACCCCTCGTACAACTAAGACATCCACTTACGGTATACAACGTGGACGGAACACATAACTCCGCTGGACAGATAACACGCTGTGCAGAAATCATTATCCATTTCAACGGACATCGTGAGAAGGCTATTGCTGAGGTCACTGATCTCGGAAAGAATCAGATGATACTAGGATATGCATGGCTGAAGCAACACAATCCGGAGATAGACTGGAATAAAGGAACGGTCCACATGACTCGTTGTCCTTGGTCTTGTTCCGTCTTACGAGATAAACCACCGTTCGCACGTCAACTTGATGATGAAGAACGAAATTCTCTTCGTCACATTAATGCCGCAAAAAAGGATGCACCTGAACCGAAAACGGAAAAGACCCCGGGAGAGCTTGTTCCAAAAGAATACCACAAGTATATTCACCTGTTCAAGAAAAAGGAATCTGAATGCATGCCAACCCGTAAACCGTGGGATCATGCAATAGACCTAAAAGACACCTATAAACCGAAAAGGGTCGTCTAATCCCACTCTCTGTCAGCGAACAGGAAGAAGTCAGCGCATTCATTGATGATCAGCTCAAGAAAGGATACATTCGTCCGTCCAAATCTGAGCAGACTTCTCCTGTGTTCTTCGTTCCTAAAAAGGATGGCAAGAAGCGCATGGTTCAGGATTATCGATATCTAAATGAACACACGGTGAAAAACAATTACCCGCTACCTCTCATTTCCCAATTAGTTGATAAACTGAAAGGCGCAAAACTGTTTTCCAAAATGGACTTGCGCTGGGGATACAACAACATCCGCATCAAGGAAGGAGATGAATCTAAAGCCGCATTTGTGTGCTTCCGTGGCGCCTTTGAACCCTTGGTCATGTACTTCGGATTATGCAATTCTCCCGCAACATTCCAGACCATGATGAACAACATCTTCTCGGATATGGAAGACGCTGTTGTTGTCTACATTGATGACATCATGATCTTTACCAAATCCGACGACCCTGCTGTCCATGCCAAAATAGTCAAGGAAGTTCTTTGTCGCCTAGAAGAGAATGACCTTTTCGTCAAACCAGAGAAATGTGTCTTCCATACCAAAGAAGTAGAATTCTTGGGAATGACAATTACTCCCGAGGGAATCAGAATGGATGACGATAAGGTCAAGGCAATCACCGAATGGCCAACTCCAACAAATGTCAAAGGAGTCAGAAGCTTTCTTGGATTAGCAAACTTCTATCGCCGCTTCATTCAAGATTACGCCCAAGTGGCTAGACCCTTGAATGACCTTACCAAGAAAGATGTGAAATTCGCATGGGAAGATGCACAGCGGAACACATTCAACACGTTGAAGAAGAAGTTCATCACCGCTCCCATACTCGCTTTCCCAGACAATGACAAATGCTTCCGTCTAGAATCAGACACATCTAATTACGCCACAGGTGCTGTTCTATCTATAGAACAAGGAGATAAATGGCATCCCGTCGTGTTCTCTTCCCACTCGATGTCACCAGAAGAACGCAACTACCCCATTGCGGATAAAGAGATGCTAAGCGTTATCAGAAGTCTAGAACAATGGAGACATTATCTAGAAGGTTCCAAACACGAGTTTGAAATTTGGAACGATCACGCAAACCTTCAGTTCTTCATGACTCGACAAGATCTAAATCGACGCCAAGCACGCTGGTCTCAATATCTTAGCCGATTCAATTTCAAATGGGTACATAAGGCAGGTTCCCAAATGGGAAAAGCCGATGCTCTATCAAGAAGAGAAGATCATGCAATCGGTGTTGAAGCAGATAACAAAGCCGTTCTTGTGATATCTCCAGATAGAATAGCTGCCACAACAACTGTTCAACTCTTAACCGATTCGGATCTGATCAAGGATAAAATCAGAAGAACAACCTTCAAAATACGTGAGACGGAAGTCATGAAACTTTGTAAAGAACACGGCATTTGTGAAGAATCTGATGGAATTCTGATTGACAAGAAAGGACGATTATACATTCCTGAAGAAGAAGATCTCCGCATGGAAATTATCCGACTTCACCATGATACACCCGTTGCTGGACATCCCGGATATGAAAAGACAATTGAACTGCTCCAGCGCAGTTACACCTGGCCAGGAATGGCTACTCTCGTGAAAGACTATGTCTCACGCTGTGACAGATGTGCACGTTTCAAAGGGATAAACTATGCTCCTTCTGGAAAACTTCATCCCCTTGAAGTTCCGGATCTTCCCTGGGAACACATCTCCGCAGATTTCACTACCGATTTGCCACTCTCGAATGGATTCTATTCTATTCTTGTCGTTGTTGACAGATTCTCCAAAGAAGTCGAATTTATTCCCTGCAATAAGACAGTCACCGCTCTCGACACCGCTCGTCTTTACCTGACCCATGTATGGAAACATCATGGACTTCCTAAAACCATCATATCGGACCGAGGTCCACAATTCGCATCACAAGTGATGAAAGACATATGCAAACATCTTGGCATTACACCCAAACTCTCCACCGCCTTTCATCCACAAACTGATGGACAAACTGAACATATGAATCGAGATCTACAACAGTATTTCTGTTTGTTCACATCTGAAAAACAAGAAGAATGGACTGATTGGTTACCAATTGCGCAATTCTCATACAACTCGAAGAAGCAAGCTTCTACATCCAAGGCACCTTTCAACGTCACACACAAATCTGATTGGACGGAACGCACTACGTTTGAAGCTTCCGCGTACCATGAAAATTCACCCCATCGTTAATGTTTCACGTGTCAAACCATATAAGGACAGGTTACGGAAGCAAACCGTTGACAAACCTGGGCCTGTGATTGTGACAAAAGACAGAGATGATGAATACGAGGTGGACTACATCGTTGATTCTCGTTTACAGGGAAGAACCCTGAAATACCTCGTGCATTGGAAGGGCTACGCAGAATCTGATCAGACATGGGAACCAAGATCGAATCTCGAAAATGCACAGGCTGCATTAAGGGAATTCCACAAGATACACCCGTCTGCTCCGTGATTACTCCGCATGACTCAGAGTCTATTCGAGTCACTATTTCAGCCTTATGACGACCTAACGAGTCAGGTGAATGATGGACAAATCAATTGGTTAGATACCGTACCGGATACCGAAAAGGTATAAAAAGACTGATGTTTTACGGTCTTCATTCCCACGGACTTTCTTCCCCAAACCACCATCATCATCAATGGATTTGAATGACGTCTACGCTTGGGAGAGTGTCCTCCGCGACATCTTCATTCGAAACTTCACTCGGGATCAAGGCAACTTTGTCCTCTCCCTCGTCTTTGCCATTTTCGTCATCAGCAACGGTTGGATTCTCCGCATGCTACTCCCCTCCCTCATTGCCTTCATCGCCATTGTCGTCGTTACCATCGCCATTCAATATCTCATGTTCGCTCAAATGATCGTCACCAGACGGTCTACTTCTATTGAGGTTAACTGGGATTGGTCGACAAGATGGATGAAGCTCGTCGTATGGCACCCGGATCTGAGCAAGTGGGACAACGTGATAGAGGAACAGCCAGAAAACCCGGATCAGCAGGAATGGCCTACCAATTGGCCTGATCTCGCTAATCCTCCTATTGCCGACCCTGCACTCGTAGGTGCTCCCCACCCTATTCCTGTCGATGAAAATGATGGTAATCCATTCGAACCACCAGCTACCTGGGTAAACAACAACCTTCAGGTCGCTGCTGCTCCACCACATCAGCAAAACTGCAAAAAGTCTGAAGTTACTGGAATGACTGGATCAGTTAAATCAGTAGTCCAGTGGCCCAGTAACAAGTAGTTTCAGTAGTTTCAGTAGTTTCAGTAACCTAGTCACCCAGTCATCAAGTAGTTTCAGTAGTCTTAGTAACCCAGTGGCCTAGTGGCCCAGTCATCCAGTCATTTCAGTAGCTTCAGTAGCTCAGTCATTCAGTCATCCAGTAGTCTCAGTAGTCTCAGTCATCCAGCAGCCCAGTCATCCAGTCATCCAGTCATTTCAGTAGTCTCAGTAGCTCAGTCATCCAGTCATTCAGTCATTTCAGTGGGCTCATTAGTCCAGTGGCCAAGTGTTCCAGTTATCCAGTAGTTCCAGTAACCCAGCAGCCCAGTCATCAAGTTATCCAGTTACTTCAGTAGTCTTAGTAGCCCAGTCATCAAGTTATCCAGTTACTTCAGTAGTCTCAGTAGCCCAGTCATTCAGTCATTCAGTCATCCAGTAGTTCCAGTAACCCAGCATCCCAGTCATCCAGTCATCCAGTCATCCAGTAGTTCCAGTAACCCAGCAGCCCAGTCATCCAATCATCCAGTCACTTCAGTAGTCTCAGTAGCTCAGTAGCCCAGTGTTCCAGTCATCCAGTTATCTCAGTAGCCTAGTAGCCCAGTGCCCTAGTCATCCAGCAATCCAGTTGTCTCATTACTCCAGTCATCCAGTATTCCAGTATTCCAGTAATCTAGTCACTCAGTGGTTCAGTAATCCAGTCACTCCAGTCACCCCAGTCACATAAATCACATAAGTCACTCCAGTAATCCAGTCACTCCAGTTAATCCAGTCACTTCAGTAATCCAGTCACTCAGTGGTCCAGTAATCCAGTCACTCCAGTCACTCCAGTCACTCCAGTCACTCCAGTCACTCCAGTCACTCCAGTCACTCCAGTCACTCCAGTCACACAAGTCACTCCAGTAATCCAGTCACCTCAGTAATCCAGTCACTCCAGTAATCCAGTCATTCTGTGATCCAGTAATCCAGTCACTTCAGTCACACCAGTCATACCAGTTATCCAGTTACCCAGCCCTCAGCTCACCCAATCACTCCAGTACTACTCAGTCATCTAATAGAGTCATTCTAATTAGTGACATTTTATAATCATTCATAGGATGGATTATAGCTAAAGTCCACAAAAATGTGTACTAAAAGTGTAGTTAACAATGTGGGAAAGGGTATTAGGATTGAGTGTAGTGAAGTGTACAAAAAAAGCGTAGTAAAAGTGTAGTTACAAGTGTGGGAAAGTATAGCTAGATTGAGTGAGCAAAATGTACAAAAAAGTGTAGTAAAAGTGTAGTAAAAGTGTGGGAAAGTGTGTAGTGATAGAGTGTAGCTAAAATGTACAAAAAAGCGTACTAAAAGTGTAGTCAAGAGTGTGGGAAAGTATAGCTAGATTGAGTGTAGCAAAAGTGTACAAAAAAGCGTAGTAAAAGTGTAGTGAAATGTGTGGGAAAGTGTGTAGTGATAGAGTGTAGCTAAAATGTACAAAAAAGCGTACTAAAAGTGTAGTCAAGAGTGTGGGAAAGTATAGCTAGATTGAGTGTAGCAAAAGTGTACAAAAAAGCGTAGTAAAAGTGTAGTGAAATGTGTGGGAAAGTGTGTAGTGATAGAGTGTAGCTAAAATGTACAAAAAAGCGTACTAAAAGTGTAGTTACAAGTGTAGTGATTGAGTGTAGCAAAGTGTTACAAAAAAGCGTAGTAAAACTTGAATCAAATGTGTAGGAAAGTGTAGCTAGATTGAGTGTAGCAATAGTGTACAAAAATGCGTAGTAAATGTGTAGTTACAAGTGTGGGAAACTGTGGCTAGACTCAGTGTAGCAAAAGTGTAAAAAAAGTGTAGTAAATGTGTAGTTACAAGTGTGGGAAAGTGTATTAGGTTAGAGTGTAGCAAAAGTGTACAAAAAAGCGCAGTAAGTGTGTAGTTAAAAGTGTAGCAAAGTATGTGGAGATCAAACCTATTGAAAGTGTACAAAAAGGCATACACAAGTGTACAAAAAATATGGTAGCTATCTAGTGTAGGAGATCCTAATAAAGTGTGGCTACATTTCCCTAATGCTCGGACTTGACAAAAAATCCGCGCGAAAAAGTCACGTGACCAAGTTGAACTTGCCGCGCCACTTCTTCGAGTCTGTCTCACACCACTACACCACACCTCAACAACAACAGCAACATGGCCGGCGAGGGCTCAACAGCCCTGCCGGCAATGCAAAGTGAGTTTCTACTCACTCACTGACCCACCCACTCATCTCACCAACAGCCACTCGAGTCTCCCCCACCCCCACCACCACCTCCGAGTCACCTTAACACCAACTCGAACAACACGGCCGGCGAGGGCTCAACAGCCCCGCCGGCCTTACTAGGTGAGTTTCCACTCCCCCACCACCACATCCTCACCTCGAACATGCTACATAGCTGCTCGTGCCCCACCACCACCTCCCACCTTCAACACCCACTCGAACACGGCCGGCGAGGGCTCAACAGCCCCGCTGGCCTCACTAGGTGAGTTCTCACTTACCCACCACCACATCCTCACCTCGAACATGCTACATAGCTGCTCGTGCCCCACCACCACCTCCCACCTTCAACACCCACTCGAACACGGCCGGCGAGGGCTCAACAGCCCCGCCGGCCTCACTAGGTGAGTTTTCACTTACCCACCACCACATCCTCACCTCGAACATGCTACATAGCTGCTCGTGCCCCACCACCACTTCCCACTGTAGCACCATACATGTACTAGTTAGACAGATATATTTCACATTTTTCCTGAACTCCTGAACTACATAAAGTGTGAAATAATTGTAAAATATAGTGAAATAGTAATTGGGTACTGGATTGCTGAACCCCTGAGTGGCTGGGTTACTGGAGTGACTGGATTACTGGACCCCTGAGTGGCTGGGTTACTGGAGTGACTGGATTACTGGACCCCTGAGTGGCTGGGTTACTGGAGTGACTGGATTACTGGACCCCTGAGTGGCTGGGTTACTGGAGTGACTGGATTACTGGACCCCTGAGTGGCTGGGTTACTAGAGTGACTAGATTACTGGACCCCTGAGTGACTGGATTACTGGAGTGACTGGATGACTAGGATGACTGTATAACTGGACTGGCTGGATTACTGAAGTGACTGGATGACTGGATTGACTGGACCACTGGACCACTGGACTACTGAAATGACTGGATAACTGGATAACTGGATAACTGGATAACTGAGACTACTGAAATGACTGGATGACTGGATGACTGGACCACTGAGACAACTGAAATGTCTTCATGACTGGGCTAATGAACTAATGAGATTACTGAAATGACTGGCTGACTGGATGACTGGGCAACTGAGCAACTGGCGTACTGGTTTAACTGATCCAGTCATTCCAGTAACTTCAGACTTTTTGCAGTGTTGCTGATGCAGCAAATGGAGTACCATGGATGAATCAAGCACCACTCGTAGAAACCTGATCGTCTAGGAATACGATCCATAGAGAGGGGGTAGTGTTACGAACGCTCCATTTCCTTATCCTAATCATCCCTACATTCCATTACGCTTACTAGGTTTCTCTTCGTTTCTTGGACTTAGTCGTTTCACTTTCTCTTTTGTTATCTTATCTTATCGCATCACGTGACTTACTTACATAAGCTAGGTCTAGACCTTCGCTTACTAACTGATGACTCACTGCTCACTCGTCAGCATCAGTCAGCATTACTCATCATATGACTCACGCTTACTCATTCCGCAGAAGAGCTAGTTACGCCATTGGCTAGTAGTCAGTATGAGTCATACCCAGTCACCTACGATAAGGTTTAGTCACAACATGTACAAACACTGCCAATAGTATATAAACCCGGGTCGACAAGCACTGGACTCCCCAGTCTTGTTCTCCTGGAGTTTCCTCATCGAACCTCCGCCAAGTTCATCGGCTCGCTATTGTCTAGTGTGAGTCTTAGCTCTTAGTTGAGTTGAGTCATTTCAGCACGCCCATTTATTCGCGATGTTGGTAAGAACGGGGGCTACCTCCGCAAGTTCGCGACAGACGGACCAGTGAGAAGATGTCTTTGTTGAGAATGTAGACTGACGACTAACAGTATGCTTCTGGATCATATTCCAGCAAACAAACGCAAAATTTGGATCATCCAAGAACGGCGAGTGATATTGACGCAGAAGACACTTCACTTGGGCTTCGAACGAAAGTTTTTGTGATGCCGAGCGTCCAGGATGGTGGAAACCACCGATACCCCACGGAAAGAGATGCGGAAAGAGAAACGACATCAGACCCGGATGACTGTCGCTCACATATTCGGTTCCCGCCTGCGAGTTGAGGAACCGTTTGTGATCTAACGCGTAAGCCAACGCGTGCGCCTTCATCGAGTCTCAAGTTCGAGGGGAATGATCCCCTAGTGTGTATGCATGGTTCTCCATGACAATGTCATTCTGCACCTCAATCCAATCGCCACCAGATTCGTCCGCTTCGTCTGTCTCACCTGCATGTTCAACTTGCATGTACTGCAGCACTCCAACATCAAGCTCGGTGTCCGAAGGAACAAAAAGATCAGCCATGTTTTCCGGGGAAAACTCAACCCCACACGCCAAATACCACTCATTTCGCAGAGTAAGAAATCTGATCATTGTCTCCACCTTCCGTTTGCTAACCAGAACCGGAGCAAACCTCTTGAGGTTATCCAACGTGGGTCTCTTTCCGCCGCCGGAGAACAAAACGCAAACGGTATCTCGGATATCATCCCCCCCTGGCAGCAAAAGGGCTCGCAACGGCCCGGGATCTTGAGGGAAGACAGCTACGTTCCCTCTATTGAATCGTTGTGTGCATTCTTCCTTAATGTACCCACCGCGAGAACTGTGTCGCATAAAGTGGTGAGTGACCACCGAGGAGCGACAGCGGGAAACAAGTAAGATATCAAACGGGGACGCCGTTTGAAACGCCTCCGCGACGTCGCCTGGGAGTCGTTCGGGTCCATAATAAAGAAAATTTGCGAGCGCGTATTTGGGCTGGCATGGAGGACTCGCAGAGAGCGAATTAAAACATCGAGAGCAGGTTTGGAGAGGTGCCAAAGAAACAAGGGATGTCATTCCTTCAGAACATAGAATTGCTCGTCCGTAGAGCTCGATGTCGTACGAAACGGGTAACACATGGGATGGGAGACAATCATTGCGCAGCAACGTTAGAACTGGATGCGAGGGAGACAGTGATTTGATCTCCGACAGGGCAACCCCCCATCCACAAACCGCGCAGGCGGTCTCTACGAAGCGAGAAGGCTTCATACGATCTTGCCACTCGCGAATTATGTCATGCTTCTCTTCAACTGTCTTCACAGTTGGAAAAACACTCCCAGGTTCGAAAACCGGCGCAGAGAAACCTGCGGTCTCTTGTGTGATCTCCACTCCAACAGGAGGTTGAATATCCACAAGACGATGCATGCGTGCACGTTGATTTTCAACTCGACGGGCCCGATCCTCACTGGCAAGAACCTCAACCGGTTGAGGAGGGTGTAAATGAATCATCTGCACATTCTGTCGCCGGTGCATGATCTGCTGGAACAACAGGTATGCGGGTTGACAGTGGCAACATTGATGGAGTCGAAGTGCATCAACAAACCAAGACTGCCGGTACCGCGAATTATAATGGATTCCATGGAACGAAGCGAGAGACCGAAGATTGCTGACGGTGAAAAATTGGAATTGCTCAACAAGAGTAGAAACTCTATCTGCATGTACGAGCAGGAGGGGGCCAGACAGATAGATGGAACGCGGATCTAGCGGAGAGGAACGGAAATCGACAAACTCGAAATCCTGCCGCAGCAGACCAAAGCTCGCAGTATGCTCCGTCAAACCGATCTCGGATTCAACGAGTTGACGAACGCCCTGCATTCTATGCCAAAACTTATCAACCGAATTCCATGTGATCTTAAAAAGAAAAGGTAAACGTTTACTCACTGACTTCGACAACAGGAATGGCAGGCTAACGTGAAAGAGAACCTCAGAGAGAGGGAACAAGAGACGAAAGGGGCTGGTGACATGTTCCACTGACACCCCTCAGAGTGAGACATCTCAGAGGCGAGAAAGGAGGTCAGCCACCTATTGCAAAAGCTCCTATATCCATCGTAGCAGTGTGGGAGCTGGTTCAAGCAAAGAATCATGTGATCGACGTCTCCGAGATCTGAATGTTTTTCCGGTTGAGCATGACATCATCGTGCTCAAGGATTTTTACAGTGACAACGGTGTCACAGTGTGACGATTAGCTTTGGAGCTGGTTTAAGCAAAGAATCATGTGATCGACGTCTCCGAGATCCGGATGTTTTTCCGGTTGAGCATGACATCATCGTGCTCAAGGATTTTTACAGTGACAACGGTGTCACAGTGTGACGAAAGTGTAGGATGAATAACAAAGACGGCAATCGGACCGAGAAATGATCTGGCAAGACACAGCCGCAATTTAGGATGACAGACCTGGACCACTTTGGGTCCAGGAACTTACAAACATTGGTTCATGCATGGGTTGATGTAGGTCTACTGTGGTACTTGGTAGCACTTACCTGTGTTACTGTAGTCATATATAGGTAGTTGTTCTCACGCACTGGACAATCTGACAAATATCAGACTATTTTGGCTACAGAGCTGTGCAGTGTGCTACAGCCATAATTCTTTTTTCCTGATGGACTCAGAGGAGGAAATGGTTTCAACATCGGAACGTCTCCCAAAGACTGAGGACGAAATGGTCGTGGTGTGTTGTTTCTTTTTTTTCCGTGTGCCTCCCTAAAACTTGAATCCCGCCAGGACGATACAAAGGGGCGGGAATCGGATGGGGACCACGCTGCGAAGCGTACACTGAGGACAAAAAAAAGGCGTTGATCGTGTCCGAGTTGGTGTAATCAGTAGCAGATTGTCCATTTCTGAATAAACCATGTTCAAATTCCGAGATAAAACTGGTGGAATTCAGATGGGGACTGTTGTGTTACAAAGACGCGAAGGAGCGTCTGGATACACTCTGTTCAAATTTCACAAACCGTATGAAATAACATTGTAAGGTACATGCGAAAAGTGAAGGAGCGGAAGAACAAAAAGAAAGACGAGGATGGTGCCTGAACATGGCAATCTCAGGCTCGACACGCCTACACTCAAAACTGCACGCGTCGGTTTCTCGACGGGTCTCGCTGGCACTCAGGCCTCAGGCGGCGAAAGATGCTTCGGATGTCATCCTCATGGATACAGATCCCGGGTCTCCCGCTCTCCCCGAGGGGGGGTCATGGGGCATGGTACATTCAATTTATCTCAGCCAACATCATCACGGACACGCTCCGAGTCGCAGCGCTCGCGTCGGCTACAGATTTTCCGTCTCCTGCTCTCCCCGAGGGGGGGCCACGGGGACAGTACATTCAAACTCTCCAGGCAAACATCATCATGGACACGTTCACCGCGCGCGCGTCGGCTACAGATTGTGTCTCCCGCTCTCTCCGACTGACATCACGATAAGCTCGCCGCACCTTCAAGTTCGTTCACAGTGACTACTCAGTTTTTTTGCCCTGTTCCCAATTAACCTCTTATCACAGATATTCTCATGGTCTCGTCCAGGCTACACATGTCGGCGGTCTCGAATGGGGTATTTCTGAAAGCCCCAGGGCGGGCCACAGGGGACGGTACAATGATAGATGTTTACAGGCATGCTTATTCTATATAGTGTACTTTTTTCGCAATCTTAGACATTCTTGCTTGAAATGTGCTTAGTGTGCTTAGACGAAAATATGAAGATTGGCCATGGATGACACTTGTTGAGCTTAATCTGCTTGTGGCTCCCGCGCAAGGCCGAAAAAGGCAGGAAAAGTTAGTTAAGCATTCTGTCAAATTACTGATGCTGTTCGGCGGCTACGGAACTTTGTGCTACATTCATGAAGGAGTCTTGCAGAGGTCGCGCGGATCAACATATGAAGAAAATGGAAACAGCACGAGCACTGAAGAACATGCACTGAAGTTTTGGTGAAGTAACTCTCGGAGTCGACAGGATGTTCTGGAGCTCCGGGAGGGGCTCGAAGTTGACAGATATTCTCTATTTAGACTACTATGTATGTACAATAGGCGCAAAATACCTTCCAGGCCGGTTAGCACGAACATAAAAAACTACCCCAACAGGGGTAGAGTGCCTTGAAAATGTGCTGCCAAGGGTGTGTTGGTCCCGGTTGGCATCGTCTAATGGGGAGAATGGAACAGACACGTGCTCTCCTAAATGGTGGGCAGGAAGGACTTGAGGAAGGGTCTCAGCTCGTTCACTATGCTGATGGTACTGAATTATAAACTATTCTTGTAGCGTGGTATAGCACATGCATTATATATCGAGGGGCCCATGATGTACACCAATGTGAATCGGAAAATTAGCCGGATGCCTCAATCATGCCCGAGTCCTCGAATGCGGCACAACAACTCTCTCACCATGCAACCACTGTGAATGGGCACGCGTGTCTGCAAGTGCGTCACCCCTAAGGAGCCCGGCTGTCTCTTCCGCAAGCGCCGCACTCCGTACAAGGGAGTTTCCTCGACTTCGGCTATATCCTCGCCGGGGATGCCTACCTCTGTAGATGAAAGACTGGGTGACGATTGTGATGTCGAATATGAAGGTTCCACCCAGATTCTTCAACTCCTCCGTCTCCTCCAAATCAATAATGGCGTCTTCGTCAAGGCGACCAGGGCAACGCAACAGATGCTGCGGTTGGTTGAGCCTTACATTGCTTACGGGTGTGTTGCTTTTCGAGCCCTTCCTATATGCGTGTTCACAGAATAATCAGCGAGCCCAACCTCAAATCCATCCGGGAATTGATCTACAAGCGTGGCTACGGCAAGGTCGACAAGCAACGCATCCAACAACGCCATCATCGAGGAGAAGCTCGGCCAGTACGACATTCTTTGTGTTGAAGATCTCGTCCACGAAATTGCCACTGCTGGTCCCAACTTCAAGCAGGTCAGTACATTGATTCTTCAGATTGACTCCATGTATGCGCCTTATGTCAAAACGAGTATGAATTTTCTTTTCCGTCTTTGATGCATACGCGAATGATCGTGTAGTTGGGACAAGTTGTTCAACCTTGGCTTCACCGAGCTCTCGCACGCTCTGAATCGAGACCCTTTGGGACGAATGTGTCTCTTTAAGTCGACCACCACTTGATCGATGTCACTGGATCATGATCATGATCAACTTCAACTGGTTATAACTTGCCTTTGTATGCTCCGAATCTTCTGCTGACTGCTTCCCCTGCAGTCAGATGGCGAATGATACCACCGAGCTTCGGAAGCTCGCCATCTAGCATCGAGGCAAAACTTTCTGAACTATAGGATGGCCCCGCAGAAAACATCCCCAGAGGGCGATCCAGTTCGCCAAGTCAACAATATCTTACAGAATCTCAGGCAAGTTTTTTTTTATTCTAATCTGACGTTAACGTGCTAACCGCCATACACATGCAGAGGGGAGCACTTTAGACATTCGCGAAACGTGCAGGGAAAGCCTGTATCTAGTGACTTCATCGTCTCTCATGCCCACAACCAACCTACATTGCCTATCAACCTGATATACCCGTCGCAACCACCATCCGTCAGTTCTTCTCGGACCGCGGGTCCCAGTCCTTCCAGAAGCTGGCGAACATCTACCTCATCTTCTCAGAACTCGTCTCGGCTACCCAAGGAGAACTCTGATCCAAGGAACACCAATTATATCGATCCCAACGGTCCCGCGTGGAGGGAGGATGCGCTCTCCTTGGTGTTCTCTTCCGATCTCACATCCTCTCCATCCTCGACGGACAGTGCTCGTTTCCGTGGATGTACCTACCCTAATCCCAGCACAGTTCCACACCTCACTCTTCTCTGTCTCCAACTTATCTTAGCCGCGTGTCCAGGCGCAGACCTCGCCAAAGTCGCGCCCCACATCCCCCCTCATCTTCGACGAGCCCTTCTCCGGTACACGGCCATACACACACCTCTGTCTAAAACTGAACTTGACGCGTTGTGTGATGGGGCCTCGCACGTCGATGGAGAACTCATCATCCCCGGGCCACAAACCTCTCTGCGCGGAAACACGTTCAAGAAGAACGACCGTGCCAGAAACACTCCAGATACAGACGCGCTCGAACGCGGCGACAGCGTAAGCTCTGTTACTGACTCATGGGATGCTATGCAAATCCACGATAACGAACCCACGGCGCTCCTCTCCCTCGCCGTGCTCTCCAGCCCAGTAAGCGCCACCGCCTTCCAGGGATTTCCCCCGACCATCACACACCTCGCGTTGATTAACATTCCTCACCGGGTTCCATTACAACGACTAGCGACGATCTGTCCACTCCTCGTACTCTTGGATCTCTCGTATAACGCGTGGTTGAGCCCTGCAGTTACCCCCGAGAGAGGGGGGATATTGGAGGAGGTGGCATGGGGGAAGTTGCGGAGGTTGGAGGTGCTTGGATTGAGAGGGTGTCTGCTAACCGCGAAGGTATTGATAGAAATAAACAGGGGAAGATGGGAAGATGTTGTGGTTATTCGATAGAATGGGATTTCGTCACGACTAACGCAGAAGCGATTCGACCGTCATCAGGGGTGACACTTGCAGACGCGCGTGCCCATTCACAGTGCTAATTTTGCGGTTCACATTGGTGATACAGTTTAGTACGATCGGCGTAGTGAACGAGCTGAGACCCTTCCTCTAGTCCCCTGCCCACCATTTAGGAGCCTAGCACGTGTACAAACCTGTCCACGACTTGGTTTGTTCCGTTCTCGCCGCTAGACGATGCCAACCGGGATGAACAAAGGGCGCGAACTCGGGCATGGTAGCGCTCAACCCACGGGCAACCAAGGTCTCGCAGATCCTCAACCAGACCATCTCGTATGACCTCCATCGCCTTTCTTCCCGTGCTGACCACGCGACCATCGCTGCACTCCACACAGCGCAACCTTGTGCTCAACTACCTATGCCACAACTGTTCCTTGAACACTGCACAAGCGTTCGCAAAGGACAGTGCCGTACGACATCTTGACAGGGACGGTGATGAAATTTGTGACAGAACGGTCGCTCGGGATGGTTGGTTTTGGTTCCCAAGGGTCAACGGACCTGAGCGAGGACATCATCAAGAATATTCGCCTGCGACAACGTACGTATGTACCCCACAGTCATCCTTCCGTCCCGTCAACTCGCTGACGTCGATGGTCCGTCATGATCATCATTAGGCATACAATTCGAGATCCTCTCAGGCAGACTGGAGGAGGCAACCCGTTTCAACATTTCCCAAGTGTACTCGCAGAAGACAATGACCAT